>OX336885.1:517500-1117500 GCA_946959425.1 Argyrosomus regius
GGCTTAAATCTGCGCATAATAAACAGTGAAGCTGCTTTGATTGACAGGTAGGTGCCATTACAGATGGCTTGTTTCGGCACCCAGGCATCTTTAAGCCCACCTCAGGTCTGCTGATGATCCACATTTTTGAGGATTTTTAGATTAGCCAGGAGGCGGAAGAAGCAGCACTGCCTACATGGCCCCATCCAGAAACGAACATTCTGAGCTTCAAATCAGCTCTTCAGAAATCTGTGGGTGACATCATGCATGCGCTGTCCATTCTTTCTGTCTTTCATTCATACTGACATTGGACATGTAAGTTAGGTGACTTGGCTGTAATCTGCAACTTCACCGCTAGATGTCACTAAATCTGTCCTTTAAGAAGAAGAAATGGTGTTTTGGAAACAAACATACTGCAGAGCAAGATGGTGAAAAAATATAATTTATGAAGTGTTACCTCAGTACCAACCAGTACATGAAGTAACACTTCATATTGGCACATCTATAAATATGGTCTATGGTCATGCTAGCGGCAAGTACGAGCCAATCACAGCCAGAGTACGGCGGGTCATTTCTTGCCCTCAGAGGAAGAAAATTGGCTTCCCAGTTTCCTCCTCTTTTGTATTTCTCCCAATTTCTAATACAATTTCACACCTTTCTTTCCTTTTCGTTATCGCAACCTGTTTCTGGAACTGTGCAGTGTGTATCAGCTCTATGACTCTAAAAGTCCACTTTTTCCACCCGAACAACAATACAGCTACACCAAAGATCGTTTTCTGGCAAGAGAGCAGCTATAGAAAGATGACATGGCAGCTCCCAAAAGCCTTGGGTCTATCTGAGTTCATCTGCATCCCAAAGTAAATCAAAGATATACAAACACAACAAGAAGAGAGGTCCACAGCAGTGGGGAGCTCAGCAGTTTTCATTGATAACCAAAACTTGTTAGAAATGTTACATTTCTAAAGGCTGTATGCCACATTAACAATTAATACAATCTGAAAATCAATCACATTGATTATAAAACAGTCTCAGAAGTCACTTGACTACCTAGAAACAGACTTCATTTGCATAGTTTAGGATGATATTACTACTACATGGCTCAGAGGTGTGAACATTCATGTGTTAGACACATTTAACATGTTAATGATCAATTAGCATCATCATTAGTCGCTAATGAAAGAACAACTCTTGTGACATGACTACAGGTCTGACTTGATTTCGCTGAGATGACACTACTCCCCCATCCAGTGTATCATGTGACCCTGTCCCTCATTGTCTCTCATCTCGTCAGTGTCCTAGCACCCGTCACCGCCTCTGGCTGCAGCGAGCTGCTGCCCCGCTGCTTCTTTCTCCTGTGATTTGACCTAGTACTCGATGGTCACGGCCTTGGTCTTCAGGTATTCGTTGAGAGCGTCTTGTCCTGTTGGAGTGACAGAGTCATGTCATGAATGTTAATCAACACAGACTGGAGGACTTTGTCCAGATTCTGCAGCAGGATGCAGCAGGAAAAAAGACAGATCACATGGGCTGATGTTTGTTGACTTCAACAGCAGTTGTTTAAATGACGAGTTTGAGATGAAAGTAACTCAAAATATAGTTACATATCCTGGATTGCCTGGTCAGTAATGTTACTTTGTTAAACAGACGTTATATACTCCAGAAAAGAGTGGGTCGCCCTACCCACACTGAAAGTAGTCAGGTTTGTACTCTGTCACGAGAGAGCCTGTTAGGACCGCAAGTGTGTTGAGGTTGGAACAAACTAGATTAATAAGGATGTCACTGTAAACAATGTTGTTCCTGAAATTCGGCCCCACCAAAGATGGCAAGTTCGTCATGGCAACGCTTTATGACTCTACATTCACTTAATCTGACACAGCGACAATCTTAGCAGACAAAACTATCATGTGGTCTGACTTCAGCATTGGAGGTGCTGGCAGCAGGCTTTGTTGCCAGTCTTTATGCTAGGCTAATCAGCAGATGACTGGCTACATATTTAGCATTCAGACATTAGAGTGGTATCAAACTCCTCACATGAGAAAAATCTTCCCAAAATGTTTAACGACTCCAAGGTTGACAGCAACCCTGACTGAAACCTTTATTTCCTTAATTTAATGCTAACCCTAACCCTAAAAGAACAAAGAACAGCCACACAGGGACAGCAGCAGTTTGTCTTACCCAGGTCTTTGCCGAAGCCAGACTGCTTGAAGCCTCCAAAGGGTGAGGCCACGTCAGTCTTGTTGTAGGTGTTGACAAAAACTGTGCCAGCGTTGAGCCGTTCGCTCACATACAGAGCTTTGCTGATGTCCCGTGTGAAAACGCCTGACGCCAGGCCGTACTCTGTCGCGTTGGCCCTCCTCAGGACATCGTCAACCTCGCTGAGAGACGGAGACAGAGGGCAGGAGAAGAAACAGTGTGAGCTGTGGTCAACGTGGCAAAAAAAGGGTATACTAGTCAGTTCACCTTACCCGCTCTTGAACTTGGAAATGATCATGACTGGGCCGAATGACTCCTCTATAGCGATGTACATGTGGTCTTGCACGTCAGTGAACATCGTGGGTTCAAAGAAAAAGCCTGGAGGCGGACATGTAAGAAGTCAACCAACCATCATACGTCATATCAGAACCACACAGATGGGTTGAAATCTGCAACTCACTATACCACCAAGCTTCAGTGCAGATATCATTGCCTCACCTGGTCGCTGCACCTGTTTGCCACCACAGACCAGAGTGGCTCCCTCCTTGACGCCAGTCTGACAATACTCCACCAGTTTGTCCAGGTGGGCTTTGTGGTTCTGAGGGCCGTGGTCTGTGGAGCGGTCCAGTGGATCACCGATCTTCATCTTCTTGACCTCCTCAACCTGAGAGGTTCAGATCAGAAATAAATAAAATGCTTCTAAGCAGCTTTTTTGCTCTTCAGAGAACAGAGTCTGAACCGAGAAGCATCAGCAGTGTGAGGTTAAAAAAGACACGTACCACTTTTTTTACAAACTGGTCATGAATGGTGTCTTCAACAAACAGTCTGCCAGCTGCGATGCAGTTCTCTCCCTTGTTGAAGAACACTGAGCTCATGCCCTGAGACACACAGATAACACAATGATTTTGTCTCCACAAATCATTTCATCATGGTCCAAAATGACCAAAAAACAAGCTCCTGTGAATGAACTAACCATGCGCACAGCCTTGTCCATGTCACAGTCGCCGAAGATGATGAGAGGAGATTTTCCTCCAAGCTCCAGAGAGACTTTCTTTACGTTACTGACTGCACAGCTTTAGATGGAGGAGAACACAGGCACACAAAGGTGAGCAGCAATGTTTGTTTCGATAGAGTTTAATACAGGTGCTCCACCTCTCACCTCTTCATGATGTGTTTACCGATTTCAGTGGAACCTGTGAAGCCCAGTTTACGGACGTCAGGGTGGTCAGACATTCGCTGACCCACCAAAGCACCTAGAGGAAAAGGATGAGTTTAATAACAACTCACAGAGCTTTGTCAGATAACCTCAAAATGATGTAGTGCTTCCTCTTCTTCATACCTGATCCAGGCAGAATATTAACCACTCCTTTGGGCAGTCCTGCCCTTGCTGCCAACTCAGCAAACTTCAGTGCTGTCAGTGGAGTCACCTGGAAGCACAGGACTTGTTTTTACTAGCAGCAGGCCTATAGTTCAGCAGTTCACTGCATTGCTCGACAACTGTTGGATGGACTGTCATGAAATTTTGTAGAGATGTTCCTGTTCTTCACAGGATGAATCTGGAGATCTTCTACCTTTACCTCTAGCACCATCAGCAGGTAAGAATGTTCATTCTTCCTCTGAAATATCTACCAGATGGACTGACACAAAGTTTGGTTTAGACATTCATGGTTACCAGACGACAAATCCTGATGACTTTGACGATACCCCGACTAACATCGCCATGCGTTTCACATTTATGGTATTGAGTATAAATGTATGGATTGCCATGGCACTTTATTTTTAGTGCAAATTAGCAAATGTTAAATAGCATGCTACGATGCTAAGCTGGAGATTACCAGAGTAACATGCTAACATAAGCTTGTCAGCAGTGTTTCCATCCAAATAAATGTATTTTAACTGAATTTCAAGTAAATCTGCAAAAGAAAATGTGAACGAATCCACTCCATCCACTACCGTTATATTTATATTTGGAGTTAGTTCATGAGATAAGCAGTAGATTCTCAGTCAGAAAACCAGAAGAAGAGAGCACCAAACAGATGACGTAATTAAAAGAGCAATGGTGGAAGCTCAACTGGTGACAAACTGAAAACAGCATGCAAATCTAACATTTGTTTTGTTTATGTATTATCGCGAGGAAGGTTCCATCAGACACCCGATTTGACTGTTATCAGTCTATTCAATAGACGTTATCAGCACACATCAGTCCCATTTATATGGGCTAGTAGGGGCCTACTAAACCTACTGGTAAGTTCAGGAGGCTATTATCATCCAGATATAAGATCAGATCTGTGTGGAGCCATTATAGAGCCATGAGAGCCATGAGGAAACAGTTGATCAGTCATGTGACTTAAATGTTTGCTACATCAGAATTATTAAAAACAGTATTTCTATCTCACATTAAGCACATTCACTTATTTTGGAAAAAGACAAAATCCACTTTAGGTGAGCATTAAAACTTTTTTGAAAGAATTCTGCAGTTTACATCGCACTCTATTGTGATTCAGCAAAATGTGCATCAAAATAAATGTATGGAAACGTGGCTATTGTGAGTAATAACAGCATCCATTTTCAGCCACTCAGCAGTATTACTGCAGACTGCACAGCCATTTGTGTTGAGTCTTGTGTGGACAGTGCCGGACTGTCAGTGTGGAGACTCACCTGAGCAGGTTTGAGGACGACTGTGTTTCCAGCTGCCAGGCAGGCTGCTGTCTTCCAGGCCAGCATCATCAGAGGGTAGTTCCAGGGAATCACGATAGCACACACTCTGAGAAGAAGGAAAGAGAGGATTTTTAGCTGCTGGACACAAATGACACAAGAGTCTGTTTGAGATTCAAGGCATAATGATATATATTAATATGTATTATTGAGTTGTTTCTGGTGTATGTATAATCACAAATAACAAACCCCATGATCCCCTCCAGGCTTAGTAATCACGTTCTACCTGCTCAGCATGTGTTTGTGTTTAATCGTACAGACATGTAAATGCACTCATCCATCTCTCACCCTATCGGTTCCTTCTTGGTGAAGGTGAGGTTACGATTGGGCCTGGCCTGGTTGATGGGGATGGTGCTGCCCTGTGCAAAGAGGACATCATTTATTCCCATGTTTTTATCCACATTGGTGATTAGCCATTAACTACTTTCATTTGCTGGTTCATCAAAGTTTCATCTGTCATATTCATCTTTCTTCAGCGGCGTGTCTTACTTGGATCTTGTCACACCAGCCAGCGAAGTAGCGGAAGGTCTGGATGGACATGCCCACATGAGTCTTGAGTGCTAGAGTGTAAACAGCTCCAGAGTCGATGGTTTCGATGGTGGCCAGCTCCTCCTGGTGCTCCTCCATCAGGTCAGCCAGCCTGTGGGTGGGGAAGCAGAGGAGACACAGGGATGGATGATGCTTGAAAATGTGGCAGCTTGGAGATTTTAATCTTTTTTTTTTAGTATTTAGCACAGAATGACCAAAACACACATTTTGAATTATGAATATATATATGCAAAGATAATAGTAATTTTACTTTAATTAATTAGAGTGATAATTTATTCCAAAATAAACCACTGAAAATCATGTTGTCTACAATGCAGCACACACTGATGCAGCTGCATTGTGGTGTATTATGTTAATGAACACCTGTAGCCCACACTGGATGCAACATACAAATAGAATATGACGGTGAGATGTCAGTGTGTGGGCTTACATGAACATGTTGGTGTTCTGATGAGTCTCATACAACCGCCAGTGTGTGTTGGCTTAAGACCTTGAAGGTCCAGTGTGTAGGATTTAGTGGCATCTGGTGGTTTAGGTGGTGATTGCAACTGCCTCGCCTCACCCTCACATCCCCAGTGCACAGTAGATTGAATGGGTGAAAAAACGTGCCCTATCTAGAACTCGTTTAGCTTGTCAACATGGTGGACTTCATGGAAGAGGGGGTGTAGATATACAAGTCTCATTCTAAGGTAACAAAAACATTATTATTTTTATTTTCAGGTAATGAAAACAGGGTTGTGCATATTATACTCGATGTTTACTATAATCTCTACATAGAGCCCCTAAATCTGACACACTGGACCTTTAAAGCTGCAGAGTTTAGGAAGAACAAATGTACTGACTTGTAGATGAGTCTGCCTCTGTCTCTGGGGTTCATCTTGCCCCACTCTCCCTCTTCAAAGGCCTCCTTAGCAGCAGCCACTGCTTTGTCCACATCACTTATCTGGGCCAGAGACACGTCACAGATAGCCTGCAGGACGGACAGATACAGGACATCACAATTCCAGCAGAGAGAAGAGCGGTACTCCAACCAGAGGCAAGAAAATTCCCGTCTGATCAGTTTGGTAGGGTTGCTGATGGAGACTTCTGTCTTTTACAATTAAAATCTTGACAAAGTCACTTATTCCTGCCTGATATTGTGACTGACTGACAGGGATTCTAATGAGTGCTGATATCTAATCTATGTAACACCTTTTAAGACCTGTAACCTAGCAACCTGTCAGCCGCAACTGGCCAGAAGTAAATGGTATTTGATGATGGTCTTTAATGAGTGTCCATGGGATAATGTGCTCTACGTAGAACTCATTCTATAAAACTAATATTATAGCAGCATTCGTTCATTTTGTCTTCATTCTCCACCTCTTTTGGTCCTCACCGTGCCGTCAGTGGGGTTGATGGTCTTGTATGTCTTTCCTCCTTCTGCATCGACAAACTCTCCATTAATGAACAGCTGATGAGGCATCTTTATGGTCATGTTGTTGATGTTCTTCTCCACCTGAAAAATTAAACAAAACAAAACAGTCAACATGTTGTCTTCTCTGGGCCAGTTACTAACAAATACCAGTCAGTAACAATTATACTTACATAGTCAACCACCAGTTCCTCCTCATCGTCCTCCCCTCTGAGCTTCCTGACGCACATCTGGATGAAATCCTGGAAAGTGGTGTTCATGTACACGTCCTCGTTCTGCAGCTGGCAGGTACTGGCCCGAAGCTTCACCTCCTCCACAAGCCTGATACAGTGACAGGAGGACGAGGAAGGAGTCCGAGGTATATTAAAGACAGAGAAGAAAGAAAGTTCATTAATTGGGATTTTTTGATATAATGACCCTGAATAAATGTGACCAGTTAGTAGTCTCTGTAACATACAAGTGGTATTGTTTCAAACAAGTTGTCCACAAACTTGTGGACAACAGGTCAAACTTGTGGACAACAGAATTGAGTTAAGTAACTACAGTGTGCCAGATACCAGGAGATCTTTCATCTTTTTTCATTACCTGACCACATCCATGGAAGCAGCACCAGACTTGAAGAAATCAGTGGAGTCTTCGATCTGAGTGACATTACTCAGAATACTCTGCCACACTGCCTGCGAGGAAAACACTGTCAAAGGTCAGCATGGAGCATTTTCTTACGGTCAAATACAGCTTGTTGGCAACTTCTTTTTTCATTATTTTCAACTTCCCAAACAATAAGTAGGAGAGGAGGCCCTATACCCTCATCTGTTCAGCGAAGGTCTTCTCCTCCTCTGTGAGCTCCACAGCAGCACTGCTCCCTGAGCTGAAGTACTGTGCTGCTGCAATCATCTTCCCATCCTCAAACTGTAGATTCTTCACCAACAGCTGCAGAGAAAGAGCATGAAATGATCATACTGACTGATAAACCATGAGACCAGTTTCCTCTAAAATGAGCTTTCAAACACATTAGAATAGCAGTGTTATAGTCTCAGCCTGTGTATATATATGTCTAAAAATGTGAGAACAAAAGAAAAGATCTTAAGTCATCTGACATTGCTTTTTATTTTTATTTCACACTTTTAATAATTGTTTAGATTCATTTTTAATCCTTTTAAAAAGGACCTGGATGAGTGCATACGCACACAGTTAAGTAGTTGTAATAGAAAGGGTAATGGTGTCTTCCAACATTGATGATGTCAGGCTTTATTTAATGAGCATTGTTTTAAAATGAGTGAATGCAGTGTATAATACAGTCCTTATCTTCTGTATTAAGTATTGTGAGCAGAACAGTGTTATACACAGTCCATTACAGTAGGTGGTGGTATGACCCTTGGTAGATATTGTGTTCTTGTTAAAGGCTGCTGCACTGCACAGTACTGTATGCACACAGCTTACAAACGGAGCTGACGGTCAGACTGACAAATGGCAAACAGCACGCTTCAGTCATTCAACGTCTTCCTGACGGAGAGACTGACCGCGGCGGCGGTGGACATCTACGGCTTCGTTGAGAAGACAGTAATAGACTACCAGGAGGAGGTGTACCGAACCAGACTGGAGAACCAGAGGCTGCAGCGGCTGCTGGATCTGGTCTACAAACCAGAGATAAGACTGCACAGGGCAGGTATGTTCCCCAGGTCACACCGCGCCCTCCCTCCCCTCCGTCAGCTGGTTAACGGGATAATTAGCCATTAGCTCGCTCACGTCAGGGGACGCCATGTTAGTTAAAGGTGTTTCTGTTAGCATGCCCTGCTAGCTGCTGTTCACAAGCTAATGACAGCAATTACATTTCCGGTCTAAATTCAAAATAAAACTTTATTTACATGTTATTTGTAGAGCTCATATACAGGCCATTCTATTAGTCCTGTGATTTAAGGAAACTTAATAATTAAATAATATTCGTCGTAGCAAGAGACGAACATGAAAACAAATGAATATGTTCTTGTTAAGTTCAGCATGTCTGAATACTTTATTTTTAACAGACATATTTTACACTTTTATTATTTAACATCATTTAATACAGTTCAAAGACCCCAGAACCAAAAATATGTCAACTAAATATGAAATGTTATTTACAGGATTTATGTACTGCTTGATCAACATGTTTATTTGACAGTATTTGAAGGATACACTGGGAAATTTGGCATGAACCTAACAGTGCCCAGTTTTAAATCAACTGTTCCTCTCTCCCAGCTGTCAGTTTGGTGGAATAGACCACATGTAGATGTACATTTTTTTTAAAAGTACATAGATTTGTGTAAATTCAAAATGTACACAATGTGTAAGTTGACTCGCTGAGTGTTTAATTTTAACATTATTTAAACGTATGTCATGTCAGAAAATGACAAACTTGCTATATTGGAGTAAACAGGAAAAACACTTCTTGGGACTGACCATAGTTATGTTTTCCCTGAATTACCTTGTTTCATCGATAGCAACAATATAACTCCTACATGGTTGCATGGTTGCACGGTTGTATTTCTGAGTGAATAAAACACTGTTTTCAAGCTGCAGCCTCACACAGCCTCAGCATCAAATCCAAGGTTACAGGAAAAGCATGTGGAGGAGCTGCTGAGATACACTTTCATAAGAAGCTTTTCAAATGGTTCAACTGTTTTTCAGTGGTGAGTTTGTGTTCATGACTTTGTTTAAATGCTATGTTGATGTAATGTTACATACTGTACTTGCATTTTGTTATCTCTTGTAATTCCCTGTTTGTGGTTAATCTACAAAGTCAATACTGTAACAGGATATACAGTATAATAAATGCATGGCCCATCCATCCAGTGCTGTGGCAGTACCAGAAAGACAGCAGTGTGACAGCAGAAATATAAACTAGACTAGTTTGAATGCCTTCTGAGTGTGGATGTTGAGTCTTGGTGTTGTGCTGCATTCAGCCAATCACAATTAGGCTCCATTTGATCAGGTACCCTCCCTGTGTGATTACTACATCCTGTGCAAGGGTCGCTTCAGTTCACCTCATGCTCTCTGCCCATGGTAAATACCCTTCTATGGATAGTTGTGTTAAAGTTGGCCCAGATGACTGTCCATCTGCACATGATATTTCCACAGCTATGAATGCAAGTTAGATGTATTACCACGCTTTGCCATGATTTTTTTTGTTTATGTTTATGTTTTTTGGTTTGCCTCATCCAAAATGTTGCCACATTTATTTGATTGTAGCTCTGTCATGAAATGTCTTCCACTCACTCACCTTTGATTGGTCTACTGAAATTTGATCGCCTTGTCTGACTAAAATGCGGACAGCTCTCTTTTCATTGACTCGGACACTCGTGGCTTCAGTCGTAGTTCAGTCGTTCCATTTCTGAACAATATCATATTGCTTATTATGCAATACAAGTTGGATGCAGCATGAGTGGCACTGGTTGCTGGTGTAGGTGACTCATAATGACAAATGCTGGTTCAGTCAATTTAACCGACGATAAAAGCCTACAGATGTGTAAATATTAAGTACGAAATGAGTTGACATGGAAAGTTTCTCACTTGTTTTGGCTTTAATGACTGCCATTATGTGATCAACAATTCAACCACAAGCTTTTAATGGTACAAGTCTAAAGATAAAATGTTGTTTTCTTCTATGTGATTTCTCTGCTACTGTTAGTACAAGCATCACTGCTGGGGATCATTCAGGTTTTCCAACGTCTAGTTCATGTGTGATCAGACAAGTGATTTTTTAAGTTGCTACCAAAAACATTCTCCTATCCACTGTTACAGATTGAAGGCAGACACCAACACAGGAGGTTTGTGCTCAGCAGCAGCAGATACAGCAAGAATGTATTACCAATGAGGTCAATGAGGAGCCAGTCATCCTGCCCTTTAAAGAAGAACTGACTGAACCCTGGACCATGTCTGTGCAGACACCTGTATATCCAGCTTACAGCAGCGCTACAGACACATTTACTCAAATTGTCACAGTCGGAGAGCATGAAGAAAATGAGAACCTAACTCAAGTTGTAGGAGTTGGAGAGCATGATGATTACGGAGTTCCAGATGGCCTAAATCGAGTCATAGCAGTCGGCGAGCACATGGAATACAAAATACCACCACAAGTTGACCAACTGTTACCATCCTTTGGAGTATCTCCAATATGCACAAAGAAGAAAAACATGTTTTTCTGTAACATTTGCTGTCAGCCTTTTCTGAAAATAGTCGAATGAAAACTGCATCTCCAGCTCACGCCACAAGAAGCTCACCAAAGTGCCCCGACAAAGCGTTCACCTGCTTCATTTGTGGTAAAATAACAGACAGCGAGAGTGAAATGATCTGCCACATGAGAGCACACATCGCAGAGAAGCCATTTGCCTGTCCCAACAGATACAAACCGAAAGGTCGCGTGAAAGAACATCCGAGGACTCGCACGGGGAAAAGGCCTTACAAATGCTACATATGGAATATGGGGAAAAACTTCAGGAGGTCTTCAACCATAAGAGAACACGCCGTTCACGTGCATGCACCTAAACAGCACATGAAGACGGTGCACGATATCGCCTTCCCTGTGTGAGATACTGTTGATGTAGCAACGCTGACTACTGTTAAAGTTCAGAGGTTATGCTGACTTTTAGTCAAATTTACAACTCCAATCTTAAAACGGTTGGGGTGCTATTGTTTATATTTGTGTGTTTAATGAAGTTGCAGCTGACGTCTGGCTTCATCAGATTAGCACTTATGATCCACTGCTATATTTTGACATCTCATAATGTTCAGATGCTCCTGGTGAGTCGCTGTAATTACAATCTGCTTTAAGTCTAACAAGTCACATGCTCAGGAGAAATACACAGAAACAATTTGTGTACCAGCAGATAGTTTAACAGCTGCTGTTTTAACTACAAATGCAAATTAAATGCACATTAAGGGCTCATTATTCTACTAAATGAGTTATTTGCACTGTGATCTTTAACGTAGTGATCGACAGTATCCTGCCTTTAAGTCATGTGACTTTGTTCAAATTACATTGCAGTATACTGTATATTGCCTGTGACGTACTGTTTTAAAATGCTAATAAAGTTACAATACTTATAAGTATTGTGTTTTGTATTGCGTGTATGTGAGCAATATATGTGCAGAGGTGGCGACAGAGCACACATGCTGAGTGTAGTCAGATGTTATTAAGTTCAGCATCTCTAAAGGGAACACATCAAAGTCTGTTTCCAGGTGTTAGGGAGTGCTACTGCTTATGTGAAAACTGTTGTATAAAGCCTTTAGTGTCTCCAGAGGGAGCTGTGTGAAGTCTGATGAATGTCCTCAATTGACTTGAGTCAGTGTGAGTTGAGGCTGAAGCCTACAAGTCTTAAAATCAAAAAATATCTGGAGGTGTGTGAAATAAGTGAGTTTATCAGACCTCTATATCCCGCTCCTCATCTCTGGGGCTACATGAGCTGCTACAAGCAGATTACTGCTGAATATCCAACAGAATGATAGACTGTATATAAAGATGGACATTGCCACTCCACTTCCCCCCCGCTGTACAAAAATGAAGCCAAAATATCCTGAATAAAGCCACTGTCATCTTGCACTTGTGACGTCATCTGGAGCCAGAATCTGTGCAGTAGTGACTGTGGGTTGGAGCTGCAATATTGAGGTCCCACCGACGCAGCTGACAGCTCAGTCATGAGCAGAGCTCAGCTGTCAAGTCTTGATGGGACACCCCCTTTTTATCTATCTATCTATCTATCTATCTATCTATCTATCTATCTATCTATCTATCTATCTATCTATCTATCTATCTATCTATCTATCAGAAAAACAAACTTAAACATTCATTAGCATGATAAAAACTCCTTAGAATGACAGAAACCATCTTTGGGAAAAATCTATTTGACGTGTACTTTGATTTTTTTAGTTTGGCCCATGTCCCATCTAACAAGACGAGCCTATACTGCAGCCAGCCACCAGGGAGTGATTGAGATGTTTTGGCTTCACTTTTGGGGAGTTGTCATGTCGTCTAACGTGAGTTCAATAAAGTTAGAGGAGTCAAATGGGTGGAGACAAAGATTTGAACTCAACTAGACATTTTACAGCAGAAAATTTGTCAGTCAATGCTAAGGCAACACTTACTGTATGTCAAATATCATATCTGTATTTTAATTTCTTGTTACCTATTATGACATACAGAATGTGTATACTGATGTGTGATAGGCTAAAATCTGTTCTGTTGATATGCTAATGTACGAGCACTGCGCCACTGCATTGTGGCTTCTTTGTAGTAACTGCTTTAACCTGTAAGACAGGTGCTTCACAAATAGTTTGACTGAGTGATCCAGCATACTTACTCTATGTTTGATACAGAAGGATTTGACTGGGATTTGCTAATTTTTGCTTGTGGTATCTTAAAACACACACACACACACACACACACACTTCAAATATGTCAACTAAAGGTGTGTTCAGAACGAACATGAAAAGACAGCATGACTGTATTCAAAGTCAGTGAGGTGTTGGAACAGATGCAAACTGACTCTAGGCGGCCCAAATGTAGGTGAAGATTAATTTCAGTGCTTTGAATATGCTTGGCTGTTTGAACACGCATATTTTAAATTCACTCTTCAAATGTTATGTTTTGGTGTAACACACATTCACAACAAAAATTGTTCCTAGTTTGAGGCTCTTCCATCTTGACTAGTTTGTCTCTTCATGAAGTTGATGTGGCTCTGAGGCGACTGATTAAAACTATCTCAAAGGTAGAAATCCTGATCGCTGTGGATTGATGGGAACACTGCTTTGGCACTGACGACTTCAATGTGTACCACACATGTAATGCATTATTGTTTCCATCTTTGCAGATGCCAAACAGCCAGCTACACCTACATCTGTGGAGGAGATTCCCCATCAACAGCAGGACTGGAGTCCGGGTGTGTGCCAGGAGGAGCCAGGACCCTCCGAGATTAAGGAGGAGCAAGGGGAGCAGAAGGAGGAACTGTGGATCAACGGGAGCGAGGAGCAACCTTCAGCGGAGGACAGCGATGATGGGGACGCATTGACGAAAGAACTCATCAAAACAGTGCAGCAGTTAGAAGACTGTAGAGCAGCAGAGGAGAGCAGGGAGCTGAAGCAAACCCCTGAGGACGAGCCAGAGAACTCTGAAGAGAAGACGAGCACCACCTTATACCGCTGCCACATATGCAACTACATATTCACCAAAAAAACTGTGCTCACATGGCACCTCAAGACGCATGAAAGCAAGTCACACGAGAGCAAGGGGAACTTTGACTGTCACATATGTGGCAAACACATCCCCTGTCAGAGCAACCTGCAGAACCACATGAGGGTCCACACAGGAGAGAGACCCTACAGCTGCCACTTCTGTGGGAAGTGTTTCAAACTGAAAGGGCACATGACAGAACATATAAGAACCCACACGGGAGAGAAGCCCTTCAGCTGTCACATCTGTGACAAATCTTTCAACAGAGGTTCAACTCTGAGGAAGCATGTTTTAGCCAAACACAAAGAGGAGAGACCGTACAAGTGTGCAGATTGTGACGAGTTATTCACTGAAAGGCTGCTGATGAAGAGGCACATGCGGAAAGTTCACGGTGTCAAACTGTCCACGAGTCAGAGTCCTGCCTAGGACTTCAGAACAGATGTTATTAAAATCTGGGGGCAAAATAGAGATAGGTTTCTTTTTAAATGTTTCAATACGAGTGCCAGTAAGTTTTATTTCCAGATAAATCCCAGAATGAAGCCAAACGTTTCAAATAATACATGTTATTTAAGATAAACAGCCACACAAGAACTTAAACTTAACTTAAAAAACAATGGAGATGAACTTAACTTGAAAAAAATACAGTCAACATTATTATTAAAAGGAAATAGTTTGACATTGTGGAAAATCTCATTAATTGCGTTCTTGCCGAGAGTTAGCTGAGACTGGAGCTGGAGACAGGAGATGATTAGCTTAGCTTAGCATAAAGAGTGAGAGCAGGGGGAAACATCTAGGCTGGTTTAGGCTGTTTACAGTTCAAAAATATACCTACATAAATTCTAGATTTAAAAAATGGTTGATTGCTCTCTGTGTATTAGACACACCACAGTTTGAGACTCACTGCTCTACAATATATAAAATCAGCTTTTGAGGTGCTGATCTGTGTGTTATTGAACTTTAGCGGGACATTTTGCAGTTAACCCTTGCTCCCAGTCTTTATGCTAAGCTAGGCTAACTTGTTTCCTGGTTCGAGCTCAGCATTCATCACACAGAGATGAGTGATATTTGTATTCTCATCAAACATTGGGCAAAAACACACAATTCCAATATGCCAAACTATTCCTTTACATCAGGTACTATCTGATGGAAGAATTAGAACAAGATAATGAATCTGAAGAGGCAACTGATGCCAACTCTCTGTACTGAACACTTTTTCATACTCAGTGCTGCAGACACAGTTTAGTCGGTACCACATTCAATAACCAACCCTTATTGAGATTCAGTAGGTCATGTGACTCCCCATGTTGCAGCTTGCTTCATGTGGATGAGTTCAAGAGGATTTTTAGTATCGACTCTGAATTTGATGACTACTTACTCCAGATGTGCTGGATATTAAGTTGCATAACCATCTCGTCTGTGTTTATGATCTGTGGTGAACATTAATATGAGCCACCAGAAATTCACTCTGCAGTATGATTCTTTTTCAAAATTGTGCACCATAATAACATACAGTAAACAACTGCGGTACATCGTCTATCAACTATCTATGTTGCACTGTCAACCTGTTTACATGTCATATGTATTTTGTTCCTTTGCTAAAGTTCATTCACATCATGAACCTGTTTGTAAACCAGCTATGTGAACGTGGAAATATAAAGCTTGAAAACACATTCAGGTGTGAAAATGTATGATGAAAATACAACACGGTCCTCTCTCCTTCTCTGATGGAACAATGCAGGAGCAACCCAAACTTTTAGCTTCAGACTTTTGAACAATAAGAGAGCCAAAAGAAAGAAGAGCTGTGGGTTACTTTCCAATATGGTGATAAGACCATGGCCTTGTGTGTGGCGTGAAGGTGATGAAGAAGTCCAGATTAAGTTTTGATTTATAACTTTCGTTCTCTGCTCCCTCTCACTCATGCTTGTAAATGTCCCGTCATGTCTGAATGAAACAGTAGGGACCTTAACAAAAAAATGACACTGAAATGTCGTCACAGACAGACAAAGCCATCGATGTAAATGTGACAGCAGTGATATAACTGACTCAGGATAACAGGCCTTTGGAATCATAGTTGTCACTTCAACTGATAAGAAGCCTGGGTAGATATCTACTATATAATTCTAAAATATGAATAACATAACATCAGAATAATCAGCTGCACAGAGAAGCTTTCACATCGAGGCAGAACAGCCAATGGAGGTGATGTAAAACTGACTCTGGAGCAGCTATTTACACAGTAATGAACTCAATACAGTCACAGGTAACATTTTGGAATTTGGCTTCATAAGTTGACTTACTGCCTTGCCGTCGTTGCCAAACAGCACCAGGCCAGCCTTGGTGACGATGCCTGGTTGGCTGGCTCCGAGGATCTCCAGGGGCTGCCCTTTAGCTGCCGGGCCGTTATCCACCAGATTAGAGCCGTAGAAAGTCACTTTCTACAGAAGGAGAGACACAAATCTGCTTTTAGTAACTCAACAGTTGTCACTGTCACTGGAAATAGTAGTGTGACTTCACTCTTTGTTTCTTCACTGTGAAGAAAAAAAATAATAAGTCGCCTTAAAATTAGAAGTATTTTGGAATCATGGAATTATGGAATAGTCATTACTATAATTTAACAGTGTTTTTTAATCACAGTCAAAAACTAATCTGCTTCACCAGGACTGTGTGGATGTGATTTAATCAGATTTGACTGACAGTGACTAAAACACGGTCACGTTCATGCTGCTATGATTAGTTAAAAGCTAAAATGTAACAACAAGACAGTAAACAGGTAAATGAATGATTCAATCAGTACCCCTTTTCTGCTCTGGTTCTTGAACCAGTTCCATTCAGGATTCAAAACCAGTCAACAATAATTGTAATAACTTAATAATAATAATAACCTTCTGAGTGAACTGTCCATAGCCTACACTGCTGTATTTCTGTCTGTCATACTGCTGTTACTTGAAGAGCTTGCTATTTTCTGAGGTGGTACACAGTGTAAAAAGTTTCACAAACACTGATGTAGATGTATAACGTGCTGCTCTCTGTTACCTGTCCATCCACCTCCGCCCAGGCACCGGGCACTTTGTCATTTCCTCGGATCCAGTTGTGGAGAGCCTCAGCAGACTGGTTCCAGTCAATCTGCCAACAGACAGAGAAATCTGTTCTCATCACGTCTTCAGATACAATGACAACGAATACAATGAATCATATATCAACATTTCTGATGATTTCTTTGCAGGGTAAAGACATGAGACATCCCCTCCTCTCTGTCAGCTGGCTCACACCAGAGTAAAAAGCGTGGCACTCGAGTGAAGCGTGATGAATTATAAATTCTGATTTGTGCCTTTCAGTGAAAGTTGTATTATCAAATATCTGACTCCTTATATCAAGCTAAAGGCCAGCAGACTTTCACTGTCAAGGTCCCTCTGCCCTGGAGCTCCTGACCTGAATATGGTTTTGCAGATTCAGAGACACATTTCAAATCCCCTTTTACAATTTACATCTGGAGCTACCACTAACCATTCTTTTCATTATTGAATAATCTGCAGATTATCTTCTGGATCATTCATTTTGTCCTAATTCAGAGGCACAGCCCAGGTTACTGCCCAAAACATTCAGATTATTTTCATGAATGACATAAAAAGCATCAAATCTTCACATTCGAAAAACTGGAACCAACAAATATTTGGCATTTGTGCTTGAACAGTTAGTAAAATTCTGATTTTATTATCAAAATATTTGTACATTAATTTTCTGTCCATCGACAAATCCATTAATCAACTAAACTGTGCAGTTCCACTCACATCTCGTGGCCTGGGGGTCTAAGTTGGTGACCTGAAACATCCCTGATTCGAATCTGGCCGTGGACTCCCTATCTCCAGTCAGCTTTTTGTTGTATACTATCTAACAGAAGCAAAACACTACTGTTTTACATTTCTTCTTATCCCATTTCTTTTTAACCTTTATTAGGGGTTTTAATCATTTACAGTAGAGCCGTACAAGCCGTTTAAAGATAGCCTTAAAGCACTAAAAGTCTAAAACCTTCACAGTGGCTGACTTACTTTTACTTTAAAGTCAGTATTCATCAGCTCTGCCCTCTGTTCTGTCTGTTGTATGTTACCTTAGCATTGTCTTTCTTCTGAATGCACTCGTATGTGGCTCCCTCCTGTGGCTGGACGATCCTCTGGGCCTTCCCTTCTGCAATCAGTCTCACTGCTTCCACCTGGAACCAGAACAATGCACTCAATGCAAGTCACTGAAGCAATCTTTATGGACTTTGTCATCACAGTGTTTGTTATGTTGGGAAACTGGAAAGGGGAGCTGATTGCAGGTAATTGAAGGTAGACAGGAGGGCACGTTACATGATTTCATTTACTACAAATCACATGAAATCACAGCTGTTTGTTTTCAGTCTACAAAGCATGCAGTAATGCTTTAGATTAGTGGATGATTACTCCTACAGTTCCAGTCAGCTGCTGGTTTACATGATTGTTTTAATGATATGTTAGTCCATTAACAGTGTCTACAAATTTAAAAATTTGAGTTGATCCATCAGGGTGAACATCAGGTCTGCATTAACTTATGTTAATGTTTGGTTGTCGATGCTATTTGAGCTCAGATTGAATTGAAAAGTCTGCACTGTAATTCCACAGAGTGATGTAACTTCAGTGATGCAGACTTGATGTTCGCTGTGATGAATTACACAACCCAAAGGAGTTTTGAGAGTTTGCTCTTGAGAGTTTGTGGCTGCCTATAAAGGTTGGGAAAAAATATAAACACATCTAAAACTGGACAAGATGCACCTGATTAATAGCTGAGGAGGTTGCCAACAGTGTTATTGTCATTTAAAGCTGCACTAATAAATAGTTCTGTATGAACAGTTAAATGCATAATGTCACAGTAGTCTCTCATATTAATGGATAAACAAAAATATCACCTCAGTCTTCTGCCCTCATCAGCTCTTTGTAGCATTTTAGCATCTTTCAGCTCATTGTTTTGATTTTAATCGCACAAAACTTCACTCTCACTGCTTTTGTCAAAGCTCTGATAGATCAACTGTACACTACCTTCATATCACCAAACAGCAGTTAGCCAGCAAGTTGTCAAAAGGCAATATTTGGCTAACATGTTAGCTATGTCAACTTTCTATGGCCAGAATAAAGTCAAATGTGTGTGATTTTCTGCCAGCAGTGACCAAAATAAATGCAGCTTTAAATGTGCATCATGTTAGACAGGAAAGTCATCTGTTAATTACCCCTTTATACAGAGTGAGCACTTGATATTGAGGTATCTGGAGTTCAACTTGATTTCTTAAGTTTGGACAGTTGGTTTTAGGGGCCCCAATGTTATAAAAATTAAGGCCATTAGGAGAAGGCCAAAGGTTTATATTATTCTCAGGAATACGAGGAGGAAATTTATGGATATGGTGCCTGAAGTTTGGAGTAAGAGTATCATAAGGGGCCTAAGGTTAAAAGGTTATGTGCCTTGTGGGAAAGGGTTTCCTTATGCTTTCCCGAGAGTTAAAATTAGTTTAGTTGGTATACATTAAGGTTACATAATGACAGTTCCCCTATATAAGTTGGGGTTTAGGATTGTGATGGACAGAGCGATTTGCATTGGCACTGAATCCTCTCCAAGCAATCCTGGATGCTTGTTTTTGATGCTGAACTTCTTTGTAATAAACCTTTTTTATATACAAGAAAGAAGGTGTCAGCGGAGATTTTTCCTTCATCATCTTCACATCATCACCATCAAATAAACAACAATATAAAAGATACAGTGAGCCAGATGACCTGCTTTAACCTCTGAGGTTACAGTTAAACTATGGCAAGTGAGAGCAAAAACACACTTACTTCATTCATTCATGTAAATGTGTAGTTTGTGGTTACATCACACATATACACTCCTACCACCTGCCTGTCATATCTTTTCCACTTTATTTTAGCATTAGCTCAGCCTACACCACCTCTCCACCCACAATGCCTTGCCCCGTCACTACACTTACTGTGCCTTTGACTCCCTCTGGGAAGAGAAATCTCTTGTAGATAGTGTTGACGGTGTCATTTGGTTCAACGTCACACTCCCTCTGCAGCAGGATTGGTCCGGTGTCCAGTCCATCATCAGCCCAGAACACTGTGAACCCGCCCTTTTTGTCACCATGGATCAGGGTCCTGCGTGTCAGGAGACAGCAGGTAAAAAAGCTGCACTTGTCACCGTGGTCACCAACCAGCCTGATGAACATGAGCATCACTCACCAGTTGATAGCGGAGGCTCCCCTGTGGCGAGGCAGCAGGGAGGGGTGGTAGATGATGGAGCCGTGTTTGGGGTGGTCAATGACCTCCATGGGGATGAACTGGGAGCAGAAGGGCAGGACGTTGAGCTCAGCACCAGTGGCCTTGTACTGAGCCACCACTTCCGGGATGGCCTGGCCCTTCACACGCCAGCGGGGGAACTTGAAGACGGCAACGCCATCCTTCTCCGCCTCAGTTGCTGTTTGAGAAAAGGAATGAATAAACTCTTCTAAACTCTCTTTGTTGCTCTCAACAGTCTCTACCTCCTTTTGAAGCATACTTTCTGTGTCAAAAAGAATGCTGGAATTTGTAGTTCTAACCCATAGCTAACCAAATCTGCACTCCTTTCTAGCCTTTCCTTACAGTGCTGTAAATCCAAATATAGAGCTATTACTGCTGTCAGATAAAGTTAGCGCCGTACATGTGATGACCCACTGAACTTGGACACCAACAGTGATGACTGTGCAACTTTGACAAAAAGAGCTACATTGATTTTTTTGTGTGAGGAGTCCAAATGTCATTTGGCACCATCCAACCCAAGTCCAATCATGGCAGGAGTGTCTGAACATATGACTTACTCTGCTTGGACACTCAAGAAAACTTGAGTAGTTGACTAGTGACAGAGAGCATGTTACTCTATCTGATCCTACAGCAATGCACTTTTGGCAAAGCTAAAGTCTGGAGGTCCCAGTGAAGTTCTCACCCAGTGGGTCGGCTTTGCCATCCTTGTCAGGGATGGTGAAGACACCTACGATGGTGTGGCCATCCTTCTTCAGCTCCTTGTAAACCTCCTGTCCGAACAGACTCTGACCAATCACTGCAATCTTCATCCTCGCACCTCACCTGTGTTCTAGACGACCAGAAAATATATATGTTTTTAATTAGTACAAGCAATTAATGTATATGGATAATGTCACATATGAGTACAAAATACATTTTAAAGCATGTGAGGGTTTTGGGGCCAATGTTTCCATCTTGCAAGTCCTTTGCAACTATGAAGTGACTGAAACATATCAGCTTGTTCCAGTCTTGAAAGAAACCATGAACTTGAGTCAACACTGACTTCAGGATACACTCAGCAGAGTTCAGACAGGACAGAACATGCCTGTGCTTCTGTTAGCCTCGTGCATGTGCAGGCATTTCATGTTAAAGACGACAGGTCCCACAAGTCACACTCACTCACACTTTATACAAACATGTCAAAGTCCTGACTGTACTGTAGGTCCAAAGAGCAAACTCTGCGCTGGTTTCAACATGGTATGACTTAGGCATAAAACAGTTTGAAGAAGAAATATATGTCCAGACAGAAAGGCAGAATCTGTGTGTACATGTAGATGATCATAAACACACACAAGTATGTATTTATATGAGCTGTATAGAAACATTCTGAATAGATGCTGGGAATATATTCCTGAGTAAATATTGCATGTTGTTACTCTGTAGTTGTAGAGTTGTAGATCTCCAGATTAAACTCCTTGAAAGAAATACTCCATTTAAAAACACATTCTTCCTTTTGCAAATGAAAAAAGTTGACTTTATAAGCAATAAGATGCAATCAGACTGCAGTTTATGGTGTCAGACTTCATGCAGATGTTTCCTGGAACAGTTCATTGACTTCTGCGCTCTTTTCTTCTTGTGTTACTGTCACACATGTCGCATTATCCTGCAGACAAACTGTATTCTTCCCTTATATTGAACTTTATGATGCTTGTGGACAACTTGCACAAAAGAGTTTGCATGCTAACTTCAGAAATAAACTTCAAGTAGCTTGTAATAGTTTACCAGTTCAACACCATCTAATGATCTGTCCATGAAACTTTCTTGGAAACGTTTAAGGAGCTGTAAACTAAAGCGTTACCCAATAAAACAAATACAGGTCAGTTGATGAGAAACAAAGCAGGATGATGCATGTGGAGCACATCACCTCCTGAAACATGTACTGTTGTACACACAGTCACATTCTGCAGTCTGTCTGTAAACTTCATATAAAAACACTGACATGATCTGAGTGCACAGCTTTTTCTAGATGAATCCTTCAGTGTTCAGTAATCTATACCGTCAGTTTGACAGTTTATTGACCCTGAGCAGAGGGGCGGGGCCTGCTGCCCTGTCAACCAATCAAATCCCTCAGTGTAGCTCCTGCCCCTGGTGACCAATCAAAAGTACAGAGGGAGTTAAGGGAGGGGGTTTGACAGCCCGCTGAGACAGCGTTCACGTTTACATTTACATTTAGTCATTTAGCAGACGCTTTTATCCAAAGCGACTTACAGAGAAGGGAAATAATCAAGGTACAGTGCAATAAGAAAACGTTAGTGCAACTATAAGTGCTATGACAATTCTTAAAGGGGTAGCTTTCTCATGTCCAGTTGTAGGTAGTGCTAGGAGAGAAGGTACTCTCTGAAGAGCTGGAGGTCTTCAGGAGATTTTTAAAGGTAGAGAGGGACGCCCCTGCTCTGGTAGGAACTGGTAGTGCGTTCCACCAACGGGGAACAACAAACGAAAAAAGTTTGGGTTGCCTTGAGCGAACAGGTGGCAGAGCCAGGCGTCGCTCATGTTCACACCGACACTTTTCAACAGTAAAGTTTAAACACAGACTAACATACATTACAACAATCACACTTTATCCACGACAGGTCACGTGACACTGTGACTGTAACAGTTCCTGCGAACACAACAAGTGTCAGCTGCAGATCCAAACAATCTGTGTACGTGCCTGAGTGTGCGTGCGTGTGTGTGTGTGTGTGAGAGAGGGAGAGAGAGAAAGCAATCAGCAGTCTGCACTCTCCTTCATAAACTCTATGCATCATGCAAACACTGAATAAAAGAATAAAAGGTGAAGTGTGTTCTTACCCTCCTGCAGATCCAGCGCTCCTCTGCTTGCCTGGAAATAGCGATCGGACGGAGGCAGTTGCTTTTTAATTCCGCCGCCCCCCCCGCCAAGAGCCACACATGCAGGCCGCCCAATTACATAACATGCGCATAGAGCCGAGTGATTGGACGGGACGGAGCTACAAGGCTGCAGGTGGTGACCTATCAGCTGCCAGTGCCGTTGAACGAACCCAACCTCACAAGCTGTCAGCTGTGATAAATGACTCCAACATTACAACGAGGCCTCACTACCTGCAGGGTAACTTTACTGTATTTAATGAGTGAGAAGTATTCCCCGTCAGTTAACAGATGACTTTCCTGTCTAACATGATGCACATTCAAAGTTGCATTTTTTGGCCACTGCTGGCAGAAAATCACACACATTTGACTTTATTCTGGCCTTAGAAAGTTGACATAGCTAACATGTTAGCCAACTATTGGCTTTTGACGACTTGCTGGCTAACAGCTGTTTGGTGATATGAAGGTAGTGTACAGTTGATTTATCAGAGCTTTGACAAAAGCAGTGAGAGTGAAGTTTTGTGCGATTAAAGGTGCAGTGTGTAAGATTTGGGGACATGGAATATAATATTCATAACCATGTTTTCATGCATTTATAATCACCTTTATTTTGTTACTTTAAAATCAGCCTTTTATATCTACAGTGGGAGCGAGTCCTCTTTCATGGAGGCCGCCCTGTTGAAACACCGTGTTTCTACAGTAGCCCAGAACAGACAAACTAAATAGTGACTCTAGACAGGGCCCTTAAAGTGTTGTTTCTCCTTTACACTAGGAAGGTGAGGGTGATGTGAGGAGATTGCAATGCAGCGATTACACCACTAGATGCAACTAAATTCTACACACTGGACCTTTAAAATCAAAACAATGAGCTGAAAGATGCTAAAATGCTACAAAGAGCTGAGGAGGGCAGAAGACTGACCTGATATTTTTATTTATTCATTAATATGAGAGA
Source organism: Argyrosomus regius (assembly GCA_946959425.1). Taxonomy (NCBI): domain Eukaryota; kingdom Metazoa; phylum Chordata; class Actinopteri; family Sciaenidae; genus Argyrosomus; species Argyrosomus regius. The sequence goes on from OX336885.1 coordinate 541,662, forward strand.
CTACTGTGACATAAAAGAGCAGCTGTTGATCTCCAGATTATTACTTTACCATTTAAAGTAAGACTGTAACATTTAAAAGAATAAATAACACATTCTTCCTCATGAAAAGGAAAAAATGACATTGTGGGCAATAAAACTCACTCTTGTTTAATTCAATACAATCAGACTGCAGTTTATGGTGTCAAACTCCATGCAGATGTTGGAATAGTTCATTGACTTCAACGCTCTTTTCTTCTTGTGTTACTGTCACACATGTCACATTATCCTGCAGACAAACTGAATTATTCATTTATATTGAACTTTATGCTGTGGATGAATTGCACAAAAAAGTTTACATGCTAAGCCTGTAGAAGTTCAAATCAAAGTTCAAAGTTCCAATCCAGCAGTCTAATGACAATTTTTCTGTCCATGAAACTTTTTTCATGGACTGAAAATGTTCAGGAATTTAAGGAGGTGTAAAATAAAGTGATACCAAATCAAACTGATACAGACCAGTTTATGAGAAATAATGCATGTTGAGCATGTCAGCTCTTGAAACGTGATCACTACAGCAGAGGTTATAGTAGTGTATTATAATGACTGTGTCTGTGCTGGGTTAACTTTGTATTGGACTTACACTGTTTCTCTACAACAGTGTGCACATAAAAGTATATTTTACAATAAAGCATAAGAGATAAGGCAGCAGTAGGCGGTCACCGCGGGTCATTCAACAGTGACTATTCACACGTGTGTAATCTGTTATATGACTCCTCTTTATTACTGTCGCGGCTGTTCAAACACACCAAATGATCGGAAAAGATGACATAACTCTGACCATAATTCCTCAAGGTAAGTCACAGATTAAGATAAAGGCAAATATGAAGACTCACTAATTGACCTGGAAGCTGATACGTTTGTTGTTTGTGTTGTTTCTCCTCTTAGGGAAAGTCAGAGAGGTCTGAGGACCAGAAGGCCAAAGTCTGCATGTCGACAGAGGGCAGCAAAACAACGTGGTTACAAGCTGCAGACGCAGCACAGAAAATAAAAGAGCAGACAGTCAGCTTTCTTCTTCAGCTGCATTTTGTTGCAAGTCAGTAACTTTTTCCGTTTTCCCATAACCTACATTTTGTGTCAGTTTTGTGAAAATCGTCTTACAGCAGAGTTTCATAGTGTAGAACATCGGCTTCTCTAAACATCTCTCTCTGTATTTGGTGTCACTTTGATTCCCTCTGCCTTATGTTCTGTAATGATCTCCTCATGATAACATGCCACACATATCTTTAAGCATTTTAGGCACACAGTCTTAAAGAGCAGTTATTTTTCTTTTCAGTATAAATTCTGAACATTTCTTTTGTAACATAAAAGGTCAAAGGTCAATATTGCACAACGAGAAAGCTCAGATTACCAGCAGCTGTGTCAGCTCTGGTCCTAATATTGTGTGTGTGAAATATGAAATATTATAAAACTATCAACACAAACAGGTAAGATGAGAAATGTTTCTAGACTTCCCTCTACAGAACTACTTTAAATGAATTGAAGTGAATCTGAACTGTTCCAGTTTGTAGTTATCAGTTTGTCAATGATCTACCCAGCATACAGTAACCTGACCATCAGACCAGCTCTGCAGACGCTGTGGTTGGATAGCTGTTTTGGAGTGTGTGTGTGTGTGCGTGTGTCTGTTTTTTTTCTTTCATGTACACCAGTGTCAACTGTCTGAATCCTGTCAAACTGTATTGAAGTGTAGAAGTGTCTGTACTACCATCACTATATTGTCTTTCCTTTGTTTATGCACTAGAGGGCAGCAGTCTACCATAAAACAGCTGCCACTCAGGCTCATGCTCTTGTATGAAAGAGAGCACTGATGCAAAATTTCATTCAGCCAAGTGTAACCATATCACAAAAGGGAAGTCTGATTTTAATATTTTCCCTCTCACCTCAAGTTACACATATCCATGAAGCTAGTTTTGAAGTCATTTGGAGATATCTGACTTTACATATATTATTTCCAAACCAGGTCTCCACTCGTCGGCCCATCACAAAGCATAAACGAACAGTACATGGTGATGAACATCACACTCATGATTCAGCTCTTCCTGGAGCCTTACCAGCTGTGTGCTAAACATGTTCAGTCTGTCCGGAGGGGGTGCTGTTGAAAAGGTCATGGTGTCTCTAAAAGAAAGTCATCACATTTGTCGTGCAGTGGAAAGTGGAAATTTTGACATGATGGATTCATTGGAAAGGTTGAATTTTGTGATAATCTGTCAGTGGTTCCTGAGAGATTTTGTTTTGGAACAAAACGTGCAGTTTCGGATTAAAATGGGCAGACGGCTTTCAACTGATAACAGACAGACCTTTGTATTGTAGGGACAAAATTGTAGGGATGGTTTCACATGGCGCAACTTTAACTTTGTCACGAGGAACAGTCATACAGATGTGTAATTAAAGCATGAAAGTCAATTCTTGATCTTGGAAATAGTTTGAGAAAATAATCCAAATAAAGATAGACACATACACACAGCAGCCTTTTCTGCAGCTTTCAATCAGCAGATAGAATTTACTCAGCTGTCATTTTTGATGAAACCATATCATGTGGTCTGCTGATCATATGACCACATGATATGTAAAAGAAAAAGGTAGTTAGCTGACCTTGAGTTGGGATTGTTTTTTCTTATTTGGGTTTGGGCCTCGAGCAAATTGATAACAGAAAGGCTGCGTTACCAGGTGTTGACCAGGACAGGATCATCTAACATAGACATGCTATTGGTTACATTATGGGAAATTGAGGGTGTTTTTGAAGCTTTAACCGTACTCAGGGAAGAAAAGTCTGGATATCTTGCCCTTGCTGCTTGGATTTTGACCAAGATCGCTTCCTGGGTTAGACTAAATTACTAGAGTCTAAATCACTGCCAGACTTCCTTTAAATCTCTTCCACTTGTCAGGTTCATGCTGATTTCTGATCTGAGCAGTGAGGTGAATGAACTGGGGCTAAATTTCACTGTAATATGTGTAAATGTGTTTAAATATTAAATTGCATTAAAGAAGGTCTACAAATGTACAAAAATATTGAGAAGATCTTGGTGAAATAAGTAATTTCTTTGAGTTTTCACAGCTTGAGCTTTAACTAACTGTAAAAACATACCTCCACCCGTCTCTACATATATTTAAATGTTTGCTGTTTATACAGCGTGTTGGCAGTGAGGAGGATGCTCTGTACTCTACAGTGTGGCCAGGAGCTCCACAAATCCATCACGCTGATTATAATTATAACTTGTGTGTGTGCGTGTGTGTGTGTGTCCTGATTGGCTCAGAGTGCTCCAGTGGGGTCGCTGTTGTGTATCGAGGCGTCTGAGTGTATATTTTCACACGCAAACTCCAAAGGCTCCACACTGCTGGAGATTCACTGGCTATAAATATACACACCACCATCCTCCATCAGCTTTCCTGGAATAAACCGAAACACCTGCCCCCTGACCCAACACACACACACACACACACACACACACACACACACACACACACACACACACACACACACACACACAGTGACATCCGCACAGTCTTGAATGTAATTAATTGCAGCTTTAAAAGGACAACAAAGATAAATAAGAGCCTAATTTTTCTGTTCTTGTCTTCAGTTTAGTCAACAATCTGTCTCCTTTGAAATCAGCCTCAGAGAAAATGATCTAACTCATTTTCATCTTCTTCTTCTTCATCTTCGTCCACAGCAGGTGAGCTAATCTTTGCCAGCTTGTTAATTGCAGAATTTGAACAGCTCTCACTAAACTGTGAAAGTCAGTGACAACGGGAACACACACTACAGTGAGTTTACATGCATGAGTGAAAGAGGGCATTATTTTAGCACTACATGTGTGTGAATGTGTGCTCCAAGTGTTTATATGTTGGCATCCCGTGACTTTCTGCCTAGAGCCTGGTCCAGATCCTCCATGTTCACCTTGGCACCGGCTGGCACTGCCTGGCAGCACCACAAGGTATAAAAATAATATACAGCCCAGTTAATAAAATCCCAGGACGCTGCCATGGGTTCAGACCAATGACTTACGTAATCCCATCCAGTTGGAGAGCCAAGGGGAATGGAGAGAAGGTTCGGGGGGTGAGGGGCCAACAAGGACTTTGAAAGAGCAAAGTCTGAAAATTCAGCTTTTACTAAAATGAGATGAGCCTGTGAAAACTTCCTGAAGTAAAACTGCTGAACTGCAAAACTATTTGTAAGTTGCACCTTAAAGGTCCACTCCACCAAAGGTACATATCAAGGTCAGTTTAGCAGTCATGAGGAGTACTATGATGATGTCATCAGGGTTATTTTGGTGACTTGGAGCCTATTGGAGGTAAATTTGTAAGCTTGAGTTACAAACTAGCCTTGTCAAGTCCAAAGAACTGTGTTTTTTTATCAGGCTAGGAGGGTCTAATGACAGATGCTATCAAGTTGCATGATGTGAAGTGTAGGATTCTAGATATTTTGAGCTTGAGCAATACCAGAGGCGAGAGTTTGATAATTCCTTTTTTAGCTAAGTGTATCACAAGTCCTCCAACATGTCTGATACCAGTTATTCCTCTAAAGACACACATGATGATGATGAACGTGATCACAATGATTCCTCATGTTAAAAGCTAAGTATGATCCAGCTGAGAACGAAACTGTGGTTAACAAGTCACCAGTAAGAACAGTTTCAAATCATTTGCAGATCAAAAGACGTCTAGATAAACTTAAATTTGGCTGGAGAGTGGCAGATTTTTAAAAAGTGTGTACGCTACACATACTCATTGTTTCAATAGTTTGTCAATGACCTGAAGCAGGTCCTAACTACATGCTCAAATAAAGTCACTGTACTCTAACACTGAAACAATGGTTAACTGAACCTAGATGTATAACACATGTTGACCTGCAAATCACGAAGTCATTGCTAACTAACTGTGCGTGGTTTCAATATATAGAAATTCACTCTGTTTGGTCAAATGTAGGCCTGTTACATTCTTCTTCCACTCACTAAGTGATAATACCTGAAAAAATAGTTAGATATTTGAGTTGAATTTTGTCTGATTTCCTTGCCCTGAGTGAGATTAATACCACTCTCATGTCTGTAAGCCAGCTGGCTTTTTAGCTTAGCTCACCAAAAAGACTGTATCACCGTAGCATCACCTCCAAACCTCACTAACATGGCTTGGTACTAACTAGGATACTAACTGTATCTTGTTTGTTTTATGTCTATGAAGCAGATGTAAATATGATGATGTATAGTTTAGGGGAATATTTCTTGGCCAGCCCAGTAACTTGAGTGAGTGGAGATGTTTTTACCTTTGGACAGAGCCAGGCTATCAGTTTTTGAATGTTTAACCGACTGCTGACTCGAGCATTATATTTAGTGTGTAGACTACTTTGCTGCTCATCAATGATCAGCATTCTTGGCAACAAGGCTAATAAATGTATTAAGACACCTTTACTCCAATACATTCAGAGGTTTTTCTGCTACCTGACTTGTACGACCAGTAGCTTATGGTTATAAACTGTTGCATTAATGTACTCTAGTCTGTTTCCCAAATGTAACAGACTGTTGCATCGCCACAGGTCATCTGAAAAGGTTAGGAATCTACAAAATAGCCGCCCCCAATTAGCATCTTGCATAGGGTCTCCAAACAGCTAGAAACGGCCCTGATCATAATGAGTGATGGGGTAAGGTATGCCAGGCAATTTTCTTGCCTATGATAATGACGAAAAGTCACAATGTTCATCCAATCATAGTGAACAAATGTTCTTGCCATCAGCCCCAAGAAATCAGGGTTTGGGGTAGGTGGCGGTTGTTAACAGGTTCGCTATGATTAGATAATTCTGTCGCCATCCTAGGAAAAAATATCACCTACGGCGGAGCATATGACATAAGCATGTGTCGACAGTGATGTAGCATGCCCTCATGCACACCCAAAATACAGGCACAGAGAGGGCCAGTAAAAACATTATGGGTTCTTATTTTTTGACAGTCCACCAGCCCACTGACCAGGATTTGTCCTGGTATGCCAGATGGCCACTACACCGCTGTATACTGTAAAACATCACACTGTGCACACAGCTGTGTGCAGTATACTGATGTGACATACTGGGATGAAGAATGAATAAAAAGTTAGATTTTTTTCTAACATAGTGCTTTTTTTTTTTTTTTTTTTAAACTTTCTTGAAGTTCTTAAAATGCCTATTGCTACTTTCTGCCATGGAGAGCACTGCAGCTGCTCCAAATCTCTCACCCTCTTGTGGTGGCAGAGAGAATTGTAAGCACAGAGTGAAGAAGAGGAGCAAGGACTGTGCGGATCCAGCTGTAGAAATGTCTCATTGTGCCCACATTAAAGATGTTCTGCAGTCCTCAGTCTGGTCCCACCCCGTCTGGATGCAGATGAATCACAGGTGTTATTCACATTGGCAGTGTTTTCACTCCTGATCTATGTATGAATACACTGGTACATTGATGTTGTAGATGGGTTGAGGAGAACATACCAAAATATGCATTGCAAACCACCATCTGCAAACAACCTGGTCAAAGCTGATGTAATCTTTAACAAACAACATATTGATGAACAAGTGTTATATAATGTATTTCTTTACCTGAACACTTGAGTGTTTGCATCTGTATTAGCATGAAAACTTGAGTCATTCTGACTGTAAAATGTTCTAGTAGTTTTAAAATACATAAATAATAATAATAATTCTTCAGCTATCATGCAACCAAACCATTACAGCTTTTGCTGTAGTGTTAGCGTCACCCGATTACACTACTTAACTGTCAAATACAATGCATACTCATAATAAATGCAATTCCTCAAACGTCCACTTGAGGCTGGCTCCAGAAGTGAGTCAGTCTCCATAAGTCCCCATGTTCAAATGTCCAACTTCACAGCAGAAATAAACATGTTTACAGCCTGGTACAAAAAACAGTTTTGGTCTCTATAGCTGATTTCCCCGTTCATGACAACTGTACTGAAGGTGAGTTTTTATACAAGTCACCTGTTCAAATGATATTAAGGCTTAAAGTTATGCATAATTAACAGTGTGGCTGCTTTGATTGACAGGTGGATGCCGTTATGGATGTCTTGTTTGCGCACTCAGGCCTCGTTCGGCCCATCTCAGGTCTGTCGATGATCCACATCTTTGCCGATTTTTAGATTAGCGGGAGCTTCAAAGAGGCTCTTTGGAAACCTGTGGGTGACGTCACAGGTACACTGTCCATTCTTTATACTGTCAGTGTTCTGAACACACTGATGAAGTAAGCCAGTCACAAGACTTGAATTTATGCAATTGCTAGAAAATTGTAGTCTGCTTTACAGAAAACTGACAAACTTACAACTGAGTCACTGAAAAACAGATACGTTTAACCAAAGTGACGTTACAGTGCATTGTTATCATTGTTGCATTGTTAACAAAACCACTTAAGTCAGAGTTATACTGATGTCAACGCGTGTCTATTAATATAAAATGAAAAGAAATTTTGTCAAAGACAAACACTTTTTACACTGTCAAAGACAAACACTTTTTACACTTCCTCTTTACAGTACAACATCACATCATATTTCCTGTAGTGGCACTGAATGTAGCCAGTGAACAGAATTTGCCAATCCAAATGAGTTGCGGGTGAGCATAATTTGGAGCGGACAGGGTTGATTTGAAGGGTTTCAAACAAGACTACAGTGTTTAATGTTTTTCAAAATTAAAGCCACATTTTTCTTTAACCCCAGTCGCTTAATGATCTGCCACCACCTCTCGGCTGGACTCTGCACTCCACCTTCTGCCACAAAGAGAAAACTCTCCAGTGCTCTCTCTTTCCCACCAATGTTAATGTATAATGCAGGTGTATAGGCTGGTAGAAGCTGCTCCTCTTCTTTGTAATGGTCTCATAACTGGTTGAATTGTTCCCAGCTCACAAACTTACGCACACATTCCCACAGTGTAGCCCAAACCAGTCACTGAGGGGCGAGGTGTTCAGACACATTGGACACGTGCGTCAGCCACCTTTTTGGCAGCCTCCATGTAACATAACTGATCCACAGTCTATCCTCCATTACCAAGCAGGTGTTTCCCTTCCCAGTGCTCCCACTGTGTCACAGTGAAAAGCCTTCCCAGCTGTTTGGTTGCATTAGTCTCTTCTACACTATAAATCCCCTCTGTCACACCATGCAGGTGGTTAAGACTAAAGAAATTAGTTATGCATGTGCTATATTCAGCTGTTAGTAATTAAGAGGATATCTTACCTGGTGACAAGCAGCACTTACATAATCTAAAGTCTTTCAAGAGGCAGTCAGAGAAAGCAAGGTTAAGCAAAGTCTCTGGAGCAGCAGTACTTATTTTAGAGTACAAAATAAATCAGAAACATCTTACGTCAACTGTTTTTTTTGGGAGAGGGGGCCGAAGATACTCATGCCAGAGACAATTCACTTATTGCTACTGGACCGAGCCAAAGAAAACCATTAGTCCTTGAATCTGATGAGGAGAAATGTATTGGAGGAACATCTCCTGCATGCAGAACATCTTTAAGACTGTGAGCAGACAAGCAGGCAGGAATTACACCAGACACAGCAATGGGAAAGATGTTACAAAATATGTTGAAAGACAAGACAGCAATATAGAAAGTGGTGTTTATTTCAATAGGTGCTGTAATATCTGAGCAGTGTTTTTCTATGATACATGAAAGATAAATATATTCACAAAAAACACAGAGCGCTCAGTTCAGAACCGCACCACCATCACACACCGTGTATTTTGTGCTACTTCATTGAAACAACGTCTTCTAATTAAGCACGATTCAGTGACATCTCTAACCCCCTGATGGGAGCTCCTCTGTGCTGCAGATTTATTCTTTTCCCTTTCAACAGCTCTGTATCACTGAATGGAAAACAGAGTTTGATCCACCTGACCTGAGGCACTCATAACCAAATTATTACAAGAAAAATATATGCTTATAATGTAAACATTAATATAGTAACAATATTTTGCATAGCTATCTGAGCTACTTACAGTTAATGAATTAAATTCTCACCCAAGGCAATCAGGGTTTTATTTCATACAGCTCTCAGACTATCTTATGGGAGCAGGCATTCTCAGACTTTAAAGATCCAGTGTGTCAGATTTAGAGCGCTCTGTTTAAATGTAATATTCATAACTATGTTTTCATTCAGTTTCACAGCTATAGGTTTATGGTGAGGTGATGGGTATTAAGTTGGTTGCAGACTACAACCTCACCAGTAGATGTCACTAAGTCCTGCAAACTGGACCTTCAAGGCATTTTGGTGCATCATTATCAACGTCATTCGTTGGGGCTTTCACCAAAAACTGAAACAGTCTATCAATATAGAACAACACTAAGATCTCAGCACAGAAGGTCAGTGGTAAGGACCCTCCTACATGGAGCAGAACGTCTTATCAGTGAAGAGGAGGATGGACGGACCACCAGAAGCATCTCAGTGGGACTCACTTTCATGAGGACATTCATGTCACTGTCAATGCCAAAAATCCATCCATAAACTGAGAGGGGGATATGTTCTCCAGATTCCTCTTACCATTAATGCAAAATATCCATCCATTTTCTATGAGCTCTTATCCTCATCAGGGTCATGGTGGGGCTAGAGCCTATCCCAGCTGTCTTGGGGTTGGAGGCGGGGTACACCCTGGACAAGTGGATGCAAAATATATCCCCCTTAAAATATATACCCCCCTAAAATATCCAAAGAACCAAATTCTGTCAGGCTGGAGGCATTGGGTAATCCTTGAATCATCCTTGAAAGTCATATAAAAAATTATAGAAGTGCCTTATACTTACATCATTTGTAATGGCCAACAGGGGGTGACTCCACTGGTTGGAAGTCAGATTGTATGTAGTCTTTATTCTACTTCTCTCTTGATTTATTACCTGAGTAAATGGTTTCCGAGTTGATGGTCTTAATCTTTAGTTTAAAGTCTTCTATACAGAATGAGGTTCATTTGGAAAATGAAAAATCCCTTTTTTACAGTAAAGTAGTAAAATCACTGCCATAGTGACCTCAATCAAAATGCAGGCGTAGCAATGCGTATCCATAGTAACTCCACCCGCTTGTCCAAATATGGGCACAAAAAATAAGACAGCGACACGTGTAATTCCAAACTCGAGGTTCAGATTGGTAGTCCACAAACCAATGGCATCTGACATCAGTGATATCCACTACTTTATATAGTCTATGGGTGGCTGCAGTAAATTTGGATTCGAGGCACTTAAAGTAAGTCCCAATGGTTTACCAGTTTCTACACTTGGTAGCAAGTGACAACAGCCAAATTGCAATAGTGGAAAGCATTGAATTTAGCTATATTTTGATGAAGTTTCTGAAGTTTCTATGGATGTATTGTTACTTTTTGTGGCTCTGTATTCTGCACCTCTGTGAATCTAAACTGACTGCAGCTGCTGTTCCCCACAAAGGAACAAACTACAAACTTTTGGCAATTTTGTTGAAACATTCTTCTGAACATTTCTTTGCAACATGGGTTGACTTCCCAGGTACGATACATTGGGTCTCCTCAATCAGCAGATATTATCAGCTTTTCTCTCAGAAAATATTTCAGTCTGATTCACGTCTCCTCTGTGTACCTCCCCTTTCTCTCATTCTTTCTACCGAAACTGTGCGGAGGACGTCGAGCTGTCAGCCGCAGCCTGAGCCGAGCCCTGCTCTCTCCAGAGGCCTGCTATAGAAACAGCAGCCAAGCATTCCTGGCTCGCATGATAACTGCTGATGAAACGCTCAGCCTTTGCGCTGCTTAGGGACAGTGATAAAAATACTTCCCATCCCATCATCATTCCCTCCCTCAGTCTGTGCATGTTGCAATAAAGCTCACTCTTGCCTCAAAGTGGAGCTCTGTCTGAAGTGAGCTGTCACTGTGTCCCATAATCATGTCAGGAATCAGAGAGCAAGGCTGCTCAAACAACTGGGTCAGTTAGGGAACTAAATTTACTGTACAAATTATTTGTTTCTATTTACAACCTGTGTAAAGCCACACTGTGTCAGTGAGCAAACACGTGTCCACCACTGCGTGCAATCCAAACATGATTAGTCAAACTGACAGTAAAAAAAGCCAAGGTGTTTTGGAGGTTTTAAAAAAAATTTAGTTATTCCTGATTATTTGCAGGAATAACTGCCTCTAAAACCAAAAGCAATTAACTTGTCGCTTGGTCTTCAAAGTGTTAGATTAAAACTCAATGTACTTCTTTGTTGTGCATAGTAATGTACATTTTAATCATAATCATACTGTGCATATTTTGCCATTTTTCAAAAGAAATGACATTTGACATTGCCTGTTTTTGTTATAAAATGTGCTGTCAACTTCTGTCATCCATTTCTAATATAATTACTTAAGCTGTCAGTACCATTACACCATCCAATATTTGGAAGAGGCCATCATGCTGTTCCACTCCAAAAGTGAATACTAGCTAGCCAAGCTTGCAAACATTTATGACAGCTGTCATGCATGTTATTCAGGCACTTTAAAGGTCCAGTGTGTAAAAAATTTTCATCATGTTGAACCGCTATGTTTCTCAGTAGTTTGTGTGTTTCTCGGCCACTGTAGTTTCAGCTTCACCCTTGTTTAATTAAACATTCATGGCTTTCGTTGTTACAGTCTTACTTGGTAGACCTGTAGCTTATGGTGGCTAGCATTTGCAACAGTGTACCTGTGACATCACCCATAAGTTTCTGAACAGCCCATTTGAAGCTCAATATCTCTGGCTCTGGCCACCTCCTGGCTAATCTAAAAATTGGCAAAGATGTGGATCATTGGCGCCTGACGCCTGGCTGCTCAAACAAGTCATCTGTAACGACACCCACCTGTCAATCAAAGCAGCCATGCTGTTAATTATGCATAACTTTAAGCCTTAATATCATTTGAACAGGTGAGTTGTATAAAAATTCACCCTCAGTACAGTTGTCATGAACGAGGAAATTAGCTATAGAGACCAAAACTGTTTTTTGTACCAGGCTGTAAACATGTTTATTTCTGCTGTGAAGTTGGACAGCCTCGAGTGGAAGTTTGAGGAACTCCAGTTTTTGGCACTATAGCGTTGGTTTCATTTCACAGCCATGGAGGTTGCTTGCTGAACACCGGGTACATTCCTTTGTACATTACAGTCAGTTTCCTGATTTTCGATTTTGGGTCCAGGTGATGCCAAATGTCAACTGTCAGCCTCAGGTGTTCAAACTTGTACAGCAGTGAGTTTTCAATATTTCCTGGGAGTAAGATGACCAGGCTAGTCTGATGTGAATGTGTATGGTACCATGTACACTAACATGGTACAGTAGTAACCAGTAACTACAGGAAAATATTGATTTCTTAGCAATATGGCCAATTAAATTAAGTTCCCTGACAGAGCAGTTGTTTAGTGTCAAACAGCAGCAAACCTCAGCAGTAGACAGTGTGCCACCAGCAGCTTAGCACTAAACCCAGAGAAGCTGCTGACTTGTTTCAGTGCTGAAGTGTAGTAAAGCGTAGCAGTCTGGACAAAGTGTTCTTGGCTTTTTTCTTCTCCTCCTGCTCCTCTCACTGGCTGGCAGGAGAACACTGTGTTTTGGTGGAAAATGAAGTCTTTTGTGAGGCGCTGTATATGAGTATGCATATGTGTGCGTGTGTGTGTGTGTGTGTGTGTGTGTGTGTGTGTGTGTGTGTGTTTGGACTTTGGCTGCGGTACTATCAACCAACGTGGGGGTCTCTCCTAATCAGCATTATGCTTGCTTCTTTGTGTGTGTGTGTGTGCCTATACGCCAGCAGAAGTCAGAAGAAAACATCTGTTTTGAGGTGAAGAAAAAAATTCTTCCATAAAGGTTAGATATTTCCAGCTCTCCCTCTAGAAATCTGTGTATCTTCAAACAAAATAAAGTGTTTGTCACACCAGAAAGTACCTCGATGTGTTGTGATTACATACAGGATGAGCTGGTGAGTTCTTCTCCAAGGTCCGAGCTCAAACTAACTACTATTTACTTATGTTCTATGTCTTATTTTATCTTAATAGTTAATCCCATTTCATGTCATCCTCACTTCATCGTAGCTTAGCTAAGCTTAGCACTTATCTTTTTATGCTCACATGGTCATCAGCTCCATCTATTCTTACCTCTGTATGTCTTAAAATAAGGGCCCTGTATTCTAACTATTCTCACGCGATGTGCTGTGTTGTTTCATGTGATTTAAATGCAGTGACATCCATCAGGTTATCATAAATGCCCATTCTGTGTTTAGTGTTGACACACAGTGAGAAAACAGCTTAATAAATGATGTACCACATGCCCTGGTTGGACGCCGTGAGTTTACAAAGCCTTAAATAACACGGTTAGACTGCGGTCAGCTGCTGGATGATTTCAGTCCACATATCTGTGGACGCAGGCTTTGCTTAGTGCAGTTTTCGAACTGGAAAGTTGTCTGAAAAATGCACCGAATCGAGCCTCGCTGCTGTGATGTGTTCTTACTGTTTATTTGCTTGGCAGAACCCATGAAACCAACCTCACTTTCCACGCTCCAGATTTAACCAGAGATGTTTCTCCAATTCACCTGGGGCTTGTTTTGTGACCCAATACTCCAACCACACTCTTAGTACGTGTTTATTATTGGGATGACATGTATCATGACTCCTGTCTATTCTAAAAAAGATCTAAAATGGGTCTCAGGATGAAGAATGTAATTTGAAGTGGGGTAGAATACACTTTATTGTGCAAACTGTGGGTTACCTGTGTGTTTGTCTGAGGAAAGCATGCAGGGCCGTCTTGTAAATCAACACCAGAACATTAGTTGCTGGGCAGGAATACAAACCCTCAACTGCTTGGCCTGTAGAATCCAGCATGAGAGTGAAAAAGGGCCTTATGGGTCCAAACAGACGTGAGTTCATTTAACATCTCTGCACATAAATATGAGCCTTCAGGACATGAAGCTGTTTGCAGCTCCTCTCTGGAAGCACTTTGTCAGAACCTCGATGAGGCAGAGGAAAAGAGGGACAACATTTGTTGTCAATTTAGCTCTGCGCTTAGATGAAAGCAGGCTGGTGGATTTATGGCACCTCGGCACAGGCAGCCATGTGCTGGAGGTATGCTGCATCATGTGGATGTGAATACTGAGCAGGCTTACACTGCCACGGCTTCCTATTTCACATATCTGAGCTGTGCGTTAGGTCTGGCCTCTGCTATTAGTTACCTGTCCTCTGTGCAGACTGACCCACCTGCCTTCCTACCCAGTCTGATGTGTCATCTGGGAGAATGATTCAGTGCTTGTCTCTGTTTCAACACGATGTCTGTGAATCCATTTAAATGTTGCGACAAAGGTGGTTGCAGCCAAACTATGCAGAAAACATCTTGATTTATGATTTCTAATGAATATGTGAAAACGCTTCAAAGGATCATGCAGGCAGAAATAATAGGAGGTATTTGGGTGACAGTTTATTAGATGAAACCTTCGGCTTTGTGCAGGCAGCTCACACAGAAACACAGATCCTGCTCTGTTCCCTTCAGTCTGATGAGAATCCACTGGGCCAGCACACGTAAGTGAATAAAGAGGTGCAACAACAACAAAAAAAAAAAACTCATCAGACAGTAGAAGAATGAAGTCATGTAGTACGTGGTATGAAATTGGGGTGTTTATAGTCTATTAGTTTAGTTTCGGTAATATGGAGCGTGAGATCATCAGGCGGATTGGTGCACCGTCAGCAGTAATTTTGGCTCTGTACCGTTGGGAATACCTTGGGAGCTGGACAACAGTGCTGAAGAGAATACATCTGCTTAACCTGCTGTAGCAGAAAGTGGGTGGATGGATAGTTTAGTTGTAAATTCTTTGAAAAGATGTGCCGTTGACAACAATGTCCAGGAAAGTAATCAATCCATCCATCCTTTATCTTTTAACCGCTTATCTTTTCAAGGGTCGCAGTGGGTTGGAACTGATTCCAGGGGACAGTGGGCAAGAGGTCCACCCTGGACAGGTCACCAGACTGAAACTCATTCTTGCCAACTTTGAGAGCTCAAAAATAGGGAAGATTTAGAAATCAAAACGAAGGGTTTTTTTTCCCAAAGAAAATTTTGAGTCTCTGAGACTTTGTGTCCTGCATTCTGTAATAATTCAAATTCAAATAATGCCTGCCTATGTGACTTGTTGTGTCCATGTGGGCTCCCGACATGGACAGGGCTTCTGTGGATAAGACAATAAAAAATGTGAGTCTCTCGGGAAAATCAGTAGGGTTAATTAGTATGCTGACAGATAGAAATCGACAAGGATTAACGCTCACATTCACAACTACAGCAAATAAGGGTTACCAATTAACCTGCATGTCTTTGGACTGTGATCATGCAATGCAAACTCCACACAGAGAGGTCCAAGCTGGCCTGCAGGTTTGAAACACTGACAGTATAAAAATGGACAGGGAATGCATGACGTCATTCACAGGTTTCTGAAAGAGCTGCTCAAAATCTATTGCTCTGGCCAGCGCCATGTTTGTAATCCTGCCTCTTCCATGTCCTGGTTAATCTAAAAATCGGCAAAGACGTGAAACATGGACAGACCTGAGGGAGTCTGTGTGCTCAAATAAGCCACCTGTAATGGCACCTACCTGTCAATCAATGTGGCCATGCAAAATTCACCCTCAGTACAGTTGTCATGAACGGAAAAATTCGCTATATGAGACCAAAACTGTTTTTTGTACCAGGCTGTAAACATGTTTATTTCTGCTGTGAAGTTGGACATTTTAACATGGGGACTTATGGAGATTAGCATGTTCTATAGCCAGCCTCAAGTGGACGTTTGAGGAACTGCAGTTTTTGGCACTTTCGCATTGGCTTCATTTCCAACAGAGGCAACGGAGGTTGCCACTTGGTTTGAACCCAGAACCTTCTTACAGTGGGTCAGTCACATGTGTAAAAAGTGTTTACTTGTCACTGTTAATGTGCACGTTCATAACTCTATATTTCTGTATAATTAATTATAAAGTTCAAAGTTTGTTTGTTTTGTTTGTCACATTTCATTACCAGCAGACTGCAGCTCGGTAAAGACTGAAATCAAACATACATGTGAGAGCAGTGAATGTTTATCAGGATTTTCATGACAGTTTATTAAAAGAGCCTTCAGATGTCGAGGTCACACAAGGCTTTTAAACCATTTCAAAGATATACATTAATCTATTCAGTATGTGCTGTAGCCTAATGCTGCCCATGTGTATTATACATTGCTAGACATTGAAAACAGAAATCATTTTGAATATTTATTCATCCACAAGGCTTTTAGTTGAGGGAAGGCCAAGACGAGGAAGAAAGAAGAAGAAGAAGAAGAAGAAGAAGAAGAAGAAGAAGAAGAAGAAGAAGAAGAAATGTGTTTTCATTCATTTCAGATTCCAACACACTGCTCACACTGAACATGAGATGCTGACTGTCTATAGGGGCTGACGCTCACTGTCATGTTATGAATTAATTATTAACTATGCTAACATTAGCCCTGTTCTGTGTTAATAATTAATAATTAAGAGAAATTTATTCAACTGTGAAATTTCACCTACTGTTAAATACTGAGAGTGAGTTGCTTTAATATTTGTGGAGTTTGGAATGGAGACTGCAATGAGCCTCCAGTCATTAAAGAAAACACTCATACATCGATTTAACACACAATAAAGAAATCATGTGGAAAGCTTGTGCTGCTCGACATCATTTAAAAGGGAATGTAACCTACAGTGACCTGCAGAGGTGGAGTGAAATGTCCATCCCTAGTGTGTAGCAGGGTGCTGTAAGAAAGAAAAACTATGTGTACACAAGCCCTACTACATTTATTAATCAGAGCACTCACATCAGAACACAGCACTAGCAGAGTACAACATGTTTTAGGAATTTATGAATATTTCTGTCAAAATCAGCAGGAGGCTGTTTGTGTCTCTCCCTCTCTCTCTCTCAGATAATGTGAACAGGTTTGCATGTGTGTTTGTTCATGCACGTGCATTTCCATGAGCAGGGCTTTGCATGCACCTGCATCAACCTTGCAAGTGGCGATCGTGTCAAGATACAAAAAATGGTTTTGGTCTCTAATGCTAGTTTCCCTGTTCGTGACAACTGTACTGAGGGTGAATTTTAATAGAACTGGCCTGTTCAAATTATATTAAGGAATGAAGTTATGTAGAATTAAAAGCATGGCAGCTTTGATTGACAGGTGGACTTTTTTGAGGAACCAGGCTTCATTCAGCCCGCCTCAGCTCCGCTAACGATCCACAGCTTTGCCCATTTTTTAATTAGAAGGGAGCCAGCAGAAGCAGAGACCAGAGCCACCACACTGAGCTTCACAACAGCTCTTCACAAACGTGTGGGTGGCGTCACGGACACTGTGACCATGTTTTTTAAAGTCTATGATTCATGCCCATTTACGATCACCTTCACATTATAGTAGAGTGCAGCCAACGCTGTACGCTGTTGACCACAGTTTGAACTGAAAGATGGTTTCTGAATCTCCAGAACTGCACTATAACAACTTGGCCTCATATGAAAAGCACACACAAAAAGGTATTTGCTTGACAAAACTTCAGCATGCAGATGCAGCTACCAGGTTTATGACCAATACACTGCTGAAACGTAGCAATCTGTTAGCAACATTAGCACTGTAGTGTAGTACAGCACCGATGGGAGTTCTGGAGTGATAAATACTGCACGGACCAATGTGCAGTGCAAGTTTTACCACCATGAATATATTTCTTGTGCGTTTATTCTTCATTACATTGGTAATGAGCCCCCGACCCCTGCATAGCAGCAGACAGATGAATAACACTGAAGAGCTGTAAGTTATAGCAGTGTTTTTCAATCCTGGTCCTCAGGGATCACTGCCCTGCATGTTTTAGATGTTTTCTGCTCCAACACACCTGATTCAAATGAGTGGCTTGTTATCAGGCCACTGCAGAGGTTGATGATGAGCTGATCATTTGAATCAGGTGTGGTGGAGGAGGAAACATCTAAAACATGCAGGGCAGTGTTCCCCGAGGACCAGGACTGAAAAACACTGAGTTATAGTGTACTTGACTCCTCAAAGCCTCAGTAAAGTTTCATAAACCCACATCCAGTCTCTGTGTCCTGACATGACATCCAGTATTGATGAAAACTCCTCAGCCAGCTAAATCCTTCACTCAGTCATACAACATGAGCAGCTTGGGTGAATCCTTTTGGGAGGCACGGACATGTGTGTGCATCGGTCTGTGGAGAAGGGAACGTCAAAGCTGTTTTCCCTCAGAAACTAAAAAAATGTGTTTGCGTGCCTCAGCTAAATCAAGCTGAGGTGTTCTGAACAGACATTCAGCCATCACTTCTTTCGAGGGCAGGACTGTGGCAGCAGAATCACAAGAGATTTACAAACTACAAAGTCCTACAAAGAAATTCAAGTGATATTACAGTTCAGTCATCAAGCTACAGATCCTTCAGTCATTCTGCTGGGAAGTAGCAGATTTCAAAACCATCTCTCTCAAAGCTTCACACACACTGGATGTGGCAGGAAGTACGAATCTTCAAATTGTTGCAATTAAAGGATCACTTGCTAATCAAAAAACAAAACGTTCTTGCTGTTGAACTTTCACAATAATCCACAAAGTGGTTTGAATTGGAAGTATAACTCTGGAATTTTTTATTGCATAACCTGATAATTCATGTGTGTGTATATGTTACCACAGATCTGCTATAGCTGCTGCCTTGAGCCTGCGTTTAATGTGTTTGCTGCATTTAAGATAATGACTTGTGCATTCTTGGTACATTGGAGGCTTTATGTGAATGTTTAAAATGGCCAGCGCTCACATGTCGGTGGGCCTCAAGCTGAGACAGAGCCAGGGGCCCGCGTTCATTTCAATCAGGCCTGTAATCACTCACAAGCGGCTGTGCAGGACAATGAAATCCAAAATTACATTCTGGCCTGAAAGAAGTTCACCAGGATCCAAGATCCTGCACTTTATCACTGACATTCTGTCCTCCAAGTTCTTTCTTACGTAATTAGGCTCATTCGAGATGCAAACACACACACATATGTACACATCTGCGGTGTATCAGCATGCATTATTCGCATATGTTTGCACTTAAAGCCTCTGTGCTTTCTCCTCGCCTGGCTTCTGTGCCCACTGTCAGCCATTTTGCCTGATTCCAGTCATTTGTACCTCCACTTCCTTGTGACTTGAACTGTTGACTGTCACAGTCAACCGAAAGCAGCAGATATGTATGGTGGGGTTATGGGAAAGTAACTGTGTGATACTACTTACTGTAATTTTAAAGTGATATGAGATTTAGAACATTAATTTAGCAGCAAACAGCTATTTGCTATGTGAAGATACAGTGGACCCATAATGTCCTGAGCACTCTCTCTGTGTGTGTGTGTGTGTGTGTGTGTGCATGTGTGTATGTGTGCTGATCCCTGAGCTGCTGTGATTGCTGTCATTGATTATACAGCCAATCTGTTTCATCTAACTCGGATTTTGAATTACGAATGAAGTTACAATGTTGCGATGATTTGCAAGGCAAAATGACCATTTTGTGAATGGAGTCTGTTGGCGAATGATAGCAACATAACATCTGTTTCTGGTTAAATAAAAATGATCTTGCACTTAAAAAAATAACAATCTGAGCCTGTCGGTGGCAAAAACACTTTGAGAGGACATACTGTACATTTGTCCGTTTCAAGAATATCTTCATATCTATCTCAGTGAATTTATTTCGGCCAAATCACAGTTAGTGATTGTTGAACAGAGGACAGTGGAAAGACTAACAAAAATGATTTTGGTGAGTTTTATTTTGTTTCTTTGAAGTGTATTTTATGATTATCTGCATCTGCAAGTAAAATGATTGGTTTTGTCAATGGAGTGTGGTGGGTTGTTGCAGAAATGGTTACACAAGTCTCTGTGGCGCAATCGTCTGTTAACCGAAAGGTTGGGGGTTCGAGCCCACCCAGGGACGTTCTCATCTTGGGACATAGAGACTTGGCTTGGGAACCGGAGGGTGGCTGGTTCAAGTCCATTATGGAAGTACATGCATGGAAAGTATGATGGTGGACTAAGCTTCAGTAGATCAAGTTGACTGTCTGAAGTTGTAGACTTTTTTTTGTCTTAACACCATCATTAACAATTATTATTAACAATAAATTAAAAAACGAAATGAATGATTAAAAAAAAACAAAAAAACAAGAGTAGGTTTACAGTGTCACATCTGTCTTAAAATGAGGCGGCTACTAACACAGCTGGAGTTTATGAGGCTACATGTTTCAAACAGATTTCAGAAGGCTGACGTTAAACACATCATAATGTGAAACAACAGCACTAAACTCAGACACATTAAAATGATGTATATTCAGCACTGAATTATCTGTGGATGTTACGTTTCATATACAGTAGGTGTGAATGCAAACGGTTCTTTCTGAAGGCAGGAAACCAGGCCGTATACCTCCACCGAGGTTGTACAGACACAAAGATGAAGAATGGAAAGAAAGGGATGGAAAGAGGGAAATTGGACACCACTGGCACTAACGTAACAAAATTTAAAAAATACAGCTGCTGCCCTTAAACTTGTTGTTTCCAGCTTTGGAAAAAGGCACACAGTTCTTACTGTTAACGCTGTCAGACATCCATGTACTTACCTGTATGAATCAGTCAACTGACATGTTTACGTAAATGAATGCGTGTATCAAAGTGCATCTATGTTTACCATCTATTACTAACTTGGTACAAACTCACTTCAGTCCTGTCAATCACACAGCAAAACCAGCCTTTCACTGACAAACATCGACAACAAGACATGACATCATACCTAAGGTTTCCATGGTGAAACATACACGAGGCGACACACTATCCCATAGTACACAGCACAGTACACACACTGTTTTCTACCAAACAGACTCTGACAAGCCGGCCTGTCTGTCCCCTCGTGCTGCGTCACCACAGACCAACATAAGCTCACTTTAGTTGTAGTTTTTAAAGCGGCGATTCATCGTGCGCGCAGGTCACATTGGGTAAGCGTTCCCCAGTCGCAGGGCTCACTGGATGAATAAAGGGGGAACAGGAGAGCGGTTCTCTGCTGGGACAGAGAGCCCAGTCTCGTGGAAGACGGCCCTGCGAGGGTTTGATATCAGCGGTAGCGGGGACGATCCCGCCGCTCGGGCTCAAGCAAACATTGGGTTGATCTTGGAGTTGCATAACAAACCTTCATGTGTTTCCTGAAAAGGCATCTGTGCGTGTAAAGCAAATATGTGACTGTATAGTATGCGTTGGGGGGAAACCACAGGTCTATCTATATGCACACGTATGTGTATTGTGTATCTACTTTGAGACCAGTGTATATTTATAACTACACTTGACTCTTAACTTAACTTATCTCTGTGTGAGTACTATATGTGAGTAGTATATAGTTATATACACTTGAGTTTAAATGCAGTTTTCAATAAAATGCGAATATTAGTAATTTTTCACCCGGTCTTAAGATTTTGATCAAATCAAATCAAATTAAATTTTATTTGTATATCCCAAATTCACAAAACACATTTTGCCTCTGAGGGCTTTACAATCTGTACAGGGACTGTCCTTAGACCCTCGGTTCGAGTGAGGAAAAACTTGCCCACAAAAAACCCTTTTCAGGATCAGGAGTGTATATATAGTTATATATAGTAATAGTTAATAAATAATAATGAAGTTATAATAGTTGGTATGAATCTCCTAATCTGACTCTCTGCAATAAAGTGAATAATTGTATTTCCCAAAAAGTCAAAGTATTTACAACTTTACAGAACAAAGAGTGACAGGTCTTGTGTTGTGTGATGATCAACAGTTTTACAGATGTGTATATGTGTATTTTAAAATGAAGATGTGTAGTACTGACCACTGGGGCAGAGCATGCTCACTCTATCACATCATATCCAGCTCTCTTAATATATGCATGAGAGTCCGAAGTTTTGGAGGAATCCTTTTGCTGTTGCCACGGAACCATAAAATCCACCCTGGTCAGTCACTAAGCTAGTGTAACTGATGACATTGGCCAATGGTGTTAGCTAACTAAAGTTGAAAAACCTTGGTGAAACAAGCTGGAACACAGCAACAACTTCAACTTTTCCTAAATTTACAACAGACCTGATGAAAGGACAGATAGACACACGGTTTGTTGAGTTTTTCAACCTGTAGTGATCACTTGGCTTCTCTATAAAACACCAAGCACACTAAGTGGATAAAAAGTCAGGAGCCCAAGTCACATCAGCACGTTCAACCCATTACAAACAATTGGAAAAAGAAAAGCACATCTGACTTCCAAAAAGGCATCCAGTGTGGCTGCCTTTTGGCTGGTTCCTGAGCTAATTCTACGTGTGTAAATCGTGCTTTACAGATCCTGTTTCTTTACAAGTGTCACGCAAGGGATTCACATCACTGAAAGTCGTCACATATCATTAGCAGTGCACCATATGCAACTGAAGAAATGCTCACAATTTATTCCAAACTTACAATTTCTTATTACAGGACATATAAAATGCAACACAGGCAAAGAAGAGGGCCAGTATATGAATGCAGTGCAGGAACGGGCTGTATTTTCCCCAATAACCTATAGAAAAGGTCAGGTAATTCATCTATAAGCCATGCAGTGATGTTTTGAAATCAAGTCACCTTTTGGATTAGGATTAGGGTTAGTGTTAGTGTTAGTGTGCTGTTCTCCACTGAAACGTACTACACTTAGTAGTAATGCCCATTGTCACATAGCTGACAGTTGCTTGTTAGTTAAAAAAGACCAGTCAAGTCTTGCACTTGTTAGATTGGTTAATATAAACAGACCATCCTCACTACTAGTGGGGCAAGAGCAGTTTGGCCTTAGGGTGACACCAGAGGAAGGGTCATACTGTTTCCTAAATTCCAAAGCGTTTATCCTCGGCGCGTGGATAGCATGTCAAGCTCAACTTTAAGGTGTTAAGGGGTTACACTGTACTTTTATGAGCATGGCTCTGAAGCTACACTATAGGTCACACTGCAGCCTCCTCAAAAAGGATGTCTGAGCTATAACAGTGACAGGAAGACTGCACGAACTGTGATTGACTCTTTGTGTTTTCTCCCTCGAGTTTCTAACGCTGTTGATAAAGAAGACAACATGAAGCAAGCTGAAGAAAGACTCTCAGTAGTCTTCTTTTCAGTAAAGACATCTAACGAAGTGATTACTACAATCATGCTCTGTATGTATGAATAAATGAATGAACGCAGTGATTGTACGGCAAATTAACAATATATGTCGCCTGTAACTTGAGTTCTATAAATCTCAACGGGTGAAGTCCACAACTCAACTATAAAATCAAGACCTACCCTGTTTGCACCTTGTGTTGACTATATATCCTGCTGCAGCTATGCTAAGGCTCAGCTGTGCTTTGAGTTGAATGGTAATGTTAGCGTGTTAGCATCAAAGTTCAAGTGAGGACGAACATTTTGACCTGTTGGTGTTAATGGACCAAAGTGTCGGACAGACAGACTGACACTGCCATCCCTACAAAGTCCTAATGCTAGCTAAAGTTCAGTGTGCATCCACTTTAGACACAGACGATTGATAATTGACATATTTTTTGAAGATTTCAATGGTTTGCATCAAACCCGATAATGTGTTGCATTCATTTAATGACTGAGGTTTCTGGGGTAAACATTCTATGTTGAAGCCAAACTGACGTGCTCCCCCTGTGGTTCATTTGGCTGAGGCGAGTACCGTTCATCTTACTTACAATCCATCTCCAGTAATCTCCAGATAATTGATTGCATGTCATCCGTGTAACCTATTCAGTGAAACAGAAATCTTAAAAACAGTCAAGATGACTTTTGCTTTTTATCAATGTGAAACATATCTTTACTTGTATTATGCAAAAACCCACAGAGAGAGAAAAAGACTTGTGGTCCAACAGGATTTCATCTGCAGGCAGAGAAACACTGCAATTATCAATGAGGCATAAAAGAGAGAACTAACCAGAACTATCATTAAAGCAAAGGACTGCCTTCCTGTTTTTAAGTTCTCTTGGCTGACTTTGGTCAGGACTCTGCAGTCGACTGACTAACTGGACTGGACTAATCCAGTGAGCTGGACTTCAAACCCCCATCTGAATCAATGTTTAATTCATTGTTTAGAGATTTTCCTCAAGTTTTCACCTTACATATGAATTTCCACTGCAAACTATGGAGTCAAAGAACAGGAGGGTGATCTCATAATACATCACTTATTATATCCCAACAGAATCCAGCCAACATTACGTAAGAGAAGCGAGACCCACAGACTAATACAGTCTGTATGTGAGTGGATATTATGGCTTATTTTACAGTCAGCCTTTCATTTAAGGACGTCAGGCTTTTTGAAGAACAAAGTTTTTCTGTTGCTGAGCCGGGCCGACTCACCTCATCCATCACAAGACAGAGAGCAGATACAAATAACATGCGGCTTCACCCTTTGATCCAAGTTCACTTCTAGCAGGCCATATTACCCAGACCTCTTGTAATTTTATTCTTAATCGATTCAACAAACCTCTAACAGACGGGATTTTCTCCAAACACATGGTTGGGTAAAGGATGAGCTGACAGGGAAATCATCACTATCTTAAACTCTAGGGTGTTTATGTTTATGTGATATAAGGCCATGTCAGAGCCGTGAAAGGGAATAAAACTGTGTGTATCATGAACAGCTGTCGAGGAGATGTTAGCCTCTGGTCTCCATAAGCACAGCTCAACATGGCCCTGAAATGGGAGATGGAGATATAAGTCAGTGTTTTATTTTTCTATAGTGGTCACAGTGTTTTAGACTCATGGGGGTAATATTGTTTGCAGTTGCTACCCACTGAGGGAATTTAATCTTTTGTAGCTCCCATGCTGATAGTCACCTGACCCAAGATCATATGATGAAACTAGGAAAATGTCCTGCTCTCAGTGTAAAGTGAGTTTAAGGGACTGAATGTTTTCACATGCTGAATTTCCATCACGTGGGGATCACACCTGTCAGGATGGAAATATGGAGATGAGCTTTGAAAAACCTGTTGACGTTGAAGTGTTAGAGGTAGAACATTTGACTTCACAGATATGTGAGATACATGTTGTGCTTCAACATTAAAGAAACTTGACCTGTCACTGACTGTGTGATAGGCTCTTTACACCTAGACATTAACACGTGTGACGTGTTGGGTGATCTGATCGCAGCATTAGAATGCGTTTTCATGTTCGTCTTGAGTGACCACATCAGATCTCACATCACCACTCTATTTGCACATAAACACATCCACCATTTAAGTTTGTTGTGCTTCAGTAGTAGCCAACACACTGGGACAAATGCACACAATGTTTTTTACACAAAGCAAGAATGTTCTTCATGTTTAACATTAAGGGAAAGTGAAAAAATCAAGGTACAGTGCGACTAGGACATGTTAGTGCAGCAATAAGTACTCTCATAGAATCAAGTGACCAGTGATCAGTTGAAAGGGGGATAGATTTAGCATGTCCGGTTGTTGGTAGTGTTGGAGAAGAGGTCCTCTCTGAAGAGTTTTATAAAGGTAGAGAGGGACGCCCCTGCTCTGGTAGGAACTGGTAGGACGTTCCAACAACCGGGGAACAACAGATGACAAAAGTTTGGATTATCCTGAGCGTATGGGTGGCAGAACCAGGCATCATTCAATGGAGGAGTGCAATGGTCGGGAGGTAACATATGCCTGTATAAGGGCGATCAGGTAGGTGGGTGCAGAACTGGAGACTACTTTGTAGTCAGTATTAGAGATTTGAATTTAATGCGGGCTGCTACAGGTAGCCAGTGGAGCTCGATGAGCTGCGGGGTAATGTGACCTTTTGGGTTGACTGAAGACCAGGCGAGCTGACGCGTTCTGGATCATCTGAAAGGGTTTCACTGAGCAGGCTGGTAGGCCTCTCAGGAGGGCATTACAGACCACCTCTGAATGTGGTCTGAGCGACTGGATCTCAATGCATCCTCAATGTGTTTCAGGCGCATTCAAACCTGAGCTGTCCACCCACAATGCATTTTAACACCAAGTGTAACAGGTCCTGAAAGGGAGAATGAAATGTATTGCTTGTTTGCATGTGCTTAAGTTTAAGACTCAATCATATTTCCTTTGGGCCATTGTTACTAACCTAATTTCCACCTCTTCAGGTTCAGGTTTTGGAAGGAAATTAGATAATGTCACTCCCCAGTTTCCATCTGTGCAGGCTTAAAGGAGTTTTGATCTTTTCTCTCTCTCTTCGATCTCCTTTAATAGAAGACCCCAGAAAATGTGAAAAAGAAATAGCATCTACAAAGTTATAATAATCTCACAACATTTATCTACAGTACATCATTCATCTATTTTAGTGGCTATGAATGATGCAAGAAATAAAGTGTCCACTCAGCATGCAGCATGCTGAAGCATACACAAGTTCAGGCTGCAGAAAAACAGGATTTATTTATATCACTCCCTAATTTCAGGCCTCATTTGTCAAACTTTGGATGTGAACACCCAGATACTGCCTCTTGTTTCCTCAGAGCTAGGTCCACACAGAAAATGAACATGTTTACTCTCAAAAAAGCACACAGCTGCACACACAGCTGCACACACACACACACACACACACACACACACACACACAATATACAGGGCAGGATTGCTCATTGAACCGTGCCATTTATGTTTGGTGACTATACGATACTGCTGCGCTACCCAGGAGTCGTTTTGAAATCCCCTGAGGACGTTTGCGGTATGTGCTTGTGCAAATGTCATATTTAGACACTGCTGTGCATCCCATTGCTGCATAGAATATTCTTGAAATACCATTCCATTAAAAAGCCTCCCTTTCTGAGAAAGCAGCACAAATTGTAATCATAACAACGCTAGAGAGGGAAAACTTTGTATAAAACGTGGGATGCTTGCTTTATTCTCTCTCCCTGCCTCTTTTTATGGCTTTGAAACCGCAACATGTGTCTAACGGCAGATGAAAAACCTCGCAGGCCCAGTTTTAATTCCCCGCTACAAATAACAAGCTGAGCAAAAACCTCCCTCTGAGGAAAACAAATTCTTCTCTTAGTGCTCTCACAGGGGAGCACAGCAGAATCTAATGGCTTGAATTTCAGTTTCCTCTTGATTTAATTTCCACAGAAACATGTAGCATGTCATGTATTAATATCTGGAGTGGATTGTGGTCCAATCTTTTATACACACAGACTGAATATCACTCTCATGAATCAGAGTCACATTCCCCAGCACCACTTATGAGGCAGTAAACCAACACATTTCAGCCTTATGTGGCGTTTCCCACTCATTCCAATTTGTTTCCCATTAAAGCCGAGTGTCATCAAGGGACTGTCATTGTGTTCGCTTTCGCTGGTGCATTTCTCCCTCCCTTTGACCTGTGGCTACCTCCAGAGAGTCAGGCTGGGGCCTCGAGAGAAAAACACAAACATCATTACCATGATGGTTCAAGTCCTGGAGTGAACTCGAAGGAAAAAGAGCTCCTTTCTTCTTAGTGATTGATTAATCTGCAGGGACATTTAAAGGCGTAGCTCCCGGCAACCTGGGAAACGAAAGCTTTGCACCTTAGAATAAATATACTGATGTCCCGCTGCGCCTCATGAGAGGAGGGAATGTGGTGATGCAGAGTAGAGAGAGTATGTTTCCAGTCCCACATGCCTTTAGCCTATCAGAGAGCAGCTTATCTGTTTGTTTTCAGGTATTTTTTTCGACTTTATCCAACAGGATAGAGTAGAAAGCCCACAGGAAATAAGGGACTTGAACTGGGCATGTTGCGATTCCGTGGTCAGAATCTTTAACCCCTTGGCCACCAGAATACCTCAGTTAACAGGACATCTTACATAATAGTTACTTTATAATAATAAAGACGCACTATACAGTGCATGTAATGATAGTCAAAGACACTTTACAGGAGATTAAATCATCAAATAACACAGTGAAAATATACAACTCACATCATTAATCACACATTAAGAGCAGTTTATGAAAAGGTGAGTTTTGAGTCGTGTTTTGAACGTTGACAGGTCAGTGCAGTCTCTTTGTTTGGGAAGAGAGTTCCAGAGGGAGGGGGCGGCTATAGAGACTGCTGTGTCAGTCTAGGTCTGGTGCTTGGTCTTTAATGGTGGAAACAGGAGGTTGGCATCAGAGGAGTGAAGGCTGTGGGACGGAGTGTGGTACACTGAGGTAGCAGGGGGGCTGGTTAAGCAGGGCTTTTTGTGTTAAGGAAGGACTTTGGATTGAGTCTGCTGTGGGGCAGGGAGCCAGAGTAGTTTCTGGAGGACAGGGGTGATGTGGTCACAGGAGTTTATTTAGGACTTTGGATGATGTGTCATATAAAATTTTGTTGCAGTCGTCTATTCTGTATGTGATGAAGGCATGGATCAAAGTTTCATCAGCAGAGAAAGAGAGTGATGGGCAGAGACGAGTTGTGTCTTAGGTGGGAAAAGGCAGTTCTGGTGATTTGATTGACGTGTTCAAGAGGTTGTTGCCGAAAATGACTCAGAGGTTGCGACTATGTGGGGAGGGAGACTTCAATCGTTTACTAGTAAAGTTGTTTGTTTTTTCTTTACAGGTGCTGTGCAAATGGCATCATGGTGGCAACATGTGGTCCTATGGCTGGATTTTCTTGGCTGGATTTTCCAGCCATAGGACCACATGTTGCCACCATGATGCCATAGCTCACAACTGAAGAGGCCGACAAGACCAACCAATGAAATGGCAAAATGCGTTGTTTGTCCATGTAGAAGCTGATGCACACTGTCAGCACGACTTCATTCGTGCTTTTCCAAAATCTCTGTTGAAAAATAAATCTGTTCATAATGTGACAACACTGTGGTTAAAGGTTTGGTGAGTTTTAGGGAAAACATTGTGGTTTGAGTTAAAATTACTATTTTGTTAAGGTTGGGGGACCTTTTGCTGTCATGGTTACAATAAATAAGCATGTGGTTAAGGTTATGAAATGCTGCCATGCATTAAAGAAAAAACAAAGTTGAATGATGGTTGGAAACAGGAAACAAACAGACGTCTTGTGTTAAAGTCTGATGTTTGTTTTCGGTGTCAGCCCAAGAAAAACGACAGCATCAGTCGTTTCGGCAAATCCCCCAAAACAACATGGACGATTATGTTGAAGTGACAGCACCCTTCAGTGCGGTGCTTCTCAAACGTTTTCTCACATGTCCCCCTTCATTTATATTAGTAACTATATTATTATTATATTATATTAGTAACTTGGAAGCAACTAATAAAAAAGGGTCTAAGTTGAATATTTGTGAAATGAAGGTCAGGATGATCAGGAAACTCTTTGTTTACTTTCCCTACATAAATCATGTTCATTCAACTTTGTTGTTTCACTCCATATTTCTCCCTGGTCATCCCCCTGCAGTGGCTCTACACTCCCCCAGTTTTAGAACCACTGCTCTAGCGGCCATATGATGACTTTTGACCAACAGAAGCAAAGGGAGAAATTGTGTGATGTTGCTTTAGACCCACAAATCAAAGGGAGGAGGTAGGTAGGGAGGTGGCAGGGTGAACAAAACATCTAACATCTGATACATTTCAAAGCACAACTATGATCGATCACTAACCTTAATCTAAGTTGTTAATTTAACCCGAACTGTGATTTTTACGAACACTAACAAGGCACTAAGAACTTTTTAACCGAACCAAACCTTAAAGTCCGTGTAAAGGCAATTATGAGATTTCTTTCAAAATACATTAAATATGTTGGAAAGTAGTTGCTGAAAACACGTGAAAAGACTTTGAATGATATATTACTGAAATGTGGAGTTAGAGGTTCAAACTGTTTTTCACCAGTTTTCAGTCCAGGATTTTGTTCGCGGTCCTTAAAAGGTGGCTCGATGACACGCTGAGGCCACCCTGAGCAAAGAGATAGAGATGAATTCATCTCGCTCAGAGTGTTTCAAAGTTAGTCATGTCATTTTCTGAACTCATCTGACACGTTTCAGTCGCTTCAAAATGGCTGCTTGACTGCTCCACAAGTGGGCGTGGCCTAAGCACATTCAGAGGACACGCCCCCACAGTCCTGGAGCTGAGAATTCATTTTTACCTGATTTTGACACATAATTTCAGAAACTTGTCGATATGTTTAATCACTCAAATTCAGCTGGTTGGTTAATAACATTTTCGTCTTTGGTCTGACAAACTCAGAACACATATTTATTCTTACTTTACACAGGCTTTAACCATCACTGTGTCTGAAGACGTGTTACAAGTTATGAGTCACAATGGTGTTTCAGTATAGTCGGTTCAGTCTGAAGATTCTGTGTTTAAGACTCGTGTGTACTTTCAAAATTTTGGATTTTCACTACAAACGTTGTGATATCTATAGAAAATAAACAGCCTCTTTATTCTGATGCAGATCCAGATAAAGATGCAGATTTAAAATACTTTACATTTTCTATAATCAACATGAAGGAGTTGTGTTGCCTTGACTATGTCCTCTCTGGTGTCTAGGTTGACTTAGTAGGAGGGAAAATGTATGGAGAGATGTGTTGAAAATGTGTTTCACAGACACAGACTTTAATTGTGTTATGCTTCTAATATATTCAAGTCAAAGATCAAGCCTGACCCTCTGTCAGATGGAATGATTTCACAGAACATCTTGCTTTACAGACACACTTGCTTTACAGGACGGATGTCCTTGGCACATTCGACCCATATTTAATGTTTCACACACACTGTCATTCACTGACTGTGCCTACTTACATAAAGCAGTCTACACATGCTCTACATTTCATGTCGGCATAGGAACTTTCATAAAGTTTGTCTATAGATCTACAGACAGATTTGTTAGATGGAATAGTTTGAAATAAAGCAAGGTGACGCAGATCTACAAGGGTTGCTGCAGTCTTTAAAACATGCTCACTGCAACATGTTTTTTATATGTTGTTAGATAAGGACTGTCTGCAGCATCAGATTATGACAGTTATGACACTGTACAATTTACTTAAGAACTAAATCATCATTTCCAGCTTTTGTTTGCTTGTTTGTGGTGCAGCCTAATGTGGCAACAGCAGCTACATTTTTCCATCAGATGTTCATTGTTATATCTCCAGAATGTGTTCTAATTAAGAATGGCACAAAAATAATTTAATTATTGCATTAAAAAACAAAACAAACATAGTGCTACAGGGCACAATTGGTACTGTGCCTCATCCAGGCAGTGTGTATACAAAAATACATCATCAACATACTGTATAATTTTTATGTCTTTCAATCTGCAGTAACTGTCAATGCTTGTTTAAACTTTAAATCTGGTCTCCACCAACTCCAGTGAAAAATATCTGCTAAATACTCCACTATGTTCATCAGCTAGTTGCTAACTTTGTCTGTCTTATATGTTTCTCTGATATAATGATATTAAAGTTGTAAGAGTGAATCAAAACAACACAGTTGTGGGCCTGAAAACCTGCAGAACTGGGTGATAAATCTTTGAGCGACACCTTTCAGATATCAGTAGTGATACAATCTGCTCAGATGAATAAAATAATATTGGCTACTTTAAACCCCCATTGTGTAACTTGTAAGCTGCTCCGGTTCTGGTGTCGTGCCAGAACCAGAGCAGCTTCTATTGACATAATGACAGAGGGGAGGAAGAGAAAAGGAGCAACCAAGCAAGAAGCAAGACAGAGCTTGGTGAAATAAAAGGCTGAAAGACAGACGCCGAGCTGGGCTGACTGCTGTTGGACTAGTAAGTAATATTAGCTGACTGCTATGTCTTGTGTTGTTGACCTTGCTTGATGTTTGGCTGTTAGCAAAGTTGTTGACTTGGTAGTTTTTGATCATCAGTATTGTGATCAGAACAAATACACGTGTACAGCTGTCCATATTTACCACAGTGGGATTACACTCTGAAACTGGGGGTGCTAAATTTCTACACAATGCTGTTTTACATGCCAACACATGCTTGCTACATGCTTTCAATCACTCAGGCTGATTAGACATGGAGGCTGAGTAGAGCTTTGAATGGACTGGCTGCATAGCTGACATTTAAATATGTCATAGCGGGAAACAGGTGAGTGCTGGTTCACCGTCACTGTTACTGGAACACATAAACTGAGCTGTCATTCCTGTGGTCACGTTCACCTGTGTGTTTTTCCAGCTTTGACGAGTCAAAATGTCTTCTGTGCAACCAGTCTATCAGTGATGTCACCAGCCAGGTGTTGTCTGTACACGCCCACAGAGTCCTGAGGGGAGGTCCTAATCAGGCAACAACTGAAACACCTGTGAGGGGGGATTAAAGGTGTGCAGGGACGTTAGCGTGCTTTCTTTCTCAGTTTAATTATTTAGAAAATACTTTAATTTTGATCTAAATCGCCCAATTGTAATTATGAATATTCTCTTTCTGAGTCCTCATATCATTATATTATATCAACAGTTTACGTATATATGCAGAGCTCAGCCGTGTAATTCCCTAAAGAACCTCTCTCAGTATGAAAAGGGCAGTGTAGCTGAAATACTTGTAGCTATGACCTGGCCCAGTCTATTGCTCCCTAATGGCTGCCAGTCCTGAGAGGTCACAGTGTGAATGATGACCGGGGAGACTGTCTATTCCCTGTGGCCTCTGTACAGCAGTCCACCACCTCTGACCCTGACCCTGACTTTAACAGCCCTCAGCTCGTCTCGTGTAAGTGTTATAACCTTGTTCTGCAGGGCAGCCAGCCTCCCTCCGTCCCTCCCCTGCTCCTTCAGCCTGCACCTCTTTTACTGCGTGTTACATAACCTTGTTATTCACACAACTCTCTGTGTCCTTGTTTTTGTGCTGCGCTGCTGTGAATGTTCTCTGTGACTACAGTGTTTGTGTGACCAGCAGAACCAATGTGGATCCACCTATACTTTGACTCAGACATGCAGTGTGTGTTCTTGTTTTTCTGAGGGCAAAGTGTTCAAACTGGGATAAATATATGAGTGAAATGACCAAGTGAGAACATTCTGTGAAACTCTTTAACACAAACACTAGTTTAGGCTAACGTCCCAGGGTTAGGGTTACTGACAGATGTGTGTATCTCTTAGTGTCTTCTCCTCTATCGAGCATCTAAGGTGCATAAATCCAGACTTCTGTCTGTCACAGACTTCAGCCCACACTGTTCTGTAATGTGAGCTGTCTGTTTTGACTGGAAACATTTGTTTGATTTACATTTGAAACGACCAGCAGTAAGCCGGTGCTTATGTGACAAATCTGACATGACACTGCCGGTCATCGAAGCTCCACAAACTCATAGTGACCTTTTGGCAACTGAAAAACATTGCTAAGAGTGTGCGGCCACTTCATCTGCTCTGTGAGGCTGTACTGTATTGAGCTGTGAGCTAAACGCTAACACCAGCATGCTAACATGCTCACCGTGACAGATCTAACATGCTGGTATTAAACAGGTTTACCACATTCACCATCTTAATTAGCATGCTAATATTTGCGTTATATATTGTTTATATTGACAAAACACAAAGTACAGCTGAGACTGATGGGAATGTCACAAGTTTTTAAAAATTAAAGACAAATTAAAATTTAGATGTGATGATGGCGCCACATGATGCAGCAGATGGTTGTCCACCATGAGCTGAGTTCTCCTTGAGGTTTGTGCCTCTTAAGGGAAGTTTTTCCTTGCCGCTGTTGCCAAGTGCTTGCTCATGGTGGGAATTAAAGAGAGACCAGCTCTATATGGAAAGTGTCATGAGGTAACATTGGTGTTAGTGTTATGATTTGGCACTATTGAAATAAAATTGAATTGGTACCAAATGTCATCGCAACTGGACAATCTTACAAATGTAGTCCAATGCTTATACACTTTTCACACTTTTCGGAGTGGCAGGCCCAGCATTATATAAAAAGTGAGAAAATTAAATCTTTTGTGGCTTAGTTTAGTTTATTACTTTATTTGACAGAGCATATATTAGCATTTCTAAATAGCAAGTCTAAACAGTCACCTAAAACAGGTGGACTCGTATTACTCAAATAAGAGTAAATAGCGCATTTGTTAGGGACTATTTTCCGCGGTGGATTAATCAATATTTGGTGCTCTAGTGAGTATTTGTGGCAGCAGGACGGTGTGTGTGTGTGTGTGGGATTTAGTCAAAATAAACTTCCGTGTGTGGTCATGGTAATGATGGAACATGTTACACAGTTCAACAGTGTGGCGTAGGCCTACTAATGTGGTTGTGATTCTTGGACAGCAATGCTGCTGTTTTGGACTATTATTGTCTAATTTAACTGTTTACAATAGTGAATATGGTGGGTAGTGGTTGAATATGTTATATGTATAAGCAGTAAAATAAAACATAACAAGTCAATAAGAGGTTCTATAAGGTTCTGCACTACATAGAACAATGTGTTGATAAAAAGGAAGTCAACAAGTAAGAAGCCTTTCGTAAGTGAGATTTTTTTTCTGACATGGAAGAGCCGATGTGTCATTGAGGGCTGGCAGTTATGTAAGGAATGTTTGTAAATAGCTTTTGAGGACACATGAGTACAATTATCCTTAGTCATGAATCACTTAAAGTCCATTGTTTACACTGAGTCTGTAAATCAAGGCTGTGGTTCAGCAGCTTTGTTGTGTTTGACACTGTCAGTGTTTCTCTGTCTCTCTTGTCTCTTCCACTAATTAAAGTGTTACGTTACTCTGAACAAAACATGAGCGACTGAAAAGTCAACTAGACCTCGACCTTGAGAACTTTTATGGTCGTAAACCGCAGGCTTGCGTTGACGTAGCCTCTGGCATATTGTCTTCAGTGTATGTAGGCGTGTGCTCTCCACAGCGTTTTTACAGATCCAGATCCAGCATGACCGTGGACTGATTATCGGCCTCCAGGCAGAGTGTTCAGAGAGAAGAGGTTTATGGGGATGCAAATTGAGCTACTCCGGAAGCCGACACAGTGGACGCAGCTACTATTCTCAAAGGAGAGGAGAGGAATGGATTAAAGATTAGGAAATATAGTATTTACTTATACTATATTCAAAATGTTTATTCTTTGATTATAATCCAATTTGAACAAGAGTTCAAATGGAAAGACAAGATTAGATGCGAAGTCAAGTGCAAATACAGGTCTGCATGAGAAACATAAGAAACATTTCAGTTTGAGTAAAACATTTGCCTGTGTCCTGTGGTTTGTTTTGGTTTGCTTTAAATTGAGAGAGAGACATGAGGGAAACAACAGAACAAGTTTCTGGTGAGTTCTGAGATCACACACACACGTGGTTTATGCGTCTGTTGCTAGCTAACTTACAGCTAATATACAGTTGGTATATTGCCACTCAATTTAGTGCAAATGATGAGAATAAAAGAGAAAATTTGCTTTACTTTGCATGAAGAGTCTATAGCAGGCATGTCCAAAGTCCGGCCCGGGGGCCAATCACAGCCCGGTCAGATTTCATGCGGCCTGCAGCTTCGTTTTCATAATATATTATTTGTGGCCTGCAAGGATTGTCAGATACCGTATGGCTGGCAGATTTGGCATTTGAAGCATTGACATAATGAAGCATTTGAATGTGGTAAACGTTAACCTCTAAGGACATAACTGCTGGTGTTATATATCTGTCGATGTGACACAAAATATTACTTTCTGAATGATCTTGTTAAAGAGAAGAGCAAGAGTGACACGTTTTAAACTTTTTTTAGATTTGTTCACACCTGATTGGCTTAGATTTGGTCACATTGTCATTTAAAAAAATGATAATTGTGACAATGAAAACAAAATTGTTACAGAACAGTGCATTTGTATGTAATTTTTATTTTTCATTTTTTCATTTTTTAAATGTTAGTATTGGCCCCTGGACATCTTCACATTGTCAAATCTGGTCCTCTTTAAAAGAAGTTTGGACGCCGCTGGTCTATAGACTATCACAAGAATATTTAATACAATGAGGTACTTGTATTTACATTTTATGCTACTCTACATCATTTTGGAAACCAACATTGTGCTTTTTGCTCCACTGCATTTAGTTTACAACAGTAGTTACTAGTTATTATGCAGATTCAGATTATTCCATTATTCCATCCATTATCTGTAACCTCTTATCCTCATCAGGGTCACGGTGGGTGTCTTAAATAGACTTTTTCACAGCAGCCATTTTGACATGAAATATTAGAGTGAACGCAGGTGTTTCCAATGACACTGATTAAGGTTCCATTCCATTTACTGCAGCAGAGTCTTTCCAGTGAGCCAACATGCACCACAGCAGCACCCTGACTCTGTTTGACCTGAATGGAACTGAACCTTAATTAGTATCATTGGTAACACCTGAGTTGACCCTACTATTTCATGTCAAAATGGCTGCTGTGGAAAAGGGTTATTAGCTCCACCTATACCAGCTAGAACATCAATTAGTGTGGATAATTCTAACCCAATAATATAATACATTAAAAGAATGATATAGAGATATTATTATTCTGTAATTCCTAATAAAAGATCTGAGTATTTCTTCCACCACTGATAGGCACATTTGTGCATAAGGCTAAATGCTAATATCAGCATGCTAACATGCTAAGATTTGGCAGGAGTAATGTTTACTATGTTCACCATCTTAGTTTAGCATGTTAGCATGCTAAAATTAGCAGGCTGAGGGACATGCCATTAGTTTTGCAGGTCAAGAAATAAAGTATTGAACAAAGACAAATTTTGAATTAATTGATTTAACTGAAAGGTGATGAGAATGACCGACATACAACCTGTGGGGAACATTTTATCTTCAAGGTAATGAAAGAGGTGGATCAACATACATACAAAGGGACATCTCTGACACTGCTTTGTTTGGAGATCTTTCTAGAGGAACAAAGCTGCAGTGTAGAAAGTCCCTGACTTCTCATCCAAATCAGAAACATTTGTCCTTTAATTCATTATGAAGTCTGTTAGTTTATGTAATGAAACTGTATATTAAATACAGATTTAGTTTTCATTAAGAATCAAAGTGAGCTTCCCTCTCTGGTCTGGACTGTTTCAAAATGATAAATTAAAGGATATAACTAAATTCATGCCATGTGTTTTCATGCTCCTCATCAAACGGGGAGTTAATTCCAATCAAAGCCTTTAAATGCCAGTGATGACTTGAAAAGTAACAGGACAGCCTGTTTAGTTGTTAGAATTTTTGAGATACAGTGTAAGTCACATGAGGTTAAGAGATGGAAGTAAATGTACACAGCACAGGTCAACTCATTTTGGCAGAAAATTGATTGAGCCAACTGAGAAAATGTTTTCAGGGATTTGGTTCAAATGTGTGTTTCTATTAAACGGATATTAAAAGCAGGAAGAGCACTGATGACTCTCCAAAAAGAAATGTGATTCTCATGAGGGAGGGAGATTTATTTAGTGAATGATCTGTAACAAGACGTATTTATGAAGACACACAGGGACGTCATTACATGCACGTAAATTTGAGACAGACAAGTGTAAGCCTTTAATATCATCCTTGTTTCACCATAAAGATTTAGAATATAATGAGTGCAGTAACTTATGTTGTATCGCACGCAATTCCATAAAAAAGAGACTATTATTACTTATTATATTAATTGATGGCATCAAATGTTTTTCATATTTGACAATGTTGCATATATCAGTTTACTTGTTTTACCATTGAGATGTTGAAACCAGTCTGCACCATGTTATCAAACTGACATATCACTGACATATCACACACATAACACTTCTATGCTTCATGTTGCCCAAATAGCCCCGTGGCTGGCCCAGGTACAGATTGCTGATGTCCTGGCCCCTTAAAGCAATGTTTCATCGATTTTTTAAAATTTTATTTAGCACACCCACTTTCAGAGTGTAATCCCGCTGTGGTAAATTGACAGCTGTACACGTGTATTTGTTGTGATTGCATTACTTATGATCAAAAACTAGCGAGTCAAGACATAGCAGCCAGCTAATATTACTTACTAGTCCAACAGCAGTCAGTCCAGCTTGGCGTCTGTCTTTCAGCCTTTTATTTCACCAACCACTAAAAGTCAGTCGCAAATTTACTCTTCCTCAGTCACTCTCTCCTCTGCTCTTCTTAGCTTCGGCCACCAAGGTCCCAATTTGGTCTTTTCATCTCCGTTATTATGTCCATAGAAGCTGCTGAGCCCATTACCGGCTCTGCTCCCTATCAGCATTCCTCCATGCCCCAGGCCTGAAAACCTCGTCTTCCCAGTGGTCTAAAACACCAGTGGTACAAACACTAAAACTCAGTGCTCTGAGCAGGCAGCCTGGCTAACAAACTGAACTAACAATAGCTAACAGCAGCTACAGTCCGCAGCAGTTTACTTTACTGTCCACCAGGAAACTCTGTAAATCACAAATAGTTGAGGCGGAGCAGCCGGAGAAAAAACAGAAAACATTTTCTACATAAAATATGATCCAGTTTCACCAAAATCAGTCAAATAGATGAGGTGGTGCTAGTGATGTGAAGCATTACGTACTTCTCACAGGAGATCATACAGAGAGTTATGTAGTGTGAGAACAGCCCTTCACCTGATAACAAATCAGTGTAGCATCAACATGATTTAAAATGTGCTATTTTATGGTAGAAGAGTTACATAATGTAACTTTAAATAGTTTGTGAGGGGCAGAGGATGGAGGATTTTCTCAACCCGTTCTGAAGTTCACAGTCAGAAAAAAGGAGCACATTTCCATCTTCCTGTTATTTATCCTACATCTGATACAGTCCACTGCCATGGAAAAGATACTTTCATTTCATGGCTTTTATTTTCTATCCACATCTGATATCCCCTCCTGCAGGAGTAAAGACCGCTGCACTTCCACTGTTTGCCAATGACAACAAACGCCCTCACGTTGCTTTTGTGTGGCTGACTGGTAAAGCTATCTAAGGGTGTGCCGTGGGAGAAAAGAGTGCTTGTATTTCCAGGTAAAACACAATCCCGTATTGTTCTGCCTTGTTGGGTGTCATCCTCCCTCGTCCACCAGGACGCACACACACACACTCACACACACAGGTTCACACAGTCTGTTCAGGCTGAACTTTGTATAAAAGATGAAGACCTGGTAGGAAATCTGACGCTGCCATTAGTGAAAATTCTGTTAGAAAAACAATATCAAGCAAAAGAGAGTCAGATTGTCTCTTGTCTCTATTGTCTCTCTATAAAGTTTAAGATAGCTCGATAAATACAAGCAAAGGGAGAAAACATCTGCACCATTTTGATATGGAGCAGAGAATATAACGTTTTTTGGGGTGTTTAATTATAATCAGTTAGATTCCATTCCTGGTTGTCCTGAGCATAC
This sequence comes from Argyrosomus regius, assembly GCA_946959425.1. Classification (NCBI taxonomy): domain Eukaryota; kingdom Metazoa; phylum Chordata; class Actinopteri; family Sciaenidae; genus Argyrosomus; species Argyrosomus regius. The sequence continues at coordinate 580,849 of OX336885.1, forward strand.
AGTTAATAAAGTTATAGACAATAAAATGTTACATTGAACTTAACTTTCAAATATTATATATATGACATCAAAATAATTTTATACTACTGAATATTAAAAATGTGACTAATAACTTCAATATTTCATTTACTTACATGTTCCTGCTGTAAATGGTAAAAAATAAAATAATTCTGCACTCATTCATCATGTAAATACAGAAGAAGGAAACAGAATAATTAAACATTTTTATTAAAATGATACCCTGTAAAGGTCAAGATCATTTTGGTGACACACTCCATGCCTTGACAACACACACTGCTACACTGTAGCACCCAGAGCAAAGAACAAACAAATATAACAAAAAATTGATTTTAAGTTGACGTTAAAAAGGGGAAACAGTTTTGCATTTTGTTTTTTTTTATTCACAGTCCTCTTGTCTGTATTCAGTTATTCAGTCAAGTCCATTTTCTTATAATGAGTGACCAGATCTTGTCTGTCATCTGTCCTTGTGTGCATTTGAACTATAGTGATGTTACATAATCTTATTCTCTTCAGTTCTCCTGTTTTCTCCCTGTGGCCCGTGTAAAATGAGAGTTCTGCATGAGGCCACGGTCGGTTCCTCTGTCATGACACAGATTAAGGAGAATGAAGAAGTGTGTGAAAGGCAAAGAGAGAGCACAAAGGATAATGGGTATCAGAGCACATGGCAGGTGGCGATGATGACAGATAACACGATGATAAAATTAGCAGCTAATTTGCATTTTTTTTCTCCCCATTTTTCTTTTTCTGACTGTAAGCATTTTCTGTGTTGTCCTTGTTTTTATTTTGAGATGAACTAATGTTTTAGCTACATCTGGGATGTAAATATACACTGCAAAATGAACATCATGAGCCCAATTAGCTCTGCTCATCTCCCACGCACACGGTCCTGGAAGGTCCTGCAGAAATGGAAGTACAGATGAAAAGTCAGGGATAAACCTACTCAGTGGAGGGTTTAGAGCAGGGGTGTCCAAACTTCTTTTAAAGAGGGCCAGATTTGACAATGTGAAGATGTCCGGGGGCCAATACTAAGATTTTAAAAATGAAAAAATTAACAATAAAAATTACATACAAATGCACTGTTCTGCAACAATTTTGTTTTCATTGTCACAATTATCATTTTTTTAAAAATGACAATGTGACCAAATCAATCAGGCGTGAACAAATTTAAAAACCAGTTCTTCCTTTCTTTCACATCTGGAGTCAGATAACAGAATAAATTGTATGGAATACGTTAAACTTGCATGAAGCTGATACAAATCTGAACCTCATGTTCATTTTAAACATGACTTATTATGAGCAGTGTTGGTCATCTTACTTTAAAAAAGTAATTAGTTACAGTTACAAATTACTTCTGCCAAAAAGTAATTGAGTTAGTAACTCAGTTACCACACTGTAAAAGTAATTAGTTACTCAGCAAAGTAACTGTGATGTTATTTTTTATGTTCTATAATGCTATTACGTTCTATAACATCTCGTCAAAGATGTTTATATTAACTGACTGAAGAATAAAAACACTACATACAGTATTTTAGAACATTTAGTATTTATTTGAACTTAGATTGCAGCCTGCCATATCGTGCTTCATAAGGTTAGAGTTGCTTGCGGCAGACGTGGATAAAATCTTTTTTCCTGGCATAGCGTGCATGATACATTCTTGCCTTTAATTTCAACGAGGAAGAAGTAGTGCCGGTACTTCCAGTTGGAGAACGCTACCTTTGAATTTCCCTGGCTCGTCGCCATTGTCGCTGTCCTGTGTGTTCAGAGGTAGTCATAGGTGGAAGTCAGAGCGTGCAGTGAGACAGCGTGAGCAGGGCATCCGCCCACCCAGCCAATCATCATCGCATTTGCAACGGTGTCATCATCATCCCCACTCCTGCTCTCTCCAGGCAGCTGATGTAGCCAAAGCTTGACACCTCGCGCTTCATTCAACCAAATTGTAGTAACATGCCACTTTACAGTCTCAGTAATGATAACGGCGTTGCAACGATGGGAAAAGTAATTAATTAGATTACTCCATTACTGAAAAAATAACGCCGTTAGTAACGCCGGTATACTTAAACGCCGTTACTCCCAACACTGATTATGAGTAAGTTTAAAACGTGTCACTCTGTCTCTTCTCTTTAACAAGATCATTCAGAAAGTAATATTTGTGTTACATCTACAGATATATAACAGCAGCAGTTAAGTCCTTAAAGGTTCAAATGCTTCATTATGTCAACAATAAAAGACAAATCTTCCAGCCATACAGTGTCTGACAATCCTAGCAGGCCATAAATAATATATTATAAAAATGAAGCTTCTGGCCACATGAAATCTGACCGCGGGCCGTGATTGGCCCCCAGGCCATACTTTGGATATCCCTGGTTTATTGTCTAATGGCTGGGATGTCCCATCTATGTTGCAGATGTAAAAATAAGAACTAATGGAAGCTCTAGGTAAAGGGAGTCTTAGCTCTGGATTAAGCACAGTGTGAAAGCCCTTAATTTGTCAACTTGTTGCCATTCAGTGGATATGTTGCCAGTGGTGTATTAAATAGAGGAACTGATTCAGAAAGAAGATGAACATGTGATTTATAATAGATAGATATTAATAGATTTTTTAGCCACTTAGGGGGAAGAGGAACAAGTTGTAAATACACCCAACATGTACATGCATTTGGCTCGCTCGCATCTGTAATCCGAGTACAGGGTTAGAGAAAGCTGCTCTCCTAAAATAGATTTATTTTGGAGAAAGATCATTTTTGGCCACGTCCACAGGTAATCAGTTTAATTTGGCTTTTTACAAGATTGCATGACACAAACTTCAGACATAGTTGAAACGAACACAAAGCAGCCTGTAGAAGAAGAGGAAACTGTTTCAAATGGTCTCCACCACATGTGAATGACACATTGTGCAGATTGCAACAGTGTATGTCAAGCCATCTGAAAACCTGTGTAATGTAACTGGTTTCTTGAGTGCATGGAGATGTACTGACTTACATATTGTCACTTTATCAAGTTCATATTACTAATGTGCTAGAAAATAATTTTTGTTTTGATGTCCAGCATACAGCACCAAACAGCAGACATTTTGACCTCTTGTTTTTAATGCCGTACTTGTGATCAGCAAGAGCGTAAACATGGTGATGGACGCTTCAACTCCAGTCTGCGATGCACTCATGTTCTTGAATTTGACTTATTTCAGAGGATCACTCTGATGGTGATCTGGATTTCAGTACTTGTTGAGCTTTTTGTATGTGTTAAGAAAAAAAAGAAACTATGAATACGAATTTATCCATCTGGTGGTCTCTGATCTGAGGTCTGTTTAGTTTGGCTCAACAGCTGCTCAGATCTGGCAGTGCCTTCACAAAATCAAACTACTCTTTCAGAATGGACAGGTGTTCTGACGTGCCACATAACACAGCCAAGTATGACGAGTGAATGAAAAAATGTGAATCGAAAACAAATGGATGTGTTCAGAGAAAGAGTATGACGCACATCCAGCCCCCTCAGTGTGTTTCAAGCTCTCAGTGCTTCATTTGCCTGCAGAGAATAATTGTGTATTTAAAAGTTGGAAAACAAAGATGAGAAGAACAAAATCAAGGTTATTACTTTGCTTCATGTCAGCCATCAAAAGTCCAAAAAAGGACTTGAAAGTGGTACCGGTGGAAAATGGCTGATATAACTGCATAACACACAACTCTAAAGTCTTGTAATATTAGTGGAAGGGACGTTCCTCAAAAATAACTTCAGTACACGCCCCATATGATTCTGTAAATATGTGTACATGATTGCTCTTTTTACACATTCTATCATAGTTACATATTTGGGCTGTGACACCAATAAAGCACAGAGATGAGAGCGAAAGCAGGAAGCAATGGGCTCGTACGCATGGGTACAGAGTACCAGCACATTAGGTTTCTGTCCAGCTTTGCGCTACTCAGTATAGCTACTTTCTTACGTATGATGTTATTTTAAGTGTTTCCTGCTGAATCAAGAGATCTGAGATCTAGCTCTGGACTTGTTCAGTACAAAAGCTGCTGGAGAATACATCCTCTGTCCTTATACGATCTGTACAGAGCCTGGCAGGTATCATCTGGGGTTTTTGATCATTCGTACAAATTTATTGCTATTAGTATTTAGCATACAAATTCATTCTACAATTCATTCATTTCTGTGCATAATTCATGTACACATTTGCACCTTTTTAATCCTAATTCATGCAGGGATGGAAAACTAAAAGGCATCACACACCGGCCACTTCCAATGCACGTACACACACTTACATTGTTTGCACATTAGCATTAGCATCTTCATGTGTGTCAGCTTGTCGGGATACTGCACTCCAAGCTCACACATTGCTACTACTTCTGTCTATATGAGATATTTTTGTGTGCTAAGGGTTAACTGATGCACATCAAATGTCATAACATTCCCAGACTGGTGTGTGTTGTACTTAAATGTGCACTACACTCCTGAGACTCCAAGCCTTTAAATACAAGAACATTTTATCTCCTGCACGTTAACCTTTCTTTTCTTCCTGTCTCTGCCTCGGCCTCTTTTTTACTGAACAGGAACAGAATAATAAAAGTGACAGACGAATCATCTGGTGTTATGAGGATCTCTGAAAACTTTAACTATGTTTGCTCTGATCGAATGGTACCTTTTCCTCCTTCGTGCCATTATGCAGTTCAGCGTTGTCACACTAAAACTGACCTGACCGGTCCACACTGCAGGCCGACAGTCTTTAATTTACAACATGGTTAAAATGAATGTGGTTGCAGCTTTAACTCGCACCATAATATCTGACAGACCTACTTTAACTACTGTACTTGGACTGACTGTAGTGAGTCTATGATATGATAACAGTGCCTTGTCTGACCACAGCTGGTTAGCATTAGGAAGATCTAGGCCTCCATACCTATCCTCTATCACATTACAGGCACACACACACATTTGCACATTTGCTTTGGTCCTCTCCCTCTCTTAGTCTGTGTCTCCTGGAGAAAATCTTCCTTCCTGAAGAAAGCAGCATTCTAACTTGGACTGACAGCTGTTCATTATAAACCATCCATCATGGATTGAGCCATGAGATCTGTTTGGCAGGTATAAAGTGGCAGTCACATCATTGTGGAAAAAGAGCTTTTGCGTGCACTTCCATCATTAATGTGAATCTGTATATTTTCTCCTGGCAGTTCAGTGCTGCATTAGGCGAGCTGTGCAGAGAGCTCACTGTGCAGAGAGTTCGCTGAACTGGCTGAACTTTGAACTCAAGCTAAAACCTGAGAGACAGATACATCAAACAGCACAGAGTGGTCAGAGAGAGCTCTCTGTGTGTGTTTTTTTACCCACAGACTTCCCAGAGTTCTTCACTGTGTGATTCAAGAGTTTGTTTGTGCTGATATAGATGGAACAGCCCAAAAGGCCAAACAGTCATCAAAAGACTGAAAACACAACAGACCTAAAAAATATCACAGTGTCAAATTAAATATACACATGTGCTTACACAATATGGATAGGACTCTTACAGTTAAAAAAATATCGCTCATGGCCTATATGGTAAGACGACATTAGAAATCAGATAGATGAAGTGCACATTCCTGTTCTGTTAACACGAACAGCACAATTCTACAGTTAACTCAGCAAATATCAAGACATACAGGTAAGTGAAAATAAGTAAAAAGTAAAGTGTCTGAGTTTTGGTGTCACACATTTCAAACGCACTGGATCTGTTACTCAAACAGAATTTCTTCACTTATCTTCCAGTGCCAGTTCAAACATGTCCCTATGAATGCAGCACCTCGAACCTGGTGTCTGTTACGTAATATACACAGGCTTAAATGTTACATGTCACATGTCATGAAGGCCCTGATGAGCCAAAACGGGCACGGATGTGAATATCAGGGTGGAGAGTGGACACACACGCGGTTGTGTTTACACTGTACCGATACATGAGCTTCACACACACAGTAGGGAGCAGTCATAAATTTTGGATATGGATGTGTTTGCAGACGGGCACTACTGTCACGTAAAGTTTTTTTTTTTTTTTGCCAACAAATAAACTGCATGTTTACATTCAGTGTTTCTTACCATCTATAGGTGTGTGCACTAATAAAACACTCCTCAGTGCTACTATACTATAGTACCTTTACGCTTGATATTATCTGACTTATATAACACCTTTCTAGTCTTCTGACCACTCAAAGTACTTTTACACCACATATGTCATTCCGACGCACATTCATACACAGATGGCATTGGCTGTCAGGCAAGATGCCAACTGCTCATCAGTTTTTGGGAGCTAACCATTCATACACATTCACACACCGATGGCGTGGCCTTCAGGAGCAATTTGGGGTTCAGCATATTGCCCAAGGACACTTCGACATGCTGACCGGAGGAGCCGGTGATCGAACCTCCAATCATCAGATTAGTGAACGATCCACTCTTGGATTGCCCTGAGCGTACAGATGGCAGAGCCAGATGTCGTTATACTGTTGTCTGCCACGGTGTTATTTTTTAATACTGTTACTTTTTGGGCCGAAGGTTTGAAGAATCTGCACATAGCGGCTTTAATGTTGCATAAAAGAGTCATCAATCTATTTGAATGTTTTAAAATAATGTGCAACAGTCTGTCTGCCTTTCTTAACAGCAGAAAGATTTTTATGAATCATTTTCCATTTTAAGGCGTCATCAGGGTGGACCTGCACGTTGATCAGTTTAAAAACAAGTGAAAGTGTAAATAAAAGTCTGATGATAACACATCAGAGTGTAAAGCAGCATTTTACAGTGTGTCAACAGGGCTGGGACTCAAATCTAATGTGTATGGGGGCGGCGTTTAGCTCAGTTGGTAGAGCAACCGCCCCATGTGCGAAGGCTCAGTCCTTGCTGCGGAAGCCCAGGGTTCGAATCTGACCTGTGGCTCTTTCCCGCGTGTCATTCCCCGTCTCTCTCTCCCCACATTCCTGTCACTCTTCAGCTGTCTCTATCAAAATAAAGCTTGAAAAAAAGGCCAAAAAAAAAATCTTAAAAAAAAAAAAAAAATCTAATGTGTATGGATTTATGGGCATTCCTTCACGCACCGTGGAGAAGAAACCCCTGCTTGTTCCCCTCAAGCCCCTATCCAACCCAAGCCCCCAGCCCCCGCCACACACACACACACACACACTCTCTCTGGTTTTTGTTACATAACCAGCGCCTCATTATCACACACTCGTTTTAAAGCCAGGGGGTCCCTCTTTCCCAGCAGCACTGTCACTCACTTACTCTAACATGTAACACACATACATGTACCCTGGAGAGAGGTGTGTGTGTGTGTGTGTGTGTGTGTGTGTGTGTGTGAGAGAGAGAGAGAGAGAGAGAGAGAGCTTTCCTGCTTATCTTCCTGGAAGGAAGACACAGGATTATGTGCTTTCTTTACACACTTTAGCCATGAGGTCACACAAAAACACACAGATGTAGGCTGGCATACAAATGTGCTGAACAAGAGAGTGCCCCCGTCTCTCCCCCGTCTCTCCCTCTCTTTCCCCTGTCATATTTCAATGACCTGGATTTCCTAACGTCACATGTTGAAGTTGTTTTGCTCTCCAAATGTCCTTGTGTGTGTGTGTGGAGTGACAACAACAATGACAAGTCACACACACACACACACACACACACACAAACGTCTCAGTGTGATCAACATTCACCCAGCAACCTCTATTTTGGTCTTTTATATGAGCTGCAAACATATTTCTAGACCCAGGAATGTGAAAGTCACCCAGAATAAGAAGAGACATATGGTAAAAATGTGCGTGTAGTTCTTGAGCCACCAATGTCACCCTGCATTATGTGTGTTAAGTACATTTTGTGGTGTTGAAAATTGAAAATGTGATTTTGATCCCTCTAATGATTTCAACATTGTAGTACAGAAAAGTTTTTATCTTTCAATCTTATCAAAATTATAATCCCTTACAAATGACCCCTGACTGAGACACAGTTCATTTGTGTAGTTTCTTATCATTAAAACATTGATGTTGGTTTAAGGACATCCAGTGGTGTCGTTTCTTTAATGAGGACAGTCTCTGTGAAAATGTGTTGTGTGTTTTTCAGGTTGATGTTCTCACCTATCAAATACTTGCTGGGTCAAAAGACTTCCTTACAAGAACAAAACAAGGCCATGGCAGACAAAAGCAGAAACACTCCACCATATCGACAAGCCATCAGAGAGAGAGACACACACACACACACACACACACACACACACACACACACGCTGGGAGAGGCCACTGGGTTTAATAAGACATTCTACAGATGTGTCTATAGGATGCATGAATGAACATTACCATTTAGATAGCGGCTCGTTTGTGAGGCAGCTAAGTGTTGATGTATGCTGCCGTGTTTTGGAAGTCTTGTCTCTGTTATGGGCTGATCAGTATTCATTGCAATGAGACAATTTCAAAGAAACTGTAGACTCTGAATGCTAAAAGATCCTATCTGCCCATCTCTTCATAATAGCAGCAGGTTTTTTCACACTAGTTACATTTTTAGATGTAAAATGTGATAGAAGCTGTGCAGTATTTGACTTGTATGTCTGGGTTCAGCAAAGGACATTTCTTCTTTACTTGTACATCTTTTTCTCACCTCATTCTCAGGACATTCTTTTTTCTACTGCATTCAGATGTGACAGGGCCTCCAAAGAAAACCTCATTGTGTTGCCCAGTCCAGACTGGGGCTATTATAAGCGGGTTCTGAGGGACAGTGGAGCTAACTGGGGTTTGGGATGAAAGGCCTGGAGACTACAGGGCAACAGAGAGCGGCAACCTGGGACAACAAACACAGTCCCTCTATGGATATCATTGAAAGCTGGGATCAGGAACTAAAAATGATAGCAGCAGTTCGGGGCGTGCCATATATCTATATGCTTCTGAGTTCATGCATGTTATAAGTGTGTGTGAACAAATGAATATGAGTATGCATGTGTGGCTTCCAGCAGATGTAATGTCAGTGGAAATTGTTGAGTCCAACTCTGCTTAATTTGCATGTGTGTTTAGAGATTTTTGATGGACAGCTAACGTTATCTGGCTCGTCTGCCTGCGCAGAGAGCAGCTGCACGCACGCCCGTCGAATTGAGTTGTGGGCTGCCAGTTTGCAGTGACAGATGGGTTGAAAGAGTGCTGTGTGTGGCTTGTGTTTCATAGACAATCTGGTAATCTGGTCTCTCATACAAAATTTATGGACCTGTGATGATTTTTCACAATAAAGGCCATGCAAAGAGTGTTCTCTTGGAGAAACAACAAAGCGGGAGGGCACTGGGAGAAACCCGAGGTGGCAGGTATGAGAAAGACAGTCAACAGCTGTCGCGCTCCTGTGAGGTCAGTAAATTTGTGTAATTTTGCAAAGATAGACTGATGGATGTACTGACTTTGACATGCTCACAGTAATGATGTTAACATGCCAATGTTTAGCAGATGTTAAACCATGCCATATTCACCATCTAGATAACGTCTTCTGATTAGCAGAAATTCTCACTAAAAAAGATATGTCAACAACCTGTTAGTGGCGCTATAGAAGTCAGTGGAAAGTCAACAGGATTTATCTTCTGGGGAACATGAATATCTGTCCAACCAACTGGGAACAGGGGAGAAACAAAAGATTTTTTTTTAACTGATCGCAGCAAATCCAGCTGTTTTATTAACCTCAAATATGAACATCAAATTGCCATCCATACACCGTGAGTGTGGCTAAAAACAAAAAGTATCATCAGTTGTTCAAACATACACATAAACACACAAACACATAAATCTTTGTCAGAGGCGAAAGAGGAAGTAGGAAGACAGACAGTGTTAGTTTCCTAAACTTAACCCACAGAACGAATCTCTAAACCTCTAAATTCCACAGCTTTATGTTCCTGTAAATGTCTGCGTGTGTCTGTCTGTGTGAACATTAATCATGCGTCGCTTTCATTTGTGACAGGTGGATCAGCTGTCAGGTATCTCACCCCTGGACAGGAATTTCACCTTGGCCATATTTAGATGTCTCACTCTTCTCTTTGTAGCAGCCCTGAGGGAAACACACAAACACTAACATATGACTCATAATGGTACATACAGTACATAGCAAACACACACATGACAAACACATGCTGTGTCTCTCTCTTCTTTCGAGTCCTCACTCTGTCCCCACACACTCAGAGAAATCCTGTGCCCAGCCATAAACAACACGACACCTCATATCTTCCAGGCTGTGGTGTGAACTGACATGGAGAATGTGATGAAGAGGTGACCTCCCCAAACAGTCTCTGTGACGTTGTAGCCGTGACGCTGTCACAAGAAGCTGCCCTCTGTATCCTATCTTTAGCCTGTTCTCATGTCTTCTCTCACGTTCCTAAATTCTGTCAATTCATATATATCCTCTGAATGACTACGTTCAGAGGATATATATGACAACCCATTGAAAGACAGACCAGGCAAAAAAGTTCTGTTAAAGCATGCTGAATTAATATTTCATATATTGTCTTTGCTAATAACAACACTGGACTCTACAGCCATGCTGTGAGGCTGCACTTAGGCAAAGTGAAAGTGGTACCTTGAACTAAATGCTAACATACTGATTTTAATCAGGTATAATATTATATATATTTGCTAATAAGCACTAAATACAGTGGGACATGGTAGTGGGATGGGAATGTCCACAGTTTGAAAGGTATTTAGCACTGAGCAAAATGAAATTTTGGCCTGATACTGTCACACCGCGGTGAGGTCATGTCTTATTTTGGTGTTTTTGTCTCGTCATTTCCTGCTTTATTTTGATAAGTAACTCTCCTCTCGTTTCAGGTCACTTGCCCTTCCTGGTGTGTCCCCTGTCTGATTGTCTTCCCTAATCACCGATTGTGTGCACCTGGTGGTCCCTTCCCTCCATGTGTTAAATAGTCTGCGTCTTCCCTTGTCTTGTGCCAGTGTGTTCGTATTTGTTCGTCATACCAGCCCGTACCATTGTTCTTTGCCACAGCCACAGTATTGCCCTGCTTTTGCGCCTTTTTTCCTCGTTAGAGTGATTTTGATTTTGTAGCTTTGTAGCCATAGTATTTCAGTTTAGATAGTTCAGATATTGCTGTTTTTGTTTCCTCCCTTTTTGGAGCGCCCTTTGTTTGTTAGCGTCAGGTTTTGTTTCCTCCGTTTTGGAGCGTCTTTTGTTTGTTAGAGTCAGTTTTGGTTTTCTCCCTTTTGGAGCCCCTTTTGTTTGTCAGAGTTTTAGTTTGTTTTTCTGTCCTGAATAAAGCTTACTAAATTTACACCTGCTCTGCATCTGAGTCCTGCCTTGAGCCCGCCCTGACAGTACACACTGGCCAGTATGGACTCAGCAGGGACACAACAGGTGGCAGCGGTCCTGCAGGACCAGGAGTCACGCATATCTCGTCAGGAAGAGTTCCAGACGGCCATGGCAGCACATCTCAGCGTCCTCTCGAGCAGAGTGCAGGATCTTGTGGATCATCTTACCCAAACGTCAGGTCCATCCACCGCTCCTGGGACCCCAGCAGTCCCCACTCCAGCTCCGGCAGCACCCGGCTTCGGACCAGGTATCAGACTGGCATCCCCAGAACGGTTTTCAGGAGATCCGGGTCAGTGTAAACCGTTCTTGATTGACTGTTCAATCCATTTTGAACACTCTCCACATGCTTTTCCCACAGACAGAACTAAAATTGCTTTCATGATCTCCCACCTGACGGGGAGAGCTAGAGCGTGGGCCACCGCCGAGTGGGCTCGTGATTCTCCACTTTGCAGCTCGCTGGCGGATTTTAAGGCGGCCCTCCAGAGAACTTTCGACCCGGTTACGTCCGACCGTGAAAAGGCCCGGAAGCTGACGGGGGTTAAGCAGGGCACTGATACGGTATGTGACTATGCCATCCATTTTAGCACCCTGGCGGCGGAGAGTGGATGGAACTCCACCGCACTTTTTGACGTATTTTTGAAAGGATTAGCAGCCCCCATCCGAGAGCTTTTGGTTCCCCTGGATTCCCTGATCGCGCTTGCCATCAGAACCGACAACCGACTCCGCGAGCTTCATCCGCCGGCATGGAGGAGATCGGCGGGCACGAGGGGATTCCCCACCACTCCAGCACCGGCAGGCCCATCTCCTCTCCAGTCACCATCGGGATCACGTTCTCTTTCCCCCACACACAGGGGAGAAGAGGCCATGCAACTGGGGCGCGCACGACTTTCACGGGAGGAGCGACAGCGACGACAGCAGGAAGGTCGCTGTTTCTACTGTGGGGAGACGGGACATCTTGTGGCGGTCTGTCCAGCCAGATGACCCACCAGGGTGAGTAACCTCAGGACCTCACGCCCCGCTCCCCGGGCCCTCACGGACATAAAGTAATTCACCACGCTGTCACCACAGACATTAGAGTGCTCATAGACTCTGGGGCCGATGAGAGCCTTATGGACTGGGGGCTGGCCAAGAAGCTCGGTTTGAAACCCGAACTGTTAGAGAGAACCATCACGGCCAAGGGTCTTAGTGAGAAGGACTTGTTTATTATCACTCACGCCACAGAACCTGTAGAACTTCACATTCACGACCATCAGGAGTCCATGAACTTTTTTTTGTGTAATTCTCCTTCACATGCTTTAATCTTGGGACATCCATGGCTGCTTCGCCACAATCCCCACATTGACTGGAGAACGGGGAAAATATTGGGTTGGGGGAAGGACTGTGTGAGCTGTTGTATTGACCCTCCAGCACAGGAAAAGAAAACCATGCTTAACATTGTCTCTGCTGATTCCCCCACAGACCCCGAATATCCTGACTTAAATTCCGTCCCCTCATGCTACCATCACCTAAAAGAAGTATTCAGTAAATCCAAGGCGTTGTCACTCCCTCCGCACCGACCCTACGACTGCGCCATCGATCTCGTCCCCGGATTCACCATCCCCAAGGGACGCCTGTACTCGGTCTCGGGACCGGAAAAGGAAGCCATGAGAGACTACATAGACTCATCACTGAAGGCGGGGCTGATCCGTCCCTCCTCGTCTCCTGCAGGTGCCGGTTTCTTTTTTGTGGCTAAGAAAGACGGGTCATTAAGACCGTGCATAGACTACAGCCCAATGAATGACATTACAATTTAAAAACCGCTACCCTCTACCCCTGATGTCCTCTGTTTTCGATCAGCTACAGCAGGCCAAGATATTCACAAAACTAGATTTGCGCAATGCCTACCATTTAGTCAGAATAAAGGAGGGAGATGAGTGGAAGACGGGGTTTAATACCCCCAGCGGACACTACGAGTATTTGGTCATGCCCTTCGGACTCACAAACGCACCCGCTGTATTCCAGGCCATGATCAATGACGTCCTTCGGGATTTTTTAGACCGGTTTGTCTATGTCTACTTAGATGACATATTGATTTACTCATCTGACTTAGAATCTCACAAGACACACGTGACCCAGGTTCTCCAAAGGCTCTTAGAGCATGACCTTTACGTCAAAGCCGAAAAGAGTGAATTCCATGCCGATACCATCTCCTTCCTGGGCTTCATTGTAGCCCCTGGAAGAGTGCAGATGGACCCGGCAAAGATAAAAGCTGTCGCTGATTGGCCCACTCCCGATAACCGCAAGAAGGTTCAGCAGTTCCTCGGATTTGCTAACTTCTATAGGCGGTTCATCAGGGGCTTCAGCGCAATAGCTGCTCCGCTGCATGCATTAACATCTACCAAGGCACGTTTTCTTTGGTCTCCAGAGGCGGAGTCAGCTTTCCAGGAACTCAAACGCCGCTTCACCACCGCTCCGATCCTCACCATGCCAGACCCACAGCGGCAGTTCGTGGTGGAGGTGGACGCCTCCAACGAGGGGATCGGGGCCATCCTCTCCCAGAGATCACAGCAGGACGGTAAGATGCACCCATGTGCTTATTTGTCTCGGCGGCTGTCAAGGGCTGAACGGAATTATGACGTCGGAAACAGAACTGCTCGCAGTCAAGGTGGCTCTAGAACAGTGTTTTTCAATCCTGGTCCTCGGGGACCACTGCCCTGCATGTTTTAGATGTTTCCTCCTCCACCACACCTGATTCAAATGATCAGCTCGTCATCAAGCTCTGCAGTGGCCTGATAACGAACCACTCATTTGAATCAGGTGTGTTGGAGCAGGAAACATCTAAAACATGCAGGGCAGTGGTCCCCGAGGACCAGGATTGGAAAAACACTGCTCTAGCAGAATGGCGTCATTGGTTAGAGGGGGCCAGCCAGCCGTTCCTAGTGTGGACGGACCACAAGAACTTGGAGTACATACGTCAAGCTAAGAGACTTAATTCTCGCCAGGCCAGGTGGGCGCTATTTTTTTAATCGCTTCTCTTTTTCCCTCTCTTACAGGCCGGGGTCCCGGAACGTCAAGCCGGACGTCCTGTCACGACTCTTTGACCCCGAGCCTGTAGCCAAGGAGCCTGAACCCATCCTCCCACTGTCCTGTGTGGTTGGAGCGGTAACTAGGCAAATAGAAGAGGCGGTTAAGCTGGCCAACGGTGTAGCCCCGCCACCTAGTGGGTGCCCTGAAAACAAGCTGTTTGTCCCGGTTGATCTGCGCCCACAGGTGATCCATTGGGCTCACACCTCGCCGCTTTCCTGTCATCCGGGAGTCAGGCGGACCATGTTCGCCATCTCCCGGAGGTTCTGGTGGCCGTCTATGGAGCCGGAGGTCCGGGAGTACGTCGAGGCTTGCTCGGTCTGTGCCCGCAATAAATCCTCCACTGGATCACGCATGGGCCTGCTCCAACCGCTTCCCATTCCCTCCCGTCCATGGTCAGACATCTCCCTGGATTTCGTCACGGGGCTCCCGGCCTCCCAAGGTAACACCACGGTCCTGACCGTGGTGGATCGTTTTTCCAAGATGGTTAGATTTATCAGCCATCAGCCAGAGAAACCGCAGAAGTCATGCTCGATCATGTATTCAAGATCCACGGTTTTCCAAGAGACATTGTTTCTGACCGGGGGCCCCAGTTCATTTCCAGATTCTGGAAGGAATTCTGTAAGCTCATCGGAGCCAAAGCCAGCCTGACGTCGGGATATCATCCGGAGGCTAACGGCCAGACCGAGCGGCTCAACCAGCAGCTAGAAACCGGCCTCCGGTGCCTTGTGTCACAGAACCCCGCTACATGGAGCAAACACTTGGTCTGGGTGGAGTATGCATATAATACACTCCCCACATCTGCCACAGGTTTCACCCCTTTTAAATGTGTGTTTGGCTACGACCCGCCTCTCTTTTCAGACTGTGAGCCAGAGGTGTCAGTTCCCTCCGCCCATGCCTTATTCCGCCGCTGCCGCCGCATCTGGGCAGCCGCAAGACAGGTCCTCATCAGACAGGGCGATCGGGTGAAGAGAGCGGCTGACCGCAAGAGGAGACCCGCGCCTAACTACCAGCCCGGCCAGAGAGTGTGGCTCTCGGCCAAAGACCTGAACCTCAAAGTCCCGTCCAAAAAGCTGGCACCGCGGTTCGTGGGCCCCTTTCCCATCTCACAGATCATCAGTCCGGCTGCTGTACGCCTTCGCCTGCCCCAATCTCTGCGTGTCCACCCCACCTTTCATGTCAGCCAGATAAAGCCCGTGAAAGACAGCCCCCTGGTCCCTGCAGCCCCTCCACCTCCACCCCCTGAAATCTTGGATGGTGGCCCTGTTTACAAGGTCAAGAAGCTGTTGGCTGTACGCAGCCGAGGCCGGGGGAGACAATTCCTGGTAGACTGGGAAGGTTATGGTCCTGAGGAAAGACTATGGGTTCCATCCAGACACATTGTGGACCATACCCTCATTGATGACTTTTACCGGGATCACCCTGAGCAACCTGGACCGTCAGGATGTCGGTCCTAGAGGGGGGGGGGCACTGTCACACCGCGGTGAGGTCATGTCTTATTTTGGTGTTTTTGTCTCGTCATTTCCTGCTTTATTTTGATAAGTAACTCTCCTCTCGTTTCAGGTCACTTGCCCTTCCTGGTGTGTCCCCTGTCTGATTGTCTTCCCTAATCACCGATTGTGTGCACCTGGTGGTCCCTTCCCTCCATGTGTTAAATAGTCTGCGTCTTCCCTTGTCTTGTGCCAGTGTGTTCGTATTTGTTCGTCATACCAGCCCGTACCATTGTTCTTTGCCACAGCCACAGTATTGCCCTGCTTTTGCGCCTTGAGTTTTTTCCTCGTTAGAGTGATTTTGATTTTGTAGCTTTGTAGCCATAGTATTTCAGTTTAGATAGTTCAGATATTGCTGTTTTTGTTTCCTCCCTTTTTGGAGCGCTCTTTGTTTGTTAGCGTCAGGTTTGGTTTTCTCCCTTTTGGAGCCCCTTTTGTTTGTCAGAGTTTTAGTTTGTTTTTCTGTCCTGAATAAAGCTTACTAAATTTACACCTGCTCTGCATCTGAGTCCTGCCTTGAGCCCGCCCTGACAGACACTAGGTGAAAATTGACAATCAAGTGACAATCACAAAAGGTAATCCAGTTCATCCTGTGGGGAACTTGAATGAGTGTACCACACTGCATGCAATCCATCAAATAGTTGCGAAGGCACAAAGATGTGAACCTGGTAACCTGACAAATGGTGGACTGAGAGGAAAAGTTGCAAATGTTGTACCAGACTGTTATAGGGAAGAGGTAGATGGCAAGCTCTCAGTTTTCTATCTACGTTCCAACGCTCACCTCGGGTCATGAGCTTTGGGTAGTAACCAAAAGAATGAAATCGCGGATACAAGCAGCCAAAATGAGTTTCCTCCATTATGGTGACCGGGCTCAGCCTTAAAGATTGGGTGAGGAGCTATGTAGCCCATTTAGCCTGGGAACACCTCAGGATTCCCCAGGAGGAACTGGAATGCGTTGCTGAGGAGAGGTGATGTCTGGAAAGCCCCGTTAAACCTGCTGCCACCATGGCCACCAAAGTCGCTAGGACAACATCTAGTAGATGTTGATGTTACACAGGATAGGTGAAAACTTCAGCCTGCCGGCTGCTTCATCGTCTTGCGACGATGTCAATGCCAAATTTTATGGCAATCCACCAAATAGTGGATGGTTTCACTGATAGCTGAAGCTCAGTATAAATGTTCTTCATACATAAATACACAAGCAGCTCAGCAGCCTTGTTTTCCAGGAAATCCACCATTTCCCTTGTGGGCACCAGTTTGGGACATTGTTGGGCAGTCATTCACCGATACAAATTGAGCGTGACCACTAGCAGCGCCTCGAGGCACCTCGCCACCTCACACACAAACAGATACGCGCCATGAAGCACTTCAGCAAAACACATCATAATAACAACCAAAGCTCCAGAACAGTAGTGCCAGAACCCAACACCACTCCATGCACTCACACACATACCCAGGAGTCACACACACTCATTTCTAACACACTTTCCGATGCACAGTGTAACAAGAGACAGCCTTTCATTTGCCAAAGTGGTTGAGCAATTTGCCATTTGACAGAAGAGGGGGAGATGAAAGTGTTTATAGCTTGGAGTAAGAGTGTAAACAGATCTTATACCCTCTGTCATGCGTGTACACACACACCACTACATATACTATATACAAGCCATCCATCACATCAGTAACACAACAGCAAGTACAACAATGTACAGAGGATAATCTGACAACACTGTGCTTGGAATAATGTCTTTTTGGCTGTTGTTCCACTTCAGCCTCTTCCTCTTCTTGATAACATTTTAATCAACTTTATTGCTGATGTGGCAGAGTGAAAAGGATTTTCAGCATCATCATTTAGGGCGATCAACACAAGCAGCCAGACAAACAAGCTGTAAACACATTCACAGTTCATGTTACTCTCTAAATACACTCAGCTCTAGAGATTGTTGCTTGGAGTAAAATCTCAGGATGTGAAACTTCCAAGAAATTAAGTCTGTTTAACATGTTCTCACTCCCAACCCTGTAGGTAACCCTCTCAGGTCAGTTTTGCTATCAACAATTAATGTGCAAAGTCCAGTCAAGTTAGCAATAATAAATACACAACATTCTGATGAACAAATTGAGAGTTATGGTAGCAGTTTGGTTATGTATGTGAAATAATGTATGTTGCATATGTAACATAAGTAACGTAAATTACATAAGTTAAAAAAAAGTCAATCTTGGCTTTTGGTTTCACATGGGACACAAACAGTGGTCTCCTGGGTGAAAGTCCTGTGTTTGTTTGACCCATCTGTTCACCCCAACCACCTCCATATGTGGACTTTGACTCTCGCTCTATATTGTGACACCTGACTTCAATAGAACATCAAGACTTTGCTAGTGGGGTACCTACTGCATCCTAGTTTGAAGTACTGTGCTAGTGGCCAAGTTCTGCAGTATTTATCGACTTCGGAATGAGAGCGGGCTGCTTTCACATACAAATTTTATAAGACTGAGAGGTCAGATTAACATTCAGGCTAGCATTGTTTGAAGGGTCTCGTTAGCTGTAGTATCAGGTGAAGAGTGGACTTTAATGATGATCATAGAAAATGAAGACTTCCAGAATTGTTATTTCGGTAAATTGGCTTACAATGTCTCAGTCTCATTCATACTTTTTGTCCATTTTGCTGTCACTATTCGTCATGGATGTAGCCAGAAAGCTAGCTTGATTTGTAGGACGATGACGCTGACATTAATGTTGCCTATAAAGGTTTGACTGGTTGACTGTTTAGTCAGTGACATCATGACATTAGTGTGCAACCAATCACACCTATTCATGTAATTCCTAATCCTATGATGATAAATTATGGACAAGACTTCCCATTAGTCCTTTCACTGAACATTGTGAAAGTCAGCGGTATGCTATACGTGTCACTTTTCTTAGATATTTTTTCTAAGAAAAACTTGGGAACATCTCTAAAAAACTAATGTGATCATATCTCTGCCTTGTACCACTGAGGGATGGGAGAAGCACCCGAACAATTGTTGCAGATAAAAATTTTGCTATATTACAACTCCATATTGAACATATAGAGTCGAGATATGTAAACTGCCTACAAAGACTAGAAAACTGAAAGTTAAGACTGACTTTATATACACATATCCAAAGGCTACTGGAAAGTATGATTACAACTGAATCACTAATCAACCCCCCGAATCCTACAAGAACAGACTCTTATTATTTATTGACATCTGTCAGTAAACGGTTTGCCTGCAGAAAAGGCACTGAGATAACAAAAATAAAGCAAAACCAAATGTTGGTGAATTAACAGACGAAGAGATGTGGCCACACAGATTATAAACTCTTTGGAGTGAAGTGGAGGAAAACTTTGTAGGGACAAGGCACTGAAACCTCTCTGTCAACAGTTTTTGACATGGTACTATTTCTTCAGTAGGCTTCTAATGAAAACTGTAGACAGCAACGTCTGAGGATTATCCAAAGTATCTGGGACAGTTTCTGGAAAGACATGCTTTTTCTACAAGATTATTATTATTATTATTATTATTATTATTATTATTATTATGTGATTTGGAGGGAGGAGTGACCCCTTAAGCCTTAACCAGCCAGTGTTAGAATGAGCACTGCACAAGGCCAGAATTCTGGCAGTGCTGCAGCCTCCTGGCTTTGGAGGCGCTCAGCAGTGGGAGGTCAGCCACACTCACAATATCTTGATTAAAGTGACGGCTCACAGAGCTCAAACATGAAGAGGCATATTAAGCAAACACCAAAGGAAATATCAATGATCAAGCTTTCTTACGAACAAAGAGTTTGCATTTAATTATAATTACTCACTGTTAATTAGTATTTGACACTAACACCTGTCAGTTGATGTCCAAAATGTGTACTTAAGGCAAGCAGAGAGACACGAGTGGAGCTGTGTTACATGGAAACATCTAGAGAGATATTAAGTTCAGTAAATGAGATGTTTCCAAGCAACACTGCTGCACACTGACCTGCTTTTATTTTGAAATATTAATAAATTCCTTTTCCAAACAGGGAGATTTCATGCCCTACTTCTCTCCCTTCTTTCCCCCTTTGTGTTTGTTTTTTGTCAGTGTGTGTGCTCAAAAATGTGTACACAACCACACAGTATGTGCTGTACACATACGACGTGACACTTTTAGTCAAATTTAGTTCATATTAAAACAATAACACAAACTACTCAAAATCCCATCAGATTAGATTCATTATGCTTCTGTTTAAGTTCAGTTTGCAGATGAATTAGGGGCTTATTATATTTTTCCATCCACAATGACGCCACAAATATAACATATGGACATCAGAAGGTGTGATTCCTCTTCAATCTTTTTTAGATCATTAGTTCAATATGGTGGTCTCAACCCCAACTTAAAGTGTGTGCAAGAACAAAAAAAGATCTGTACCTCAGACTTTCATTATTTCTATGAAGAAAGTCTGTGAAGAAAAAATATCTTCAGCTGCTAAATGCTTTACATAAAACAGCTGGTCGCTAACTTGGCAACTTAACTAAACTAGCTGGTAGTTTATTGAAGCTTTTTACTACCTCATGTTACTGTACCTGGAAGCTGTTTTTAGTTGGAATTGATGCTAATGAGAGAGAGAAACAAACCAGTAAAGCTGCGATCCATAAAACCAAAACAACAAGCTGAAAGATTCTAAAATCCCATGAGTAACAATTACCTGTGGGTTCATCAAAACAAGAACCTCTCACACATACAAGTAGGCATTTCATACATTGTTCAGCTGCCCCCAAACACACACACACACACACTATGGGGGGCATTTTCATGCCAGCACATTATACTAAAAATGTGTGTACAGCGCCTATGCGATGACATCACACCTCTAACGTGCGCGTGTAAATTCCATTCACTTTCAATGGACAGACGGGTGAACTACGCCTCAAATACGTGACATGAAGACCACGCGTGACTGTTAAGTACAAGTCTACATGAGCCCAGGCACACACTGTGTAGTGTTTGTGGAAATCAAATAGCGAGGGGTCATTGGTGCCGTGCCACGTGCGAACGCAGCAGACGCCTGTGCACACGCTCGTCTCAATGTACAAATAATTATTTACTTTATGATGACGAATTTTGAGTTTAAGAGCTGCTTCGCTTTACAATTCAAGCAGTCCATGTATTACCAAGAGAGACCGATGTGACAGTTTAGGCTATTTCAGTTTTTCAATTTTGAGGCAGACAACAAAAAAACAGAAAAAACGGTCTGTTTATTGTTTTTTGTTCGAAACGTAAAAAAGGCAAGGGTGAAAGGGAAAACTAAAACAATTTCAGCTACTTAAAAATAAAAATATCCTGACAGCTCTGATGGGGCTTGGGAACCTGAGACTATGTGTAACAGCTGATCTGTGTAGATAGGCTGCAGAACATAGAAGATGAATAACTGTCAGGTCCTGATGATCCAGTGTACCTCGTGCGTAAATGCGCACAGCCTCTTCCTCAGTTTCGCGCCTGAGCAATGGTACAGTCCCTGATATACCTCAACATCCCTTATAGGGTTCAAGGTTAACATAGGGCGTGTGTCACTATTGTACTAAAGCCAACGCTTCAGACCCTTAAAATGTGGGCTGTGAAAAAAAAACTAAACTGTCACATGGTCAAAGCGAAGCAGCTGTTAAACTCAAAATTCATCATCATAGAGTAAATAATTATTTGTATTGGCGCATAGGCGTCCGCTGCGTTCGCACGTGGCATGACACTTGTACCCGTCACCCTTCTTATTTGGTGTACTACAATACGCGTGCTGACGGTGATCGGACGCGTATTTTTCAGTCTTTATGCAGGCGTAGGTGGCGGTTAAGGCGTTTTAGTATAGTGTGCTGGCATAAATGCCCCCCCCCCACACACACACACACACACACACACACACACACACAAATCAGTATTCTTTAAGAGCTTCCAGATTTGTTTCATTGTTTGTATCTGTCCTGTGAGTGTGTCACAGTGTTTGAGTATGCACATGTACACCCACATAAATTATGGATAGATGTTTGTGGATGTGAGTGCAGTGCAGGCATGTGCGAGTCTTTTCCATATTAGAAAACAATGCACTGCCTATACATTTACATTCGTGAGGAAAATCTTGTGAGGCTCCATCAGACATGCAGCAACAGTGTAAACATGGCCCAGATTTCTATGAGTGTGTATGTGTGTCAGTGTCTGGTTTCCATTTGGGGCTCTGTTTTGACCAAACCAAGCATGACCGGGTGTGCAGGGTGTGGGACTTCCAGAGCAGCAGGGTTGAAAGGACCTCTGCAGCACTGTGGAAAAAAAACTCTGAATCTGCATTATCATGTCCTTCACTATGTGCTGTATGTTTAAGGTGATTTAGTTACTCCAGTATTCACACTAAATGGTTACAGCCTAAATGGGGACTGCTCCATTACCCAGTGTGGCACTGTGTCACCCAGTGTAGCGAAACAGCGTAACGGAAAATTGTACTGTAATGTGTGTGTGATGCTTATACAAAGACATCATACAGACCACAGAATATCCATGTCTTCACTGATTAAATGGGTGATAACACAAGACAACAGCCCACTGATATAGGACAATAGTAGACAATTAGGGGTGGCTGTGGCTAAGGAGGTAGAGTGGGGAGTCCACTAATCAGATGATCAGCGGTTCGATCCCCGGCTCCTCCAGTCTGCATGTCTGCGTATCGGTGTGCGTATGAATGATAAGCTCCTAAAACTGATGAGGAGTTGGCCATGTTCCATGTAGCTACTGGCTAGTTACTCTCAGACGGTCTGTCTGTCGTTTAGTGCTAGGCAGGTAGCGCAGAATGATTTCATCAGAGCTTCTAATGAAATAACTGCTGCCTGCTGCTAAAAGTGTGTCAGAGAACTAGCAGTCTGTCTACACAGAAGGTATAGCAAAAGCAGGATGTTAACGCAGCAGCAGCCTCAGTCCACCATCTGTGAGTACACAATCACTGTATTTCTGTTAGATTTGGGTCGCATTTAGTGCAACTAAAGCGCCAAATCAACACGCGGCCCGACAGCTGGATTGATTGGAAAAACACAGCCAGTACCCGTCCAGTGTAGATATGCCATAAGATTCAACTAAATAGTAAGTTTGTGAATCTTAAAAAAGATTTCTTGGTTTCACGTCATAATCACTTATAGCGCTTATCCTGATAAAGATGATCTGTATTTTAAATGACTTCATGTCAGAGGAATGTTGGTTTGCTGGTTTGGTGAAGATACTGAATTCCAAATTGCAGTGTTTGTGTGTCTGCGTGAGCTCACTGTTTTTGGATAGGAAGAGCTGTATCACTCCTGATGAGCAATTGGCACCTTGCATGGCAGCTCTACCATCAGTGTGTGAATGTGTGTGCGAATTGGTGAATGTGACACGTGTTGTAAAGTGCTTTGAGTGATCTGTAAACCAGGAAAGAATTCTATAAATACAAATACATAAAAACCGTCTGAGACAGAAACAATGCCTCAGCTCCAAGCATCAGATCTACAGCAGCAAATCTAAGAGTTGAAAAAGTCTGTTTTACCAACTTAAAGTCCGTGTAAAGTCAGAATATCTATGTGTTCTGAGTTTGTCAGACGAGTTTGAAAGAAGAAAGTGTTATTAACCACCCAGCCAAATTTGAACGATTAAAAATATCGACAAATTTCTGAGATTAGGTGTCAAAATCAGGTAAAAATGAATTCTTAGCTCCAGGACTGTCTGCTGAAGGTTCTGAAGCCACGCCCACTCGTGGGAGCAGTCAAGCAGCCATTTTGAAGCAACTGAAACATGTCAGATGAGTTCAGAAAATGACATGACTAACTTTGAAACACTCTGAATGAGATGAATTCATCTCTATCTCTCTGCTCAGGGTGGCCTCAGCATGTCATCGAGCCACCCTTTAAGGACCGCCCACAAAAACCTGGACTGAAAACTGGTGAAAAACTGTTTGAACCTCTAACTCCACATTTCAGTAATACATTATATATATATATATATATATATATATATATATATATATATACATATAATGTATTTTGAAAGAAATCTCAGAATTGCCTTTACACAGACTTTAAGTATACAATGATAAAATGAACCAATAATGACGACATAGCTAGAACCCATCTGAAGCAGTTCGATATTAATACTGGATAGGTTGTTTGATTTACACAGATCCATTTAAGGAAAGCTGGTTTCACATGTAGGCAACATGACATTTGGGGTTATTCAGAAAGTAGACTCGCCCAAGTGAACACACTGCTGGTCAGCATTTCTGAGGATGAGTTTGGACAATAACACTAAGAAATGTTTGAGTGAGGAAGGTAAGGCCAGCTAAATGAGACACTGATGTTGCAATTTGAGCTTTCATTCTTCACACTGAGGTATTGTGTAGCGTAATCTATCCCTTCTCTAATTTAAGACCTGGGGACAGATAAGGTAGGACAAGGAAGTAAACAGCTATCAGTCACACAATTGTGAGAGTTTATTACATCTTACAACAGAGTCCTGGCAATCACACATTCAGGTCAAGTGATGTCATTTTTCATGACCTGAGAAATGAAAATTTTAAATATTACTTCATCATCACATTACATCCTGCTCTTGCGGAATTCTTGATTAACCTTCTGATTCAGTCCAGTCCACTAACACCTTTCACAGTACAGATTTTCTTTCTTTATTCCATCTCTGTAAACCTATTCCCCTGCTCTCCTCCTCCTCCTCCTGCCTGGCAAAACCACACTGTGGTTTTCATGACTGTAAAATATTGACCCAAGGAAAAAGGGGGCCAGCTGTACGACAGCACTCTTTTCCCAAGAGGTCTGCTAGAAAGAACTGGAACGTAGGACAATAGCATCAGCACAATGCGTCGGTCTGTTTGTAAGTATAGCTGCCAGGCTTCTCTCAAAGTGTAACATGGGTTCACACATGATTACATCTGTCCTGACTGTGAACTTTCTCTCTGTCATCACATTATCATGGAAGACACGCTTTGCTTTACACCTTGAATGCTCCAATAGAAGACAATTACAGGGCTTAGAGGACTTTCAGGTGACATAACACACCTTCTGTTGAGCATAATAATAGGACTCAGCAGTTGTTGGCTGGATAAATATACACACTAATAATAGAAGTATGAAAACTCATCTTTTATGATTATCATTAGTCTCAAACGAATCGTAGAAAGTCATAGAATCTCTTTGGTGGAGAGACTTACTCCAGTGTCCCTGTGCTGGATGGAGTTTAATACACCTGACAGATTCAGCCACACCGGACAGGTCAAGGATGAGGAGAGAGAGACAAAGCAGTCTCTGATCCTCCAGGTTGAGGTTTGGGTGTGCAGTTATCTGGGGTGTGCTTCTGAGTCTGTGGAGTACTCTTCAAACCATGGTGATATAGGGCATCCATAGTTTACCCATTTACTTTAATACTGTATCAATACTTAATACTTTGATAACGAGTGTCCTCAACAGCAGCAAATGTGCCTCATGCAGAGTGACGCTGTATGGGAACAATCCATCTGTTTATGGGAGTCATCCATATGCTTCACCTCCATGATCCTCTGAACTCCATCAGCAAACAGACTGGTACAAATACACACATTCAGTTGACACAAAAACTGCTGCTGACACAGTTTTTAATTCAGTTCACTTCTTTTCACAAGAAATATTCTATATGTGCCTCGATGTTTTAGAGACCGCTAGGCTTGGTGATAACAGATGACATTAACTAGAATGTCTCAACAACTATCGGAGGGATTGCCATGAAATGTAGTGCAGATGTTCTTGGTGCCTTTCCTAATGACTGAAAATACCCTGACAAGTCTGAGTTTTCACTCAACCAGAGAAATATATGAATGTCAGCAGACATTATAGTGCGTCCATACAAACAAACACATTACAATGACAGCTCATTCACATTTCTTGCTGTTCACCTTACATCCTTCTGTCCCACTTACGTCAGAAATACAAAGTAAGACCATCCCAGAACACACGGGAGACAACCTTGGCTGACATAGCATATCTCTATAGCCTGACATGCCATCACATTAATAAAAACACTACACCTCCCATGAGACCTCATTAAGGGCCTCTCTGCTGTGCTGATAGGACAGAATGGGGCTCTTGCTTTGTAGGCTGGACTACACCACTACCTCAGACAGGCAGAGAGAAAAGCTGTCCTAAGAATAAAGGTCCATTGTCTGATTGCTGCTTTACTCCCACTCACTGTGTCACTGTTCATCCTTCAAACGCAGACCCTGCCACAACAAGCCCCATGCCAAATGCTCCTGGTCCACTGGGCCTGGGAATTTGGCAGCCGGTTTACACACTCAAAAATAGAGGTACAGTTTTCTGGCCATTTTTCACAGATGCATAATAACAGGCACTGTAATGGCCACTCAAGAGCGCAGATGTGAGCCATTTGATTGACCGATAAAGACACTTCTAGCTGTTGGCATTACAAATTTGTGCCATCAATCCTCGTCTATATTTACATGTCACCAATGATTAGCTGGCACAGATTCATATTTTGGTAATTTGATCCAAAACAACATTCACTCTCAGGAGTATTGTTCACATTTAGCTGTTATTTCTGGGTAGCAGTGCACCATCAACCTTAATTATTAGTATGATTGTCAGTGGGAAGTCAGTGAGGGATTATATTCTTGTTGCTGTACAAGTGACTCCTACTGGTTGGTTAGGGCACTTGTGTGGAAAGAAGGTAGAATATGGGGGAGATACCATGATCGTGCATTATTTCCACCTTTTGTCGAAATATTTTCAATTTGAACTGAATCACAAGTGTCTGACATCCTTAGCAGCTCAGCCGTGATTCACAGTATGTTACTTCCTATGTGTATGTGCATTAAAAGACTGCGAAGTCCAAAACAATCATAATCTAATAACTTAGCCATAAATAATGGGCTGTTGAGCTGTTGACCTCATATGCTTGTTTAGACTAATTTTATACTGAACTGAAGTTCACTGAGCGTTGAGCTGTATGAATGATGATGCAACACTTACTGTTGTACATAATGAACTGTGATGCGTTCACTTACTGTGGTACTACGTGATATGGTTGCTCAGCTTCAGAAAAAGGTATTCTATATACTATACTATGCTATACTATACTATACTATACTATACTATACTATACTATACGTGTCTGAACTATGTGAAATGATTAGAATCAGTGATGATAAGTGATTTCCACCTCTAATATTTCCACTCATTTTCTCAACACTTACACTTACTTATATGTTACATGTTTACTTCAAATCCATTTTGTTGATTTGGGGTAGATTATTGTACATTTGAAGGCACAAATGGTGGGGATACAACATTTTACTTCCAAGAGGGCTGCTGGTAAGAACTGGAACGAAGCATATACATAGCTGCCAGGCTCCTCTCAAAGTGTAACATAATGTAGGGTTGCACATGATTACATCTGTCCTGACTGTGAACTCTCTCTCTGTCATCACATTATCACACGCTGTGCTTTACACCTTGAATGATGGAAGATAACAGCATAAAGGACTTGCACTTCACACACCCTCTGCTGGTCGTAATAATTGTACTCCGCTAGAGGCAACAACAACACATTCATGTCCACGCACATGCAAAGAAATGATCACATGTAGCCTGATGATCAGACTAAATTTCTTTTTCATTTCACAATTTTCATGTTAGCCAATTTCTGGTTGTTTGCAATTTCTCCCTAACCATTGAGTAACAAGTGTCATACGCCCTTTTCAGTTGATACAAACAAGAAATTTGCAGACTTAAGAGTTTTCAGGACATCAAGGCATGGTGAAGTCGGTCAGTTTACCACATTCATCTCATATCAACAACTACTGGATGGATTACCATCAAATATTGCTAGTATTACTGTAGACTGTTACAGCTGAAATACATGGTGGTTGCCAGGGCATGCACACAGTAGAACATGACCACTATGATGCACTAAAGCTGCTACACAAACCACTGAAATCATGCACACTGACACAGGCATCCACTGATCTTTATTTTTATGCTGTTGTATTTTTCTCTACGCATTGCCTTACAACAGGTATACATAGAAAAACAATCAATCAAAAACAATGATTCAAATAAATATCTCATTGTGCCAGAGGCAATGTGACACAGCAGAGCGACCTAATGGGTGTTTTAACTTTTCACATTAAAATGAGTCATCAGTGTGTATCCAATATGGTACCCTGTCATTGATGCAGTCCCAGGAAGGTTTCGCACTGCAAACAGCTTTTTTCTCAGAGTGTATGGAGCCCGTCTGGGCTGTCTGGGTCTCCAGCACTGATGAGCAACACATTAACTGGGTTAGGGGAAAAATAGGGCACTCTGGGATATAAAACAAGGTCCTGTTTTGAGTCAAATCAAAGCCCTGGTTCCATGTCAACAAGCACTGTGGGGAGATCAGAAATCAAAAGACGCTGTGTTAGAATCACTTAAGACACCAAATAAAGAACAGTAGCAGGTCCCTGTCTGCTACTTTCTCTCTTTAATGACGAACTTGTATCGAAGAGAGAAACAATTGTTCCAAAAGCTGTAGATGATTTTTCCATTTGTCTCTATTTCCATGTAGGCACAGTGAATATGATAGTCAGTGTACCTATACAGTGTCAGAACGCGCTGCGGTGAAATCGTATAGCTCAGTCAACAGCAAGTAAACGTACCATGATATCCTGGTCCACAGACACAAGCAGAAATCAGATCCCAGTGCTCCCAGCACCACGGACACTATGATGCTTTTAAGTTCCTCATCTCTCAACAGACTGGATTAAAGGTCACTGTGCTCATAGATATACTGAGATATATCGAGCACACTTCATTGTGTAGATTAAATACAAATAAAAGTCAAAAAGTCATTTGTTTGGCATAATTATCATCATGATTTGAAAAACCTGCATACTCCAAATTTACTTAAATCAATATTAATAATGGTATCATTATATATTATCATTTATATTCATTGTTGTTGTTATGTAGTAGTTAGTAATAAGTAGTCATTTTTATTGTGCTGTGCTCCACTAATCCTTAAGTTCATCTGCAGTGGTTTGGCATATTTGTTAACGATTTGTGGTGTAACACACACCACCAGTTATGTAAGGGAAAGAGAGGGGGATCATTTCCTGTCTTGGACTGTGTGTGTGTGTGTGTGTGTGTGTGTGTGTGTGTGTGTGTGTTTGGGAGAGAGAGACAGTGTAAGAGCCAGCCTAGAGCTAGTGGCAAGCCACTAACTTGGACACAAGCTGCATGTGATTAAAACAAAAACTGGTTCTGGGAAGACGCCTGAGGGAACGAAGGGAGCTACAAGGGAAAAATGTACACATGGACACACACCTGGCCTTTACGACACAGCGCACAGTGCTTTTTCTCAAAGAGAAGCCCCGCTACTGACTGAAGTCCAGCAGCCTCCTGTGTGGAAAAGTTATTTAATTAGGATCCATAACATTCAAAACATTTTTATTATTTTATTCTTCCATTACATGTAGTTCAAAGTCCATATTTTGCCAAAATACGATGATTCTGTCCCTTTAAATCAACAGAAACACGCACAGCAGAATTTTAATACTTGGTTAAATGGTTTATGTCATTCAGGGGTTCAAACACAGCAGGTCATGGGAAAGAGAGAAAATGTGAAGAATATGATTAAAGCAATTATAATAGATAGTTTGAAAACAGCATGAAAAGATTTCATAGTTGTAAACTGCCGTGACAAATGAGACAGGCGGTGTTAAATGTGAAACCTCACAGCGTTTTGACAAAAATGTGTCACTTTTAGTCATTAAACGTGTTTTTCTGTCATGCAATTTTATGTCTTCTAAGTATTCAGATGCTTCTTCAGATCTTTGATGTCTACAGTTACCATGGTTACAGGTGTCATTCTCACGAGGCTATTGGTTCTGTTACATGTTTATACAAGACTATAATGGTTCCCACACAGTGTGCAGTGAACACACTCACTCTCCTCACTGATTCCAGAAGATGTAGTCCAGATCAACGTTCTTTGAGGAGTTCTTGGGGCGAATGGACCCAATATATTATATAGTATATTTTCTATACACTGTAAAATCCAATAGTTGCCCTGACATACATTCATTAGTTAACTTTACTAGGTTATCAACAATATGCACTTATGACTGGTATTTATGAAGTAACAGTTACTTGCATGGTGAAATACTTAGTGTTTTAGAGAGAAGATTACTTTATTTAGAGTTAAGCTCACTCGCAACAATAAGTAGCCAACACAGTCTCACTCCCACTGCGCATTCAAAGAAGAAGAAGAAAAAGCGTGCATGCGCAGTAGCAACATTCAGTCTCTCCCGCTCAGCAACCAACACACCAGTCCAGCACAGAGGCCAGGACACTGAGGGCAGCCTGCTGACTCGACTTTTGCGCCGTCTTGTTTATTTTTTTGAAGAAAAATAATAAGGTAAGTTATCAAGCAGGTTTGTCTGTTAATATGTTTTAATTACTGCTACGACTGTTAGCATTCGCTAGCTAACGCTAGCGTTAGTTAGCTAGCTAACGCACCAAACAGGCATAACGTTAGCCTGTTCAGGCCATGGTGTGGAGGTTTGTTCGTTGCAGTTTGTAAACAAAACATTCAAACTGGGCCCCTCCTCTCGGGCTCAACTGTGCAGCCTCCTGCCTCTGACAGCAGCAGAAGGTGACTCAAATATAAACACAGATTATCCCAACATTTGACACACATGGAGTTTAAGAAAATGTGTTCATTGTCAGAGCTCCATGTGCCATGATAGTTAATTGTTAATATACATTTTTTGCAGTTTCCTCAAGTACTTAAAACACAGTCGGACTTTGGTCACTTTTTGGGGTCTAAGTTGTTTTTCAAGGTGCAATTTTACTGTCAGAAGTATTTTTAAATCATGACCTCCACCTCTGATATTTAAAAAGAAATCTTAAGACATCTTTTTAGCCTGAATTTTAAGCAAGGTGCCTCCATTATTAGCTGATTTACAGCCTAAAGCTATCTTAATTTTTGTGCCCTTGCTCACCTGTGCTTTTTGTTTTTGCAGCAGTGTCTTTCTGTCATGTGCAGCACATTGGGTGTAGAAATGTGCTATATAAATTAAGATTGATTAATTACATGACCACCTTTAATGTCTAATGAAATTAAAATGTTACATTTCATATTTTCATATTTTTCCATCCGCTCCCATTCTAAGCTGCTGTGCCAATGTGAGGACAGATACTGCATAATAGGAGTAATAAAACAAAAAAATCAGATAATTCTTTTGACCAAAATTATTAGGAAACTATAGCTCCAGGTTGAATTTGCCTGAAATTCTACTTTATTATTAAAAACACGTTCCTGTAATACCTGTGTGAAGCATGCACATAAGGAATGTGTCAGTAATCTACAAACCACAATATCAGTGGAACTTGCTTGTAACTACAATATTCTTTGTCTTTTTCAGAACAAGTGCTCAGAGCTACTGAAGAGCTGCTTTTCCAACGCGGGCCCAGTGCACTGGAGGTGAGATGCCAGTAGTTTATATTCTGGAGGACGTTTCATCTTAAAAAATCCTCCAAACTTCTCGTGAGCCATAAACCAGCGACATGCAAATTTATGTGCAAAAGATGGCATTTTATATATTTTTACAGGCTAAATCTGTCTGTATGCTCTTAGCTTTGAGGCGCGTTCACACGTGCACAAGCAGTCACGTGACCGGAGAGAGAGCATTCAAATGGTGCTCAAAGCTAACAGCATAGAGACGTATTCAGAGAAAAAAGAAAAAATTCAGAGAAAAAAGTCAGAAATCTGAGAAATTTTGACTTTTTTCCTCAGAATTCTGACTTTTTTCTGGAATAGATCTTTTTTTTTTTTAACCCTGTATTATTGTTATTTATTTTTTTCAGTGGCCCTAATACTTTTCCCATCTTCCGTAGTTCTGTCATTCTGCCTCGTGACTAAATACTAAATGGCAGTCTGCCAATTACTGTTGTATTTAAAATTAAACTATTAACAGTTGTGAATGTATTTTTTCACACTGGCCCAACCCTATTTAGTCACCATGCTTTTTGCTGTGTGTTGCAGGTGTATGCAGAGTTTAATAGGGTAGTCACCAAGAACCTACAGGTGGACTTCTTTGAGGCCCTGGACCGCCACACACCACGCTTTGTCGAGTTCTTCAAGGCAAAGAAAGGAAGTGTGGGACAGACCCTGACAGAGTTGGTGCAACAAATTGATGCAGGGGTAAGTCTATGAAAGGCTGCTTTTTTTTTTTTGCAACAACGATTGTTAGGGGGTAGAAGATGGGAGCACATGGCTAGAGGGGCACCAGTAGTATTGATGTGTTTTAAATTCATTAACAACATATTTCGAATTCATGTCACAACTCAAACAGGACCAAAAGATAATATTTTTCTCCTCATTCACTGCCATTCATATTTTTTTCTGATCGAAGGTCCCATGAGGTCCACCGGAAGGGGTGTGACTTAGGCACTCTATAATGCTATTATGTGAACAGTTGTAATGAATTTGAGTAGGTGGGGGTTAGGGATGTTCCTGATTAGTCAGTTAAACGTTAATAACATCACTAGTTGGCACTAGAAACACTAGTCGGTTAAACTGTTTATTAATATTTTATTCATGTACAATGCTGATTAACTCCCCAGCCACACTCGAGTCTCTCACACATCTCCACACTCAGACAGAAATTCAAATGGCTCCTGCATACATGCAGTATTTTTTCAGACCGTGTCGATCAAATTGTTGTAAATTTCTACAGTTTTCTGGGTGTTTTCTTATTTTTAGACTAGTTGACTAGTCAATTGATATAGTCCAGTGGCTGGCTTCCAGCTGTTAGCATCGCAACTTAGCTTAGTGCAAATTATGGCAGTGAATATTTTGTTCACTTTTACCGAGTATGCCATTGACTTCTACCCAACACCATTGTTTGCGCTGAGCTAAGCCGCGATGTTAAGAGCTGAAAGCCAGCTACTGGACGTACAGACACAAAAAAGGTACTGATCATGTTATCTCACTATGAAAATGATAGAGAAAGGGTTAACTCCCAAATCGTTGGAGTATTCCTTTAATGCACATGGCTGGAAGGCAGTGTCGGCAGGACATTTCCTTGTTGTAATGTAATGTTTTTGTTTGGTTTCATCACAGGATTGTGACACTGATGAGACCTGGGCACAAGTATCTGTCGGGGTGCTGACTGTTGTCCGTGAAGATGTGCAACTCCTTCCAAATCAGCTCCACCTTCACCCAATGTCTACTGCCATCATTGTTGAGGGAGGTATTGTAATGGATGATCTCCAGAACCTACCTGAGGCACTTTGCCTTTTGTTTGGACTGTCATACGCTTTACATTTAGACTACCCTAAATATTGTATTATTGTATTATTAATATTACAATATTAAAGCTGTGTTTGTGGATGTCATTCAAGGCAATCTTTTTTTTTTTTTTTATAAGTTGATATAAATGGAAGAAAAATAAAAAACAATTGATATAATTGAACTTTCAACTGTGTTATTACCTTGATTTATTATGTTTAATTGTAATTCAGATTATTTTAGGAGGTTGGAACCTGTTTTTCATTCCTGTAAAGATATTTGAGCCACTTAGATTGCTGAAGTAACACTTGCTTGCTTTTTTCGAGGCAATCTGTTTGCATGGTTTTAGCAAGTAAGTCAGATTGCTGTTCAAGTAAATATAACTTGGAAATGCTAAGTTAGTCCAACTTAGATAAGTGTGTTATATATGGACTAAACACAGAGTAAATGTCACATGCAATGATTTAGTAGATTAAAATAGTAATTCTGAGTAGTCTTTACTAAGTCGAGAGTACATCTAAAGTAAGTTATCAAGTACACTCTACTTGATTGTTTTAGTTGCTTAAACTCATTTATAAGTGTACTCTACGAAGGAAGCACTAGTTAGTACAACTTAAAATACCTAGTTCTCTTTACTTGTTTTTTTAAGTGCAATCTGTTTGCATGCTTTTTTTAAGTAATGATAACTAATTGGATTTTACAGTGTACTTGTGTTTGGCCAAAATGCAGGACTTATGCATTTCAATTACATAGAAAATTTCCATCTATTTGAATTACATACGTTTAATATAAATTAAGTAATAAACTTAATGTGAGGCAAGTAATAAGATTTATGTACTAATATAGTACTAATAAACTCAATGTGCTTCCACTACATAGTAGTGTAGTAGTAACCAGGTTTATGCATTCAATATTAAGAAAGCCAATTTTTTGCCCAAACCCAACAGAGAAAATGAATGCAGTCATTTTGAGTTTAATTTTTTTTATTAGTACTATTACATAATTCTTATTACTTGCTTCACATTAAGTTTGTTAGTTAATTTATATGAAAACTATGTAATTCAAATGGATGGAAATTTTCTATGTAATTGAAATGCATAAGTGCCCGAAATTGAGTGTAGTCTTGCAGAGAGCCGGTTTCACCATTAATGGTTGACGCGTGCTTGCCTGGTGGGAGAAGAGTTATGAATTGGTAGATTAGAACATAATCTGTGAACTATTTAAAAATGTAAACATCATTTATTGATCTATCAAGCCTTTTGTGAAAACAATAAATAATATATAATAATTTTGGATCCTAGATTAAATGAATGAATCTGAAGAATTTTCACTGGCAGGATGCCACACACTCCTTCTTATGAGATCACTGATCTAGAAGAAGCTTTACAATCGACATTCATCTTCAATCCCTCCTGTAACACGACAGAGAGCCAGTTGAAAGTAATCATATTACCTTGACATCCACAGCCCATGATGACGCCATGTAAACTTTAGCTTACATCTTTATAAACGCTGACGTGCTGGCCTGTCAGTTGTTGCACTGGTGGATCAAACTCTCCATTGACATCAGCAGAAACACATTTTCTGTCACAGACTGAAAACTCTGCTCAGACTGAACCTTGGCCCCTTTAAATAAATCTTTCTCTGTCTGTTTTAAATGTAGAACTCAAAGCAGCAGGCTGATGTACTTCATGATTCTTTGCTTGTATGCCTTTGGGTTTTTCTTTTTCTTCTGTCGTATGTTCGATAAAAAGGGTCAGTCATGCTGTGTTGTTGCCACATCTTGTATATTATTCAAAGGGAGTGTAGAAATATTTGGTCCATGAATATTTCTTTTTTATTTCCGAGAACACTGGCATAAGTTAAAATGAGATTTAAACAGCTGGAGGCGACTGAAACGAGCTGTAAATACTACACTAATATATTCTCACCTCATTATGATATGGTGAACTTGTTAGCAAACATTTGCTTATTTACATTTGCAAATATGAAACACTTTATCTGCTTAATGATTCACAATGTGAGTCGAACAAACCAAAACAATGAGCCAAAAGATGCTATAAAGCTCTGCAGAGCTGAGGGGAACTGCTGAGGTGGATGATGACTGGGTTCATCACTAAGAACGACACGTTTCACATTACATGTAGTCATTTGATCTGATGTTAGTATAAAAATATTGATTAGAGCAGCATTAACATCTCTAACATGAAAGATGCTGGAGGATTCTCTTTTACCATCAGGAACATACAATGTTTGATTCTGCAGGTCGATACAGGTCAGTCTGTAACGCTGCATTGAAATAATAATTTTCATTTCATTTATTTGTGCATTCGTCCATGTTTCATAATTGACTTCAGACCCTCATGTATTAGGGCCTTTCTGTGTGTCTGCACAGTACACATGCAGGTGAATTGGTGACTCTAAATTAATTAATGTATGCTTGTTTGTCTCTATGTGTCAGCCCTGTGATGAACTGGCGACCTGTTCATGGTGGACCCCGCCTCTTGCCTTGTGTATCACATAGTTTCTATTGATGAAATGAACACTAGAGACAGGGTCAAATAGATATAGAATAGACTGAGCTGTATCATTGTTCTGAAACACAACCAGGACAAACTCATCAATCATCACAACTAACCAGCAAAGTGCTTATGCGAATTACATATAGGAACAGTGCTTCTACAAACCTGCTGCGGCAAATGAACTGCGATTAATTAACAAACATGTTCCACAGCAGAATATATGTCTCCTCCTCTATGTTTGGACATAAAGCAGACCGCCTTCTGCCACGCTGC
Organism: Argyrosomus regius; assembly: GCA_946959425.1. Classification (NCBI taxonomy): domain Eukaryota; kingdom Metazoa; phylum Chordata; class Actinopteri; family Sciaenidae; genus Argyrosomus; species Argyrosomus regius. Next base: position 616,828 of record OX336885.1, read on the forward strand.
TGTCAGCGGTTAGTTCATCGTCTGTTGACGCATGCAGCTTTTAAAGCTTGTAATGGAAAAGAGTATTTATTACTGCTACTGAAATAAGGGCCTGTTGATGGACCATTATGTAATGTGTTTACTGAAGGTTCATTCAGAGCGGCTGCTTTATTCATATATGCACGCTTCCTGATATCTGCATATCAGCGTGTGTCCTAGATGGTATCCCTAGATAGAGCAGCTGCTGTTATGGATGACAGATATACAGATATACATATCTGAGAGAGCGTAGAGTTTTGCACTCCTGCGAAGCTCTGCTCTGTGTGTGACATCCCCCATTTGAACATGACTGAAGTGTTGTGTGCATTGCAGTGATGATGCAAACAAATTCAATTTCATACCCTGTAATTTCAGCAAAACATGACAGGCTTTTGCTGCATTTATTTTCCCTGTGCTGTTCAAAGCAGTTCAGAACAGGAAAAACGAGCTGAATGCTGCTATCAGATGTCAATATATTTGTTTTTCTGGGGCTGATTCCTGTATTTGGTTTGGATTAGATTCTCACTCTGAACAAACCATAAATTTATCCTGAAGGAAAACATTATGTCTTGTCTGAATGATACTGTTATCGTCTCGACAAACAAATCCAACCAAAGGAGGAAACAAGCCAGAGTTTGGATAAGATGTTTTCAACTTGCTGGGCGTGAACACACCCTTACTGCAGAGATATGGCACACGTTTACATTCAGATATTTTCAAAACATCCACAATAAGCTTCGGTCCACATGAAACAGGATCTTGAGGCAAACGCCCAAATGATGATGATGATGTCCAGCATGATCCTGACACCTGCTCATACTGTAAGGCATGGTCCCCAGAGGGACAGTATCACTTATTTATTAGATCATTTATTAGATCCTTGACAACTATTGACAACAACAAGCATTGTTGCCAATTTATGAACATTTGGTTTGCACAGTTTGCACAATGGCTTTGTGTTGTGGAGAAGCTTGGTGGGGAATCTGCTGTAGCAACTGGGCACAACAGACCCCCTCAGGATGGAGAGGGAAAAATAGAAGAGAGAAATGGGGTGTGTGGGAGGGGTGCAGAATATGAGAGGGAAAAAGGAGGAGTGGGTTAGGAGGATATTTATAGGAATGTTGGAAGTGGCACAGTTGAGGTATGGTCCTGCTCCTGAACATCTTGAAGAGGAAGACAGAGAAAGAGAATTGCAGCATGTCTGAGGGGCACTCAGGCCGATGGGTACAACCAACCCAACCAACCAAGCTGGTTGCAGCAACACCTACCCCTCAGACAGTCCACCACTCAGCAGAAGTATCCCAGCAGGTCTCTCTTATGTGTCTTAAATAAAGCTGGCAGAACATCTGTCCAGAGTCTTCAAGTTTCTAGATCTTTGCTGGTATCCCTGAAAGACAGAAGCCCCCTGAGAAGAAGATGTGGTATGATATCACCATGACCTTACAAGTAACCACTGTGTAGGGCATGACAACAGTAAAATGACAATTACTTTGAATGAACACTGAAACATCACCTGTCTGTGAACACCAAACCAAAACCAGCCAAAGCACTGAATAAAGAACAACACACAACATCAAAGTTAAACCAGGTTTGGGTAACATTTCTACTGTTCACCTTTATTTGCTCTTTTCTACATACGTTTGGGCGGCTGTGACTCAGAGGTTGAGCGGGTCGTCCACTAATCAGATAATCGGTGGTTCGATCCCCGGCTCCTCCAGTCTGCATGTCGAAGTGTCCTTGGGCAAGATACTGAACCCCAAATTGCTCCCGAAGGCTGTGCCATCGGTGTGTGAATGTGTATGAATGGTTAGCTCCTCAAACTGATGAGCAGTTGGCACCTTGCATGGCAGCCAGTGCCATCAGTGTATGAATGTGTGTGAATGGGTGAAAGGAGCTATATAAGTACAGTCCATTTACCATTTATCCTGGAGGTGCGTTTAAAACCTGACTGCTTGTAATCTCACATCGTAACCCAAAAAGATTCATTGATTGATTGACTTCACTCAATAAATGAAAACACAACTTAATACTAAAATTTATCAGGATATCACAATAAAGTCACATGACTTTTTTCCATTATTGTTCTGAAGTCAAGACGTGGAGGCAGGCAGGAAAAGGCGGTGACATATATACGACACTAAAACATCAAATAAAAACATCAAAATGATATAATCATTATGTTGTTGCTTTAATAAGAAAGATAAATACAATGTTATACTTCACGTTACAGTGCATCCATGCACTGACTTCTGTGCTTCATTTTCAGTGAATCCCTTGTGCACCAGTATGTGATTTGAATCCCATCAGAGAAGCTGAACTCACATTCAGAGTCTCCGACCAATGACATTAGTTTGGAAGCATGGGCTGCATGATTTAACTGTGTTTGTGACAGAGGATGCTGCTGCTTCCTGACTTTGGTTTGTGTGTCAGGGCAACTGACGATTGAACAACAGAAGCAAGTCCATTGCTGGAAATGCAAGCTATAAATTGTATTCATCACTGTGCTTTATGTAATGAAAATCATTATAATGTTATCCTACTATTTAAATGATCTCTGAGTGCCCTTGAATCCTCCATTAAAACCTGGGAGACATGCAGTACAGCGTCTCACACGGTTCCTCCCAGCTGGAGCATGTAACAATACAGAGTTCATTTCTAATTACTGTGGGAGCATAGGTTCTACCATGTTTGTTAATACTGACCTTCTGTGGAAGGAATCGGAGAGGGTTAGGCATCCAGCCGGTTGTGAGCAGCAGGGAGGACAGAACAGTGAGATCACTGAGCATGTGATTAGGGAGGAGGTGTGATGAAGAAATATGCAAAGACTTCCTATCAGAGAACGAAATATTCTGGGAAACATGCTCATCACTGATGGTTTTTACAGGTTGCACACCGAGAGGCTTGGTATGAAGGGGAAAACTTTCTTTCTTTCAGCAGTGTAAACAATATTTCCCTTTTGAGCACAAAGCTTTAAAATACAGATCGAAATGTGTTAGAAATATGATACGCTTCTTTGCCAGGAAAAAAGTGTATCATAGAGGTCTGAGTAGATACTGGCAGTAGTTTGACAGTGGAATAAGGTGTGGAGGATAGGTGGGAGGACTGGCACTACATGTTCCTGTTAACTCTGCTTCACCTTTGATTCCATTTGAATTTCCAGATAAAGATTATCTTATTCAACCGTGACCAAAGCCTTAGTTCACAATGTATAACCAAAAGCATGATACACATAACTCCTGTCCTGTCCTGTTTGAGACTGAAGGCTACTATAAGCTCAAAGCTGGTGATTCTCTCTGGCAAATCTAAATTTGAGACATCACACTGACAGGTCAACTAAGAGTTGTTCCAAAGAGCAGCTACTATTTTTTGAAGGATGACTGATTGACAGGCTGGTATCATATCTGCTGTCGTCATCAGCCTGTTTACCTGTGTTTGTTTTGGACTTGCTTATCAATAAACGGCCAGACCTGAGGTCCTGAGGGGACCTTGTGGAACACCGTCAGCCTGCACAAATATTGACCAGAGTGCACGGGTGCTGTCGTCATCAGCTGCGAGCGGGTCAGTGGCACGAGGTTTGCTGAGGAGAGCTGCGAGGGTGGCATGGAGAGTAGTGTGTTGCGACACGTTGTTTACACACTGATAACCAGTGGTGGAACGTTTACATTTACTCTAGTACTTTACTTATTTACACCTTAAGGTACTTGTACACTTGTTTAGTTTTTCATTTTGTGCTGTTTTATACCTCCACTTTACTTCACTTCAGAGTCAAGTCTATGTGATTTATTATTATTTATTTTATGAAAACATTCATTTGTCTCAGAGGACTGAGGATCTTTGTCTTCAGACTCTCTATTCAGAAAAGAAAACTTCAGGAAGAGCTTCTAAGATGGCTAGAATAATATAATATAATGTAATATTCTTATATTTTTAATAATTCTTAATAAATTAATATTATAGTATAATAAAACTTCACAGAGAAAACTTTCTGCTTTCTTCTGATTTATCTAATGACTGTAGCTGCTACTTTACAGCAAAACTTTAGAGGAACCATAAAATCAATATTATTAATTGCTATCATTTAAAATCAGCATACTTTAAAGGTCCCCTGTGCTCTAAATATTAAATATGGCAGAAATTGAATATAATATTCAGAATTATGTTTTCATGTGTATAATCACCTAAAACAAAGAATTGTTATGTTTGATATCTTGAGACTTTTATGTCTGCAGATGCCTCTTCCACAGAGTCAGCCATCATGTTTCTACAGTAGCCCAGCATGGACAAACACTGGCTCTAAACAGGGACGAGATTTTGTCGCATGTTTCGCGATGCCACTGAAGTCTACACACTAGCCCTTTAAAATGATTTCAACCTTTATCAACTACATTTGAATGTATGAAAATGTTGATTTTTTTAAATTGCAGTTTCTGTTAATGAGTCCATGTGCAACTTTAAAAGACCATGTTTCTCAGAATAAGCTATTTTGATACTTGAATAGATTTAAATGAATCGTAATGGATCATTGCATTAGGTCAGGTAGAGCACTGAATTAGGATTGTGTTAGCTTAATGACATAATGCACTTGAAATCGTTCCAACTGTCTTATTTCTACTCTTAGAATCAAAGAGCAATATTTTGTTTTTCCCGTACAGTTTTGTCGCCTTTTTTTATACAGAAACAAAGAAATTGCCCCACACCTCCTTGCCCTCCCCCTCAAGCAGATACAACTTCTCAACTGAACCTCTAAGTGTGAACCAGAGTTCAGATCTCTGAGGAGACCAAGCAATGGTGTGTGAGACAAACCTTCAGTTCAGTTTTATTAGTTACATGTAGGTTAACACACTCCACTGAAGTTCTTTACTGGACCGACACAACCCTTTAATGGAAATCTTTTGGTGAGCTGATCAAGATGCTTTGCAACCACATCACACCTCTAAATGATTGGATCTGTGTTCATTGTACGAAAGAACCATAAATAACTTTCTTTATCTCTTTATTCCCCCTTTAACCATGTGTCACAAATGATATTATATTGTGTTAAAAGAGAGTCTGTTCATTTTAATTGACATTCCATTCAGTCGCTGAACATCACTGTGCGTTGGGTGGATGCTGTAGTTTGATTTGAGATACATTTACATAATGTCCTGCCCTGGGCCCCTCATTCATTTAGAGTTCCCACCCCACTGGAGGCGCCTCAATTTGTAAGGACGCAGGCATTGTGTGTTTGTAGCCTAATGGGCTTAATCGAGAGTTGTAGATAACAAAGATGCTTAACATATGAAAACCAACTTGACACATGTCCCCACGAAGTACAGGGAGATTGATATGGCTTTTTTCTCTTTAACATGAGTGACACAAACTCATGGAAGCCTTTTTTTCAGCATGATGGTTCAGCAAGCAGAACCTGCAACTAATTCAGTTCACTGTGTGAATGGATCAAAAACAGCATCACTCTACAGTGAATGTACAAAAGCAGTGTTGAAGAATTAACACTTTTCACTTGGGGAGAAATATCTTCCTTTTTCTTGGCACAGCTGCTAATTGATTGCACAGATATCTAATAACTAAACTACTAAGTGCATTCAGAGACATCAGGAACAAAATCCAAACCCCAAACTGTCCCCTGTGATCAAAGGTGCCAATATTCTCGCTAAATATAATCATTCAATTTGACACAGTTTATGACAAACATTTTTTGTGCTTTTAATGTAGCCTCTGAAACAGCTTTTACGTCAGCCAAGCAGCACTGAATCTTTCCACTGCTGGTGATCAATGGAAAGATTGCTGGTATCAAATTTCATTGAGGAAGTCACTGAAAGCAGACTCAAAATAAGGTTTGGAATAAAATAGCTTACCCTGATATTCATGTTAAACATGGATCATTGCATGCCTCTGTTTTGTTTTAAAGCAAATTTATGTAGAAATGAGCATTGTTGTTGATTTGTTGCCTCTAGTTTCAGAGTGTAATCCCACTGTTGTAAATATGAACATCTGTACTTATGTTCAAAAACCTTCCCAGTGGTCCAAAACACCTGTAGTACAAACACCAACATGCTGAAGCTCACAGTCGGAAACAAACTGAGCTAACATTAGCTAACAGCAGCTACAGTTGGCAGCAGTTTACTTCACTGTCCATCAGGAAACTGTAAATCACAGACATTTTCTCCATAAAACATGATCCAGTTTCACCAAAATCAGTCAAATATTGCTGTTACATACTTCTTGGAGGAGCACAAAGTTACATATTGCAGAAACAAACGTAAAGGGTGCAGAGTAGGCAGTGCTGTCGCTACCATAATGCATGTTATGCACTGCGCGTAGGGCACCAAGTGCTGGAGGGGGCACCAATATAGCTCAATTATCATCATGTTATAAGAGTAGCATAATTCCCTTTGGGAATACAGCTGCGCGTAACGTGTGTGCGCAAAGTGTGAGTGGACGAGCGAGAGAGAGCTGTCTGTCTGTCTGTCTGTCTGCCTCTGTAGAGCACAACTGGCACCACAAAGCAATTATGTTCATGGCACCAAATTGGCAAGCAGAGGCACTGTGAGTTGGAATGACAGAGACACCATTCACCTGATAAAGTCAGTGTAGCATCAATATGATTTTAAATCTGTTAGTTTATGTTAGAAAAGTTACACAATGTTACTTTAAATACCACTTTATCATTCCCTTCACATCATTAAGGGAAAATCAACACACGTTCTGCTTTCATGGATTTTCAACATTAACAAACTGCCAAAAGACTGCTTTCTGTATGATTGGTTCTGCCTTAGTGTTCATGTCTCTCTGCTTTACATTTGTCATCATGAGGAATCGCTACATTATCAGACTTTACTTTCTCATGGTGAAGAAACAAACTCTGCTATTTGGTTGTCATTGCATAACTTTGGGCTGTTTTGGGATGACTCAAAATGTTTCCAAGGAATATTTCAGACTGTATTCTCCAAAGAGAACATGCTGCACCACTAATGCACATTCCTCATATGGAAATCTTTATCATCATTTCGGCCCTTGTTGTATTCTTTTAAATGTAATTGAAGACATAAACTGTTGTGCTGTTCACTGAGTTCTTATGTGGATGAGGGGTTCATTTAAAGCAGGGGCATTCCTATCAGAAACATATGTTACTGTTTGGGAGCTACTTATACTGAAATTGCAGCATTCAACCCTGCCAAGCCGCCCCCCCAACACTAACACACACAAACACAAACACACACACACATATATCTCCCTCAGCCATATATTTTTTTTCACAATGACATCTTTCTAATTGTGTTTTCTGTCTCTAAAAATAAGCTCTGACATTGTAGGACAGTTACATAAAACTCTGTAGATTGAAGTCTGTGTACACAAACTAAGATTTTTAAAACCCAACATTCTGCCTGCTAATATATTACCTGCATCTCAAAACACGTGCAACAGCAGGGATGTGACCCTTCACTGCCTTCCCACCCACAGACACGAACACTTGTGTTTCAATGAAGCACCATAAAAACAAAACACAACTTATTAAACCAGAGGCAGTGATGGGAAAGCTACTTTGAAACTAGCTGCCAATCAATCCTGACTGGAAGGAGTGAAGTTATGCCACACTACACCTTTGTTAAAGGTTTTAAGCTACAAGCTACTCGTAAAAAAAACAGGACAAGGAAGTAAGTTTGTTTTATCTTTGGTGTGGACATTGTTTGCTGGACAGCCAAAATGCAAGCTAAAGATCATGTGCATACACCAGCAAACAACGTCCCTACCAAAGATAAACACAAACCTACGCCTACAAACACATGAATATTTACTTTATTCAGTCTGTATCTGCTGAAAACAGGACGTGTGTCACATGAGCATTCCTCTCATTTTAAACACAGACCAAATCTGAGACTAATAATATGTAAATGATAACCATTTTCAGTCTTTAGCTTTGTCTGTCCTTCAGTCTGTGATTTGGGCAACACAACTTAACACAACTCATGTTTCAATCAGCTCATGGATTTATGGCCACGTGTGTGTAGTGTCCAAGTTATATTACAATAATGACTCCACTCCTCATCCACTTGTGAAAAGAGAGGAGTGGGATCACTAATTTCAACGATGGTAAATGTTGGGACTAGTGTTTAGCTAAAACCTTATACCTGAAATCTAAATATCAATATCAAATATCATTTCAATAATGTTTGTTTTGTTTAGTGAACACACTTTTAATTCTCGGCTGCTTGCTTCATATTCAAGTGAAGAACTCTTTTTTTTGGACAGTCTGATCACTTTTGTTCAGTCACTGGAGGAGAAGGAAAAGTGTCAAATGCATGATGTTTGCATTGAAGTCTCTTCCGTACAATGACGTATGATTTGGTGATTCCATGATATCTCAGAAAGATAAAGAACTCAAAAAAATGTTCTGCCTTGTCTGGCCTGAATCCTTGTCTTTGCCACACAACTTCAACTCGCTTCAACCTGTTTTGTTTTTTTTGTATAATATGACACTTGAGTACACATCATTTACTCATCATTCACCCGGTGCTGAAGAGCATCAGCTAGATTTAAAGTCGACTTTACAATGGTGCTGAAGGTGGTTGAATGGAGGTCAATGCAATCCAGCCAGTAGGGATATCAAAAGTCTCTGACTCATGCAGACACACACTCAAACACACACACACCTACACTTGTACCCTTGAGAAATCCCTTCACAGACAGCTGACACTGTATGTCAAAATTTCAAAGCATGATAAATTCAGAGTCACCATGTTGTCCCGACCCTCTGAGCGCCTCTGTTTGATGCTTCTTTACAAAAGAGTCAGTGTGATCACACTGGTTAGCCTGTTCACCATGTCTGATCACATATGTCACTGTCAGGCCCACCTAGTGGAGTTGGTGGCAATGGTGGTGGAAATTGGTACTTCCTATAGATCTATCAAAAGTATGGAACAACATAAAAAGGAATCAGTTGCAAGCAGACAGGCTCGACTTCTCTCTAACTCCACATTTGTTTGATTATCAAACTTCAGCCCAAACTGACCACTGACTCAAGTGATGTCACTTGAGAATAATTATCAGACAGCTCTGTCTGTTGATACTGAAGGCTTTATACTTTTTCCATGTATACAGTAGAATAAGTCATTGCTTTTTGGTACACAAACAGTTAACAGATCTCATTCTCTACCACGAGTCCATGTCAGGACCCGTTAGGGTTGTTTAGTGTTAGGTTCTGTCCTGTCTTGTTTATTTCCTGTTTTATTTTTGTGAGCTGTCTATCATCCCCCTCTCCCTGTTGAGTTTCCTGTCTATGATTACCTTGATGTCTCTCACCTGTGTGTCATTGTCTCCCCAGCCCTTGTGTTCTTAAGCTGTGCTTTCCCACCCCTCTGTGCCAGATCGTCTCGTCTGTTTCAGTGAGCGTTTCCAGCATTTTCTCCTTGTGATTCCTAGACTTCCCGAGTAATCGACCCAGTTTTGTTTGACCACGAGTTTAGCCTAGTGATTGTGATACCTCTGCCTGTGAATTGACTGATCCTCTGGTTTTGACCCTGGAATAAATTGACCTCCCTTTTTGCCACTCGATTGTCTGTGCCTCTGCTTTGTGGGTCCTCCTGCACTGATCGTTACAGAACGATCTGGCCAAGACATGGACCCCGCAGAGCCGGATCAGGTACGTGCTGCCCTGAGAGCCCAGGGACAGAAGCTCCACCAGCAGGATGAACAGCTGGCTGGTGTACGCCGGGAAATGGCCGAAGCTGCCCGGCAGAGTGAGTCCACCTGTGCCACTCTGACTGCTAAGCTGGATTACGTCATCAACCGGCTTCAAGGTTTCGAGCAGGCCCTGGCAGCGTATCCTCCAGATCCTGGTGCGTCAGCTGCGGCTGCAGCAGTGGAACCAGCAGCCCCTTCTCCCCAACCTCCGGAGCCCCAGTGTCTGCGTTTATCTAGCCCAGAACGTTTCTCCGGAGAGTCCGGTGACTGTCGCCCCTTTTTGTCTCAGTGTGAATTACAGTTTGAATTCCAAGCCGCTGCCTTCCCATCTGACAGAGCAAAAGTTGCATACATCATTTCCTACCTGTCGGGTCGGGCTAAGGCTTGGGCGACAGCGGAGTGGAGCCGCAGGTCTGCCATATGTTACTCATTGCCGCAGTTTGTAGAGACTTTTAAGACAATTTTCCAGTCCGCCACCCCAGGGCGTGAGTCTGCTAAAGCTTTGGTGGCATTAAAACAGGGCAGACGGTCCGTATTAGATTACGCCATTGAATTCCGAACACTAGCCGCCGATAGCGGCTGGAACCAGCCGGCGTTGGTAGATGCCTTTTACAATGGGTTGACAGAGACGATCAAGGATCACCTTACACCACTGGACCTACCCGCTGAGCTGGATGCCCTGGTCGCCCTGGCGTCCAGGATTGACAAGCGTCTGACGGAGCGCCATCGGTCTTCCTTCTCCTCGTCCCGACGCTTTCCGGGTCAGCACCAAGTGCCTCCTCGGGGGTCTCCACCACCTGGTTATCCTCACTCACCTGCTGTGCTGCCCTCATTACCCGATGCAAATCGGCCACACCCGCCTGTCTCCAGCAGAGCGCCAGCGTCGAATGCTTGAGGGAAGATGCATCTATTGTGCTCAGTTCGGCCACTTCATCGCCTCCTGCCCCATGAAGCTATCTCCCCCCAGTGTTTCAACTCAGCCACGGGTGAGTCCCTCCACTTTTTCTCATGTTTCTAAGAGACAATTATCCCAAGTGATTCTAAGTTCAAAGACACTGACTGTTAATCACCCGGTCTTAGTGGACTCTGGAGCAGATGCCAACCTGATGAGCTATAAGCTGGCAGAGCAGCTACAGCTAGATAATGAGCCTATGTCCCAGCCGCTCTCAGCGACAGCCCTAGATGGTCGCCTCATGTGTCATGTAACCCACCAAACCATTCCAGTGACGATCAGTTTTAGAGATGGCCATACAGAGTTGCTGAGTTTTTACTTGTATCACTCGACTCACCACCCTCTCATTCTAGGATACCCTTGGCTGAGACTCCATAACCCTCACATTGACTGGTCCACAGGAAGGGTGCTGAGCTGGGGGAAGGATTGTAGGGGGAATTGTTTTCCTCAGCTTCACGCCTTAAAGGCCCCAACAGACACATCCCGTGTTCCTGGCAACCCTGACCTTATTGGGGTCCCAGAGTGTTACTGGGAGCTAAGAGAAGTTTTCAGTAAGTCCAGAGCAACCTCTCTACCTCCCCATAGACCATATGACTGTGCAATTGATCTCCTGCAGGAGCGGGTTTCTTCTTTGTGGAGAAAAAAGATAAGACACTCCGTCTGTGCATAGATTACACTGGCCTTAATGACATCACAGTCAAAAACAAATACCCCCTCCCTTTAATCGCCTCCGCCTTTGACCAGTTACAAGGAGCTAAAGTTTTCACTAAGCTCGATCTGAGGAATGCCTATCATCTGGTAAGAATAAGGGAGGGGGATGAATGGAAGACTGCATTTAACACTCCCATAGGCCATTATGAATACCTGGTTATGCCTTTTGGGCTGACAAATGCCCCTGCAGTTTTTCAAGCCTTAATAAATGATGTTCTGAGAGATATGTTGAATCGAACTGTCTTTGTTTATTTGGACGATATATTGATTTTCTCCCCTAATCTCCACTCCCATGTACTAACCGTAAAGAAGGTCCTCCGCCGGCTCCTAGAGCACAAGCTCTTTGTGAAAGCAGAAAAATGTGAGTTCCACCGCCCCTCAGTGTCTTTCCTGGGCTACATAATCTCAGAGGGCCGATTACAGATGGACCCGGGGAAAGTGAAGGCAGTGTTGGATTGGCCAACCCCATCATCACGAAAAGAGGTGCAACGCTTCCTAGGTTTCGCCAACTTTTACAGGAAGTTCATAAGAAATTTCAGTGCTGTTGCTGCTCCTCTCCATGCTCTCACTTCCTCCAAGGTCTCTTTCTCCTGGACCCCTCCGGCAGATGCAGCGTTCCAACGCCTGAAACAGAAGTTCTCCTCAGCTCCCGTCCTCACTCTTCCAGACCGGTCACGCCAGTTCCTGGTTGAAGTTGACGCCTCTGACACTGGGATCGGGGCAGTCCTTTCTCAACGTTCTGGTAAAGACAATAAGATTCACCCCTGTGCATTTCTGTCAAAGAAATTGTCTCCTGCAGAACACAACTATGCTGTGGGGGATCGGGAGTTGCTTGCAGTAAAGACCGCCCTAGAGGAATGGAGACACTGGCTGGAGGGAGCAGAGCAACCATTTGTGGTATGGACTGATCACAAAAATTTAGAATATTTAAAGAGTGCTAAGAGATTGAATCCCCGTCAGGCCCGGTGGGCCTTGTTCTTTTCAAGATTTCACTTTACTCTGTCCTACCGTCCAGGAACTAAGAACGTCAAGCCTGACATTCTGTCCCGCCTTCATGCCTCTGAGACTGACACGGATAGAACCAGCCCTATTCTGCCGGTCACCTGTTTTATGGGTGCAGTCTCATGGGAAGTGGAGGCTAGAGTTAAAGAGGCTAACCAAGCTGCTGACATTCCTCCTGGTGGTCCCCCTAACAGACTGTATGTGCCCTCAGAGTTGAGGGGTCCAGTGATTCACTGGGCCCATACATCCAAGGTATCCTGCCACCCCGGTGTTCGCAGAACGCTTTTCAGGATCCAGGAGAGGTTCTGGTGGCCGGCAATCCGGAAGGATGTGGAGGATTACATGGCAGCGTGCTCCATATGTTCACAGAACAAGCATTCCAACGCCCCTCCTGCGGGTCTCCTCCAGCCACTCCCTGTCCCACGGCGCCCCTGGTCAGACATCTCCCTGGACTTTGTGACCGGACTCCCTCCATCTGAAGGTAACACCACCATATTGACCGTTGTAGATCGATTCTCCAAGATGGTGAAGTTCATTGCTCTGCCTAAGTTGCCCTCTGCTAAGGAAACCGCAGAGGTAATCCTTAATCATGTGTTTCGAGTTCATGGTTTCCCCAGAAATGTGTTGTCTGACCGGGGGCCCCAGTTCGTGGCATGCTTCTGGAAAGCTTTCTGTCAGCTGCTAGGAGCTACAGTGAGCCTGACGTCGGGCTACCACCCCCAGACAAATGGCCAAGCGGAGAGACTCAACCAGGAGCTGGAGACTGGGCTCCGGTGCCTCTCATCCCAGAATCCCTCCTCCTGGTCCAGGATGCTCACCTGGATAGAGTATGCCCACAATACTCTACCTTCAGCGTCCACGGGTCTGACGCCTTTCCAATGTGTCTTCGGCTACCAGCCCCCTCTGTTCCCAGACCTGGAACAGGAGGTAAATGTCCCATCAGCCACTGCTATGGTGCGGCAGTGTCGGCGGATGTGGACTCGTGCCAGACAGGCCCTTCTCCGCTCATCTGCTGCGTACAAGAAGTCAGCTGACCGCCAACGCCGAGTGGCTCCGGCCTACAGCCCAGGCCAGAAGGTTTGGCTCTCCACCAGGGATCTACCTCTTCGCACAGAGTCTCGTAAGTTGGCGCCTAAGTTCATAGGTCCATTCCCTGTATCAAAGGTTATTAATGACTCTGCCTTGAGACTCAGCCTCCCCAGGTCCTCCCGCATCCACCCTACATTCCATGTCAGCCGGGTGAAGCCGATTCGTGAGAGTGCTCTGGTCCCACCCGCCAAGCCCCCCCCGCCTCCTCGGTTCATCGATGGTGGTCCGGTCTATACGGTGCGGCGGCTGTTGGCAGTCAGGCGGCGGGGCAGGGGACTGCAGTATTTGGTCGACTGGGAGGGCTACGGGCCGGAAGAACGGTCCTGGGTCCCTTCTAAGAACATTATGGACCCTCAGTTGATTAGAGACTTTCGGCGGGCCCACCCTCACGATCCTGGGCCGTCGGGTGTCGGCCGTAGGGGAGGGGGTACTGTCAGGACCCGTTAGGGTTGTTTAGTGTTAGGTTCTGTCCTGTCTTGTTTATTTCCTGTTTTATTTTTGTGAGCTGTCTATCATCCCCCTCTCCCTGTTGAGTTTCCTGTCTATGATTACCTTGATGTCTCTCACCTGTGTGTCATTGTCTCCCCAGCCCTTGTGTTCTTAAGCTGTGCTTTCCCACCCCTCTGTGCCAGATCGTCTCGTCTGTTTCAGTGAGCGTTTCCAGCATTTTCTCCTTGTGATTCCTAGACTTCCCGAGTAATCGACCCAGTTTTGTTTGACCACGAGTTTAGCCTAGTGATTGTGATACCTCTGCCTGTGAATTGACTGATCCTCTGGTTTTGACCCTGGAATAAATTGACCTCCCTTTTTGCCACTCGATTGTCTGTGCCTCTGCTTTGTGGGTCCTCCTGCACTGATCGTTACAGTCCAAAGAATTTTAAAGTTTGAAAATATGCCCCCCTCCCACGCCTGACAGTGGTTTGGTCCACTGCCTACCTACAGTACATCCACAGGTCCTTCTTCCAAAATATTTAATATGAATATGAATTGTGAGCTAATACAGCTGCTGAATCTTTTGTGGCAAATGTAACTGTCCTCCCCCACACAGCCTCCTTACACACACTACATGGGCAGAGTAATCTTCTGGCAGCAGAACAGGAGCAGAACAAAGGTAGAGGTGAGGTAGATCTTTGCTAACAGGCTCTCACAGCAAAAGTGCAAGTTCATCATTGCAAGGACATTATTTCAGGCGGAGAGAGTGACGGTGCTCCATCAGGCAGCACCACATTCATGGGTGGGGACTGAGTAGAAAATGAATGATTGGGTCTGAGGCAGCATGCCAGCATGCTAACCCACTCACAGTGACAATGCTAAAATGCTGATATTAAAGACATATCATCTATCATGTTCACCCTCTGAGTTTCCATGTTGGCACGGAAACATTTTCTGCAGTTTTTCTTGTTTAAAAGGAGAGCAAAGAACGACTCTGAAGGATTCTGCTCGTCTTCAACTGGCTTCAGTCAGAGTTTGACTACATTATATGCTTCACTGATCACCTGCGATATACAGTGACGGCCTGTATTTTTTGAAAGTGCCTACCCATTTTGTAAACAGTTTCCAATGACAACTTCCCAGATGGTTGTGCATAACAAACTATCTGGTGCAGACAGGTCACAAAAGACAGGCCCACTTTGACATTCATAGAGCCATAAAACAACAGCAATGCAAAAAAAACTGGTCATTTGTTCAAATGTCTAAAATGACCTATATGTCCATGACAACTGAGTAAACTCAGCCCGCTGCTGTGATCTCTCTGTACCATCATCATCATCATCAAACATCAAATGAGTGAATATCTTTAGAATGCAGCGTGAGTTCTACACTCTTGGAGAACTGATCTGATTTGACGCCCAGCTTGATTTATGGCATTATCAGCATGTTGTAGTTGTTCATTTAGTCATCATTTCTTGTCACTGACCATTTTAACATTCAGTTGCCAAACTATGCTCAATTTAGGTCTGATACACAATAAATCAGCAGCCTAGTTAATGTTACACACTACACTGTAATGACAGATAATTGGTTACTGAAACAATAACACACTGATGTCCATTTGATCATATTCTTCTGCAGCAAGTCTAGTTATTATAATCTATCCAACAAGTTTATGACTCTAGAAATACATATTTGGTCTCCCAGTCATGAATGTATTTTTTGTACTATGTGTATTTTGTAGCTTGTTCTAACTACAAGTACTATAAAATTCATAGCTGCATTATATATGTAAAACACTGCTTTAATGAGCTTTTAACCACAGAACTGTGCCATTGTTTGGACACAGAGAAGAAAATAATGAGGTGTAAAGTCTTTGCCAGCATCGTAACTGAAGGATATTTCTATCCTTTCTCCTATATGTATTCAAATTCTCCTATATCAACTCATATTAATGACTACTGGCAGGAAAAAGTACACAACTCAACACTGAAGTTATATGGTTTCAGCCCATCAGGTATGTGTACACGACAATAAAAAGCTCTTGGCCTCAGTGCATCAGTGCACAATGCAAAAACAGCTGATTTCTGGTCCCAGCTAGTCTGAGTAAGGTCCTATTTACAGTGGTTCACTGTTGAAATCTTCTCTTCCTGTGTGGTTTCAGGAGGAAAGAATATGGCCTCCACTTGTAGCCTCTGAGCACAACGAGACAGAGTGAGAGAGAAAATAGACGCTGCAGACGTCTCAGTGGACAGACAATTGCTAAAGAGTAGAGGTTGCATATCTGCGTGGGCGCAGTCTGGGTATAGGGAAAGGAGGAGAGAGTTAAAGTGAGAGATAGAGATGTTAAAAGACAGAAACTAAGAAGAACTGACAGAGCAGTTAACACATAAAGTGAGAAGTTTTAGGAATGAAAACAATCTCTGCGGTTAAAAAGAGGAAGCACACACTCAGTTCAAGAATTGCTTAAGACTGTGACACAGTTTAAAAAATAAAAGTTGAAACTCTCGTTAACTCCTCAGAGATTTTGGAACCGATTCAACTGGATGTCTCATTACGGGGTCAAACGTCCAGTGTGGTTTCGAGGCTGTAATTCCTGTGTTTTAGCTAGAATGAACGGCCAGATCCCTTGTGGTCAGAAAGACTGTCCCTTACGTGGGAAGTGACTGATCCCTGTAGCAGCTTCTTTTCCTGCTGAAGTGCAATTAGACCAACAAGTTCTCCAAACTAAATGACGAAATATGTCATTTGTAACTACCAAAATGACCCCACATGAGTGTTGATTTGACATCAATGTCAATAGGACGTCCTGACTTCCAAAACTGTTCATTACAAAAGTGATTTCTGCTCTCACTATGGTTGTGGCTTATATTTAGGGAAGATTAGAGATTGATCATAGTCATGGTTAAAAGAAATACTGTTGGTGGGAGGAAAGCTGTCACACAGTTGGCAACCACCCAATCAAATGAGTTTTGACATACACTAACAACAGCACTCTACCCTTTCTGTGAGACAATAGTCAGAATTTGCATGACATGTTGTTTTATCTGCAAAACAAAACAGAAATCTTAATCTAAGTTCCACGTACTGGTTTTTCCTGCAGTTTTCAACTTCATTTTTGTGTCTTCGCCCATAGATATAGATGTGGTGACTGTGAAAGCCAAAGCATTCATAATGCAAATTCACTGTGTTCTTTGATGTTTAATTTGTCACACTTGTGGGTAAAATCTTCACAACTCTCTTCAAGACACTGAACAGAAACAGAGCTACATGAGCGTCCCTATTTTCATCGACCGTAGTATGCATCAGTTTGGATTCTTACCACTCCTGAGAAAAAGCGTAGGTGTTTAACTTTCTTCACCCTTCACTGGACGTGTAAACATACAATTGGCATCGGATGTCACTCACTTCCCAGGAGCAGCTACTTATAATTTTATATGAGGCACAAGAGCTGTGAGGAGTCACTTATATATTCCAATAAACCACAGACAGGAAAAGGGACTTGAAAGCTGCAAAAAAAAAAAAAAAAACTATATAGTGGGCTGTTGATTCTCAGTTAGATCAGGAGCATGCACAACTATTTGACATTAAAAACAGCCCTTAATGAAACTTTAACGTCAGGCTGATGCTGTTTTGTGCTGCAAAGAATTACAGCAAATCCTAACAAACATTAAAGTCAGAGGACTCTGTTGGATAGCACGATGTTCACAGCAAGTTAGGCTGTTGTGGGAAATTCCTCACTCTGACTTATAGATAGATTATAAATGATTTCCTCGTACTTGCTGTTACACTGTAACACAAAGTGCATTTACAAAGAGGTGCAGTGAGAGTGAGTAATGGAGAATACAGCTCGCTTTGTTCCGAACTTGTCTTACCAGTATTTAGGAGGAAGTCTTACAATAACACACTCTTTAGCACACGCACATACTGTACAACCACGTGGTCACATGCGTAATGGTCCACAGATGCTCAGCCCTTGGCTCTCTGAAGAGGATATCCTGACGGCTGCCTGGTGGAGCTGCCAAATCTTCACAGAAACACAACAAAAGAAGTAACACAGAGACAAGGTGCAGATGAGAACATTATTCGCATTTAAAATGATTTTTCCAGACAAGACTGGACTTGTTTCCAGCCAAGCTAAGATACTATACATAATGTTGTGACTTAAGAGTACAATCAGTGCATGCATGTAGGAACAAACTTAAAGGTTCATTCAGAAGTCATTCTTTAACTCGCCTCGTTATCATTATAGCATTCACATCAAGCAAAGAACTTTTTAACAGGCAGCATGATTTCACTTCACCTTTACCTGGAGGTCTTTACACAGCTGTGTGTGTTCTGTGAACTAAATATTACATCTTGTGTTGCTGGATTAGCAGATAGCAAAGCTCAATTTTGTTCAAAGTAATGAACAGAAGGGCAGCTGTTAATGTTTGATGAGCTTGCAGTTATATTTTAATCTTAATCTTTCATCACATGAAGAGCAAAATCTCTCAGCTAGAGATACTGATGGCACAGAGTGAGTCATGTTTTAACTGTGTTCAGAAAGAAAGTGAGGTGAATTAAAAATTAATTAAAACAAGTTGTTACATGCACTAATTGGACCACTGGACGAGTCTATGAACCCACTTAGTTTTAAGCTAGCTAGCAGCATCTGCACAAACCATGTGTAGAGCTGAGTGTGTGTTCATGTGACAGCTCAGCCTCTGACTGATCGCAGCATTCTCGGTCTACATTTCTCTCCTTTTGCTCTTGTCTCTGTACATTTATGAGGCAGATTGATAACAGGCATTCATAAAGCTCATGAATAACTAACACAGATGTGTCTTTGCCTCAAAGATTCACCTCACGTTCTGAATGAACCTTAAAACTCAGCACAGCACTAATAGAATATTGGACCATGGTTCTGGCACAAACATGCTCAGTCTTGGCTTAAATGAATAATACAACAATTTTGAAAATTTCATTTCGCTTTCCAAGACGAGAGATCGATACTGCTCCTGTGCCTGTGCATTGAGTATGGAGCTGGAGCCAGAAAGTGATTAGCTGGAGAGCAGCGGAAAAACAAAACCGCCATCCTACGTATGTCCAACATGAAAAAATATACTTTCAATGTTATAATGAACAGTTGCGGACCAATGCGCAGACATGAGCCAGGAAACCAGAATCAGTGAAAACAGCCTATTAAAAAGGTGGAATTAAAGGATCCAGGGAGCTGTGGCAGGTATGGCAGGTAATCCTGGGAACAGGGCGACTGAACTGGCAGCATCCAGGTGGTTGGTCACTCTTTCCGGGGAGTTACAGCCTGAGTTTACGAACAACAGCTGAACACAGGTTGGATCGTTTTGATATTTCTAATTTTGTATCAAGCGTCAAGTTCTGTGGCTGTGAAGTAAAGCGACACGGGAGTTAAACCTGCCAAAGACAGTGATGGTGCACTTCTACACCTCCATCATTGAGTTCATCCTCACCTCCTCCATCACCATCTGGTACTCTGCTGCCACTGCCAAGGACGAGGGCAGACTGCACCGTATCATTCACTCTGCAGAGAAGGTGATTGACTGCAATCTTCCGTCTCTTTAAGACCTGTACTCCTACAGGACCCTGAGGCATGTGGGTAAGATTGTGGCTGACCCCTCCCACCCCGGACACAAACTTATTGAGACACTCCCCTCTGACAGGAGGCTGCGGTCTATCAAGTCCAAAACCTCACGCCACAGAAACAGTTTTTCCTGACTGCCGCTGACCTCATCAACAAGGCCCGAGGCCCCCTCCGACACTGACACTCACCATCCACCCCAGACCCTATATGTCACATTAACGTAAGGCCTACTGACACCGTCAATGTGTTACATTGACACACAGCTTTTAGGAACCAACATCTAGCTTACTACATCTTAAATATTCTGCATACTGTGAACTGTTGCACATTACCTGATACATATTTTGCAGATTCATGCATAAAACTGTACAGCTCTATTCATTGAAACAACTATTGTAAATATATTTATATTTTCTAGTAGTAATTGTTTTAACTTTCTTTAAAATAAAAAACATTTTTTATTGTTTGTTCTACACAAAACACTGAGACAAATTCCTTGTATGTGAAAACTAAACCTGACTCTGATTGGCTACTGGCTGGCTCCAGAAGTGAGTCAGTCTCCATAAGTCCCCATGTTAAAGCGTCCAACTTCACAGCAGAAATAAACATGTTTACAGCCTGGTACAAAAAACAGTTTTGGTCTCTATAGCTAATTTCCCCGTTCATGACAACTGTACTGAGGGTGAATTTTTATATAACTCACCCGTTCAAATTATATTAAGGAGAATTAAGAGCTTGGCTACTTTGATTGACAGGAAGGTGTCTTCACAGGTGGTTTGTTGAGCAAGCTTCATTCAGCCCGCCTCAGCTCCACCTACACTCCACCTCTTTGCCCATTTTGGATTAGCTGGGAGGCAACAGAGGCAGGACTGTCAAGATGGCGGCAGTCAGAGCCACCACACTGAGCTTCACAACGGCTCTTCAGAAACCTGTGGGTGACGTCACAGAGACTACGTCCAAGATTTATATATACTGTATGTTTTGAACAGGTTAAAAAAAATAAATACAATGTGTTAATAAAGTGTTAGTAGGGCAGCCTAGCTGTTTTGTCCTAAGATAACCAAGCTCATGAATGCATCATGTTCTCATCATGTTCACAGCTGATATAAAGAGAAATATCTTGGATATGATTTATTAATATACATACACATTTACAAATCCTAGCCCTGTGGTCCCTCTACCCAACATGCCCTCATGTATCAATGTTCATAATAATGAAACTGCACCCTGACTAAAGAAATGACAGCACTTAACTGTCACTGCACAGTGTGTGGTGTTTGGTCAGTAAAGGGGCTGCAGCTTCCATAAACAGTGGATGCATTATGCAGATGTGAACAAGGTGATGTGTTCAAAGCAAATGAGGAGGGGGTGGTAAGATCAGCCCACTGTCTCACTGTTTCCCTTCTACCAGGAAATGTGGGTCCCCTGTGGAAGACTGGTGTGTCTGTGCAGGCTGAGGTATCTCAGGTTGCTTGGCAAGCGTATCAATACACATTCAATAGAGCACATGGGCGCACAGATCTTCAGTCACACAAACACGTCCAAGATAAACACCCCTTCTCTACAAAGTGCAGAGCAAACACTCATCACCCCACGCTGTATCTATCATCATGTCTACAGTATAAATGATAGATCACAGAGGTTCTGCACAGCTCCTGACAACCACGGCTCCCTGCTATCCCCAAAGCCAATTAATCAGCCCCGACAATCTGCTCAGCCCTAACTCACTGAACACAAGTTCAGACATAAAGCACCTCCTGTAGAGCCATCGGCATGTAACCTTGAGCCTGTCTGAGCACCATAAAGCCAGCAGGACACTGATAAGAAAGTGCATGTGTACGTACAATATACAGCCTCCTGTTATAGATGAGTCGGGATGAACCGAACCGTGTTTGTGTGATTTAGACATGACCCCTCACTGTGCTTCATGCGGCGCATTTGTATGATACACAAAATCTGTATTTCACTCAGACATTAGACTTGTTTTGAACATTTTGACGGTTCAACTGCTGTGTGGGGTGAACCGCGTTACCAAAAGCAATTAGATCAAATGGCACACGACCATAACGTTTGGGAAAATATTCTCATGCTGCCACACACGTCATCCAACTCATCATCCTGTTAGATTTAGCTCTTCAGATGGATTTAAGCTTGCACGCTCTTGATCAAGCCTTCTTGGTCGCAGCACCTAGCTGCCCACCATGAGTCGGGTTCTGCTCGAGGTGTCCGTTGTGTAGTGCTTGCTCATGGTTGTAATTGTTGGGTCTCTGTAAATGTTATAAAGAGCATGGTCTAGTCTTGATCTTTATGGAAAGTGTCAGAAGATAACTTCTGTTGTGATTTGGCGCTACAGAAATAAAATTGAATTGAAGTGAAATGTAATAAATTTGCAAAAAAAATGTATTTATAATTTCCACCACAGGATCCAGAATTCTTGACTGGGAAAGAGGCAGATCAGAGGCCGATTTATATAAGACTAATATTATCACATGACCTCTGTCGTGTATATATGGTAGGTCATTTTCAGTGGACTTTTTACTTTACAAATGACAGACGTGGCAGCTTCACACGGGATTAAGATCACAGACAACCTCTGCAATAATTAGGCTACAAATTACTATAGAGGCTCCCATAATCTAGTCCTGTGTGAATTGGGCTTATATATAAATCCAACTTCACTGTACATGCTCCTGAAAAGCTATTCCCACTGCTGTTGCTGCTGCAGTAACGTCAGATGTACTTAATAACACCATTCAAACAGAGTTTTAGTGTAGTTTAATGTAGCTGTTTCTGTGAGAGGCTAGATTTTATCATTCATTGTCCAACTTTAGTATTTAGTGAGACTTAATCAGATATTATTGTGGTTTCATACAAAGAAGCAGAAAATATTGGTTAGCGCTCCCTACTGCTAAAATTATTGAATGCATTAGGTCTAATATTTTTGCCTTGATTGGAGCCCAGAACCTCTTCTTCGGACAGTTAACACATTTTAAATCTTCTTTTTATTTTTCTCACAAAAATCTGGTTCATGCTCTGCCCTCATTAGTAAATTTATAAACTGCAGTTTATCTGAATTGAATAAATACATATTGTTCTTCAAAGTCTGGTAATATTCTGTACTTTTATAGTCTTCAACATATCTCATGAAAAGACCAAACCCAACCAACAACTATTTTGTGTGCATCCTCTGCCTGATAGATTGTCTTCCTCTGTGCCACAGAGCTCCATTGTTGTCCAAAACTATTAAAAGCACACTGTTGCACCAGCTGACATGTTCCTTCATTACTTGAACACACAGGCTGTAGTTTATTTTGACCGTCCTGCTGCCCCAAATACTCACTAGAGCACCAAATGTGGATTAATCCACTGCTGAAAACAAACGCACTGTTTCCTACTGAGTAATGTTTCATAAATACTAGTCTACAGTGACTAGCAGTTTTAGGACTTTTTTTTTTTAAACTTGAACCAATTTTTAAGTTTTTAAAAGATTGTTGCTGAAAAAAACAAAAATTAAAACACCACTTTTATCCTTTAGGTCTGATCCATTCAAGAGAGTTGAGGATGTGACCTGGACCTGTAGAAATATCCTGTGAAGGAATCTCTCCTACCTTATTATTTTCTTATATTGAGATACTTTGTAATGCATCGTCACGTACTACTCATTTTTAGCTGGTCAGGAGCCAGCTGAAGCCCACGGCGGCTGTTCCCACGGTAAATCTATGAATTCAAAGCAAACCAGCATTCTCTGCAAACCAAATCAACCTTTCATAGTTAAATAAACTCCAATAATAACAGTGCCTCCTGTGTGTATTATATGTGGAAAAGATGTTGCTAACAACAACTCTTTATGTGCTCATATTTTGTGAAGTATCTCAGGAGCCAAACCAGGTGGGGCCTCCTGTACAGTATGTTTATGTCTTTGAGCAGTTGTCAAGGTAAATGCTTCCACAGTGGGACGGATCATATGGCATGAATTAGCTGTCGCTCCCCCCACCTCCCACCTCCCACCTCCCAGTTCTCTGTGCTCTCAATAACCCCTCTCCACAAAGAAATGCATGCACACACACAGATCAACCCCTACATATCTCCAGAGCAGACTCCATCATCACCTTCATCAGTTGCAACACTTGAATAGTCTCCTTATGGGAGGTGAGTCTTCTTGCATTTACTGTTTTAGATGCAGCAACAAAGTCTGGTCCTCCTGTGTGTATCAGCAGGGGCTCAACAGTGCTGGAGGTCACAATGAAAATCATGGTGTGGATCTACAGAGGATGCCATTATGTTAGCTGTGATTATACCGGCTCACCTGGGACTTGTTGTATACAAAACAGCTCTGATTAAACAGCATGTGTGGAGTCCAGACAGTGTTAGCGGCAGGGCTGTGCAGTGATCTTCAACAGACATGTAAGACATGTCCGTCCACCCATCTGTCCATTTTCCATCCAATGCTTGAAAGACATGTGCTGTTGGTCCAAATCTGAGATGAGGTGCCCCTTTTATATAAAGGACAGTCACAGAGTTATACTGTAGACAACATGATCAACAACCTCAGGCATATTCATTTCCTAAGAGAAACAAGCTGTATGAAAAGTCAACTAGATGGGAAGTTTGATTGAATCACAGTTGTTATTTTGGTGTGTGATTGAAACGTTCCATTCAAACGTTGGATTCAGACATTTTTTGCTGTCCTCTGTGAATTTACAACCGGATATTATGTAGCTTCATGGGGGACAACGGGGACAATGTGAAGTTGCATTTATTTGCATTAGTAGAATAATTAAATAAAATAATACACACAAAATAATTTTGTTTAATGAATTTTATTCCAACATATCGTCATGTGTTTCGTTTTGCTGTCCTGTTTTCATGAGCGCCGTCTGTCTGCATCGACGTGAATGCAGCAGAAAATGGACAAGGAACAGATTTCTAGTAATTCAAAGCTTTACAGTTCACAGAAAAAAACAAACCTGTTCTTGAGTACCTCTGAAATGATTTATTAATGGTTTCATTTATGTCTGGTGGATTAATGCTCTTATTAGCACGCTAAGTCCCAGCTCGTCAGCTTTGGCCTTTTTCCTTTGCTGCTGAAGATCATTACGTAGATTCAGATCTTCTGAACTATTTCTTAAACTGTCAGAACAAAACGGAAAAAAATACTTTATGTTCAATGTCAACAGGCAAATCTAAAACCTGCAAGTTATACTGTGTAACATGCAGGCCTGTGACCAGTGAGGACACAGACATCACCCTCTGTGGCTTTTTCTCTGAAATGCAGTTTATATTTTATTTAGTTATATATAGAGTTTTATAAAAGATGGATTTTTTTTAAACTTATTGTCATTTAATTTGGCAAATGCAAAAAAATAAAAAAATAAAAATTTTATTTAGTGTTCATTTACTTTTTATTGTGTAATGCTTCACTTTTAAAATGAAGACAAATGCTCAAAGTGCAGAAACTCTCTATCACACAAACACACACACACACACACACACACACACACACACACACACACAAAACAATATTGTTTCACCTTTACTTCTTTGCCAGATGCAGGATCCAGGATAAACAAAGGGAAGCTGCTGTAGCTCTCTCTTTGTCCGTTCATGACCGCACCACAGTAAGATGGCTCCAGACTTAAGATGCAATCAAACTCTGCACTTTAGCTTGCCTCTCCTGAGTTACCTCTGGAAAGTTTGCCTATAAGTTTGATGTTTTTCAGTGTGGTGCCTGTGAATAATATATTCTTTAGCTACAGCAATGCATTCATTACCAATTAAACTCACTGGTTGGGCGGCTAACATAAACAAGTTGTCAGTCTAGACAGCATTAAACCTGCAGTTTCATTGTCAATTTTTCAGGGTTGAACAAGACATATTTTCAGCACTTTCCTACATGTGACTGTCAATGGCCAAATGTTTTGAAAAGCTACTAAGATGATTGGTGGTGTGCTATATCCATAAACATCCTGCCGGTACATCGATACTGCATATGTGCAGCTCTCAACAAAGATGAGACTGAAGTGAGATGGCTCAGTTGTTAGCTACCTCCATAATCTATATATGTATTTTCCTCATTTTGTCATATAACAGATTTATGTGTGCTGGACCATTTGGAGGTTGCTTCTGGGCCTGATGTGGCCCACAGGCCCACAGTTGAATAGGTCCGAATGTAAGTCTCACTAAATCTAAAAATAAGTCTCAAATCTGTGTGCTCAGATTTGAGTTATTACTCTGAAAACTTCTGATTAGTGAAACTCTGGAGAATACAACTTGCATGACAAATGTTCAAAAAATGTAACAGAAAAGTGGAACAGAAAAAAACTGAAAAGTATCCTGAATTTTCAGATCTCTTCAGAACTTATGCGGGGGCAAAGAGGTGGCCACTTAGACTTCTAACCTCAGTATTTCTGTAATCCTGGCTACGGCCCTGGTGACAAGCATCGTTTTAGATTTGTGTCACCTCTGGAGCATGAACAGGCTAATAAACGTACTGAAGGATGGTGAAACAGGTGTGACTTGATTCTCGTTTGCATGTCCTTCAGAATCTCCTCTTCTTATTGGTCTAAAAGTTCTAAATACGGCAATGTACAAATGACTAAAGACAACGTAGACATGTCTGTTTCTGTTCAGCTTTATTTGTAAATGCATCTTGGATAGAACAAAGAAAAAATATATATAATATATTCATATGTACTGAAACGTTAAGTTATGTACACATTTAGGGTTTACACTAGAAATCTTCACAACCACTGATTTGCTTTAAGATATGGTATCAGAATAGTCTCTGTGTGTTTCCTGGATGCAGCGATGTACACTCCTGCATATTTACATACATTCATAGGATGTGATAAAATGCCTGTGATTCACACAGGCATTAAAAATTCAAAAATTGAATGAAAGGAATGATGTACAATGTTGTGTACCCCTGCTCGTTGTCCCTTTACATACATTAATTACGCATGGACGGCATTGTCACACCCTTACAGATTCACAGAGGGGGGTGCTGCACGTAGGAAAACAATGTTTGAGAGCAATTTGGGATTTCCAAAGTATGTCATGGCCTCAAAAGAGATGTCATGACTACATTTTCCAGAAGCTTCATCCTCCTTGTAGTTCAGCACCATGGTGTTTAGTGTGTCCATTGATGTCGCCTCAATGAAAGGCTGTCAGGGTGTCTCCAGTAACAGATAAAGTAGAGTTGAGGCAGATTTTGTGTCAAGTCGTCAGCAAAATAACAAATAATTATAGCAGACTGAGACATTCAGTTCCGTGGCTATGCACTGACTGACATGGACCATATATGACACCTTTTGAACAGTCACTTTACATCCCATCATGGATCATTTGAAAAGCCTGATTCCCCAAAACCATTTGGCTCTCCGGTAAGGATTTTGTGGTACAGTAAGGCCAAAAAGCGAGACAAATAGAAGACCAGCAAGTAGGTACACATGATTTAGCTTAAACAATGAACAAAGATCATTTACCACTGATCAGAAGGCTGATTTAACAATCACTGTGCACTTAAACTTTAGTTGTGTTTCACTTTTGCATTTCTTGTGTTGCTCTGTCATTCTCCTCCTCCGTGTGTCTCAGCAGGTTCACAAAGTTGCTGTAAAAATGTGAGTCCCGGTAGCTTATCATGAGATTTCCCTTATGCAATCAGTAGTTCATGTCCACATATTCTGACAGGTGCATCAACACAAAGTTGAATAATAAAGGTCCTCCAACCGTACTGTCAATAGACTGTGGTGCAAGGCAGCAAATACTAGGACAAAGCTTTCGGAGAAACCCCACAGCAGAAACCTTTGTGGACCCCAGGAAGAGTAACTAGGACTCCGGTAGTATCTTACGAGGATCCGAATGAACTTCAGTCTGACTTCCTAAACATTGCATAAGATGAGGAATGTCCAAGACATTGGCAGCTTTCAGGAAGATAAAAGGCAGTTGTTTTTATCCAGGTAGAATGGACACGCAAGGCTATTACCAAAGCTATCCCATAATCCAGACTGAATGAAAATAAGCTTATCTTATCTTCTGCTGAGGCAGGCGATAAGGACAGAAGAAATATAAGGAGTACAACATACCAAAGCACCAACAGCAACAACAACCTTCAGCTGATTACAGGATGGTAACCGTGTTGCTTCACTTTTGTACAATAAATTAGAACAATCACAGACTGCTGAAACAAAAAGCAAGGCGTGCTTCCACTCACAAACTCAAATTGACTTGATGAAGGCGCAAACACTTGCACGCACACCCATACGTTCACGCTCACACCTTGCTGTGGCCTAAGTCTGTATGCAAGATGAGCAGTGATCCCAGTGATCTGAGCGGGGGGCGTCAGTTTGCTGAGCGAACTGTCCGGCTGTTTCGTGGAAAACGGTGGACTTTGATGTGTTTTGAGAGGTGGTCACTGCGGGCGAATTTCTTCTCACACACTGGACACTGGTATGGCTTGACACCTGAGTGGGACCGCCGGTGTCGAGACAATTCGTCTGACCGGGAAAACCTGAAGGGAAGAAGAAGAAGAGATGTTTATCATTCGGCAAAGACAATGGGAGAAAGTCAGAGGTGTGGACACACGTCATGTGACTTGGCAAAGTCCGACTCGAGTCACAAGTCTGATGACCTTAGACTCAACTTGACAAAAGTTGCAACTAGACTTAACGGTAATGACTCGTGACTTCACGTTTGACTTGGAAAGACTTGATATCTTTCCCAAACCCAAAGATTTAAATTAAATAAGATAAAATGTGACTCAACTTGCTTTTCTTGACAACAGATGTGCTTTTAATCTGACAGCAGTCAAACCACGTTGCACAAGCCGGAGGGACACATCACATTTAGACACTCAAGTAAGCAGAAGTGTAAACTGTAGTGTTTGACACAGACCACACAGATCTACAGTATTTAAACCTTTGACTTTTAGTTATTTTTAAGCCATAAAAACAAACACTTCAAACATTATTTATGTAATTTTACTGTATTAACTCTAAATGTGAAAACATTTCAAATGCAATCCGACTTGCTTAGCACTTGACACACTAGTTTAGGACTTGCTTGTCTCTTGCAAAACAATGACTGTGTCCGGCCTCTACACAAAGTGAATGATCCTAATTTAGTAGTCTGTCTCAGGTGTGTGTGGTTTGGCAATGATCAAACTCCACTTGTGTCAAAGCAGTTGCATAACACATCCAGAACCTGTTCTGTCCATGAGGAAACTATTTGTCTTGGCTCCTCAGAACAAACAATGACAATGGATTTTAAAAAAAATATTTATCTTTAGAGCAACATGTGTTCTAAGGATATTTCATAGCTCAAGTGCCTCTATGATACAATCGAAAAGAAAAAAGCCTTGAAACTCTTTCCACTGCCCTGCACTGTTATGTTGTCTTTTAGTTTTGGCAATTCCCTTTTTTTCCCAGCATGCACATAACGGCGGTCAAGGCCAGAATTTTTCTCACCGAGTCCCACAGCATAATTATCCGTCACGAGCAAGAATGCTTCACATGTTGATGCTACAGCTCGTTTGCCTGTAACTCATTTGGACAAGCAAAACATCGCAGTGGGGTTAGCATGCGAGGCGTACGCTACTTGGCTGGAGCCAAACGAATGACAGCTCTGGGGCTTCTTCCCAGCAACCTAGTTCTCTGAAATTGACTGTCCCCAGCCAGGCTCTGCGTCCCAGATGTTGCACTGCTGACCTGACAAGATGATGAATCGATCGCACCCTGTAATTAAGCAGCAACACATAAAGAGCTGCAGTAAAAATCCGTTGTACTCTCTGTCATGTGTACAGTAGATACAACAAGCTTACAGCTAAGACCTAAAGCTGCTGCTGTAATAGACATGATTAAGTTACATGCAACATCTGACAGTAGTTTATACACTGCCAATAAAAACATCCTAGTACCACCTAAACACCTACTTAAGCAGAAACAAGCAGATCCAGTCTGCACAGTAACCTGGATACATGGAACAGTTATCTGACTGAGGTTTTGACTCTGTCCAGTTACATCTTCTAACCTGGGGACTGAAGAGGACTGGGAACTCGTGGGAACCATTGCATGCACAGGATATATTTACTGTAATGTGGAGAGGGCAGTCAGCATAATCATCACAGGATGGATGTAGGATGAAATTTCAGACATGAAAATAAAAGAGGCTAATGGCTTAAACACATGTTTTATATAATGCGATGTCTTCCAGTAAACGGTGTGCATCCAAATCTGATCTACAAACTGTTTTACATAGTTTGTAGAGATGGTCTCAGTCTGTAAACGGTAACACTATCACTGCCACTCTGAAGTCTGATGTTCCACCATCTGGTTTGGATCTGTTGCTATGTGAAATGTATCAGAGAAACAGGCGGGATTTATTTCATCCGCTCTGAGTCCCAACTGAATCAATTGGAAGCACTTTTCTTTCTTTTACAGAGCTTTGTTTTCATTTCCTGTTAGCTGAAGGTGTTTTTGAGTTAAACAGTTGAATTACCGAATCCACGTTTCATCTCATTAAGAAAAAAACCTCAGAAAAGTCTCCAAAAGACTGACTCTCAGCAGGAAACAGAGTTGGATTGGACTGTAGAAGCAGACAGGAATGAAAAGCAGTCCTGTCCAGACCTCTTCTTCTGACCTTGAAAGAGAGGGTTGCACTGCATCCACTATGAGTGTATGTAAGTTTCTCTCTTCTAGTTAAGCATTCCCCTCGTGTGTGGGCACATTACTCCCAGAAACCCCCCCAGGGAGTCCCCAGCTTCATTCCTCCAACAGTGAACCTGTAAGAGCTGAGTAACACAGCCTGGGCTCGAGGATATCATAAGCTCTGTGAAGCAAAAATATGCAGCAGAGACATCGATTGTACTAGACAGCTGGACATTTAGCTGTCTTTTTAAGTTTGAGTGAATGGAAACACTGAAGCACAAACTTTGCTCAATCATTGTAGGCCACGATTCAAATGATCAATTTAAGTCTCTCAACTTGTTGTAGGTTTTTAGTGAGACTGACAAAAGCTATGACACCATTGTTTTCAGCGAGCTGGGATGATCTACCCTTTCCCATAGGATCAGTACATGAGGGGAGACTGTTAACTCTATAAGCTCTACAGCTTCAAGTTGATTCCTACAGGATGTGACAAAGCAACTAGTCCTCATGTTTTATATAACTTCTGACAAACCTTGTGTAAACCTATGGTGATAATGCTAACTTTATACTGCTATTGGTGCCTATAATGCACATAAATGGAAGAATGGAAGAAGACTGGTCTTACCACTCCAGTTCTCTTTGTGTGATCTACACCCGGCAGCACAAACTCTCAAAACCTGGGCTGCATTCTTGAACCTGAGCATCTTTCTTTGTTTGCTATGAAGTTATCACATGGAGCTTTAGAAGTCTAAATCGCTTCATGGAAAAAAAAGAATGAGCAATGAGGTAAAAAGGGTTAACTACCCTAGGGCCTCAAACCCACAGGAGCCCCACAAGTTCCAGGTTTCACTTGGTTTTTGCTCATTTGCACAGGGGCCCTGTGTCAAAAGCAACTCTAAGACTTTAATTACATTAGTTCATACTGCACACATGGTGCACATTCCAAAATAAATGTGCTTGGGATGGGGTTAATAGGGGCAGACAGCTAATTGGGTTAAATCATGGTTGTGCTAAGTTGATTTTTAAAGTTTATGCCACATAAAATAAACCAGTGGCTGCTAACAGGCACTGTAGATGGTTGATGCAAATGTCCTGATAGCCTCTCATATATCTGATATATTATCTGATCCACAGTGTCTGTGTTCTCACAGTATTATCTCGTCTTTGCGTTTGTTTCTGGAGTGACATTGTTACATTTGAATATACAGTAGCACAGTCAGTGCATCTTTCCACCCTCCCCGTTCCTCCCAGTCTATGAGGAACCTTGACTGATCCCTCTCTTCCCTTTCATGCAGCGTGGCAGCCTGGACGTTCCTAGCCCACAGTCATGGTAACTATTCAACACTTTGTCTTTGTTCGCTCCACTTCCTCACTGCTTCTCCCTTCAAATGATTGTGTGCAAAACTGAAACAGGCCTTTTCTCCCCCTCTGTCTGCCTCTCTCCCCCCAATACCACCACCACCACCACCAAGAGCACTTTTTCTCCTGTCTTTTCTTTTTTATACATCTCACTTACTCTCTTCTTCTCGCTTCAGTTGCTTCTTTCCCATTTTACCAACTTTTTTTTTTTCCTTTGGTCGGCCCCCTCATTTACCCCATCACATACAGTGGGCTACACACAGATACATCACACACACACACACACACACACACACACACACACACACACACACACACACAGTGGTTCTCACACACACTTCCATCCAAACTACATCCTGCCTTTTGTGTACAGACAAGAGCCCTTTGTTAGTTGGAACACACAGCCTGGATTACTCCTGCACAAATTTCTGCAGCTCCCCTCTTGTATTAGGACACACACAGCATTACAAGTACAGTACATGATGGTGGCAGGTTGCCAGGTTGTTACTATAGTCCAATGAACACACAAAGCTTTTAGGGGATATTATTGATCACTCAGTACCTGCACGTAAAAGGAAGGTTTATGAATCATTGAATGTTTGGAGGCTCCTCCAAGACTGATCCCTGCAAGCCGTGGCAGGTAGAAACCAAATTACATAACAGCTCACTGGTTGGGAATGTGTTAGAGCACATGTAAATGGAAGTCCTGCGTGTGTGGAGTGTGTCTCAATCAGAGGTTCCCCAATTGTCTAGTATTAAAGGGTTAATTAGAATTTATTGAAGTGGGTTTGTATGAGGTACCAGCACTGAAGCTAAGCAATGTCCAGCAACAAAACGTATCTGAGCCACCTAAAAAAGTGTTTATATTGATCGATGCTCGCTTCATAGCCACCAGACTTCATTGACAAAAACAGTATTTTTTCCTCACAGAACACGAGAATTGTTATTCAGAGTTGTTATTGATGCTGATGAATCTAACATTCGTTAGATATCATAATGTTAGTTGCTGCAATTATTGTTTTTGTGAAGGGAGTCTGGTGGAATTGGAGAGATTGATATATGGCTGGTCAGAAAGAGAAAATATTCTAAATATAGCATACACTTCATTTTTCATATTCATTTTTTTAGGTTTGTTAGGTGAAGTTTTTTTTTTTTGTTGCTGCCCCATCCACAGTAGTGTATTGCTTGTGTCTGTGCTGATCCTCCTGTCGGCTTCTCCAAACTGGGGGGACGTTTGATGTTTTCTGTCTACTCTAGGTAATATACTTGCTATAGATAAATACCTCATACAACGCCACCTCAATGAACACAGATTAAACCTATAACAATCATCAATCTTTATTCATTAAATTATGGTTTACACACAAGCTAACTTAACATTCATTCAATTTAACTTCATCAAGTGCAATAACAAGCACAGACGAGCAGTGCTGTTGTGCTGCTGATTCTAGAAGTAATTTTCATCAAATATAAATTTCTTCTCCTGATAATCATGTTTCAGCATCACTAAATGCTACAACAACTGTAAGCTGCAGCTGAAGAAGAAGGCTAGTCAGAGGCGCACATCATAGCTGTAGCAAATTCAGTATTTAGTGACAATTAGGAACTCAGCACTCTCACCGTAGTTGCTGAATTGATCTAACATGAAAGTGAACTGGTCACAAGGTTTTTACAGTGTCATCTTTAGCTTCATTCCACTATTAGCTGTGCATCAGTATAAACAAACAGTATATAAAAGTGTTGGGCTATTCATTCACAAATATTCAAAATAGTTTGTTCTTCTTGACAAAGTTGACTTTCAGTTGTTTTTGATGACTTTTTCTAAGGAGCCACCAGTTGAGAACCAGCAGCTAAAGAGAGCATGGCTGACGGCTGAGGAGTCAAATGCTGCACTCATTTTACCACTTTGAGTCAGTCTCACTGGCTGACCTGATGTCCTCAGGAAAACAGCCAGCTCCACTCTGGAAACTGTGGGCGTAAGTCACACTCAATCACACACACATAAACACACACACATACACACACACACTTTCAGACTGATGAATGTAAAAAGATGCTTTACTTTAACGAGCAAAGAAATTGCCTCACTGATGAAGACATCCAAGTTCTCTCTCTCTCTGCCTCTCTCCATTACACACAGCAGGTTCCAAATTAGATCTTGGTGCGTTATACTTAGCATACACAAATACACACACACACGCACGCACACACATACTGCCCCAGCAACTGCACAGCTGTTCAGTCTCAACAGGAGGTGCCCATGTTGTGCCCATGTGACTGCAGCCCACATGCTCCGTCCCAGATTTAGTTTACATCCACAAAAAAAAAAAAAAAAATAGGCACCCCAGCTATTCTTACACATCCCAGATATCTCACTGCCTGACATGAAGTGTGATTGTGCAAGCAAACTCGTCTGTATTGCCACCACCTCACATCATCCCAATTAACACTTGGGAGGCTGCATGACAGCCATTAAGAGCTCTTCAGCTGCAGGGCTTAGTGAAAAGAAAACAGTCTGGTTGTTTTTCCTCTGCTGTTTTCCTTGAATAACTGTGAGCGCCCCATCATGTCGCTGAAGCATACTGCTGACATTCCACAAACAGAATCCCAGTAAAGCTTTGCCTCCATGGTAATAAACCCTATTACATATAATGACATTTATGTTGTAGAGCTGCTTCTCTCATTTTTTTGAGTTGCTTGGAGCTTTGGGAGGGTGTGGGGGGTCTGCTTCTTGAGACCCTCTAATTACCCTCAGTAGTCCTAATAGATGACCCTTAAAGCAGCAGGTCAGTTAAAGTGTCAGTTAAAATCTGCACCACACTCAGTTCCTTTGAGCTACCTGACACATATGGATATGCCACACTGACAAATAATTACTGCTGCTTCCGGCAAACAGGCCACGCTAACAAATGGGGGTTAAGCCCTTTTAAATCATGCATACGCATGCTGCTATTGCTCAGTCAAAAACAAACCTTTAAACAGCCTTTATATAACCAGTCATAAATATGAGTCAATCACAGAGTCTAATCTACTAAAGTAACAAACACATAAACACAGAGCCACAGTGTTCAGAAATACATTCAATCAATCAGTTCACACTTCCTTCACCAGTACCCACCTCCATCCACAGCCCTGCCAGTTGCAGGCGAAAGGCTTTTCCCCCGTGTGCCTCCTCAGGTGAGCCTTCAGGTGGCTGCTCTTGGTGTACATCTTGGTGCAGCCAGGAAATGTGCATTTGTGCATTTTGATAAGATCCGCCACCGGATTCTTCTGGAACTTTTGACCTCCAACGAGAATCCCTGATCCCTGGCTGGCTGAGTTACCCCCGATCCCCAGAGGCTTGGCTGCAATAGGGACAGGAGCAATGCGCACAAACTTGGAAGAGACATTAAGGTTGGGGGAGGGCAGGACGTGGGGCACCAGGGCAAAGGTCTGACCTTGGATGTTGACCAGTAGCTGCGCAATTTTGATGTCTGAAGCTGGGGCATGCTGTGGGGGCTGGGGCACTGGCGTAAGAGGTGCTACTGCAGGCTCCTGCTTGATCTGAAGGGGCTGAATCTGTAGGATGACCGGCATCCCACTACTGTTTGTGCCACTGTCTGCTGATGAAGCTTTGTTGCCTGATGCTTTCTTGGCCCCTGTGCTGGACTCATTTGTGGGGTTAACTGATTTGGTCTCACTGGAGGCAGCAGTGGCTAGGCCAGCAGTGCTGGCAGTGGGGACAGTTTGATCTGAATACTTAGCCTCAGGCTCCAGCTTAGGCTCAGGGGAGGCCTCCCTGCACCACTCCAGACCAACTTCTAGACCAAGAGCCTCCTCCAGTCCCACTCCCAACCCAGGGCAACTTTCTCGGATCTCCTGCTTCATCGTTACCACCTCCATATTTTCCTCCAGGAATTCTTCGATCTCTTCCAGCGTGGGCTGGAAAGACCCTCCAAGTTGTTCCTCTGTCTCCACATTGGACCAGGTGAGGAAGTCAAAATTCTCCTCCTTTATGGGCTCACGTTTGGAGGGCTCATCTTTCCGTGAGTCCCAGAGAAAAGTGGACAATGGTATAGGTGTCACGGATCCTGTCTGCACTACGTTGGCACCTCCTAAAGAGGCCTGGGACAGCAGGTGATCCAGGATGCTGTCCTGGCTCTCAACACTGGAGTTGCTGCCATAGCTGGAGCTGAGCACTTGGGAGTCTGGGCTGGAACAGGAGCGAGGGCTGGACGACTCGCTCAGGTCATCCTCCGAAAAAGGTGACGGCATCACTTGGTAGGAGCCCAGATCTGTCACCATGTCTGACAGCCGATAGGCCTGTGGAGAGCCACTGTAAAGAAGAAAAGTCCCCTCGCTAACTGGGGAGTTATCTACCATCCCTGGATACTGCCAAACTGCTGTCTCTTGTTGGACTCAGAGTCTGTGTTTCCGATGATTTGTAAGAGAATTATTCCTTGTGCTGCTGGGAAAGTTAGGCCAAACAAACCCAGGTCACCAAGGCCACACTTCCCACCATCCAACACCTGGTGTGCTCTCTCGGGGTGGAAAAAGTAAGTGTCGGGGAAATACTCTCACAATCCAAGGACTCCAGCCAGGATACAGTATGTCTGAATAGAAATAAACAGAGATAGTCAGAAGTCTGTTAATCTTAATCCCACATGTGCCTACTGCTCAAAATCAAAAGAACTGTCGGACTTTAAGGTCATATCTTCCAACCCATATGTCAGCCTATATGAGATACTAGTCACAATCAGTGTGTGCATAAAATGCTGCAGCAGCTTTTCAGGCTTACAAGTTAATCACTGAATGCAGCTGTGTCATTTAAAGCTTTCAAATCACAATATCAGTGACACAGCACAGTGAAATACTGGGTTATAGAGTCATTTAAACAGTAGACTGTAAACTGCACTCATAACACAGATGTCAGTTACAGTAACACTAAAGGGTGACGTTCCCTAAAACTAATCCAAAAAGCAACTATTTCATCAGAAATGTGTCATTTTGAGCTTGAAGGTTCATTCTTGACCTTGAAGACAGACCATGAGATGCAGCAGAAAGCTCCAAAATAAATCTAGTGAGTAGGCCTTCAGTTAAGAACGTTTTGTCAAGTTTACTTTTGTGAGTTGTGTCTTCATTTCTTCCTATCTTGTTCATCATCTCATGACCCTTCAGATTTATCCTGCAGCATGACTGAGGGGGGTCCCGAGCTCTCCAAACTGGGAACCACCATTACTTTATAGACTGCAGACTACTTTGCTGTGTAAAATCGTCATTATGGAGAGAAAAACTATTAGAAATGTAAAATGCAGTCAATCAATCGGGGTCGACTGATCGATTCTTTCTTCAAACAAAGATTTGATGGTTCTGAGTTCTCAGATATCTCCATAACAACAGTAACAGTAACTTTAATATTGTTTGGTTTTGTTGGACTGTTTGTCAGAAAAACTCTCACTCTTTTCTGATGTTTCATTTATAAAACGATGGATCCAGAAAATAACCATAAGATTTTTCACATATTGAAAACAGATCTATATCATGGCACGACTAAAGTAGAGACTTTGTCATTTTTATTTCATCTTTTGTTTAAGATGTTTTTATTCCTCTCTTCATATAACAGAGTTATTGTTCAATAACTTTATCACTTCTTATGGTGGCCTATTTCAGTATCAGACTGTAAGTTCATGACTAATCGATCAGGAGGCTGTAGCTGCTTGCTCCATGTGGCTCAACAACAGTGAGAGTGTACGGTACCACTTGATCACACTTGTTTTGATGCCGTCCTACTATAGGCTTCATAAATAGGTTATTTTCCTGGAACAGAGAGCGTTGGTCAAACTCACCCCGCCAACACCCCCTCCTCCTCCTGCTTTCCCTATCCGCCCTCCCTTACCAGGGGCCCCTGCATGGTCTGAGTGACCGAGAGTAAACCCAACCAGAGGAAGAAAAAAAAACTGTCAACATTATTTTCAGCAAACGCCGCATGGGGCAGCCGGGAGCAGCGTGCGCTCCTCCGCTGCATGCGTAAATCACCTGCCCTGCTTGTTTACGGGACAATTAAAGAGCTGTAAATCAGTCACATCGCTGCCTCTGAAGTTAAGAAGATTTTCAGATTCAGTCATCAGATTCATCGCGTTAAAATGCAGGCTGGTGCGTTTTGCGTGCCTCGTGTGGGACACGTTGTGAATCATTACACATGTTTGTGGAGGAAAGCTTGGACATCGTCTCTTATAATGCCTGGGCCTTATATTTATAGTAATAACTCAACACAATTTCATGTTTGTATGTGTGTTATAATAATAACAATTACAATTATAACCATTAACTGCTCCATCAGATTTCGCAGGCAGCATGGAGCGGAGAAATTAAAAATCCAAACTCATCTAAATTCATTCATTTACAGTCTGGTGTTTAACTGCGGCAGAGAATTCGAACCCCACGCTAGTCCACAGTGTCGGACTGTGGGACTGTGTTCTGTGTTGTTCTGGCCGTCCCCACCGCGGTGCATAACGCATGAGTAGGCGCGCGTCTCCGCTCTCAACGTAAACATGTTTTCGTCCAGCCCGCTGCAGCATATGGCACCGAGCGGATCCGACACGCGCACCGTGCACCCCCCGAACCAAACCAGCAGAAAATAAACCTGCAGCCTTACCTCGTTCACTCAGATCAAATATAATCCCGAAGCAAAAGGCGCGGGGAGAAGTGTTTTTATCCGGTGCATCCGTCTGTTGGCAGAGCAGCTTTTGCCCTTGAGACTCGCCATGCAGCGGCAGCAGCGTTCAGACTGGACTGAGCTCTGGCTGAGTTGTACTATATGACCGTCACATGACTGCCTGTGTGTGTTACACGGTTACTGTAGTGAGAAATAAGAGGCTGCTGGCTGAAGGCTCGTCCCCGCTCTGCAGCCTCATTGGTCGGTTGTGGTGGGATGGAGGCGGGTCGTCTGGTGCTGTCACTCACAGGTTCTGCTGCGTGGAACAACATGTGGGACGCCACGGTGAAGGAAGGAAGTGGAGTAGTCAAGTGTTATCATGATAAATAAGAAGGTGTAGAAGTGGGCCAGTCAGAGATTCAGAGGAAGAACCTGTCATGTTTCCAAAAACACACAAGATCACATCCACATATTTTTCTTTTTTTTTTAAAGATCTGATTTAAGCAGATCTGCTTATCTGTTTAAGTTTACTTTGTTTGCACAGGTTAAAATCAGTTGTTCAGACTGAAGATTTTTCCACAAAACAGAGATTCTTTGTATGGAAGCCTGCTGACACTCCAGAAAAAGAAAAGTGGATCACATGCACATGCTTATAATGTAAAAAGTTTATTATAACAAGATATTATTGCGTTATTATGACATACAAGCTGTATGTCAAAAATTGTAACAATATAAGTTATCATGTTATAAACTGATGAGTCTGAATGCCGTAATAACATTAAAAAAAATGTTGTTACCATATTCTAAACTTTTTTTATAACAATAAACTTCATAAAGCTTTATAACATGATACTTGTTGTTCAATTGTTTCTACTATCACTTTCTACTGGGAGCAGCAGAATCTCAGTCTGGAGGGACTTGGGAACCAGTTCAGTCCAGCATGGACCAAGGTATGGAGGGTGGACTGGTGGCTGGAGAGGTGCCAGCTCACCTCCTGGGCACTGCCGAAGTGCCCTTGAGGTATCAAATCCCTAACTGCTCCCAGGGCACTACATGGCTGCCCGTCACTTCAACATCTCTCATGTCTATGAGCCCTTTGTGTATGTGTGGTTGTATTTTGGGTCTATACTGTATATGTAAAAACTTGAGTGAAAAAAGAATTTCCCCACTGAGGGATCAATAAAGTATCCATTCATTCTAAAATGCAGCTCAGGTGGTAGAGCAGGTCATCTAGTAATCGGAGAGTCAATCTCATACAGTCCACCACAGCTGTCACACTCACCACTGTGAGCTGAGTGAAATGGTTGATGACTGATCACTGGTATCCAGAACACATTTGAAAAGATCTTTCAGAACAACTCTAAACTGGAACAGACTGGTTTGTACCTCACTACTGGAATAAGTTAGTTGGAGGTGCAGATTGTTCTGAGAGATTTTACAAGATTCTATTTGTAGTGAATACATTTTCTTGTTGTGATATTGTATGAAATTTATTCTTAAGTCACTCTTGGTAAACAGATCTTGATCTCAACGAGATTTCCTGAGAAGATAATTAAAATCTTAACTAATCAGAACTACCAACAGACATACTCATTCTCAATTTAATGTGTGTGACACATTCCAAAGGATCATGTGACCACTGTGTTGCATCACCTTTTCTTTTATCGAAACTCAGTGAGTGTTTTAGAAGTGAGGACACTGAAGTTTTAAATTCTTGCTTGATATCGACTTCAGTTGCTCAACAGTCTGTGGTCTCTGTTGTCATATTTTGGGCTTCATAATGTGCCATACATTTTCTATTGGGGACAGTTCAGTACCTGTACTCGTTGTGTCTTGGCATTGTCATGTTGAAATAAACAGTGACGGCCCTAAAAAAGATGTTGTCTGGATGGCATGGCATGTCATGGGTCAAAGGTCGTGGGCATTCAATGTTGGATTGCATTCAATTATGTGCAGAGATCAGGATTGTATACGGTGAAATCCATAAAGTTCTTGCATCTATTTACCCACACAGGTTTTCAAAAAGTGGTGAACCTCCACAGATAGCAGACCAAATGAAATATAACATTGATTTTTCATCAGGTTTGCACCCTGAAATAATAAACTTATTTCAATAATGAAAAATAGATCAAGACAGACATAAAATCAATGTTCAACTTAAAATCAATCACTGTTTTATCATTGAACCAACATTGAAATAACATTAATTAAACCAATCCCCAGGTAGCAGACCAACATTAAATCAACATTGAATCGATGTTGCCTTTATCACTTATTATTCAACCTCAACCAAAATGATGATTCTGATTCTTTCAACACTGAATCAATGTTTCCATGCTATCTGGATCACCACATGTGAAAGGGATGCCACTTTCATACCCTATCATGATACCATCACCTGTCACCAATGAACCTGTTTACCTGTGGAAGCACTCAAACAGGTGTTTTTTGACTATTCAACAACTTTCACAGTTTTTTTTGTTACAGCATCAAATTCAGTGTATATTTACAAAAAAACAATAAAGTTTATCAGTTTGAACATTAAATATCTCGTCTTTGTACTATATTTAACTGAATATGAACTTTGAACCTCTATGGAAAAGGGATTATTTGCCCCTAATGCTGTCCCGGCATGATTACAATAAAATATCAGCTCAGTTACTGGCTGGCAGACGGCCTATCAGAGGCCTGTCAGAGGTAAGTGTGGGTCACTGTGAGTCAGAGGCACTCAGAGGATATCAGTAGCTGGCCTCACAGCAACATCAACACTTCCTCACACAGAGAGGAACTCACTCTCTCAGGAACAATGTGGGCAAATCAGTCAAGCTCGACAGGAAGCGTTTCTAAAGCATTAAGCTGTTCTTTAACATGCTGTTTGTTTAAGGTTTGTTTAAGGTCTGTTTAAGGTATGTTTTGTTTAATTGGCTACGAGGTGGCAGACTTTTTTTTTACCCCACATTGCCACATTTTAGCACCTGGAGGAAGGAGCTGAAAATAAACTGAGGCAGCATCGTGTTTATAATTCTTCTCTCTTTGTGATGATTCTGTCAGTGATTACATGGAAAGTCTATCTGTCCTGATGGACCTTTTGTTCTTCTTTTCCTGTTTGAGAGAGGGAGAGTGCTGACTGATGATAGGGTTAAATAAACACTTAGAGTAACAACAGCTGTTTTAAGACTTTAACTTACTGTAAGCAGTGCTTCATAAGTGCTGAAAACATGTTAGAAGAATGATTAACCCACACGAGCCACCAGATTGAAACAGATGGAACACAGCAGTGGAAACACCACCACTTTTGTCCACAGGAGGTGCCAACACACAATGAAATATAATTTCATATTTTGTAGCTGCTTTAAGTCAAATTCTGATCTACAGTTACAAATTACTTTATAGATTCAAATTGACATATAGAATCTATGATCAGCTTGTTAAATGTGATGCATTGTTACAAAAAAACACTATACAAAATAGCTGCACCACACGTCTTCCATTGCAGACTCACCACTCCTCGCTCACAAAGTTTACACACCTAAGACATCCAAGAATGGATGTATATTTTAAACACAAAATTGACCTATTATCACAATGGTAAGTTAGTGAACATGTTAACAAGCAGTTGCCTTTAAACAGGGCAGCATTAGCATTCATTTGGAGTCATGGTTCTGTTTCAGAAGGATGAAAGTCCAGGAACTCTGGGAAGTGACCACAGAGCTCAGACGCTATCAGCATTCAGACAGTAGCACACTTTCTCACAAATTAGTGTGCATTTGAATATATATTGGTAAATTGGATGATGAAACAGGATTGCAGCTCCTTGAGGATCTCCAGCTTGAGGAGAAGATGATCTTTATGATCATGTTTCACCTGTGAAACAACGAGTCAGTTACATGAACCAGGAGCTTCATAAAAAGCTTCCTCTTATGAGACCTGCTTAGTAAAAAAAAATGTACAGAAAGCATATCAGTCCTCTGGGCTTTGAAAAATGATTTGATTGATTAATAAAATCTTAGTCCTGAAGCCAAGAGGAGGACTACATAGCATTGGTGAATTACTGTGAGCCTTGCAGAGTGTGTTTGCTATCATTCACTGTGTTGTACACCAACAGTTCACTCAGCAGTTTGAAATGAGACGATTTGCACACTAAACCAGCATTTTTCTGGCTCAAATGAGGACCAAAAGATTTAGCCAGTGTGGTCAAAGATCTTTACCAAAACAGCATGAAAACACATTTCCAGATTGGTGGATTAGTGTGGATTCTGCTGGCAAATACCACTGACAAGAAATACAGTCAAGCTGAAGCTGTGATTTTAGTATTTTGGAATAATAGTCATTTTGGGTTGGTAGTCAGTTTTTGTTGGATGGTTTGCGATCCAACATTTCTTTGCATTTCCATCAACTGACAAAATGAATCCTTGACACCTCTTTAGCCTTTAGCTGCTATATAACTGCTAGCTAGTTGCTATATAGTACTGAGCATGTAGTGTACAGTGAGTTTGTCAGAGCTATCAGAGCTAAAAGAAAACAAGCAAACAAAAAAAAAAAACAGCCTGCTGCTGCCTGAAAAGACGCTGATAATAGTGAACCAAAAAAGAAAAACAATGAGCTGAAAGATGCTAAAATGCTCTGTAGAGCTGAGGAGAACTTCAGAGTTTGTTTGACACTACACACAGTCATCTGATCCATTCTTAATATCGATTAGAGCAGCTTTAAGTAAAGACTCTGAATCAGATTTTAAAACACAGTTAGCTAGAGCTCTAAACTGATGAATTTGGGCTTGAATAAAACACACACAACATTTTTAGGTAGTAAATAAAGACCGTAATGATTAAATGAGTGTGGCACGTCTGTTGCCACCGTAAGTCCTCTCAGCACAAAGACACTCTTGGAACCAGTAACCCTTTCTATTATTTTTATTAGTCAGGGCCACAAACACCACACACAATCCAGCCGTTCGCAGGCTTCTGGTCACTCTCACTGCCGTCTGGTTCTGTGCATTTTCCAGTCTCTCTCTCTCACCGCCTGGTCCAGCACGCTACTGTTAAAGGGGAGAGTGATTAGTTAACAGTGAACAGGTGTGCTCATCATCTCCCCTTGCGCTGCTCACCTAAGCCCTCTCCACACCTCTCTCTCTCTCTCTCCTGCAGCTGATGCACCACACCCCTCCACAATGAGAATCTGGAATGGTTCAATGCATCTGTTCTCTCTCCTCAGCTCGTTTATTTCTCTCTGTGTTACACTCGAACAGGCTTGCAATTATGCAAACTCAGCTATATTTTTCAGTTTCTTGTATGTACAGAGGGTGCTGGGTTACCTCAGCTGGGCTTGGCAGACTACACGGTATGTCTTTGCAACATGTCAAATAGATATAATGTTGAACAGTCAGATATAGTTCATGTTTTGTCTTGAGAAATTCAAATGTAAAAGCATTTGAATCATACAACAAAACTGAAGTAGCTGAATTTCCCTTTTTTCAGACCAACTGATTTTCATCACGCTTCATTTACTTACTTTTTTACTAAACTATACTTTCAACCTTCAGTCCCCCTTCAGTGACACTCAGCTCGAGCCCATTGGTTTCTACTGCAGATGTAAATCTTTAAAAACTGTAGCTTCTAACAAACTGCTGTAATTATTTCATTTGTTGAGGACTATTTCCAGCGGTGGATTAATCCAAATTTGGTGCTCTAGTGAGTATTTGGGGCAGCAGGACGGTGTGTGTGGAACTGAGTGAAAATAAACTACAGTGTGTGTGTGTGTGTGTGTGTTCCTGAAGGAACACGATGTGTTTTTAATCATTTTTGGACAACAATGGAGCTCTGTAGCAGAGAGGAAGAAGATCTATCAGGCTGTGATACGCACACAAAAGTTGTTAGC
Source organism: Argyrosomus regius (assembly GCA_946959425.1). NCBI lineage: Eukaryota > Metazoa > Chordata > Actinopteri > Sciaenidae > Argyrosomus > Argyrosomus regius. The sequence goes on from OX336885.1 coordinate 660,825, forward strand.
TGAATCAGTTTGATTATTGTTGGTATCAGATTCTTATAGGATTAATTAATATCAAGAAAAGAGAATTTTTAAATCAACTGCAGATTATCTCTCACCATCATTCCCTCTTCATACAGTACAGTTGCCTCCTCACCACGCTGACCCCACAGAGTCTCCAGTGAAGTATAAAGTAAAGGGCTTGACCGGGCTCTGCATGGTACGTATATAGTAGAATGCATTACAGTAGCTGGATGTTATTAGGCCTACCATGTTGCGCGACAGGCAGAGCAGCAATTTCTGTCTGATCCCACTTGACCTCTTAATCCAGCCGTCAAACAGCTGGAGCCAAAAGCCACGAGACTGCCCCTGCAGGGTGGCTCTCCCTGATCCACAGATTACAGGCTGAGTCTGGATGGATGAGAGCACTGCTGAATCGAGGATTAGTCGCGTGCCTTTGCCCTACTTCTTTCTCTCTGTCTCCATCTCTCCAGGGATGTGTACAGGCTCTAATGTTCAGATGGTAGATGTTGAAATCTGGTTACTCTTTCCCTCCAGAGATGCTGCAAGTCTGAGGAGGCCACGTTACTGATGGAGAATGCAAATAAGCAAGATGATTTATTCCAACTACATGCGGCATGTGGGATCTCTCGACAGAAGATTTGACACCATTTCATAAATGTAATCAATGATGACACATATAGACTTCCTTCTTTTCATTTCTAGAGTGACTCAAGTTAGTTAGGTGGTGACAGAGGAACCTTTTGATCCCAACTGGACATGACTGACTTTTTAAAATATCCAATTACATAACAATATCTCTGATCTTTGCCATATCACTTTATATAATGTTGTAAGGTTTGGCTTGGTGTAAAATCAAGTCATATCAACACCACCTGTCATGTTCCAAATGTGTTCATTTGAACTAAATATGAATGGGCGACAAGCAAAGGAGAGAGTCAGTCAAACTTAGTCTATATGATAATGTATCTTTTAGACTGTCCTCTGTGGGTGTACCAGGTGTGCAGGGCCTTTAAAGTAAGTGGAGCTCAGTGGAACACAGTACCAGCAGGTGTAGTGGGAACTGCAATTAGTCATGACCTATCAAATGGTCTGGTTTCCTGCCTGTTAACAGCCAAAGCATTGCACAATATGATGTGGAGACTATGGCAAGCCCTTTTATCAGTAATAGCAATTGTAGATATCAACAAAAGCTATGAAACTAGTAAGAATTTTAAAGTGTAGATAAGGTCTCCTGGCAAGGTGTCGGGCCACCACATGCTTGGCATTGATCCTACAAGTCTCTGAACCATTCTTCTAAAAGATCTTCTTCATTTGTTGTCTGTGTGTCGGTGTTCACCTGGGTTGAGATATGATGACTATGAAGACCATGGCATGTGAGTGACATCGTTTAAATCAAATCAAATCAAATCAAATTTTATTTGTATAGCCCAAAGTCGCAAAATACATTTTGCCTCGGAGGGCTTTACAATCTGTACAGGGAGTGACACCCTCTGTCCTTAGACCCTCGGTTCGAGTGAGGAAAAACTTGCCCACAAAAAACCCTTTTAACAGGGAAAAAAGTGGAAGAAACCTCAGGAAGAGCCACAGAGGAGGGATCCCTCTCCCAGGACGGACAGACGTGCAATAGATGTCACGTGTACAGTCAACAAGTCAGCAGAAACATTTTGTACAATTACAATGAAAAATGACAATGGATTACAATGAATGATAAAATGATTACAGTAGCAGTAGAACCTGTGATAGAGATAGAGAGACACAGATGCACAGCAGCAGCAAATCATTAACTAAGTTACTATAAACTGTAATGGAGATCTGGTAACATTAATGACAGCAATAATATATGTAGTGGACGTCATGCAGGACCACAGCAGCAGTCACGATCCACAAGAACCTGCTGGACAAGAGAGCACAGAAACTCTGGTTTAAATGCTCAAAGAAGCATTAAAGCATAAAGGTGATCACTCAGAACAACTTTGTGTTGACCTACAGTGACAGCTGGACCAAAACCATGTCAGCAAAATGTCCCTCATAGCACAACAGAGCTGCAAGATCCCCTCACTGTAGGCATCAAATATTCAGTCATTCAGGCCCACTTGTGGGGAATCCATTGAAGGATGACTCATCTGACCAGATCACTTTGTTCCACATCTCTGTAGACCAGTGTCGATGCTTTTTGAACCACTGAACTCTCAAATGTGCGTTCATCTTTGTAATGTGTGCTTATGCACTGCAGCCTGACTATAACATCCCCTCTCTGCTGACGGCTGTTCTTGCTGACAGTTTGATCATGTCCTGCATCGACATCGACCTGAAGAAGTCGGTCTTCTGTTTTTTCTTAGATATCGCTCTAATACACGAGCATCACAGTCATCAAATGTACTTCCTATTGTGTCTGATGCATGATGGTATGTTAATTGCTTTAGCGTACCATGCAGTGCACCTGTGTGTATTCTTATGTTTCATTCGTTCCGTTTTTTCCTTTAACTTGTCACATATATCAAACAGGTGCGTATGAGAAAATAAACTGTGCACCTGACAAAAAAATGCTGCTTCGGTGCAAAGTCATGATTAATGCAGCACCACAATAATAGAATCCAGCTCCTCAGGATCTCATCTGTGCTGTGAAAATGTGAATATGTTAGTAACGTCAACTTCTGGCCCCTTTAAAGTTCCCATGAAACAGGAAGCAGAGGGTTGGTTGCTTCCTCATTTTGATGAGTTTCCTATGAAAACAGGCAGATAGGAGGGACTCACGGATATTGATTACCGTTTCCAGTGAACACGATGGGGCCAGTCTGGCAGGGAATACAGTATCTCGCCAAAGTGGTTTTCTTGCTGGGTTTGGCCCCTGGCATCCTGGGCCAAGTCAATTCAGTTTGCTACATGGCTGACCAAACTCACCACAGTTAGTGGTTCGCATCTTCTTTCTCTCAGGAAAGTCCGTAAATCTCCTCAGTATTGTAATGTTATTCCCTGTTGGCTGCTGAGCCCGGTTCTGTTGCCTGCTAACGGCAGATTAATTTAGTTGATTAATTGATTTAGCAGCAGTTAATTAGCAGTTAGCTACTTTAGCAAGTGGTTAGGCTAAAGCTATCTGTTCATCAGGAAACTGAGCAGCGGATCAGAGGGAAAACTATCAAATATCTTCTGTATAAAATCTGATCCAGTTTCACCAAAATCACTGAATAAAGTTCTTAAGTTGTGCTTTTGTACAGTAATCAGTGAGGCCCGGCCATAGATGACTGTAGCTCAGAATCACTCAGACTGTATCAAACAGGAAGCACTCCATTCCAGCAGCGTCATAAGAGAGAAAGCGTTTCATTGGATGTAAAATTAGTACACGCCCGAGTGCAGGATGAATCATGAACAACTTTTTATGGTTATCAGGAAATGACAAACTCTAAAATTCAATTCAATTCAATTTTATTTATATAGCGCTAAATCATAACAATTTCACCATGAGCAAGCAGTTAAAGTTAAAGGGGTAGATAGATACTGTAAATAGAGAGAGACACAGATGCACAGCAGCAGCAAATCATTGACTAACTATAAACTGTAATGGAGATATGGTAGCAATAATGACAGTAATAATATATGTAGTGGATGTCATGCAGGACCACAGCAGCAGCCACGATCCATGAGAACCTGCTGGACGAGAGAGCACAGAAACTCCAGGGAAGAAGTTTAGTTAGTAACATGCATTCATGAGACATACTAACTATAAGCTCTATCAAAAAGGAAAGTCTTAAGTCTACTCTTAAAAGTGTTGACCGTGTCTGCCTCTCGAACCCCAAATGGTAGTTTGTTCCACAGAAGAGGAGCTTGATAGCTGAAAGCTCTGGCTCCCAATCTACTTTTGGAAACTATAGGAACCACAAGGAACCCAGCATTCTGAGAGCGCAGTGTTCTAGAGGGGTAGTAAGGTACTATGAGCTCTTTTAGATATGATGGTGCCTGACCATGAAGAGCTTTGTATGTAAGGAGAAGAATTTTAAATTCTATTCTAGATTTAACAGGTAGCCAATGCAAAGAAGCCAATATGGGAGAGATGTGATCTCTGATCTTGGTTCCTGTCAGAACACGTGCAGCAGCATTCTGAATTAGCTGCAAAGTCCTAAGAGACTTATTGGAGCAGCCTGATAACAATGAGTTACAATAGTCCAGCCTAGAAGTAACAAATGCGTGGACTAGTTTTTCTGCATCCACTTGAGATACGATGCGTCTGATTTTTGCGATGTTATGTAAGTGAAAGAAAGCAGACCTTGAAAATACCATGAAGAATACCTGAAAATATTGAAAACATGACTTTGTGTCATTGTTGGTCCAGATACTGGAGGACAGGGGACAGGACAAAAAACTCTTTCATCTCTCACGCAGACTTTTGAGAGTTGCTACAATTCCTGTCGGTCACCAACAGAGGTTAACAAAAGTCATGGATGACTCAATGCCTCTGTCAGATACAGTAGGTCTTTGCAATACACTGCATGATGTAATTTACAGATGCACAGTGCCAAGTTCATATGCTTATCTAAAACTGCAAACACTGGACATTTTGTCATAGGCCAAAGATTTGTCTGTGGTCAGATAAGAGAGTGGATGAGTGCAGCCAGGCAGAGAAAGAGCACTGTTTCTTCACTCTGTCAATACATCCATCAGAGATACACCAAGAGATAAAAAGATGTGATCCAGCCATCCAAGACTGAGCTGTGTGAAAATTCTGAGTGCATTTCGGAACCAGGAAATGTAATCTTACGGCTCTCACAGACACTTTATTACTTTATTACACCTTTATTACTATTTGATTCTTGAAGCTCCAGATAGATGGACTAGTATCTCCAAAACCAAAGGAGTAACATCATGGAATAGTTCATTAAAGAGTCACAGGAGATGCTTATTCTTAACATGAAATAGACCTTTTCCACAGCATTATAACTATTTCTTCTGTTTCCCACACTGTAAATGGCAATAATAACACCTGTGCTTTTACTTTTCCTGCTGTGACAAGTCAAAATGTCTGCTGTGGAAAACGCCTCTTACATTCGACAAACTCGGCTGTGCTCTAATGAATTACTGCTCTGTGAAATAAGGTGCAACGGTCGTTGGTACAAAACCTGAGACAAAACCTCAGTTCCAAATCATGTAGTCATGTACATATCTCTGAAAGGTTGATCAAATTAAATGTTTAAGTTCATGGATTAACTCTAAACGTACTTTGAAACCACACTAAGCACATTATGAAGACAATGTTCCACACGTTGTTTTATATCTGATGCCAGAAAAAGACTTGCTTCATGTCTTCTATTAATACTGGACTGTGTCGACACTAAGTATTAAAAGTCTGGTGCCGTTCCTGATAATGTCATCTGTAATAGTTTCTGCAGATTCAGAATGAGATGTTCCTTTTTCATGCACTGTTGCACAATGCTTGATGGCTCCCTCTAGAAACAACAGTTTCATTGTCAACTCATCAACTTATTTTCAAATATGAATTCTCAATTCTCAATTCTTTTTTCAGGGTATTCCTGAAAAAGACAAACTCTGAACACACTGATGGAACAAACAAAACAAAACAAAGAACTTTGTTTGAAGAAAATTAAAAGTTAAAAAAAACTTTCCAATAAGAGCAATTTGTCGTAATCAAGCAGAGCCATGCTGTAAATGCTGCAGTGGTGGTAAAATAATGAAACTACAGTGTGTGCAAATTAGCCTCGTCATCTTTTTTCAGAAGTCTAGAACCAAAAAACCTGGGGCTGAAATTTGTGCTGAGACCACAAAACCCAGTTAGCCCAGTTCTTCTGTTTGTATTAAAGTAAAAGCTGCGACGTAGCAGTGAGCTGGAAGAGCAGCTGGAGGGAACTGATGTCCTGAAATGACGTCATTAGAGAACAGCTCATGTAGGCATTAAAAGCTTAGGACAAAACAAAATGCAACACGATGTGACTGCACAATGTTAGTCCTCCATTCATTATCTGTGGGGAAGGTAGATGTTGTCCCCGCCGACATCACAGGTGGCTTCAGGAGTGTGTTTCACATTAACGCACAAAACAACCAAAAGTCAGCAGAGCAGATAAAACTATGTGCAGATGTTTAAACAGCGCTCTCTGCTGCACTGACCTGTATCGCTTGTATCGACCACATGGATGATGACATATTTGAATGGGTGACAGTGTTCAACATTGATATACTTTGGTATATTAATAAAGACAATGAAGTGTGAACATGATGGTTAGACCTTTTGGAGAGAGCATTTCTCTGAAATCTAAGTCAAAAAACTTTGATTTGACCTCTGGGTTCAATTCATGCCACTACGCTGATCTGCAATCAGATATGAGCATCATCTAGGTCTGAGAACACATTATAATCCACCTCAGGTGATGATTCTATGAGCGTGCAACTCCAACTATTGCTGTTGCCAAGCCGTTGCACCGCAGTGCATGTGGTGAGGTCAGAAGGTCGAACAGATAGATGGCAGGATGAGACTCAAGAGGCAACAAGAAAACTCTTTATTATGAATCTTACAATATTTGTATGAGTGCTAGTGGCAGCAGAGGCAGCTGACTGCTTCTCTGTATGGAAACTATCAACACTCTATATGACTATGACGCCATCTGCTGGTAGAAGAGAGGAAGATAGTTTCTTCAAACAGATGGGGGAAGGAGTGAAAGACCAACTAATATTGGCAAAATGTTTATCCCCTTTAGAAATATAGAGGAACAACAGCTAGGTACAAGGGCCTATGGGAAATGTAGTCTGAATTAAAAGAACAGCACTGATAACAGTCAGTGACCAGGTTTCTCTGAACCACTTTAATGTGTCACAATGAGGACTGTTTGAATGTTTGCATTCTCTTTCAAACAGTGACAACAATTCATCATGACAAGATTTGACAAGATTCTTATCACATTATTCACATCTGTAGTCATGAAGTCCTTCGAGAGACTGGTGTTGTTGCACCTGAAGGACATCACAGACCCCCTGCTGGACCCCCTGCAGTTTGCCTACCGGGCAAACAGGTCAGCGGATGATGCAATCAACATGGGACTGCACTACATCCTCCAGCACCTCGACTCTGCAGGGACGTACGCCAGGATCCTGTTTGTGGACTTCAGTTCAGCGTTTAACACCATCGTTCCAGACATCCTCCACACCAAGCTCACCCAGCTCACTGGGCCCTCCTCCACGTGTCAGTGGATTACAAACTTCCTGACTGACAGGAAGCAGCAGGTGAGGCTGGGGGGCATCACATCCAGCAACCGGACTATCAGCTCTGGCGCCCCCCAGGGGTGTGTGCTCTCCCCACTGCTCTTCTCCCTTTACACCAACGACTGCACCTCAAGAGACCCGTCTGTTAAGCTCCTGAAGTTTGCAGACGACACAACGGTCATCGGCCTCATCAGGGCGGTGACGATTCTGCATACAGACGGTTGAACGGCTGGTCTGCTGGTGCGGTCAGAACAATCTGGAGCTGAACTCGCTCAAAACTGTGGAGATGACAGTGGACTTTAGGAGAAGTCCCCCCACTCTGCTGCCTATCACCATCACCAACAACACTGTGACTGCTGTTAAAACCTTCAGGTTTCTGGGCTCCACAGTCTCCCGGGACCTGAAGTGGGAGACCAACACAGTCACCATCATCAAAAAGGCCCAGCAGAGGTTGTACTTCCTGCGACAGCTCAGGAAGCTCAACCTGCCTAAGGAGCTGCTGACACAATTCTACTCTGCCATCATTGGGTCTGTTCTCTGCTCTTCAATCACTGTTTGGTTTGGATCGGTCACCAAACAGGAAAAGAACAACGGACAATAAGGTCTGCAGAGAAAATTATCGGTGTCAGCCTGCCCTCCATCCAGGACCTGTACCTGTCCAGAGTCAGGAAACGGGCAGGTAACATCTCTGCAGACCATCACACCCTGGTCACAAACTGTTTAAACTTCTCCCCTCTGGGAGGCGCTACATCCAAAACATCCAGACACAAGAACAGTTTTTTCCCTCAGGCTGTCTCTGTGATGAACAGCTAAAACCGGACTCAAATGTCAGTAACATCACTGTCATACTGTGCACACTGTATATTTATATTTATTACCTCATCCTTGCACTATGCACCATTGCACCAAAAAGGAAAAAATCCCTGTCTATACACACAGATATTTATGTGTATATATATATATATATATATATATATATATATATATATATATATATATATTTACCTATTTACCTATTTTACATGTACATAGCTTTGTCTTTGTTCTTGTTTATGTCTACGTTTTTTCTATCTGTTTGTACAAAGAGAGCAAAGTGAAACCGGAGTCAAATTCCTCGCGTCTATCCAGCGAATTTATTCTTCCTCTATATGCCTCAGACACACTGTGATCAGTGTGATATCTACCTGGTTTGTGTATGTGTCGATGTCTGAATGCATTGAAATTACATGTGGGAGGGGGGGCATAGGGAGGTTTGTTTGATTGTATATAAAAAAGAATATATATATAAAAAATTTCGTATTACATAATGATTTGTTATGTTTCACGTTATTACTAGACAGGTCTGCCCAAAAAGGGAGAAAAGGTAGAAAGCCTTCCATGAAGCTCAGCGAGTCATTTTATTTATTGTTACTTTAATAAAATGAAGCATTGAAAGTGCACCATGGGCAGACTCTTAATGAACTAGGAGCTATGCCAGGACCTGAACATAAATCAGAACGGCAGAAAAGAAAGGAGAAGAAAAAGGAGCGCTTCTTTTTGGTGTATCACAAAAGCCAGTCAGTTGTTTTAACAGGAACGCTCCATCATTGCCTTAAAACACACTGCAGTTTGTACTGAATGCATCATGGCTGTGGTGTTTTTTTCATTTGTGTTTTTAATCTGGACAAAAATAAATGAAACTAATAACTACTCTTTATGTGAGTATGTTGACTGTTTGTGTCGGCCCTGTGATTACTGGTGAGTCAGATGATGAACCCACCCTGTCGTTCTGGGACCAGCCCCTGCACATCAAATAAAACTTAGTAACTAGATTTAAACCAGCATTAGATTTACACTACAATCTGTCAGTCTCCCTATACAACATATAGTATATGTTTTTATGAGTAAAGTAAAAACTGAATAATTTCATACTAAACATTTAGTAATAAATATCTCATATCTTGTAAAATCAAGAAAATATGTTTTTGTTCTAACAGTAAGAATTTGGCTGCTGCTGTGGAGCAATCAATCTTTTTGTGCTGAATGTTTTTCTCTCGCAATGACTCAGCAAACCTTTCCATAATCCCCATAATTCCTAAAGTTATGTTCACTTGGTTTCCTTCGTGGATCTTCACACATTTTTAATAATTAATAATAATTTCTCACATTTAAAGGCAGTGAAATGAAGACCTCGTGACAAACTCTTGTGATTGTGCTTTGATTCTTTAATCCGTCTGTGTTTGGCTCTGCCATTGTGTAAACCCACAGCTAAATAATAAATAAACAGATAAAATTATTACAAGAAGGTAGTAACTCATTACATACGGTATATAAACACATGAGGCATGTTTTCAACATGGACTTACTGCTGCCATAGAAAAATAAATCTAACAAAATGTTAAGAAATCAAAATAGCGACAAATAAAGCAGATAACCCGCCGGTGGAGGAATGCACAGCGTGAGGTGTCTGTAAGGCAACTGGAGCGTAGACAGCGCACTGTGTGCATGAGTGGCAATGTGGCACCATGGAATAGACACCGTTACTGTCCAAACCCACAGAGGAAGAGTCTCTCACATGAATTTGGTACAAAGTGGACTTAATAAACACATAATTATCATCTGAACAAAGAATCCTCATCTCCTCTTCTCAAGGTGCATTATTCTGTGGACTCATGTCCACCCCCTGCCCTCCTCTCCCCCAACTATATCAACCACATGTCCAAGAAGGCTTTCAAAGTTCTGGGAAAAGACGAGGCAACCGTTTGATAGAGTCAAACATCTCAGGGTACGTTTGTTGATGTAAACTGGACAGTGACGAGGTGCCACTGAGGTGGATCTTCTCAGCAGACCTCTGACTTGCAGCTCTGTGGGGGTCACTCCAAGTCCTGAAGGTTGATTGTGCTTCCTGTGAACTGGGAGTTGTCAGAGCCGTTGTCGTCCTCCGTCATCACTGAAGGTTCCTGAGAGGAAACACAGTCACAGAGCTCAGTCCTCTCGTGTCAGACTAACCAAATATTACAGCAGCTGTCGGGTTCATCAGAGTGTGGAAATGGAATCTGTTCAATTCTCAAACTGAGAAGGCACCAACAAAGAAATGCATGCTGTCAAGTGCAGAGCTTTGTGTGTTTCTTTAAACACACAACATTTTAAGACATTTCGTTCACTTGTTTCTTCTTTTTTATGCATCTACATTTTATTTTGTCAGTGTCACATTTGATTTGAATGGAGTTGTGCTTCTCACTGAAGCATCAGAGAACTTTTCTCACCTGTAAAATGTTGACGGGCAGGTCGGTGGTGAGCTGAGAGTGGGAGCTGGATGGCTGCGAGCTCAGCTGGAAGGCCAGGTCGCCGTCACTGGCCGGGTCATCCTGCATGAGCACACACTTTGATCAGCAACAAACTTTGATTGAGTTCAACAAAAGCTCAATGCGGTCGGTACTGTCCTATCAGATGATAATCAGATCTGATGTTGGGGATCTCACCTGCAGCAGTTGAATCTGAACGTACTGGGCCCCGGTGACGGGGTCTCGCAGAGTCAGGCCCCCATTGGCTGCTGCAGCTCCTTCACTATAACGAGCAGCAGAGGGAGCCATCGGTGCTGGAGCAGTGGCCGCCTTCGCTGCTTTAGTTTTTCTCTGACTTGATCCTGAGCTCCCTGGATTGGGTTAAGACAACACTGTCATCACTTTATTCTCAATCTAGTTTGACTGAAGATTATAAACAAAAGATTCAACGTGTGTCTCACCAGAGGAGGCTGAAGGACCTCTTTGCTTCTTCTTCTTGGCCAGCTGGATGGCTCTGTAGTCTGTCCTGGCTGAGCCTCCGCTCTCCTGACAAACAGAATGGGCACAAAAGTCACGACGCAGAACCAACAATGTTATGTACCACAGTCATGCTGCTGATGTTTGTGCAAGTCATATAGTAAAAGGTACAGATCTTTATTCCACAAGGTGCCTACAATACCCACAATTCAAGTTAACCACAGCCTTAAGTTGCTAGCCTCAAACAGAGATTTCATTTTCAAAGTCTTCAACCAATGCTGACTCACATGACATCACTTGAGGATATTTCACACAGCTCTTCATGACCATGACACTCACCAGGAAGCTGCTTGGTGACACAGCGTTGAGTTCCTGGTCCTTCTGTGGGCTGAAGCTGCTGCTGTGCCCGGGGAAAACAAACTGGGTGAGGACCTTTCCTCCTTCTTGAGGCCCCAGTACCTCCACACAGCCCAGCAGAGGACCGGCTCCTCCCTGGCCGCCCACCTCCACCACCTTTGGGGGTGAGGCCAGCAGTTCAGCAACGGGGGCCACTGCCAGGGAGGCTGTGGGCTCCACACTCAGGGCACTGGAGGAGCTGAGTGGGTGCTGCAAGGTGGGGTCCACAGAGACGCCGGCGCCCTGCATGGTGAGAGCTGTGAGGGTTCCCAGGGCCTCTGGGGTAACCGTCTGCACGTCATCCAGATTGAGAGTGCCCTGTGGGGGCAGGACGTCACCCACTGATCCTTCCAGACCGTGGTGTGGGCCCATGTCAGCACTGGCTGCCAGAATAAGAGGGTCCACAGCTTTGGCCAGCGTGGTGCTGGTGCCAGCACAGAGTGTGGTGCCGACTGAGGAGGGGTCAATGGTGAGGATGCCTGAGCTGATCAGGGAGAGGTCCATGGTGAACGTGCCATTAGAGCCGCTCCCGCTGACAGGAATTCCCACTCCGATGCCGGCGGTGGGTGCAGTGCCTCCAGGCACAGTGGAGAAAAGAGAGCTGAGGTCCAAGTTGGTCAGCTGGTCGGCCCCGGTAATACCAGGACCTGCAACTGTTGTCGCGGTGGAACTGATGAGCTCGCTGCTGGGGGTGAGGGTGGGTGTGGTCTCCATCTGGCTAAGAACATCTGGAATGGAAGAGACGGAAAAGTTACAGGATGGTCAAAGTTTTCTCCAGAAAATGTAAATCAAGATTGTAAATGTATGTTGTAGTAAACAACAACAACAAAATATAACCCCTCTAAACATTACACTCAAATTCACTTGTTGAATTTTTGAACATTTTGTTTGGCACTAGCATCAGTTCAGCATATCATTTGGCCACCTGAGTTGCACCGCTCTGATCAAGGAGAAAGTTTAATTTAAACGTCCCCCACAGTCAATCAATCAATTCCATTACAATCATTACTTCTGAGGCCACGAGCCAACAGTGGGGTTACTAACCAGGACTGAGGTGGTGGTGTTTGAGCATGTGGCTCTTAAGGCTGCTGCGGGAGGAGAAGTGCTTGGAGCAGTTGGCCACAGGACAGCGGGTCCTCAGGGTGCTCGCGTCCTGTTTGTGTTTCTTGGAGTGGATGTACAGGCTGCTGCGTGCTGAAAACTTGGCATTACAGCCTGAAGAACACAAAGAAAATGTGACAGTGTTACAAGTTAAAACTTTTTATTTCACAGAGTGAAAGAAAAAGCATATCTATGTTCACTTAACTGAACAAATATTCTGATATATCCATGAATAAATAGTTGTACTGTATTTTGTTTTGGTGCCTGTTTGTACCTTCTGCATGGCACTGGAAGGGCTTGGTGCCCAGATGGGTGATACTGTGACCCTTGAGGTGCTCTGCCCGGGTGAAGGATTTCCCACAACCCTCCTCTGTGCAGACAAAGCGACGGTCATCATCATGTTTCCTGATGAACACAGAGAATGAGACTGTGGTCAGCGAGACTCACAAACGGAAACATCGTTAGAACAACAACAGGTGGACGGACAAAAAGACAAAAACTAAACTGACAGAACGTGTACAGAAACACAAACCTGGAAAATCAGGACGACCTGTTGGTTTTCAAAGACGAAGCAAAACAAAGCAGAACTGCAGTGGCAGTAGACGTTTACAGGAATGCTACTGTTACACCACAAACATACATCGACACCACTGTGACAATACACTGAAACAAGCTGACAACAAGCTCAAAACTTCATGCTACTCAATGCAAAGTATTGATTGACAGTAACTGTTGACGTCCACCCTGTTTATACTGAGAGAAAAGCATCTGTTAACTAGAACACTACAGATCTCCACCAGATGTGTCTGTCTGAAACAGTGGAAGGTAAAATATCTTCAACAGATGGTAAAGCACCAACTGCAACACCACCACGACTGGAGATGCAACTAGCGGAGATTTAACAGGGGTTTATTCATCATGTGTCGTGTCTGTTCTTTAGTGGATCAAAACATACTGGCTGTAGAATTCATCTGCAGATGCTAGAGATCAAGGTGAGACCAGACCTAGCTGATATCTGGACACATGTGTGGTAAAATGGCAAATACAGCAATCAACAGGGGCACAAAACTGAGCTGTTTAAACTTGGAACTTGCTGCAACCACGAGAGATCATGCAGTCAAAACGTGCTCAAAGGCACATTAGGTTGATGGGTCCAGTAGTTTGCAAGATGCTGCAGACACACACATCCAAATGTCTAATCTCTGCCAGGGGAAATAAACACTCACCGTTTATGTCGGAGCAACTTAGACATGCTGGTGAAGGACCAGCCACAGCCTTCTGAGTCACATACAAACGGCCTCTCACCTGGAAACAGGAAATGAAAAGGTTGTTTATGAGTGCACGGGATCTACTGAACTGCACTCGCTGCGGGGCATATCTGACTCGGTGACCGGGGAAGTCATGGAGGACAGCAACAAAGATGCATCTGTCCCATGCTGAGGAGCAAGTGTTAGTACTGCCCCTGCTAATGAGAAGAGAAAGAGCCTGTCGGTGCACGAGACCCTCAGGCCCACACAGAGGTTTGAGGAGCTCAGGCTTGTGAAGGAGCTCAGTTACCACAGGTCAGGTTTCAGTTTTTATACTTTAATGACTTTCTGTTTTCCTCTTTTTGTCCTCAGGAGGAATGTGCTGAGGCTCTATACTGGAAGAAACATCTTCAAACCAAAAAAAGTCTGATATAGCAACATAGTCTAATATGCCCATCTGTCGTCTTTGCAAACCACACCTGCTGCTGCACTTCCTCTTCAAAATAAAACAAAGGCTCTTTTAAGAGGCGCTCACTTCTTCTTGAAAGATCTTTTTCCTGTTAAGTTGTATGTATATGGTGCTTCAGCAAAAGTTCAGTCAGGAGGACTATGTTTTGGCTGGACGTGTTCCACTTTGTCTTCCGTGTCTGGTTGGTTGCTTCGTTTCAAGTGGCCACACAAGTATTTGTTCAACCTAGTTCACTGAGCAGCACGCCATGCGCTTTGCTTTGCTTGACGCAGCGACATGGTGGCGGCGTGGTACAAGCCACTGGAAATAATTGGTTTCAGAGCCAGTGGTGCCGTTGCCGTGTTGTGTTTGGAAAGGCTTTTAGTTTCCGGTGACTTGTTTTGTAATTACAAGGTTTTGGAAATATGCAGCATTAACAGCGGCTCTTATCTGAAATGAGTGAGCTTAGAGCAACACACTCACAGCGTCATGTGATTAAAGGAATGACTTCTTCTTTAAAGAAAACAGCCTCAAACATCTCTGCAGCCTGAATACTCACTATTTTTTATTTTTATGACACAATAAATAATTGTTAGAGGAGAATATGAAATGATAGACCACACCATACATATCGTCATATTGCACAGCCCTGATCAGCGTTTTCAGTTCCACGTGTGCTTTTCAAGTCCAACTGCGTGATTCCTTATAGCCAAACGTGCTCCGTGTGCTTGTAGTCAAGATGTGACTTCAAAGCATATTTGCTGTTTGTTCTGGGAGGAAGCTGTTTAGAAAGAGTTCATGAGTTCATTGTTTCATTGTCTACCAATGAGCTTGGGTCCCACAAACGCTGGACACTAACACCCCATATAGCAGCAATTGACAATAAAGTTTGACTTGACTTGTCTGCCCGAGGTTTCTGCCTGTTAAAAGGAAGTTTTTCCTCGCCACCGTCGCCAAGTGCTTGCTCATGGTGGAATTATTGGTCTCTGTAAATAATATTATAAAGAGTACGGTCTAGACCTGCTCTGCATGAAAAGTGTCATGAGATAACTTTTGTTATGATATGGCGCTATATAAATAATAATTGAATTGAATTGAATTGTAGAATTTAAAAACCTGGTTCCATCTGAGACACTTCTCACTGACCCAGTATGTTCAAGTCCAGTTAAAGAGCATTAGAGACTCCTTCCTGAGCCACTCTGGGGAGAGGTTATACACCGATCTTACCTGTGTGACTTCTCATATGGATTTTCAGACGACAGGCCTTGTCGTACGTCTTGTCACAGCCTGGGTAGTTGCAGGTGAAGTGGCCCGTTTCTCTGAAGTGAGTGCGATTGTGGGAGAACAGGGCACTGAAGGTGATGAAGGTTTTCTCACAGCCTGCACAGGACAGAGGGGAACATGGAGGAAGACTATGGTAAACTGACAGTGCTCTCTATATCAGGAATAATGCTAACATCTAATCTATTAGATTTTTAGATCTAGCTTGCTGTGAAAGTGTACCGACATAAAGTCTGGGGAAAGCTTTTCAGTGGAAATCAAATGGGATTTCCCAACAGATGCCACTGTGTGCTCTGTCGAGAGAAGATGTGACTCCTCCACATTAATTATTTTCTCTCGCTCATCTCTTTGGAATAAAACATCAGACTGACAGAACGTGACTGTGAAGTATACAGTTTACAACCATCAGCTTATACGTTAGCGGCTAATTAAACAGGCTATCCAGAGGTAATTTGCTTTGCACCAGACCATCAGCTATCAGCAGGTGAAGTACGTTAATTAAGGAAATCAGAGAAATTCTCACAACAAATCATCCAACATTCAGCTGTTACCTGGGAATTCACACTTGTGGGGCCTCTGCGGCTCGAAGTGGACCCTCTGGTGATTGGTGAGTCGTGTAGCACTGCGAAACCTCTCGCTGCAGATCTCGCAGATGAAGGCATTATCCTGCTCATGGACTTTAACATGAGCCTTAAGGTTGTAGACCGTGGTGAAACGCCGGCCACAGCCTTCGAACTGACAGGTATGCGGCCGCTGCTTGTCGTGGGACTGAAGGTGCCGCTTTAACTTGTAGGAGGTGGCAAAAGCCCAGCCGCAACCTTCAATGGTGCACTGGTAGGGCCGCGGGTCCTCTGCGTGGTTCAGGAGGTGAACCTTGAGTTTCTGACGCGTGTCAAAAACACAGGAGCAGCCTGCTTCTGGACAGCCAAAAGAGGCCACAGTCTCTTTTTTGGTCCTGATTAGCGGTGCTGTCTGGAAGTCCCCATTGTCACAGTCTGCTACAGTGGCTTTAGGGTGTGGGGTGAGATCAGCCTCTGTTACAGCGCACAGTGCCCCTGCCTCCTGCTTGATGATGGGACATGAATCCAGAGAAGTGCCTAGCTCTGACAACGAGCAGTCATCCACCAGAGCCAGCTCAGAGTCACTCACAGACAGACCGGGTCTGGGCTCTTCCTGTTGGTTGGAGCTGGACACAGCCAGCGTGCTGATCTTTCCGATGGATTTCGTGCCACTGTCATAGTTGAGAAGAACAATATCCTCATGATCTTTCATGCCAAGGTGCTCCTTTAAGCTGACCATGTCATCCTCTTTGTGTACATACCCCTCCGGTGGGGCAGCGAGAGTCAGTATCCCGTTCTCTATGGTCACTATGATGCTTTGGTTGTTTATCGTGATAGTTCCGGAAAAGGTTTCACTAGCAGGCGGACTTGTGGAGGCCGTGGCGGGGTTGGCACAGCCCTGCAGCCCCGCTGAGTCTGAAATGAAGTCTGATGTGTCCATGGCCTCCACGATGCTCGAGTTCCCTGAAATCAAGGCACTGCTCTCGTCAATACGGGAGTGCGACGAAAGCTCCCTGACCAGCTTAGTTTCGTTGTTTTCGGTACAAATCTGGCCACAAATCTTCTCGCCATATTTGTTTGTTAGGACAACGTCTTCGACAGTTTGATGGTAGACAGTCTGTTTGGCACTAGCCACGGTAGAACTGTCGTTTAATAAATTGAAAACATGCTCAGTCTTTTTCAAGACCTGGGCATCGAGACAGTTCAAGTTGTCGTTAGAGTCACAGAGAATAACGTCACTGCTGTTTCCAACCTCCATGGAGCCAGCGGGACTCGACTTTTTACCTTTCATTTGATCGCCGTCCTCAGACGATACATCCGCTCGGTGTTTGCTTGCCTCGCCGTTGCCATCCTCTTGAACCACGTTAAAAACAACATACAATTCCTTGGTGGGTTTATCTGCTCTGTTAACCGTGCTGAAGCTCCCCGGCGCAGCGGCGCTGTGGCAGTCCAGGGAGGGCTGCTGCTTCAAGGCGCCGTCCTCACGCTGCTGCCGTAAAACTGGAAACGGTAACGTTAACTGCCGCTGCGGCATCGACTCCTCTTCCCCTTCAAACAGAGGCAGCGCCATTTGCATTACACTGTCCCCGCTCTCTACGCCATATTTCCAGGCAGTCCTAACAAACTCATGCGAACCCAGCAATGAATTTAACTCATTTTCCTTCTCTGTGTTTAAGTTATGAAGTCCGACACTCGGTCTATTAGCCAGTCCGCTGGTTCTGTCGGTGGGCTGCGGTCTGCTAACAGACGAACAAGCCGCCCCGCTGCCATTTTCCGCCAGTAGGTGAAACGGAGATGTCCTCGGCCTGGTGTTGTTGTTGTTGTCACTTTGTGGCTCGGACGACTCCAGCAGTCGATCCGCTTCGTTTTCGGTGGAGATGAAACGGGGTATCGAGCCTGTCGCTGTTCGGAGTGGAGATGGAGTGGTTCTGTGTAGGGCGCCATGTTGAGAGTGAATGTTTTGGGCATCAGAAAGCCCCTGGATTTCCATCTTGGTATCCCTGTAGCAGCGACACAGAAAAGACCCGCCCTAGTAGCGGGAAGCGGTCCGGACGGCCGCTACGCAGTTTACAGCAGGCCGCGTGCTGCGTTCAGGGACGGTATGGGTATGGAATGACAATCCGCGGCGAACTATAGTTTGTTGTGTTTACATATGTATGTACTACCATAGCCTTGTGAAGTAGACAGTTTTCTGTATGAGGTTCGGCGATACAACTGATCACACCCAAAGATATTTATATATTTAGGTATTTATGATATTTAGGCGAATAAAGGAATGTAAGTCATATGATGATGCCTTTAATGACGCGCACACACCAAACTCACTTTCAGTTTGTCACTTCAGTATAGAGTAGCTGTATGGCTTAAAAACAACTACATCGAGTAATTAAGAGGTCCGTTTGTGCAAAGACTGTGCTCCGTCAAAAGGTGAGGTAGGAGCTACGAGAGAGTCCCTGAAGGCCGCAATGGTATCATTTAGTTTATTGAAAGTGCGGAGTGGATTCTGTGGATCCGAGTTGGATGTGTTATTATCACTGAGTGCAACTTATCAATACATTAGTATAATCAATTCTACTAATAATGCTTTAACCTTTAACTGAAATATGAAGCCAAAACTCTTCATAACGTCAGAAATCCACCTAGTCCCACTCAGTGTATTTTCACTATAGATCTACTTCCACTGAGTGGCAGTGTAGTACTGTAAAAATTATCCTCAAAAGAAATAGCATACGTTATTAAACCAATATTTAAAGCGCACAGCATCCCCAGGGTTCAGAAAATGCATTTAGATTCACTCCTTGCTATTTGCTATAATTGAACCTCTGATTGTGATGATGGTGGAAGCATGTAGTGTTGTCACAGATATAACAAAGTTTAACAACTTCCTGTAATAAGTATGCTAATAGCCAGTATGTATTTTTACTGCACTGTCATGTAAAGTAATCAAAGGGACTTATTGTTTCACTTACTGATGTACAGTATATTCCAGCCACTCTACAACTCTATTTTCAGTAAAGAGTTAATAAATAAAAGGCTGAACATGAATAATAATCATAGTTATAATAATAACAGCTTCATATGACACCTAACTCTTTTTTACTTTGTTATGTTGCAGGCTAAAGGAAAAATAAAACCCTGACAGACAGACTGGGTTGTTTTCCTCTGCATATGGCAAACCTTTATGACCCACTGCACACATATTATTTGATAGATATTATTTGCAAATATTTGAACTTCTTTTCCCATGAAACCTGCAATGGCAGGCTAAAATATTAGTTTTAAGGTGAGTAGAAATGAAAAGGCCCTTCTCAGAGTGCCCTCCCTCCAGCAAAAAGAAACAATACATGATGCCTCGCCCATAATCATTTTTGTAGTCCCTAACATGATCCAAGAATTACTGTCAAAATAGTAACAGACTAAACTGTTATGTACAGACTAGAGATGAGCCTTAAATAATATCTTTATTTGGTCTCTACGCAAAAGCTAGAAAACATTGACAAACCTAGAACTAAACTGCGACCCACGCTAATGGAGACAAAAAATAACAGAGAGACATTTAGAGTATCAGAGAGGAACAAAATGGAAGGAAGGAAGACCGTTCACAAAATATTCTGTACATCACTTTAGATGTATTTACATGTCACCTGCAGGATGAATGCAACACGCTAGACTGGGGAGAATCAGTGAGCAGTATATTGTTTGTCAGTGTAATGAACTAATACTGTACACACTGTATAGAAAGCTCAACATGCTTCATACAAAAATATCCAACAGGTTATGTGACTTTGGGTTGGTGTACATGTCATAACACACACACACACACACACACACATGCATGCATGTTTTAAACACTGTGTGATACAAATCTACCCTACTATTCATGTATCTCTTATATGTTTTGGATTATTACATTGGCAGTTCCTTCATGTATACTGTACACAATAACAGTAGAAATAGAAAGAATGCTCCTGCACAGTACACAAGTCAACACATGTAGGAATGTTGTTTGAAGTCACCTTCAGATATGAATAAAGATACAGATTTTCTGAACAAGTACAATCATTGGCAGCATATCAGCCAAATAAGCATGCAAAATAACACAGATTTCCTGTTTTGTCATATAAAAATAGAGTCCTCCCTCGCACATACTTGTAGGATTATGACAGAAATAAGGCCACATATCCATTTCCTTTCTGATACAATGATACATGCTTAATAATCCAGACGAATCCATTCATTATTGTTATTATTGGCGTTGTAGACCTCCCCAACTTGCTATTTTTGTGATGCTGTCAAGTCGAGCCATCCCTCAACAAGTGTCAAAGACAAAAAGGTTTGACCGAAATGCACAATATCCGTTTTTCGGAGCGTACGTGAGGAAAGGAGAGTACAACCTGTTCCAGTAAAACAAATCTGGGGTTGTCTACACGAGCACTAGCTCAGTTTTGCTTGAATCCTTCATGCACACAACAAAGGCATGACAAATGAAATCACAAAAAAAAAGAATGATGCTGAAGAGCCCTGACTGACAGCCACAGGAAATATGCAGCCATATATCAAACACCAGAAGTGATGAGGTGAGTGAGTAGTCAGCACATTGCAACTCCTTGAAAGCAGCACTACATCCGAAACTTCACTCTCTTTTTTTACTCTGTCTTCTTTCCAGTAAAAAAAAAAATGAAGAAAAGTAAAGGTGACCCTGATGCTTTCACACATTCTCTGCTACATATGAAGTATTCTGGCCTCCTGTGAAATGTGCACTGACCAGCTCTATTCATTTTAAACAGGTACATAACCCAGACAGCTTGAGAACAAGAGGCACCCACCTTATGAATGATTCATCCCAAAATGACAACCCCAGCTGAGAGTTGCAATTTAGAGGAAGAGGGGAGACAGCAGGGCACACAGGCATGGTTATGTTGAGCTTTGCAGGCGAGCCTGAAATCATCTGTACCTCCTGTTACTGTTAAATTGTACGGTGGATGGAGGAAGTGGAGGAGCTGGAGTGGAGGGTATTTCAGTCTGTTCTCTATCCCGAGCCAATTTCATGGCCTTATATATTTCCCGCTTTCAGGAGGTGCTCCCTTCGTGGGATTAGTTTCGACTTGCCGACGCTCGGTCTCTGAATGTTGACCTTGAAATGTAGTGCATTCACCACCGCTTTACATAAAAACACATTTGCATTTCATGTTGAGCACACAGTAATATACAGCATACATTTTCATGAAGCAATAAAAAGAACCGGCGTCCATTGGCTCTCAGATGCCACAACCAGGACAGGATTTAATTTCTGCTTCTCTATTTTCAGATCCTCGGGTTGCCGTCAAGCCTTTAAAATGCCCTGAGAATAAACAAACAAGGAAATCAGCCTCAGCGCTGTCTCTCTTTACAACTGATAGAAATCAATTGCCAGGCTACTTCAGGATTTATTACTCTATTACAGCAGACACTCTTATCACTGTGAGCAGGAACGGTGTCACACAAACTGAAGTAGGGTGGACGGAGCTGGAGACTCGACTTCTGCAGAAGAAGCTCTGTTAGCAAAAGAAAGTCTGTAGTGGCTTTTGTTCGTTTGAAATGTTAGAATTGACGACTGAGGAAAAAGTGCTAAACTACATTTGCCTTGGTTTGTTGGAATTGAATGTTGCCCCTGCAGAGGGTGTATTGTGATAGATGCTGACAGAAGTCAGAGCCAGAAATGTTAAAAGTGTATTTTTTACACCTCCAGTCCAGATCTTGGGGTAATCCTCACCACCAACACCTTTAAAGGAATGTACTCTCTTCTGAAAGGTGTCCTTTTCAATTCAGCCTACTGTGGAAACAGTCTTCAGAATCCTGACTTGGTTCCTGTCAACCAACCCCGAAACCATGCAACACACACGTACACACACAGACACAAACACACATCTCCCTTTGCTCAGATCTCCAACTATAATAGTGCTCTGCTCACTGCCCTCATTTTCAGGCATGCACGTTGCGTTCCTTGGGAGCAGCAGTGGTGGATGTGGTGGTGGTGGACATTGAAGGGGAGTCAGAAGTGGCGGGGAGAGGGGGCCGGGGTTCTATCCCCCGGCTCTTCATGAAGGACAACAGCTGGTCGGGGATCTCTGCCAGGACATCCTTTGCCAGTCGTGCCATGCTCAGAACCTGGTTCCCTGACCGGTCGATGTAGTCCCGGAAAGGAACAAACTACATGAGAGCAGGAGAAAATGGGTGATGGTGATGATGCCTAAATTTAGTTTTTATTTTAACTATAGCCTAGTGCTGGTTGGTATGCAGTTAGTCATGGATATTGAAAATTGAAAATCCATTTAATGAAATTCAGTTCTTCTTTTATATTCCTGGAAGTAAAGCTAACAGTATTTTAGGCAAGAGAATGTACTCAAATGTATGCCTACAGACCAAAGACTGCAGTAACTCAGAGAAACTGTGCAAGAATTTAGCCTTCTGGTTGTCTGTAGTCAATTCACTAGTAAAAGCATATCCTATAAAGAAAAACAGCTAACTTTCAATTTGTGCATGAAAAGATAGAGGACATTTTTAGAGGCTAGCCAAACTGCCACTGTCTGACACGTGTGTGTCTGTGCGGTACAGGTTGAAATCAGTACAGTTAACTTGCAAAAGAAAATGCAAATAAATGCTTGTTTCTAACCACTACCATTATATGAATATTAGGAGTTGGTTCAGT
This sequence comes from Argyrosomus regius, assembly GCA_946959425.1. Classification (NCBI taxonomy): domain Eukaryota; kingdom Metazoa; phylum Chordata; class Actinopteri; family Sciaenidae; genus Argyrosomus; species Argyrosomus regius. The sequence goes on from OX336885.1 coordinate 683,489, forward strand.
AGGTGGCCAATTCTACAGCCGATAAACCAGAAGAAGAGGGCGCAACAAGACAACATAATCAAAAGATTAAAAAATCACAACTTATTTTTAAAAAGTGTATCCATCTCCTGTTAAGAGCTTTAGCTCTTTTTAGAAAGAGGCAAAAACCACCTAAAATGAATGTAAAAACCTAAAAAACCTTTTTGGCTGTTTCCATCAAACCTTTCTGATGTGATACTTAAAAAATGTCAAAACACACTGATGGAAATGTGGCTAATGATAAAAACATCAAATCTGCGACTCATGAGGGTTAAACAGCAGGGTGGATGTAGAATAAACTTTACCTGGACGATGTCTCTCTCTGCAAAGCGCCCCCTGGAGGACACTCTGACCTCATCCCCATCCAGCTCCTCCATAGCTGCAGACAACAAACAACATTTTACTGTTAGGAGGAACGTCCTATGTGTACTTTGCTGAATTTACAAAATAATACAGTTGTAATCGAGCAATTACACAGGGAGGTACAAGTTACAAAGCATTTAAAATGGCATCGGTGTGGCTAAGGAGCATTTATCCAACATACCAAGTTTTAAATAGTCAACGTATCAGTCTGATTCCTCTGCATCTTATTAAAACATTTATATTGTATCATGAAAGTTGAATATTTTTTATTGTATTATTATGTCCTTGGATGTGTTGTAAGTATTAAACATGTTATTATTTTACTGTGGACGTCTGGGACGTTCATTTCCTCGTCTGTCCAGTGCTCATGCAGACGATGAATATCTTCTCAGTCCACTGTTAGTCTGGTTCATAATTATCTTTTTTTCCACAAGTGTTACACAGAAGAAGAAGTTTTTCTCAGTCATTAGAGGAATTCATTATAAATCAGCAGCACAAAAACTTGAGCTGTATGGCTAACTTGACTCACTTCCAGTGTAAACAAAGTTAATTATGTCTCGCAGGACAAACAGGAAAAACTTCAGCCACTCAAAATAACATTTTTACTGAATGTATTTCTCTTCAACCAGTCCTCTAGACAATAATTTAAATATTCCTCCATACTTAGTAGACAGTACAAGTTCTTTGTCTGTTTTTATGATAACAAATATTAATATATACTAATGTGTTAGCATTTAGGGGTGATTTCTGTGCCAGTGCCAGGCAACCAAAGGAGCAAACGTCTTACAAATCCATGCAACTCTTTCTTGAAGAATAGAGAAATTAAATGGTGGTCTGCATCAAAAATATCGTTCTTCAAGCCTCGACATGGTGCCTGTGATGTTTCAGTTGAGGGAAAGAGCCATGCAACAGTCCTCAGGGACTAACAGAGTTCAGACCACAGACAGGTTAGAGGTCCTTGTGTACCACATCTGTTCCCCTGCTGCTTTCCAAGTGGGAGGAAGAAACAATAACTTATTCTGTAACCCAACCTCATTAGTGTTTATATGGGCCACAGAAAGGAAAGGAAATTTCCTGACAGGGAAAATATCAGAGTTCTGCATCAGTCTATTTATAGTTTGTGTTTTTCAAAGCAAATCAGACGAGTGAGTGACAAACAATCTGTGGCATTTCCAAGAGGAACCCTTTTCATATTTATATTCATTTAAAGTGGAAAGGAAAGGAAAGGAAAGGAAAGGAAAGGAAAGGAAAGGAAAGGAAAGGAAAGGAAAGGAAAGGGAAAGGATGCTGATGGGAGACTGGTGAGGCTCCACATGGCACACAGACGTGGCAGATGGTGGTTGGGAGCAGCAGGGGAAAAGAGGAGAAGAACGGGGGGAAGGAATCATTTGACATGAGTGTATAGGAGAGGAAAAGGTAAAACAGCGGACAGACACAGACTGGGGCAGAGAGAAGAGAAAGGACAGAAATAAATTCAAGCTGAAGGTAGTGGTAGGGAAGGGGGGTTCAGGTGTGTTAGGTAAACCTTGGCATGTGGGGGGAGGACCACAGAGACACTGAACCTTCTGCTGCCCTGAATATTAAATGGCGAGTGAGTGTGTGGCTGCACAAACACTCTCCACCGAGCCTTCACTCTCAGAGGATGTATGGATATAACACTCCAGCTTGCAGCTCTGATACACATTCACTCACTCACACATGGACATGTGTCCAGTACAGGGTTTGTAGAGTGGTGATCTAATGCACCACCTAAATGTATTGTCTCAGTCCCTGAGGAGGACACACATGTTGACGGTTGGTATAGGAGGCGGCCTGGCTCTTTAATCTTCATTGGTGTGAATGCTGGCATCAAAGCACTTTTACAACACTTGTCACATTCACCCATTCACACTGATGGCAGAGCGGCCATGCAAAGTGCCAATGTGGTAAGCACTCGCACTGATACTAAACTCATAATACACACACATTCATGCATCGCAGCCACAGCAGACCTATAGCAGGATTTCTATCTAAAAAGACTCAACCCCATTGACCATTGGTTTCTATTGAAGACACTGCACAAATACAGTATACAGTAGTGTACTGTAGATCCATTTTTCAAGAACACTTGAAACACTTGTAATCTCTGCTGTGGTTTTAAATTAATGTTATTCAAACAAGAGGAAATAGTGCATGTGTTGTGGACTACTTTCAGTGGCGGATTAGTACACATTTGCTGCTTAGGGTAGTATTTGGGACAGCAGGATGGTGTAGGTGGGACTGAGTCAAAAATGAACTACAGCCTTTTTCACAGGATTTGTTATGAAAATGATACGACGTCATCAGGCTTATTCTTCAGTGTAATGTATTCACATAAATCACAGGAGGTTCAATGCAGTGCACAGAACATCCTGTAATTCCTGCTTCTTAAAAGCTAAATCTCACTGACAAAAGATGCCATGCTGTAAATGTCAGAATATATAAAAGACAACAAATCTTTGCATAAGTGATGTTTATTTAAAATATATGCAAGATGTCTGTGTCTTGATGTTATTCACACATTTCATTTCTATAGCTCTATAGTACTCTAGTCTCTATGGTAAGGTTATACAACATTGTGCTGTAATGTGATGTGTCCTGATCCTCAACTGAACCTCTTAAATTCCCCACAGGGATCAACAAAAGTTCATCTCATCTTCAAACACATTTTGAATGAAAGCGACACATATACAAACACACTTGTGGCCCAGTTTTGTTCATTTTAAAAAATATATCTTTCAATTAAATTCATGTGAAATGTATTTTTAGCAGCATGGGAAGACAAACCAATGAGCATGAGGGAAGAGAGAGAGAGAGAGAGAGAGAGAGAGAAGAAAAGATGCATGGGGGGATGAAACCAACGAGAACAGAATGGGTTACAATACATTTTGGTTTAAAAAGGCTGATCTGCACATGGAGCTCCCTGAGAGGCTTGGCCCTGACTGGGGGTGACTGATGTGTGGAGGTCTACTAATCCAGGCAGCATACCCGGGCGAAACAGCAGCTGAATACATTTTGAGCACAAAAATTGCAGAAGGAGCAGTTGATTTATCCGCTCTTTCAAGCGACACGTCTGCTTCTGAAGCCTTTCAGGCGTCACAGAGGGTAAATCAGACACACATCGAGAAGTCCTGTATGTTAAGTGACAGAATGTGCAAAATGTTTTGTAGGGCCCCCGACTGGTGAGTAAAAGGTGTATCAAAGATGATTCACCAAACACAACAGTGAAGCTCTGCCCCTGTCACTTTCATTTCCCCAAGTCTCTCATACTTTAGTCCTGCCTGATGAAAGTGAAGTGATCCATGGAGCTCGGTGATTAAATTGGTGACGGAGGTAAATTAATCTAAAAATAAGTTCAGTGCACGTGTATCGTCTTGTTCTCTTAACTCTCTATGCTCCGTTCTGTGCTTCTCCTCCTGTTATGCTCTCTCAGTTCCATCATTTTCGCTGTAAATCTTCTTTCTCTGTCACACTCAAGCATTCACCTTTGACCCCAGCCTTAGCCCCGCTCACTGAATAATAGGTCCCAACGAGGGCCCTCTTTTTCTTTCCGCTCGAATAATTTCCTGTTTTACTTTCCTTCATCTGACTCCAATCATTTCGCCAATTAACTTTTAGAAAGTCAGCTATGTATTTGAACCATGCTCAGATGGTGAGCACATGATGAGTCTCTCTTTCTTCTTTAGCACAGATCAAACTGCAGTCCTGCTGGGAGGATCCGGAGATGGATTCATCAGCTGCTCAGTTTTAGAGCAGGCCTCTGAGTTCAGCCAGCAGATCCTACAATATCATATTCTGAAAGTGCAATGTGACATGAAATGTTGAAGTAGGGTTCTAGTACGTGATTATAATAAAAATCTTTGAAGGAGCAAAAAGGTCAAATTAAATATAGTTTTAAACGAGGATAAAAGGGACCCTGTTGAGATTTCTACATTCAGTGCTACTGAACACATTGGCTGTATCTTTGAGGTCTAACAAATGTGTGCAGTGAATTTTCAAAACCAGGTTTTTAAGTATTTAGGAACGCATGTAATTTATATTCATGTTTACTAGACTGCAGGCTTCTTCTTCCCTGCCTTGTTGACACATTGCAGCATATCTTGGCGTGTTACCACCACCTGTAGATCAGCAGACTAGTCTATGTCTATATCTATATCTACATCTACATCTATATCTATATCTATATCTACATCTACATCTACATCTATATCTATATCTACATCTACATCTATATCTATATCTAAATCTATATCTACATCTACATCTATATCTATATCTATATCTATATCTACATCTACATCTATATCTATATCTATATCTACATCTACATCTACATCTATATCTACATCTACATCTATATCTATATCTAAATCTATATCTACATCTATAGCTATATATCTAAATCTATATCTATATCTATATATCTATATCTAAATCTATATCTATATATCTATATCTATATCTACATCTACATCTATATCTATATCTACATCTATATCTAAATCTACATCTATATCTAAATCTATATCTATATATCTAAATCTATATCTATATCTATATATCTATATCTAAATCTATATCTATATATCTATATCTATATCTACATCTACATCTATATCTACATCTATATCTACATCTACATCTATATCTATATCTACATCTATATCTAAATCTATATCTATATATCTAAATCTATATCTATATCTATATATCTATATCTAAATCTATATCTATATATCTATATCTATATCTACATCTACATCTACATCTATATCTATATATCTATATCTACATCTACATCTACATCTACATCTATATCTATATATCTATATCTATATCTATATCTACATCTAAATCTATATCTATATCTATATATCTATATCTAAATCTATATCTATATCTATATATCTATAGCTATATCTATATCTACATCTACATCTGCAGCTATAGCTATATCTATATCTACATCTATATCTAAATCTATATCTATATATCTATATCTATGTCTATATCTAAATCTATATCTATATCTATATATCTATAGCTATATCTATATCTACATCTATATCTATATATCTATATATATATATATATCTACATCTATATCTATATTTACATCTACATCTATAGCTATATCTATATCTACATCTACATCTATAGCTATATCTACAGTATATATCTATATCTATATATATATCTATAGCTATATCTATCTATATATATATCTACATCTATATCTACATCTACATCTATATCTACATCTACATCTACATCTATATCTACATCTATATCTATATCTATATCTATATCTATGGCTGCTCTAATGTTCCTCTATGTTCCTCAGCTAGTTGTCACTTGTGTCTGCTGTATGTTTCTGAACAGGAAGTGTAAAGTTGGTTTATTGGAGCTTTTTTCCTGACAACAGCTGCCTGCTGCTGCTGGAAAACAGGCTGAGTGCAGTTTCCAGACTAAAAAGTGAAAACAAGGATCCCAAAAGTGACTAAAACTCTCTGTAAAGCTGAGAGGAACTGCTGAGTGCATATTAACAAAATATTTCACATTACTATTATTACTATTATTTTTATATACAAATATTGATATGTGCAGCTTCAAAGGAAAGCCTGGGTTCAATGTTTGTGGTCATGAATTCTGCTGGTTATTTATGTTTGTTTGAGATCTGGGAACAGACATTGTACTAAACTCAGAACTGATGGTCAGACCTACGTATGAAAATAAAACCTATGTTGTAACAAAGTAAATAGCAAAATAGAAAAAAATCCATAAATTCACAGTGTGTATCTGGCAGGATTCTTACACTCAGAAAATGAAACACATTTTGTCAAATATCTATACACAGTAATCACCATCATCATGAAATGAGGATGGAAAACTACAGCATCAGACTGTATAAGACAAACCTCTTAACTCTGTACATCAGCCCATCATGACCCTGCAGATGACCTCCTCCTGACAATCAACATTCTTTTCTCATCAAGCTCCTTCTCTCTCACAGATAATGTTCAGTGCAGGGAAACATCTTTATTTGAGCAGTGTGTGCTCATCATGGTTTCCAGTGCAGTAGGTGGTGTCTTAGTACTTTTGATTAGTGTGAAAGAGGGCAAGTTAAACCATTTGACTTCATATCTCCATGGAAACAGATTTTGTAAATAAGAGTAGGTATCTGATAGACACCGTATTCGTAATACCTCCTAAAGTTTAAGATCACTATAGCAGGTTCTGTCTGTCAGGGCTAAATTAAAGAAAAAATAATTTCATGGTTTCAAACCTCCTCAGTTTTATCCCTCCTTCTTATTGGTTATGATAACATTAGCTCACACACCTCAAGAGAGAGAGTGACTGGCCAGATCAGACAGAATTTTCAATCGGGTTGAGGGGAGTGGTGTGAACCTTTGAACGCGTTCAACAGGAGAATATTAGTGTCTAATAACCATGTAAACACTTAATCCTTTTGTTTCTCTCTGGATGAAAGAAATATATTTTTCTGTGCATATTTCCCTAGGTGAGCTGCGCCTATACTTATGAGGGTTATGAAATAATAACGCAGAGGCTCAGTAGTCTGAACCAAGACTGCACATTTTTTATTGCTTCCAACATTGTCAGCAGAGGCACCTCACAGATCCACTGCTTCTGTTTTCTACCATCCACAATACAAAAACTTCTGCAGAGCTGCTTCAGAGAGGAGTTCACTCAGAGCATTTCACTAAAAGGCAACTCAAGAAAACAGTAACCTTAGAGGACATGAACAATGCAGGAACACTTCCTCTTCTTCTTCTGTTATATATGCAGCACATTAGACGCTTCACAGTGGGAGGAACATTTGCACATATCAAAAAAGTTCGATTCTGATTAAACCTGTAAATGCACGTCTTATTGGATCACTTTATTTAGCGTCCACGTAGACAGTTAAGTTGGACTCTCTAATCAGAATGATTTAAACCGGGTTAAAAAAATATTGTAAAGGCAGGTAGAACAAGTCCAACGGGGCAAATCAGACAGAGGACAGTTAATCCAGATCATCTAAAAACAACACACAGGAAGTGAGCACACCTGAAATATTTGTAGTAGTAGTATTTGTAGTAAGTCTATGGAGATCCATTCAGCCCCACTCAGTACCTGTACACAGTACAAACTCACCTCAATCATTAGCTCATTAAAATGACTTGTATACTTTATGTGTTACATACAATAATACATTAAAGTCCTAGTGTTATTATAATATTATTCGATATTGTTGCCATGATACAACAGTATCCTTTGAGAACACAGCAGTATCAAAAGGTATTCTGATTGGATTGATCCTGTCTGGAAGCACCATGCCAGTGGTTTCTTCAAAAGCATCAAATTAACTAATTAATTAGTTAATTCTTGAGTTGTTCTTGAGTTGAGTTTAATGTCCTGGATCATTCTAATCTCATCTGGACTTCTCATGCATGCACCTATTTGCTATAAACAGGTTGGGTTTGCTGGTAAGATCTTCTTTGTCTGTTTTGCAGTGCTGTAGCTGACATTTCTCCTCTGGTAAATTATTAAACAGTGTGGATAACTGACTGATATCAGGGTTGGTGAAGGGGATCAGTTCTAAAATCTAGACCATAGAAACTATGGCAACAAAGAAATGGCTCCTCAATTGTTTTGGTTAAACAGACGATGAAGCTCCAATCTGACCAGTACACACACACACACACACACACACACACACACACACACACACACACACACACACACACACACACACTTACCATCAAACTCAGCAGGTCCCACTCCTACTATGATGATAGACATGGGCAGGGAGGCTGCCTGTGGAGAAAACACAGGAGGGGTGTGAGCCAGACTAAAATATACACACCGTGCACTGCTTGAATATACAGTATATAGTGTAGTACACTGTATATAGACTGTACATCCTGATTACACTAAAATGCTTTCATGTCTTTGTCCAAAGAGTCCAGAGTTCACTTGTCCCCCCCTCATTGGCTGCACTGCTCTGCCTTCACACTGGCTGTTTTTAGCTGAATGTTAAACTCTGGATCAGCAGAGCTTAACATGGCACACATGAATTCCTTTTGAACTATTATCATAATTCAGCTGGATCTGATCTCAGATCAGCTATTTAATGCAGACTCGAGTAGTTTTCTGGGTCAGCATCTTGGTATGTACAAAACATTCATTAATTTTGCCAGATATGTCTTTCTATCTTGTCTTTTTACCCTCACATGTTGCTTTTCTGTTGGTCATTTCAAGTAGCAGTAACTGATTTTTTTGGCCTATTGGCAGAGCAGAGCAAGCTCTAAATCAACACTGAATGAAGCTGCCCATGTGTTAGCAAACAGTGGCCAAATTACACATCTATCAAACACAGAGCAACACTAGTAAATATTCAAGTCTTTTTGTCCACGTAACAAATGTAACTCCAATATTCACTTTTATTTCAGCCTGCTTTGGTTTCAGTCAACTCTTAAATACTCCTCTATTGCCATATTTCCGCTGAATGGTTTGGCTCAATTGGAACTGTTCTTTCTGGTTTCCATCAGTACTTGGTCATTTTTTGGCTATCACTTTGGTCAGGGTTCCAAAACGAGCTGAGCTGATACTAAATGGTCGAGTGAAACTCTGCAGACCACTGACTGTTTAGAGAGAATCATCGCCAGTATCATCACGTACATTCCTGGTTCCTCGATTCGAGATGGCTGTGAATGTGTGTGTGTGTGTGTGTGTGTGTGTGTGTGTGTGTGTAGTATGAGTGTGACAGTTTGGATAGGAAGAGCTCTACCACTCCTGATGAGTTGGAACCTTGCATGGCAGCCTCTGCCTCTCAATGTGTGTGTGTGTGACCACCAGCTCTCTGTCACTGTCTGTCTGTGATGTACAAAGGGTTCACTGCAGCTGGACACAAGGTTGATGAGAGCAGTGTGAACCAACACAGTAAAGATTGGGCTGTTCTATTAGGGTAGGGTGGTGATAATACTGTGTGGCTTTGATACATGCATCTTTGACATTACACAACAAATAGTGCAGCTTTAAGTTTCTGCAGGGCCACTTTGTCTGATTGTATTCCATCAAAGCCATAAAAAGTAAACTGTATTATCCTCTCTCAAATGTGTTAGCAGGAACTGTGGAAGTAAACTGCATTTTTATCAAATACTTCCCCTTAATTAAATTCCACAGGCCTGTTTTATGCAAATATCTCACACACTTTCATCATACAGCCTTTTTAAACATGCACACACACACACACACACACACACACACACACATCTTTCTCTGGTGACTCCAGTGTTAATCCTTCAGGATTTCTGGGGACCACCACAGTTTGGACAGGAAGAGTACAGGACAGGATCTGTTCAATTCCCCTCCTGCTGAGTCCTGTCATTTTCTCACACACAGAAATATGATGTCTTTCACCAGAACAATGATGATTTTTAGGTGGATTTTAAACCCAAAAAGTCATATTGCATCTACCTGACGTATGTATGATATGAAGACGTCAAATGTAAATAGGTAAAATATTTATGTTTTTTTTTTTTTGCTAAAAGGGGCAACAGTATTATATAGATATTTGTAGACAATAAAAGGTGCCTTTGGCTTCAATTAAAAACAACCTGTAAACAGAGATCTCAATGCACCAGTTGTTAGTTTTACATAAACCTGACCTTCTGTTGACTCTTCTGTTTTTGTCCTGAGCTGCTGAAATAATTCGTTTGATATTCTGCGTTTCCTTTTCAGTTATAATTTAGCTTCCTTCCCCAGATGAAGGACCACTCTGTAGGATTTAGTGGCATCTATAGACATAATAACCCCACTACTCGCCCTTCTATTCCAAGAGTGAAAAGAAACTTTGGTCGCAGCAAAACAAGTAAACGCGATGCACCCTATCTGCAGCCAGTGTTTAGTTTGTCTGTTCTGGGCTACTGTTGAAACATGGTGGACTGTAGAAGAGAACCAGCTGTGGCTGTAAAATATAATGGTCATTCTGACAGCTAACAAAAACATAACAATTCTTATTTTCATTTTTTCATAATTTTATTACACAACCGAAAACATAGTTATGAATATTATATTACATTTCTGCCATATTCTGTAAATAGAGCCATCTAAATCTGACACACTGAAGATTTTCTTTCCTGCATGCAGCGTGTGTGTGCAGTGTGTGTACTCACATTGACCACAGACTCTTTGGTCTGAGCCATGTCGGAGATGACGCCATCTGTGATCATCAGCAGCACAAAGTACTGAGAGCCGTCAGTCACTTCTGCGGCACACCTGACATCATAACACACACACACACACACACACACACACACACAGAAGTTAGGTTAACTGATCAGTGTGTCGACATGAAGTTTACAGTAACATACAATAACAGTTTTGACAGCAGAATGATTTTTGTCCGTACAGACAGATGAATACAATAACACCAGAATGAGATTGGTGTTTTTCTCTGTAACAATGGATCTTTGTCTGAGTGTGCAGACACTTGCTTGTGATGGAGGTTCACCAGACAGAGTACTGAGCCTGGAGTCTGAACACAATGTAAGTATGTTTATAAGTGTTGTGTTATGAATAAACTCTCATAGACTGCGTGTTTGATGATCTCTATTGTAGATTTTGTGCTTAGTGTTTCATGATTGACTATGGACTCGGGGGACTACAATTCCCATGACGTTTAGCAACACAGGTTCAACTGATTGACATGCGTGTTCTGCACTGAGGCTAATCAGGTGATGTTCTTTTAACCTTTTGTACTGCTGCATTCATTTGCTGCAAGCTTTTTTGCCTTGAAGGTCTCTGGGCGAAGGCTCGCTTAATAAAAAGATTTTGCACAGATTTGATTGAATGATTAGTTGATTAATTGATTTGTCGTGGACTAATAAATAAATTGTAATCCCAAATTCTCTGATATCAGCTCCTTAAAGCTAAATATTTGCTGCTCTCTTTAGTCCCCTATGACAGTAAACTGAGGATTTAATTTGAGGATTCACCATTTTCTGACATTTTATCGACTAAAGAATCGAACAATTAATCAAGAAAATGGTTGAGGAATCAATACCGAAAATTAACGTTAGTATTTCATACTCATTTCATATTTATTGATATCTGATATTGTACTCTTTCCCTCAGGATAAAGAATGCTTTATCTTGTCTGTGAAAAAGGTTCTTTATTCTGTGACCTAAAATAGACTAAATGTCATTCATATGAGCATTTGAATGGAATGTACGTCACACAACTGTGCAACCATCAGATCCTCTGCATGCTGTCCAGTGTGTAGGAAATGCACATTAAGGAGTTAATGTAGAGTCCTTCCCCCGCCAGCACACACTTCTCATGGAATAGTCCACATAAAACAGTGTTGTATAATGGAGAATATTTGTTCTGGTGTGTGTGTGTGCATGTGGGGTGTGTGTGTGTGTGTGTGTGTGTGTGTGTGTGTGTGTGTGCGTGTGTGTGTGTGTGTGTGTGTGTGTGTGTGTGTGTGTGTGTGTGTGTGTGTTCCAGGTAATGCTAGGATCCCAGCAGGGAGAAGGAAGACCTGCTGTCTGACTCACTGTTTGATTGGCTCACACTCTCAGTCTGGCCCGAGGCTGAGAGCAGGCAAAATGGCAAACTGTCTCTCTCTCTGTCTACCATCCTGTCTGCTGGATTAATCTGTCTGTCCACCTGCCTGTCTCATGTCTCAGTGTCTGTCCCTAATGCATCTCTCTCTCTCTCTCTCTCTCTCACTCTCTCTCTCTCTCTCTTCCATCCCCCAGCTCTCTCCCTCTGTCTGTGTAGAATAATGGGAAAGTGTATGAACAGGAGCAGGGGAACAAATTGCTCTGTTACCTCGCAAAGTAAAGTCTGCAAGAAGTGCAGTCACTTCAATTATCCTTTTATTTGGGAGACGTTTTCTTCTTTTTAGTACACACATGTTCACAACACGTGCATCTTATGAACAGACCTGCTTTTATATGTAAAGTCCGACTGAAACTTCTCCATTAATTCGGCTGTAAATGCCTCTGGCACAGGAACGCTCAGCTCTCGACTGATCTTGTTGATTATAGCACACGAGCAAAACCAGATGGATGCGTGATTCATAAAAACCTTTTTGGTTTTAACTGGAGAGAAAGAAAAACTATGTGACTTCTTTGGCCTTTCAAAATAACAGAAACAGCTGGATAGCATCAACCGTGCTGGAAGTGCAGACAACAAACAAAGAAGCAGTTGTTTTGATGGAAGGGTGACTGCTAATGTTGATAACTAATGCTCAAATATGTATGCTGTTACCTGTACATGCTACAGATAAAGCAGGTGACAGGACTGATGTAATGGACTACTGGAAGCATTTAGAGATAAACTCTGAAAAGTTTGTTACTGAAACAGGTTAGTAAAAAAAAAAGAAAAGAAAAATCTACCAAAACAAAAAAATTACCAGCATGACAGTCAGACCCGAAGCAGCCTGATCCGAATCCTGATCTGACCAGACCCTGGTGCAACCTCCTCCACCACCATCCTGTGTTATTCACGTTTCAACTGACCTGTCAGCCACCAGGCAGGAGAGACGCTCCACAGTGCGCTCCCATTTTATAACTGAATATGACTATGAACGCACGCTTTTTCTGATTTTGACTGTGTGGAAATGTCCTTACTTCACAGACGATGAACAAAGATTGGGCTGCTGCTCCGAACTGCACTCTAGCTGGGCTGTAATTAGTACATTTGTCATAATTGTAGGTGACATATATTGAAAAAAAAAGAATATTTCTAAAAATGAAAAGTATCAAGCGCAAAAACGTCAGGAACCACACACAAATAAACAACAAATAAAAAGACAGACTGCAGATATAAAATGCTCAATCTAAGGTAACAAAAATGATTCTTATTTTCAGATGATTATACACTCTATATACAGACTATATAAAAACAGAGCCTCCAACATTAAATGAGGTATGGTGAACTTTAAACCTTCTCAAATCCTGTAATGCATCACAGTATGCAGCTGCTAGACGCAGGTGTGGGAAACTGAATCAAAACACTATCTGAAATGTTCCCAGAGGCACTTCTACGTGATCTATACCATAAATTCTGCTCTCTGGATTCACAGACTTCAAAGATGTCAGTGCAGAACAGCAACTCTTCAGTCCTGCAGGACGAGTGTAACAAAATGTCGACTCTTTGATCCGGGTTGTGTGTGTGTGTGTGTGTGTGTGTGTGTGTAGGCTGGTTGGTTGTTTCCAATAATAACATAAATAGTATTTTCACCATCCGTCACAGATATGCAGTCCAGCTTTTCTGCCCACAAAGACACACAATGTGGCATCAGACAACACACAAGAGCACAGTATACAGACGACAGCTGGATAAAATAAGCCGTAAAGAGGATTCACTATGTGTAAACACACTAACTGTTGGACAGAAGAAGCATATTTTTCACTGGCTGTGATAATATGATCGCTGTTCCAATAATTTTCTGCACATGGCAAACATAGCTGCATGTGGCCATGTATATTTATGTATATATAGATTGTGCCGTGCATCTTCCTCCTTCTCATCTCGCCTTGTCTTCAGCATTACTCTAAACCTCCCACGTGGATAACAACAAGAAAGAAGAGGTGGATGAAGAGGAGGAGGATGAGGAGCAATAACAGGAAGACACCAAGAGGAGGAAGAAGAGACAGATTGGGGGGTTTAATTAAGAAGAAGGGAAGGAGACGAAGCAGCAGAAGCAGCAGAGTGTGAGAAACAGAGAGCAGATGAGACAGCAAGAAATGAGGAAAGACAAACAAGAATGTGGAGGTGGAACAAGTCAGAATAAGCGCTGAAGGTATGGAGGGAGGGAGTTGAAAAGAAAAAGAAGAAAAAAGGGAGAGATGGAAGTGTTGTGCATCTGATGATCAGAACACAAAAACTATCTGGAGACATGAACCAAACACAACAAGAACGGCAGAAAAACTGCGAGGATGAGGGAAGAAAGTTTGATGTTCTCTCTCTGAATGGACTTTTGAAGCTCTTAAGCCCACAGCAGAACAACACATCACATTTGATTATGCAACCACAATCACACTTCACTGGGACAGGATATTATTGCTTCATATGGGGGCTAAAAATACAATAGCAGGTAATAAGCAGCCAAAATCCATTAAAAACTTAACACCGGCTGTCCTCCAAAAAAAAAAAAAAAAAAGTTTTATTGAATAATAATTTAATTTGTTTTTAAAAAAGAGCTTGTAGGATGAGATGCTGCAGGGTTCAGCAGGGAGACAAGGTTCTGCCTATTTGTGTTATTTGAAGCACTTACATTGTGGGTGCACGGGAGAAAATAATAATCATAAAATAATAAAGTGCACTTAATGTGTGGGCTAGGTTCAAATACTTCATGACACAGCCGCATAAGCTATTGAATGTAAGATACAGAGACAAAAAATCAACCAGAGAAGAAAATGCAAGGGAGGCAGGGGCGATGTTTAAACTGGGGGGGCACAGACTGAGGGGCAGTTTAAAATAAGGGGGGCAGATTCATAAAATGACTACAAATGTGTTCAGAGTCACATTTAAAGCTCTGGACTTTGGTAATTATGTTTGCATTATTAATACAGTAGTTGTTTATTCAGTGTAATAAATGAATAATAAATGAATGCCAAATATGCAAGTTTAAATATATTTATGTGAACTAATATCAATAAATAACTGATATTTGTAACTCCAAATAGCCTACAGCCATGGACAGATTATGAGAAAATAAGCCCCTGCACACACACATGCTCCAGATGTCATTAACGACGAATTCAACAATGCTAGAAAAGTCACTAAAATGAATGTTTGGTCCTCTCCATCAGCTACAGTCCTTGTAGTTAGTATACTGTAGAGAGAGTGGACTGTGAAAAACACAAAGACATCGAAGCTAAGATGTAATACAAATGGAAGTGTGATAAATAGCAGTGATTTTACTCATCAGTGTTCAGTTTTTTTGTTGAAACTGCAGCGTGTTTTGTGTGTCGACTCAGTTGGTTGGTGGTGTATCTCTAGCTGAGGTTTGATGGACTGGTCTGAGTCAAAGGTTGTTTTTTATACTCAACACGCTTCAGCTTATGCGTCACATTCTCTAACTGAAACAGAGTTCAAAAGAGTTCGTCTTCAGCGAGTCATCTCTGGGTGAGGAGGCTCACACAGTGTGCATGTCACAGAGGATGAATGGGGGTACAAAGTATTTGACTTTGACGCGGGAAACCACGACTGTCCTATCTCTTACCAAGAGTGAGTGTTTGTTTGCTTTAACCATGACACTTTGAAAGTATTTGACTTGACTTTAACTTTCTTTGGGTTTATTCCAAAGTTTTTTCTTTTTTGTTGGTTTGGTCATCACACCTCGAAAAATAACTCAGACGGGGGAAGGTAAAATGAGAGGTCAGGCGATCGGACAGGTTTTAAAGCAGCATAAATGCAATAGAGTTACTACAGTGTTGTCATTCAAGAATGAGTCTCAGCCTCCAGCAGTAACCACTGGGTCTCAGCGTAGGTGATGAGCAGAGTATCATTAACCTTTAAGGCACCCTGAATGGCTTTGTACCTCTGCTCTTCCCTAAACACTGGAATTGAATACAGCTTCATGCTGGAAGCAGCAATGTTTATGATAATCTGCTAGCAGAGGTCAATGAGAAGTCATGACATGTACATCTATTAACATGAGCTCAAGTCCTACATGTCACAAAAATCTCAAGAGATGTCAGGACTCATTTCCAAATCCTGACTCTTGAAATCCTGTGAGGGACACTGCAAAAATATTTGTGATGAGTTAAAGCTGCCGTGTGGTAGCATTTGGTTCTGTGTGTGTTGTGTGTATCGCTGACCTCTAACAAATATGCCAAGGGTATTTCCTTCATCATAAAACATTTACAAAGGCATTTTTTCAAGCATTTGGATCCATGTTTGCTGTCTTCTGCCACCTGTTAGAATAGCAGGAAATAAACGATACAAATGTATATCACTTCACCTGTGCACAAATGTTTTATGAGGGAGGAAATGTACTCCACAAATTTGTTAGACCTCACAGATACACACAGTGTTTTTACTAGTAACACTGTTACAAGAACTCAACAGGCCCCTTTAAAATCTGAAAATGTCTGGAAAACTGTGATTCCTCTACAAAGATGACAGGCAGACAGTTTCTAAGATATGCGTATCACGTCTCCTCCTTTCTGCCGTCAAGCCACCACAGATATTTACTGTTTGTATTCATGACATGCATACAAAAACAGCTGGCTTTCCATGATGGCACAAGATAAGTGGCACATGCATATGAAACACATGGAAATGTGCAGATTGTATGTATGAGAGACATTATGTAAGAGTGCGTATGAAGGTATGTGTTTGTGTGTGATATGAGAGTGTGTATGTGTGTATGTGATTATGTGACGCATGAAGATGTGTGTCTCTTTCCGCATGTGGGTGTCTGTGCATCTCTCACCGAGCCACCTGGTTGATGACAGGAGCAAAGTTGGTCGGGCCGTACAGCTGAACAGTTCGTAGGCTCTGGAAGTACGCCTCGAGTACACCATCGATGCCCACACAGTTTGGGTTTTCTGTATTTGAGTTCTGCAAGAGAGAAAAAAACAAAACATTGAAGCTACTGGAAGGAAACAACACAGATTTTTTTGTCTTATCTTGAGAAATATTGACACCAGAATCTTTCTACGCATGAATCACGTCCCTTAAACCTGGAGTGTAAGAGTCCAGTCAGTCTATAAAGTCATCAGGTAGGCACTCTCTTAATAATTTGTGTTTGTTGTAGTTTGGCCCACGGCACTGAGAAATCAGTATGTTCAAGTGTCCCAGATCTACCCCCCTCTTTACATGCACCCACACTTTCAACACAGCCCTCTAAAGCAAATTAACACTATTCAACACTGACGACTGGCCAGGGTGTACTTTAAAACTGATGAACTAATTATGGTGCACCAAAGCATAACTTCCAACAGGCCAGTAGAGTCCTTTGAGAATTGGATTCAACACACTCTCTGTGTATTCAGCTGGAGGTTCATTGGCACCAGTTCAAACGGCCTGGTTTCATTTGTGTGACTGCTTTTTGTTACACACAGGGCCTTAAGAGAACACCTTTCTAGTAAGAATTCTGCATGGCATGGATTCTACAAGGTGATGAAGGCATTCCTGGTCCTGGGGATTCTGGTCCATGTTGACGTGATACCCTCACTCAGTTGCTGTTGGAAGATGCAGGTTAAATGAAATAAATCCTAATGAATGCAGGAATACAGAAAATTAAAGGTTCAGCATGTGCTGTGTGACCATTGTCAGAGGGCAAAAATGTATGGAGCTCTTCTGAACAGGCACACAGTTTCACACAGTTATAGAGAGGAGTATGATACGATGTAGCTGAAATATGGGGACATTAGAACTTTATTCATCACCTCCGTACACCTGGACAATCACTTCCTGAAGTAGATGTAAACGTTGGCTTGTCAGTTTTTGAAAGTTGACAGAAATGGTCAGCTGCAGACTCTCCAGTTCCAACATTTGGAATGTGGAGGGAGGGGGGTTAGATAACCTTGTGTGGTTCAGACCAATCAGCATCCCATGAGGGATTACTGGCAACTAGTGTGAGCTAAGGGCTGGTTTAACATGACGTGTGCGTGTGACAACCTGTGTGAGTTGTTATATCAGAACTGAAGAGTATTTCCTCATTGAAAGAAGAGCAAAGAACGACACTGAAGGATTCTCCTGATGGAAAAGATATCTTCATCCAACTGACTTTGGTAAGAGTTTGACTTTGTTATATGGTTTGTTGATCTGATTGGTTGAAGTTTGCCAAAGTTTGATGGTTCATCCAATCGTCTGCTAAATATTTTTAAGTTTCTCCAAACAGTTTTAAAGCTTTAAACAGTTTTGTATCTGCCAGGGCTATCCAAGAAGCATTGGAGCTCTACTGATGGATAACATTTTCTAACAGAACCACTTCAAAGTGTTCTTTGTGACATGGCATGTTATCCTGCTGAAAATTGCCATTAGAAAACGGATTAGCAGGCGCGCACATAATGCACATAGTCAGCAGCAATACAATCAACCCAGCCGTGGCATTTCAACAATGCTCAGATGGTATTTAATAGCCTGCGTGCCAAGAAAATATTCCCCACATTATTACACTGCCAGCAGCAGTCTAAACTGTTGACACAAGGCAGCATGAATCCACTGAATCATGTTGTTTACTCCAAATTCTGAACCCACCATTTGGCATGTGGCAGCAGAAATTAAGATTCATGAGATCTTCTTCTGTTCAGTTTTGGTGAACCTGTGCCCACTGTGGTCTTCTGCTGCTGTAGCCTGTCCACTTCAAGGTTCCACGTGTTGTGTGTTGCCCGTTACATCGTCTGCTTATTTGGGGCTGCTGCCTTCCAATCATAACTCACTGAATGATTTTAATTTTTTGCATCTCTCTGTAACTTGCCATTTCTTACCGCCCTGTCTACAACCACCAATCAATCTGGATCATCCAATCCCGTTATGACAATTTACACATTTACACCTGCACCACATGTATTACCACTTATCCAAATAGAAAACCCAGACATGGCTCAATGTTCAAAGTCACATCCGTACATCAGGGTAAATGGTTGGTAATTGGATTTATATAGCACCTATCTTGTCTTCTTCACCCATTCCTTCACTGATGATTGGACTGAATAGCGACTGAACCTCTTGACCGCGTATGCTTTTATGCAGTGAGTTGATGCCACATAATTGGACAATTTCAAATTTGCCTTAAATGTACAGTATGCAATTTCTGCAACTCTGGGATCTATCAAATCAAAACAATAACAAAAGACATAGTTTGTTAATGTTGTGAAGTAGCATTGGATCATGGGAGTCTTCACTGTATACCAAATTCCTTCATGCTAAGAAAGAACTATGTAATGTACTGTAAAATGGATTTCCCCTGTGGAGAACAAATCCGTTTGTGTGAGTGGTTTTTGGATGAGGCTGAACGTGTCCCAATTTTATATACAAGTGTACGCCGCATGTACGTACTAATGATGACAGTGTGCTAGTTTGGCAGTTGGCATATTTTAAAATGTTGCACAAAGAGGAAATGATAGGTTTGCACTTAGAATGACTGTGAAACTGAGACTTTGCAACATTTTAAATAAATAATAAGTAATAATGTTTTTGCATGGTACAGATACTTCATTTTGCTTTTCAACATGTGTCACACCAGCATCCACAATAACTGGAAGCAGCTCCTCTATTTCTGCTTTGCATTGCACTTTATGGTAATTTTAATATTGGTGCTGGCATTTTTGAAAATGCTACATTTTGTTATTTTTCACTGTGTAGGCACTGCAGACTCAAAGCCTGAATAGAATTAGCATAGAGTGTGAAATAGAGAGAGCTTAATGTTTGTTTATCACGGTGAAGGTCCCTGGTGGCTCTGTTACGGTCAAGGCTGTATTTTCTCTGCACGGCATTATTCATATTCAGCACATTTCTGTGCTTAACATGATCCAACAGGAATACAGTGTGTCTTCATCCACAGAGCGTGACAACAACCTCTACATATCACCAGATCTCAACCACATTCAGCATTCATGAATCACCAAACAACAATGACATTTTTAAGTACCACACGTCCGTGTTTCCTTTGCAGTGACATAAAGGAGTAGCTGTTGACAGCCAATCATCTTCTTCTTTTCAAAGGCAGGTTCCACACACACACACACACACACACACACACACACACACACACACACACACACTCTGAGGCTTCCTGCTCTCTCTCAAAGATTACTTTTTAATTATTTCCTCTGAGGCTGAAGTTTTTGTTTAATGATATAGATTTCTTTAAAGCATCAAAAACAGATTCGGAAGCCGGTGTTAATTAAGCATCGACACAGACGAGCTGTGCAGCAGAAGTTCTGTATTAATCAGTGTCAAATAATAACAAACAAATATTTTACTGAATGTCCCTGTGAAAGAGAGGCTGCTTCAAGGTACATCAACTCTTACTTTATTGCAAATGTTAGCTATTTCAATTTGCATATGTACTGCTGATTAATTAATTAATTATTCTCACCTTTATCTGAACCAGGGATGTGTTTAGTAATAGAGACTTTCTGCCAGCTTCCCTTTCTCATTTTCTAAATAGAAACAGCATACGTCTTCACAGGCTATCATGTCTCCACACTCATGATCTGTCCTATGTAAGCCGTATATTAAGACAAGATACTAAAACTTTGCATTGGATGAACTTTAGATTGCTCTCTGTGCTCCAAGCAGCCTCCAAACAATGGGTTCCTAATTAGAGTTGCCTTAGCATGACGCAGCGGCGGGATTTGTCACGCCGAGGTGAACTCTAATTGGGAAAGCTGATCGAGCGGCCGCTCACACGGAAAGGAGCAAAGTTACACAAAGTAATGAATCTAGACAAGCCAGATGCTGACGCTCTCATCAGCAACTGACTTCTGACTGGGAGGGAGCCAGGAGGATCATGGGATTTGACAAACCTGATTGGAAACGACATTTTCAGGTCAGTGAAAAATTCCACTAGTCCACTGATGAAAGATCTGAGCTGTGTCACTGAGATGTTTACACCCTTATGAAAAGATCTGATTATATTATCATTAAAAAACTCTTAATCTTATCCTGCAGCCTTGGAATAGCACCAAATATAAAACTCTCCTATTTAGTGTTCTTCTTCCACCCACTTTTCTCCTCATTTCCTCTAAAGTAACTGTCCAGGGAGAGAGTTGTTTGGAATACAGGGATAAGTAATTCTTTTTTTTCATTTTGCTTCTTTGCTAATTGCCATTGTTGCCATCCTATTAATGCTAAGCTAAGCAGTGCATCATCAAAATGTCCCTCTGTGCTTCTGTCTGTCTGCTCTCTATTCTTTCTCCATCACTCCCATACCATCAAACAGACAAACTTCTTTTCTCTGGACGTGCAGTGTGATTCACAGTGTTTTCTTCCTCCCACCTCTTGTTCCTTTCCTCTGCCTCAGTCATCCACTTCACAAGACTACTCCACAATGCCTACAGCTTCTGGGTTTATGTAACCTTTCCTTTCATTGACTTACAAGTTGTCCTGAGTTGAATTGCTCCATGTGGTTAAGTACATTGCATCCTTTGTGCTGATATAACGCACAAAATGGGGACCTACACATAAAATCATGGTCAAATCTTTACAAGGAACCATTAACTAAACGTAAAAATAATCGTGTTACAAAGTCTTGAGGTTATAGTAATTTAAAGTCCATGTAAAGTAAGAATAAATATGTGTTCTGAGTTTGTCAGACCAAAGAAGAAAGTGTTATTAACCACCCAGACAAATTTGAATGATTAAACATATCGACAAGTTTCTGAAATTAGGTGTTAAAATCAGGTAAACATTCATTCTCAGCTCCAGGACTGTGGGGGTGTGTCCGCTGAATGTGCTGAAGCCACGCCCACACACGAGAGCAGTCAAGCAGCCATTTTGAAGTGACTGAAATGTGTCAGATGAGTTCAGAAAATGACATGACTGACTTTGAAACACTCTGAGTGAGATGAATTCATCTCTATCTCTCTGCTAGGGGTGCAGCGGTATGCTCAGGGTGGCCTCAGTGTGTCATCGAGCCACCCTTTAAGGACCGCCCACAAAATCCTGGACTGAAAACTGGTGAAAAACTGTCTTAACCTCTAACTCCACATTTCAGTAATATATCGTTCAAAGTCTTTTCACGTTTTCAGCAACTATTTTCCAACATATTTAATGTATTTTGAAAGAAATCTCAGAATTGCCTTTACAGGGACTCCGCAACTACACCACTAGATGCCACTAAATCCTACAGACTCAAGATCAGCAAGTTTATTCACAGTATTCTTTCTTTTTTTTTTCCAAAGTCAATGTCTAACATCTTACACTAATGAACAGTCTTACTGTCGGACACAAGATACTGGTTTCTTTTGCTTGACGCGCCTTGACAGTATTTGACTGCATCTTTATTTTATTTTTATTTTGCCAAAGTCAGCCTTGAAGAAAATTCTAAAATGGAAGTGGGCTCTACATCAACGGCCAACAACAACCTTCAGTCTGACACATGGACACACTTCACATCCTGGCAGCAATTTAGTCAGCACTGACACAAGTCAGCCACAAATAAACCCTTTTAAAAAAGCAAGTTCAAAGTTAGAAAACATGTTTCTATTACAAATGCAACAATAACATGTGAAAACAGATTCAGTCCAAAAGCAGGAGTACCTAATCATTGAACATCACAAGATGTCTTGCACTTAAACAAAGGCATCACAACTATCTTCTCTCTGTCTCTGTCTGTTTTAACATCACTGTCTCTTACCAGTGGGAAGGCGTGAGAGATCTTGCCATCCGGTGGAAGTTTAGCTCCGAAGCCGTATGCTGGGAAGAGTTTGTCACTGTCGTAATCCTGTATAATCTCCCCCACAGCCTTCAGAGCCATGGCATACGCATTCATCTGGTATGGACTCATATAGTGCAGTGAGGTGGGCTGGGACGGATTACCTGGACATAAAAGCACCACCACACCAAACACACCCAACACACACACAACGTAAAGGGATCTCATATTATAAGGGGATCATAAAAAAGGCATGTGGCAAGATTAACATGATCAAGAATGTTTTAGAGAGTCAAGACATGCAAAGTCTTTCATCTTCATTTCATTTTGGGAATGTTGACCATTTGCTTATATTCTACAACCACTTGGCCATACATTTACTGCTGGATACTTTGTGATTCCTCCAAAAAATATAATATAATAATAATAATAATAGTAGCATGCAGATATGATGCCTTAAATGTCTTAAATTAGTTTCTTAATTTTTAATATTGTAAAAGCAGTGGGTCATATTCACAATACTACAGAGATGCACATGCAGCAAAGACAATGCAAGAAAATATGACACATTAAGAATATGTTCCATTTGTACACCACAGGTGAAACAGACAGATTGATGAAGACTTGCCTTATTTTTAAGAAATTACGGGATGACATATTATTTAAGAACCATGTCATACGCACGGTCAAATACTGTCATCATAGTCATCGTGTATTATAGAAACATTTCAAACGTTGCAGGTCAAATATGTTCACTGAGCAGATGTGTGGACATTTCCTGCATGCACTAAGATGTAACGCTGTCCTACCGTTAGATGCTGTGAAGTCTATGGCCACAGTGAAATTGAGTTGTGTCCTGGTGGGAGATTGAGCACATCAGTATCATTCGAAACAGAGATGTGAGGAATGTGCCAGCATCTCCAGATGGGAGCGCATTTACAGCTGTTCAGGCTAGACTGAGAAACTCATCAACGGCTCACTGCTGTCACTTATAAAGCACCAGGCAGGGGATCTGCACCACCATTCAAACAATGCACGCTTTTCAAGTCACATACTGTGTTCTGTACATGGTTTGGAAAAACAATGGTGTTTCAGATTTGCCAAATGCAGGCTGCCATTGATTTCTGTTCATTTCAGTACAGTATATAGTTGACTTCAATGCACCACCTGCCAAAAAACCTATTTTAAATACTTCTATGAAGTCAACAGTTCAAATTTTGGTAACTTTTGTTTCCCAAAATGACGTTCGAAATGCTCCTCCTCTGGGGGAATAATCAATACTTTATGTTTTGCAATACAATATACGGGAATATCCTATTAAAATACCCTCCATGTATTAATCTTTTTTAATATTGTAGAATTCAAACCCCTTTAAGGCCCAGAAAGAATACAGAGGACATGACAACATGGTTCTCAGTGGGAACTACAGCCCTGCGATCAAACCAGACATAATGACTCTGGTGGTGTCTCCACAAGTTGAAGTTCATTGTACTAAAATCAACAGAAAACCAGCTGGTTGGAATGAAACATTGAAACATTCAGCAAGCTCAAAATATAATAAAGCACAGAGGCAGCAGTTTAATTTGAACAGTTATCTGAATGTTACTCAACATTAGAACAGTCTCCTGGATGATATAATGTATTATATTGTGGAATAAATTAATGAATAAATAATAAATTCAGTCTAATTTTACAAAGCTCAGCCTCTGTGATCTTTGTTTCCTAATGAGTTTCATGTTCTTCTAAAGGGGCAAAATTCTCAAATTAGTCACTGAGAAGGACTTTAATATGCAGAAGCATGTCCATCTGATGAATCTCTTTGTTGCATTCTGACATGCTTTGGAAAATAGTTGAAAATCATCATTCTTACATGATTGAAAATGTCTTCATAAATAATAACTTGTGGGAAAAAGGCTAAAGGCGCCATCGCTTCAATTGAGAAGAAAAATGCCCTTTTGGGGGGAAGCAGTCGTTCCTGTGAGTCCTTCAGCACCACAGAAAAGAGAGAAACTGTTTATTTCAGTAATATGAGTACACTGCTGATATAATTTATCAAAATATCATAACTAATCAACCCTCCTCTGTGGAAGTACATCTTCATATTCCTGCGTGCAGGAACAAGGTTAAGAAAGGTTTAAGAAAAAATCTGGTCCTTTCTGAATGCTGTATCTGTCGTTATGACCAGAAAATTCTTTACATTGTTTAAATGAAAATCAGTATTACTAAAAACTACAAATCACTACACTACAGTCTTTATACCTTTAATTTCTGTTTCTGAAAACTACATAACAAAAAAACCCCAATAATTTCTGATTTCTAACATTGTCTCAATGTGCTGTTCCCACCTTCACCTCACCTCACCGCAGTCCATATTGGGATTACCATATTTGACATATGGGACGTACAGGCAATTTATAATGGAAATAATGATATTTAACATGATGATGTGGATTGCATTCAGATTTGAGCATCAGCGTGAGGGCTATGGCATTTACAGTACCCAGTTTTCTGTAGTACGTCTAAGTTCATGTATATTTTGGTCTTTATATCCATAGTAAATTTGACTTTTTTATGTGCAAAGGAGGAGGAGAGAACTTCAAGTGTGGTCACCCCAGGGCACCAAACTGTTTTAATCCAGGCCTGTGTGCAGATTAATTTCACAGTTTCACTTTCCGGTGTGATTAGGCCTGAAAACAAGCAAAATCCCTGGTGGGCCTAAAGTCCTTTAATGGCTTTCCATAGACACTGATGAAACATTAGAGACTGAGCTCTTACCCTCCTCTGATGAAGTCGACAAACGTGTATTCTGACTCCACTTTGAAAGACAGCAGAGTCACCTTGAAGACAGAGAGAAAGCGAAAGGGAGAAGAGGACAGAGATCAAGAGGAGAGTCGTGGTAAATTCGTTTACTGCTCTGACATGTCACTGCTGCTATGACTCCCATCAAACACATGACAGCTGCTGATAAAAAAAACACTCCAACAGGTCTTACCGTGCCTGAATTGACGTATTTCTTCTTCTTGCCTTTCTTTTTTGGATTCAAAACCTTGACCGCGAGAAAAGGAACAAGAAATTAGTTTTCTGAACAAATATGTCTGAGCAGAAATGCGTATTCAGTACATGTCTGAGCTCCTGTGGATGTTGATAATATAACAGATGAGAGCTTGAATTTATAATACAAGAAATATTACTTAAATGAATAATTTATGACACTGTCAAGGAACTAGGCTACAGAGTTCCCAAAACATTGTTACATTTTTGATATCCATCACACTTTGAGAAAGTTTTGGAGAAAATCTTTTTTTTATTATTATTATTTGCTGATCAAGTTGTTCAACTCGTTCTTTGCTATTCTTGTATTTTACCTCGTAGACGTTGAACTGGCTCTGGCCTCTGGACAGTTCTCTGTAGCTGGTGGTGAACTCTCCGATAAAGTCGTGACTGGAAGAAAGATTGATTTAGTCAAGAACAGACAAGACAGAGGAAAACTATTACATTACATATACAGTATATATATCCTATTTATTTATACTACATCAGCACCATGATTCCTAATTTCCATTCTGATTTAACAAATAATGATAATTCTAAAGCACATGTCTTTGTCCAATAAAAGACACCAAGACACAGTAGTTAAAAAATGCAAGCAAAATAATTGAGCTCATGAATATATTTTTATTCTGTCACTTTGGCAGCAGAACAAGCTGTTGTCTAAAGTTTGGCTATCATGTTGCACAGTTGCCCGCTGACATATCTAGCTGACACAAAGTAACATTAGCATTCGTTCTGAATCATGTCTCCAGTCTCACCCACTGATCCGATGTCATTGTGGGTGCCGACTCTTAACTTTTGAGGTGCTATTTCTGTGAATCAAAGCACACACACGGCAAACTTTTTGACCCGTTGTATTGGAAGTTGGTTGAATGTATTCCTAACATCCCAAATATGCAATATCAAGGAAATTAATTTGCATTCCACTTGCAAAACTGAAGCTAGTTAGCCATTCGAGTCATGACGCAGAATAAGTGCTCAGATAAATCATTGATGGAACTAAGCTAACAACAAGCTGCTCTTCTTCAGGATCACTCTGATCACATTCACACCTGGAAGCTGTCCAGTACAACCACAGTCTGATCTGACAGCCACTGAGCAGCTCCACTGAGCAGCTCCACTTAGCAGTTGGTGTTAAAGGCTCTGTTCAAGATAACAAGCTCACTTCTCTGACCTTTAGGTCACCACTGCTGGAAGTGAAAAAATATCATGAATTGTTAGGAATATTATTATGACATTTTTTTGTGTCCACCCACACAGATATGCCAATGTCTGTATAATGTAAGAGGCACTGTAACTGAAAAAGTAAATAAAACTTCCATTTCATAAGTGAATACAACATTATGAACAGATGTCAAAAGTGAATATTAATGTCATTGTGACCTTCATTGGACTTTTTGATTTATCACACTTGATTCATTCTGATAATATCACGGTAGTCAGACAGACTGAATTTGCTGCCATTTCACCACTTCTTCACCACTCAATCTGCGCCAGTAAGACGATTTTCATGACTTCAACACATTTTCATCTGTTACATGAAAAATATCTCCTCCAGCATCATCACACTGGTAAATATCAACTCCCTTCATGCCCTCAGACCAAATCTGCATCTCAATATATCACCACCTGAAGCTGTGCGTGACACCAGTACTGCCTGTGTAATGCTGGTATTTAGAGGGAAATCCTCAAGGAGCAAATAATTGAGTTCATCTCCCGATGGGGTAAAGAAGGAGGATGAAATATAACGGGGGGGTAAGAGAGGAAACAGTTAGAACGCAGCAATATGGGAGAGGTTTAGGTACGAAGGAGATAACTAAGTGTAAGGAGGGAGAGGAGCAAAGCTGGAGCTGCTGTGTTGTTTGTTAATGTAGCTCTTGGTTTCTCTTCTCATGCTGTCGTGCATGTGGATATGATGTACTGTCCACCCTCCTTACTTGAATTATATATTACTGTAATTTACCTGTTAAATATTATTATATTATATAAACATTTGAAAGACTACTTAGTTCTAAATGATGTTCTTGTTGACTGTTATTCTACAGAAAATTATACAGTTCCACCTTAAAATTTCATCAAAATGAAATGCTGGTAAAAGAAAGTGAACCTGGCCCTTCATCCTCCTCCCTATGTAGTAAAGATGTGTCTTATGAGCCGTTCCATCACCTGTCTGTACGGTATAGTGTTTCACTGTATATATATGTGGTCATTATTAATTATTTAGTATTTAATTATTATTAAATTGCAACTATAACAGTTTTAATTATAATAATTCTGCATGTCATCTCTCCACTTTCATCAAGTATTACAGTACTTACAAACATCTGTTTGGTTAGTTTTAAGTATTTTTTGTGTAACCTAATGTAGGGACCCACACAGTCCTCAGTGAAATACAAAAAAAACCTGTATATACAAAAAAAAAAAAAAAAAAACCATAAAAGTTGAGATATTATGTCTGTCGGGGAGTAAGACCCAAGGAGCTAAATGGACTGTTCTAATGTTATAATGTGAGTTACATGTGCTGTTTCTCTGCAGGCTGTGCTTTAGGCTGCTTTTACACACCTGACTGGATTGGCCTGTGGAGAGTGTTGTCTATATCGAGCCACCTGCTGTAATTTTACCATATAAAATGACGCTCAGATGGATGAGGGTAGTTATGGAGATGCATGAGTTTAGCAGCTCTCTAAGACTACACTCTCTCTGATTAATCTTCATTAATCTCATCTAAATGATCTTACTTGACATTCTGTATGCTAATCAGTGTTGGATCTGTTGTTCTAAGCTGGTTTGCTAACATTCAGTCTACATTCAGAAACCACCTGATTTAGTTCAGACTTTGAGGCTGTTTGAACACCACAGCCTCACTGTGATGACGGAGCTTCTGTAGTGCTATAGACTGTATATAAAGATGGACAACATGTCTCCACGTCCTCCCACTGTACAAAAATTGGAGACAGCACAGTAGTTGTATGGAGATTCGCCCACATGCCTGGCTGAGTCAGTCATGAGCAGATAACTAACTATGGTCAGTAACTCGAAGCTTGTGAAACAACATTTATTATATACTTATTTATTTATTTACTTATTTATTTATCTTCTTATTTATTCTGTGGTGTTTTTAATCTGTGAGTTTTTGCTCGTAATTTTGTTTTACAGTGCTGTGAAATGACAATAAAGAGATCTTGAATCTTGAATCTTGAATCTATTTTTCTATTTCTACACATGTTAATACAGAATATGAGACGTAGCTGTGGAGAACATGGAAGTGTGAAGATCTGAATTGTAAGTTCTAGTGCAGCTTTGATGAAGCTGGGCTAAATAACAAAAGCAACATAACAAGCAATTTTAGTTGTTAGTAACATGCCAATCATTGGTGGTAATAACAAGAAGAACACTTCTCAAATGTAACCTTTTAGCATTGTCTAACTGCTCTTCTCATTTACAACCCTACAGGGACTCTGCGTTGATAAAAACAGAATGCAATGATTTGTCAACCCTTTTCAAACTACTATTTAATTGAATACAGCAAGATTGATAATTAATAACAATAATAACAATTCATTGAATACAAACAAGATATTTTATGTTCCATTGTGCTAAATGTAAGAGTTTTTACTCATTCACGTTCCAAAAAAGTCGACAACGGGCCAACAAAAGACTCAAAATTCACCTGTTTGGAACCTTCCACAGGTAAACAGGTTGGTGAGAGTATCATGACTGTGTATGAAAGGGGCGTCGTTCACATCAAGAATGTTGAGGTTCACCACTTTGTGAAAAACGTCCAATAATTTAAGAACATTTGCCAACACGCAATTACAATGAAATTATGGATTTCACCGTCTACAATCCATAACATCATTAAAAGATTTAGAGAATCCAGAGAACTCTCTGCACGTAAAGGGAAAGCCCCAAAACAACACTGAATATCTGTGACCTCTGACCTCTTAGGCAGCACTGCATCAAAAACTGACATGATTGTGTAAAGGATTTTGCTACATGGGCTCAGGAACACAGTTTGTCGCTGCATCTACAAATTCATGTTAAGACTCTACAATGCAAAACATGCATCGTGTGATATGGACTGATGGAACATGGAAAGTGTTCTGAGGTCTGATAAGTCCACATGTGCACAGTAGTTCTTGTATATCATGGACGTCGTGTCCTCTGGGCTAAATGTCCACTTTACACAGCGTCCCAAAGTTTTTGGAATCAGTGTTACATCTTTCTGCACTTTTGTTTTTTCACTTGTGAATTATTATCTTTTGTGCTTCCGCATCTACAGGACGCCCTGGACATGTCTGTCTTTCCATAATAGTGTTAGCAGCTTGTGTACTTCCACTTATGTAACATAAACAATATAATTATATAAGGATCCTTGCATTCACACCAAGACAGCACACTTTGGGAGAAATGTTATTTTGACACAATCATGTCAATATTTTAAAGTTAAGGCCTGAACTCTCTGATAATGGCTTGTTATCAAAGTAAAACTTATTTGGCATGATGCCCTGAGAAGAAAAGAAAAAGAACAGAACTGTCAAACAAACAAGCAACTGACAGAATGAGTGCCTGATGACTGTCAGACCGATGTACTTTTCTGGAACACTGCAAACATTTACCTTTAGTTACCTGCTGTCTTGCACATTGTGTTGTAGTGATTTGGAAATCTGGACTGGGGCTTTATAAAAGTACCCCAAGAATTTCAAATGAATCCTCTCTGAAATTTATGGACAGCAGTAAGTAACACAAGGCCAGACAGCCTGAAAAACCCACACGAGGTTTCCAATTATGCCCACAAGTCTGTGGAAGGAGTCCCTACAGTAACCTGCTGTCAGGGAGAAAGAGAAGCTATGTCAGTACTGCGGTCAACGCTCATAAACCCTGACCTCGTATCCACTCAGCTGCAAATTTTCACCTGCAACTTGTTTTTGATTTATCCCCCAGCTTGTGCCAGGCGGGTGGAGCCCTCCATCTATTCTAATACCTAATAATTTGACTGAAAGAACTGCCCTCAGACAGACTAAGGTGTGACATTTGAGGGATTCAATCTGGAACTGAAAATGAATAAAAGAAAAGGAAAAAAAGAGAGATAGCGAGTAAGAGAAATTACCTCCCGTCTCTGTCCCAGTCGTAAACGTCCACCTTGACCGTCCTGGAGGGAGGTGAGACAGACAGATGAGAGAGAGTGTGAGGGTGAGAAATAGAAGCAGCAGAGAGACAGAGAGGCAATAAGTCAGGAAGTAAACTTAAGCAGTGGTACAGTATGTCACTGACTCCGGTGCTGCACAGCATCCACCTTGCAAATTCTGCATCATATAGCCAATAGCATAATCGAATATTATATAATATCAATGCCTCTCACAGTATCCAGAGTACAGATACCCACCGTAGAATACACATGGGTTGTTTAGTTATAGTTAGAGTTCTTGAGTTTTCTGCCTCTTAGAGGAAGTTTTTCCTTGTCAGTGTCGTGCGTGCTCATGGTGGGAATTGTTGGGTCTCTGTAAATACTATCAATGGAGCTCGATGGCACAGAGAAAGAAGATATGTCTGAGGGTACAATCACAGTTCAGAGTGTAGTTGGTTTTTCATGGTATTTGCTGAGTAAAGAATCTCTATGACTATCGTCTGGGTTTTTATCATTGGGCCCAGGCTGTGCGGTGGTCACTGTTGAAGAAGATTATGTCTGACACCTTCACTTCTAATTGAAAAATGGGAAAGTTGTCTCTGCCAGTTCAGCATATTTCTGTCATGTCTTCTCTGTAAATGTTACTGTCTGACACAAAACTGTTCTGAATCGAAATGAGGTTTCAGGTGTCAGGTTTAAAAAACATGAATTAGATTCAGAATTTCAGAATTCAGATTTGATTCAAAACTTGGACCGGTGGTTTATGGACACTGTCATTTCAATAAATTAGACATTTGTGTGACTGTTGCTGGATCACCTCCAATGTTGGTCTCAATAACACCAGCACTGGCCTGAGACTGACACCACGGCCGACTGCTGGCATTATTCTGACCAACACAGAGTCCAACCTCATCTTCACATACTCAGCAGGTTCTGTCTTTACATTCACTTCACTATTGTCACAGAAAACATCTTTAGAAGTCAGTATTTCCAAAACTCATCCTAAAGAAATATTTTGAGTGAAATGAGTCAAAATATTTAAAACTATTAAATAAATGAGAAACACAGAGACATATTCCATCAACTGTCTACACTCAGTAAGACTGTAACATGAGAATCAGTGTACATTCATGTCTAGTTTCTTCATTAGTAATGGATGTAATTATTTTTTAACATATATGAACCAAGTTGAAATAAGTGTCAAACCTAAACATTTCAAGTATTATTTATTATTATAAGTTTTTACAGAGGCTCTCAACATGATCATTTATGATGTCATTTTTGTCTTTTTTCCATCACTCTGTCTTTGTGCAATCTTTCTGTGAGAAAGCCAAAACTCAGTAGACTGTCCCACCAGACGACATAAAATATTGTAACTCTTCAGTAGCTTCAAAGTCAAACTGAAACATCAACTCTGTAAACAGACTGTGTTTTATTCACATGCGGTGAATGAGGCATGATGTACGTGTGCGTATGTGATGTACAACTGAGTGTAGTTTGTATTGTATGTATGTTGCCTGGTGCATTTCGTGATGTTCTGTCATTGTGTGGATGTTAGAGGACTGCAGAGGACTGCAGATGAAAATTAGCCTTAGGCTAACTCTGTTATAATATTATACATATTGTATATTTTCCCTTACAATAAAATATTTACAGTTTATATTCTTTGCTCTGGTTCCTTGTTTTTCGGACACCTTGCTTATCCACTGTACTTTCTCAATGTCACATTTACTGCCATACTTCCTCCTGAATGAAATATGAAATATGAAGTGTTTGAAAGTGTTAAAAACCAGCATGATGAAAATAAGATCATCAGACCTCTCAAAACCTTATTACCACTCCATAGGGATTGGTAGGAGTGGATTGGTAACCTCTGACCCCTGTGCAGTCCCCTCCCCTCACCTGTCATAGTCTCCGTTACAGAGTGCTCGAACAGGGATGGTGAACGGCTGCCAAACAGGGTTCAGATTGTTCTTGATCACCTCAGTCTTGTGGCAGATGGTGAAGCTGGAAAGACAAAGAGACCGCTCAACATGACATGTTTAAAAAACTTAATGAGAGCTATGATGGACAGGAAATCTGTCAGAAGGTGGTTTGAGAGAGAGTTTTTGCTCTCTGGGTGAGTTTCTAAAGGCACAGAGAGTCTCATCTGGATGAAACCTTAGAAGAGAGAACAGACCTACAGGGTTTTGATCATGACCCGTCTGTGTGAAATATTGAATGCTACAGTAAGTACAGATTAGAACTTTCTGTCTCAGTGTCAAGAAAATCTATTAGCCCTTCTTCCATCCGACGGGCAAGAAGCTTTCAAGCTTCTCTTGGGACTGGATCCAAGAGAGAAATCTGCTGGCAGATTCTCACTCGCTGTCAGTAACAAGGGAAGAGCTGCGACAGAGGAGCAGCACACTCGCCTCAGCCGGAGGATTAACAGATGGACTGAACAAGAAAGGATTTACAGTCATTTAACAAACACACACACACCTAACAAAAACACACACTTACGTCCCATCCTCATTGCTTCTGTAGAAGACGAGGAAAGGGTCAGACTTGCCAAAGAAATCCTTTTTATCCAGCTTGTTGGCGCACAGCTGCATGGTGGCTATGTCCTGGGAGAACAAGAGCAGTTTATTTTGACACATCGAAGTTTGGTTTAGTTCAACCTTACAGCTGGACCTTGAGTTAATCCACATTCTTCACAAGACTTATTTGTTCACTTGGAGTTGAGCTATATCTCTTAGAAGACTGATACTCTCCTCAAGCCCATGAAAACACTGAAAGCTCACAGGTTAATGCTTAGACCATCAAGACCTGAGACTTAAACTCAGGCTCTTCATGATACACACACAGAACATATGTCCATATTTTTATATTGGATAAGAAATATGCATGTTATTTTTAGACATATACACTTAGAAAGTGGTACAACAGCTAAAACTAGTATTATTAGTAGAACTTAAAACTGACAACTGATTATTTAGGTGGTGGAAAAAACATTCACTTAAGTGTTTTTCAGGTTAATGTTGTACTTTGATACTAGTTACTTTCCAGGTAAATGTTTTTCTAAACTTGTGTTGTTTCAGCTGTGTATGAGACATTTCCTCTCATGGATTCATTTGAATAACTCACTATATTATATAATAACCGAGCCCTGAAGAGGTCCAATTATCCAATACATAGCAAATATTAGATTAAAGGCCAAAATGTATACAAATTGTTGCAGCAGAGATATTTTTTTATTCTTTTCAACCCCCATTAATCATCTGAGGGCCCCTCGGATTTCATTTGGATGGTGCTGATTTGTTTATGATATGCAGATGGAAAAATGTATGCACACCTCCTTTGTCTGGTGTAAGTCAACAAAATGTTCCCCTCCTGAAATAATTTTCTTTCATTATACTGCAGCTATAGAAAATACTGGTTTCTGATTGGATGGCTGATGTCATTAAAATCATATTAGCAGACCCCCAAACACACTGAGGGGCTAATGTTTTCAGTTTTCAGGGGCGCTACAGTGATTGATTATTGTTAGTTTTTATTGTCAGTATTGCACACAGCAGCACTGGTTAAACCTCATGCTGTGAACGCAGTGAGATGCTGGTGAAACTTTTGGTAAGTGGGAGTCCCCATACACACAGTGGACTCTGACATGCCTCCACATTGTCCATAATTTTGTAATATCAGGTCACCTTGTTGTGCATTTACCACTTACGTTAGCTTACATCAGCTTGATGCTGACATTTACTATCATTTATGTGTTGTACTGTTTTCAAGCGATGTCATCATGAGATATACACACAGAAAACAAACCACAGTAACTTGAGGGCTAATGGGGATATTAATGTGAGGAGCAACGTGAGGTGCCATGATTGTTGATATTGAAAAAATAATGGGTGGAAAATGTTCAATATCTCAAGAAGCAAACCTCCCTCTGAGTTCACGATGTATAATTAGCTGTTTGCATCTTGCCACCTGGATTTTAATAAGATGCTGGAAAGTTTTACCCAGGAAGAAACATGAGTTTTAAAGTAAGACAACTCACACTGTTATTGCATATGTATTGCCGTTTAAAGAACAGTGCCAAAATGTATTAGGCAATATATTTCAGTCTGAGACATCGGTCAGTGATTTGTGTATAATTACCCGAAAATAAGTATCATGAGCCTTTTATATGTACAGACGCAGCAGGTCAGCAGAGTCCGCCAACAGACAAACTAAACACTGGCTCTAGATAGAGCCTTTCGCCTTATTCATGAATTTTGTGGCTACTGTAGTTTCTCCCACACACTTGGAAAAGGAGGGTGAGGCGAGTTGTATTCAGTTGGTTGAAATCTACAAGCTCACTGCTAGATGCCACTAAGTCCTACACACTGGACCTTTAAAAGCTTAAATATTAAATATTTCATCCATGACTAAGCAGGGATGTTCTTCCAGAGTTAGGCCTCATGAACCATGACTAATAAATGTGAATGTAAACTTTGAGTTCTGCCCTCCAGGACTCTGCAGTATACCATCATCACTGCTTTATGGCCTGCAGAGTGAGTTTAACCCTCCTCACATTCATATGCATGATATGGTATGAGGAAGGTTAAACTTAATTCTGTGTATATATTACAGCAAACTGCTTCCTCATTACTCAAACCATCCCCAGCACGGATGTAATGCATATGTTTGCATGTAAAACTGTATACTATAATACCATGGTGAGCATGTTTGTGTGTGCTCTCTCTTTTCTCTCTCTCTCTCTCTCTCTCTCTCTCTGTGTGTGTGTGTGTGTGTGTGTGTGTGTGTACTTGCATGTGCTTCTCTCTTTGATTGGAGTGTCTAATTATTTACCCACTGTGGCAAGAAAAGGGAACTATAAGACTGGATACATAATTCATGAGCGGCTCTCATCATCACTTTGAAGCAAAAGTACAAATTCACTTTCTTTCCACTTGATGACAAAATTGTTCTGGAGTGTGAGCGGTCGTTTGAATTCACTCGGCCAGGTTAAAAATAGAAACACGCAACGTGACTGTCATGAAGTCTGTGCTTAACTTTCTGACCGCTGTCTCGGACTGTCTATATAACCGCACGCGTGTGTGTGTGTAAGCCAGGAGAAACACAGTGTTCTAAGTATGATCTGATACTAACCCGGCAGTTACTGAGCTCCTCGGCTGTGAAGATGATCGTTCCACACTTCTTCCCAGGAATCCCACTGAGAGAGAGAGAGAGAGAGAGAGAGAGAGAGAGAGACAGAGAGAGAGAATGACATATAACCAGTCTAATACATTTTACCATAGTTACTATTACGTAATATATCAATTCATGTTTTTAATACAAGGTACCCCTGCTGCATGAAAACATGTAGGACTACCAATGAGCTGACACCATGTCGCTGAGGTAGGCTGTACTGTAACAAGTTTCTTTTTATCTGTTGCATTACACCCCAACTCCTGGTCAACAAGTCCTCCAAATGAAAAAATAAAAAAAATGTTTGTGGTCTTGGTCTTCTAATGCTACTATCACCAGGACAACAGTCCCCTGAACTTACACCACAGGGTTCGGGTTAAAATTATTCATTTGTTTAATATTAGGTCGTTGTCATGGTTGCAATAACAATCAACCAAGCAAGTATTTACATGGTTAAAAGAAACCAGCACTGGCACTATAAAGTCTGATGTTTTCCACAACAACCTCCTCCCTATACAGACGTCACCTGACTTCTGATCATTCATCTGGCCACAGATGTGTCATACGAGCACCCGTCAACCCTGTTTTGTGATGACCAAGCCAAGCTTAACAGTTTGTCAGAATCTCATATGTACTGTAACGTTTGGTTTGCGTGGATATGTGTGGCACCTCCCAGGAAATAATCATTCACAAAAGAGCACTATCAATGACATTATGTCTCTGCAAGTATTGTTAGCCCAGGTAGTTCTTGGAAGGCAAAAAGTGACTCAACGAGACTATTGAATAAGTCAAGTCAATTGTGTCAATTGTGAGCCATTACTCAACCTGTGTAGACATCTGAATAAAAAGTGTATCTTTACCCCACAGATGTTCCTCCCAAGAAAAAACACAACAAAGCCCTCTAATGGCCGTAGAAATTCTCCTGCCTGTCGAAAGCAAAGGAAGAAGTTGGGTGACGTTATAGAGCCACAAAGTCTATTGAGGGGGGAGGTCAGGGTGGATGGATGGATAAGATTGGTGCTGGTTTCTTTTAATCATGACCAGAATTGATCTATAAACAATAATGGCAAAGCTTTAACAAAGTAGTAATTTGAACCAAAACCACAAATTCTCCCTGAACCTAAGCAAGCAGATGCTGTGCCTAAAACTGACCAACCTTAACCATGGTGTTGTCAGACACATACAACAGGTTCATTTTCCACAGGTGGTTTGTGACAGTCTTCGAAGGCACAGGCTGATAGAGGTATTAGATGTGTTGTTCTAGAGGGCTTGTTGGTTTATAGCAAAACGCTGCACTGAAGGACATGAACAATGTTGGAAGCAACAAGTAGCTGGCATTGCAGACAACGGTGAGAACAGAAAACCTGCAGACACATGATGCTCACATACTGTAGATGGAGGTGTTCCTTTGCTACAGATCACATAATCAGACAGTAACCCTCCATCTGCTGACTGCAGCCAGTCACATTACACCCTGACCTCAGATCAGATCCTAACATCCAATCACAATTATCATAGGAGGAAAAAGAGGACTTTTGCTCTGGAGACACGTCATCAATCTTCTGTCTGATCACAGCTCAGTTCCTGCCTCCTAATTTCTCTTAGGGGAGATTGGACTTTTCATTCAGTGATGAATTACGGAACAGTCTCGGTAATTGTATTGAAATTGGATCTGGATTAGAAAATGAGGCCTGGAGTCATTTCTCAAAGGGAGGAATCCCCGTGTGCAGCAAGGGCTCAGTGCTGTTTTCAGTTCTGTGTTTAAGATGCTTTGTGGCTGCTGTTGTTCCTGTACTTCCTCTAACAAACGAGCTTTGAGGAATTTTCTGCCTAATCTACAAAGCCTCCTTCTCTAAAGACGTGTTCAGACTGAATGCAAAGAAAATGTTAGAAGCAGATTGATTGCATACAGTCAACATAATTTGGTTGTAGTTGGTTCATAATGAGGCAAAAAGGCATCCCTGTGAGACTGAAAATGTTTTACTGATCCAAAGCTGCATGACTCCACTTAATGAAAACATCGTCAAAAAGAGAAAAAAGGAGAAACTGATGAAAAAAACAGATACATGAAAGACAGAAATCAAACTGAGTGCAAAACAAATTTTTGCCTTGTTCAAAGAGCCAGCATTGTCTTTTAGTGTACCTAGTACAAGTAAGACATTTTTTTCAAAGATATTTTTGGGTCTTTTTGAATCTATATTGGATAGTAGCAGCTGAAGAGTGACAGGAACGTGGGGGAATGACATGCAGCAAATGGCCACAGGTCGGATTCAAAGCCTTGGGCTGCTGCAGCAAGGACTGAGTGTCTGTACATGGAGCACAGTACTTACTTTAAGACATTTGACATTCATTTCATAAATGATGGTTCCATTAAAGCAAAATAGACAATAAAGCAGGGTATATTTTAAGGCGTAGCTACATTGTGATTGACAATTCTCAGTGAGTATCGTCCTGTGTACTGTTTAGCTGTAACACAAGTATGTCATAGCTAGACAGACATTTTCCCTGCTTGAAAACAGAGTCAGAACCAAGGGCAGCCCAACTTTCAGTATGTCACCCATCAGCTCCATGCTCTCGTCCAAATATGGTCATCATCGATAATGAATGAGTTCAGTTCTTTCTAAACTTTTCTATGTAAAGTTTTTCACTTGTGTGCATTTTATTTTAATCATCACTAGTTGTGCATCGCTCTGGTCTTTGCTTTGGTGTACACAGGTCCAAAAGCTGACACTATCTTATAAGACCACACCTGTCATACCTCCAGAGTATCTCAAACTCTGTGTGCGAAGAGATTACACACTAAAAAAAAAGATGCATAATTTAAAGTTTTCAAGTGAAGTCAAACCCAGAAAAAACTGTTGAAAAACCTTTATCATGCACTTGAAAATCCCCTATGGCTACAAGTCACACTCACAACATGACACAGCGATTCGTTCCATCCACTTGAGGCCGCGCTGCTGCGAGCAGGCCGCCTGATGCTGCGCTGTGATTAAAATGCCGGCTGAGATTCAAGGATGTCCCCGTAAACATCCGTGACACATATGCAGGCACAAACACACCAGAACACAGGCACAGAATCTGTTACGCTGTAGGGAACCACAGATGATAATATTGCACACACACACACACACACACATAATATATTCTCCTAGAGAGACTGCTTTCTCGTAACCTTGAACCGTGGTTTCACCACACTCATTCCTCAGTCCATTCCTCAGCCTCTTTTGTGAAGGCAGTCACGTAACCCCAGCCACACGAGGGCCAGGTAAAACACCTTCACTTGAAAGAATTAATTCCAACACTTCCTTCCTCTGTGTGGTTTTCTTTTTAATCAATCTGCGCTGACCCTCCCACTTTGACGAAGAACGCTAACAGTGATGTATGAGCGTCTGCAGGCTGCAATCGCTCTGATAATGACTTTTGCATGGTCGGGTGGGGCAATGGGGATACCTACAGTATGACATACACACATACACGTACACACCCACACCCACACACACACACACACACACACACACACACACACACACACACACAATGCCACTCTCCTTAGTTTTACAGTATTCCAATTCCTGCAGCAACACTGCTATTAAAAGCAAAATGATGGTAAAGCTGCAGCTACTTGACAGGAGCAGAAGACAGATGGAAGAAATCAATACAGCAAAGATGGAAAAAAAAAAAAAAACTTAAAGATGGTAGTCATCGAAAAAGTGTGTGTGGACATGTGTGTGTGTGTGTGTGTGTGTGTGTTTGTGTGTGTATCAAGTCCTTCAGCAGGAGTTTTCCCACATACTTCTTGTCCTCCTCCCACATCTTTCACTGCCTGATGTGGGTCCCCACTCCCACACATGTTATACAAGCTTTAAAACACACACACACACACACATACACACAGTTGCACAACTCTAAACAGACACAGTAATATACAAAAACTGACCAAAGAAAAGACCCAAACTCTCCTTTTGATTTAAAATGAAATTATGTGAATTTAGTGTTAAACTTGTACGTAAAGTACAAACAATATTCTAAATCGAAGAAGCACAGACCGTCTAGACTTATGCTGACATTTAGTCTTTAGTGTCAGAGTTAAGCAAAAAAAAAAAAAGTTCTGTAAAGACTTCCAACTAATGCTGCAGTCCATTGTACTCATAAAAAAACTTCTGACACAGAAAAGTTCCCTTGGCTCCCCTCAGTTTCCTTAAATGTCAGATAGGTCTGGTTGGTCTGCAATATATTAATGTCACAGACAAAGTTCACCAAAGTTGAACATGGCACACATTTTTCTTTGCCTCTGTGTGCACCCCCACTGATTGCGGCAAGACTATTGAAATAAATTGTCTGTTACAGATACTGGTGTGGCCAAGCCCTTAGAATGAGATGAAGAAGAAAGCTCTGTATCTGTATCTGCATTAAGCAATTTATTATCTTATCTTGGGCATAATGAGAGGCTTCCTCTAAGACTGGAAAGGCAACATCTGTACACCAGCATATTCATCGGAAACAATAAAACTGACAATAAAAGTGACGACTCTGTCGACTCGGTGCCGTATGTGCACAGGCGCTGCCGCTATGGGTGTCAAAGCAGGAAGAATCAACATTTAGAAAGTTTCTTCCTGCGGTACAGCCTGCTGCTGCTGAGCAGTCATTAATCCTTCAGTATAGTATATTCCTTTGAGATTCTTTTTGTTTTCTCAAGACAGGAAGATAAAAGAACAACATGAAAAGAGTTCTGATGCCAAAAATAGTTTTTAGTAGTTCTTAATGAAAACATGCAGGTAATTTAAGACACTTATTTCATTCCTACACTACTTGCCTTTTTTACTCTATGATGAAATGGCTACATATTCATCTGCAGATTTTACATTCAAGAGATGACTTAATCATGCTGCTGTTGTCAGATGTATCTCCAAAATGTAAACTTTTCAGCAAACTTAATTTAACTTGATAAAAATGTATACATTCAGGATTCCCTCCCTCTGATGCCCCAGGGAGCATCTGAAATCTATTACAGTATAAATCTTGCCTAACATAGTGCAACGCTCATCTCCACCGCTGTAGTAACTCAATCAACTGAGAAAGCAAGCAGCAGTGGAAAATTGGATGGAGTTGTGTACAGCTGAGTTTCTCAGGATTACATGCACATTATACAGTGTAACGTCTCTGGTGCCACTTAAGGACATCACGTTCTTGTGCAGAGTATAAAACATGATGCACTCGGGTTCTCACCCGTGAATGTGGGTAGCAAGCCATCAGCCTCCTGACAGGGGAGGCAGGGTATCCCTGTCAGAACTGTAAATAAATGCATGGAAATGCAACACTCTCAAAGCACTGTGGATCAGTGTAGTGCCTGGATGGCTTCCACTGCTGCCTGTAATACTGTAGGTGATGGTGCACAGTGTTGATGTGGGGGAGTGTGACTGAGTTGACATGTTCATGCATACATAAGTAGGTAGAAAAAGTAAATATAAACACACGCACTCTACTGAACATGAGAGAGTTTAGACGCTTGACAAAGTGATCTCATTTTGTCCCTGCTTAATCCTGAAGGATACATTTAGTTTGTTTTTTTAAGAAAGAAAAGAAAATCAGCGTTACAGACTTCAGTGAGGAGTATTTACCAGGCAGAAAGGACCAACAAAAGGACAAAATCAAGTTGCATGATGGGAAATGTAGGATCTAGTAGTTTTAGTGCTCTACTCAACTAAAACTCATTTCTCAACCTCTGCTGCCCCAGTTGTCTCTTACCAGTGCTTAAATACCCGTTTAAGGTCAGATTTTAGCTTTAGCTTTTTTTATTTAGTATACACTCTAGGTTACTGTACTACACCGTAGTACACACCAAAACAATTGCTGAGATCTGGGAACACAGCTCGAACACAATACTCTTATAACAAAGTTAAATGAGGCAGATCAAACAAACCATAACTTTTCTTTAAGCCTTCTTTGTCATCTCAGATCAGGTAAAAAAATCTTAGTTACAGAGCTACACAAAGAGTGTCAATAATATCTAAAATCTTTGAGTGAAGAATTTTGCAAAGGTGGATCTTTAATCTTCTGGCACCAGATGTAAAAAGCAGAGAGACGGCGCAGCTCCCTCAGATCTTTAACAGTAATATCCATCAGACAGCAGATCATTAACAATAGTCATCTAGTATTCATGAGCAAAGATAAAATGCTATCAATAAAATATCTCAACCAAGTGCTGAATAACTTCAGAGTTTCATCAGACTGAATGAAACTAGAAGTTTGACTTTTTCTCTGAAAGAGAGAAGGTTTTATGTCTGAAACGATAACTTAGTCTCTGGCTTTGACATCATTAACACAGTCTAGCTCTTCTTCCTCTTTGTCCTTGAAGTTTCTTTTTCTACAGTCGAACCCTCTACACTGAAATAATCATATTGTTCATACTGCTGTTCACGTTTGAGCTGAACTTTGCTCGATATGAGCTAATATATTCTTGATTATTGTTAATCATATGCAAATCAAATACATCTTTTACCTTTATTTTAACCAGGTTAGTCCCAGTGAGATTTCAAACACGCTTTCTTCAAGGCAAACCAGGCCAAGACAGTGGCATCAAAATACATATTCATGTTAGAGAGCACCAATATGCAATGATGTAACAAGCAGAATGAGGTCAAAGTGATGGGAGGTTAAAACTGTCTATATATACTTAACTGGAGACACAAGAAGGTTCATCATCATCAAGAAAGACCTTTAAAATTGGAATTATGGAGAAGTGATGGTTTGTATTTTAAGTGGCAGCTTTTATATTATTTAAAATAATACGAAATTGTTTAAAAATCATTGAGAAAAGGTATGTATGTATATACTGTATATACATACATTATACAAGTCAATATATATTTTGGCTTGGGCACATATTTTTTCTTTTAGCTGTTTACCAAAATATATTCAAGTTACAGTTATATAAAGAACATGAGCTTAGTGCAGACTCTACTCACATGCAAACTGGAAGAATGTTTTTGCATGTGCTCAAGGAACCAAAAGTGACTGGATAGTTGACTCAAAAGCTGTTTCATGGATAACGGTGGCCTATTCAGGTAAAAGGCATGAAATAAGATAAGATAAGATAAGATAAGATAAGATAAGATAAGATAAGATAAAATAAGATAAGATAAGATGAGAACATTGTTTGCATTTGCATTTGGAAGCTGTTGTTGTGAACCTACAACATACAGTTAAAGGAGCACTCAATACAAGTGAAACAGGCAATCCTTGGAATTGAAAAAAATATCCATCAGAGAGATAGTGGCAGTATCAGGAGTGGCCAAATCAACAGCTTTTTACATTCTGAGGAACAAAAATGCACCACTGAGTTCTGCAACAAAATATATGATGGATGATCGGAGTGAAGAACACTCTCCAGCAGGTAGACATGTCATTATCACAGACTACTATATGGTAAATAGTAAATCGGCTTGTATTTAAATGGTACTTTTCTGGTCTACCGACCACTCAAAGCACTTTTTGAACACTTGTCACATTTACTCATTCATACACTGATGCAGAGGCTCCCAACTGCAAAGTACTCATGATGATACTACCCTCACCCATACACATACTCACACACTAAAGGCACAGCCATCGCGAGTCCATTTACCATTTACCACACAGCAATTTGTGGTTCAGTATCCTGTTCAAGGACACTTCGACTGGACTGGGGGAGCTGAGAATGACTAGACAACCACCTGATCCAAAGCAGCTCATAAAGGGGCGACTTCATGAGAGCAAATGGAGGTTCACTCAATTGGTGCAAACCATTGGTAAGCCTCAACAATAGAAAGGCAAGACTTTGCCAGCATAGACTTTGATCAGCGTGTGCCAGAATAATGGGGGAAAAAAGTATGTTTGATTCAAAGCACAGTAGAGGCCATGTGATAGCATTGGCATGCATGGTGTCCAATGGCTTGGCCACTAGTGTCAGCCAAATTCAGAAAACAAAACATACTGCAAAAGTTAGTCAATTACCTCGTCTCAACCTGCATCAAAGGCATGAGCCTAGCAGTAACCCAGCATCTGGTGTCATTTATGGGTTCTAGACTTCAGGCAATCATTGGCAGTTGGACAGAAAAAAGTATATCTTAATCATTAATTAAAAATAGTTACATTTGTTAAACAGAAGGGTTAAAAAATGTTGACCTCTTGGTTTGGAACCATTGCAATCTCAATGCTGTTCAGTGAAAATCACATGTTTCTTACTGATAAAAATGGCAATGGAAGGAAAAGTTGGTAATCATTCTTGCAGTAATCTCTGCTTGTGAAACAGATTCTGCAGCATCAGACGTAGAATGAGTAGTGAATTTGTTTTTATCTTCAGTTAGCTAATGCCATTAGCTAATGCCTTTAGCTAATGCCTTTAGCTACTGTACAT
Source organism: Argyrosomus regius (assembly GCA_946959425.1). NCBI lineage: Eukaryota > Metazoa > Chordata > Actinopteri > Sciaenidae > Argyrosomus > Argyrosomus regius. Next base: position 727,989 of record OX336885.1, read on the forward strand.
TAACTCTGTGATTGACAGTGCTGCCTGCACTACCCCTGTAGGCTTCTCAAAATGAAGACAGAGTGAGCATGTTGTGTTTTAAAGTCAGCAAAATGATCAGGCCCTAATTCAGAACTTCACTTCAACAAAACTTCTCAGAGACCATAAGAAGTATCTTCTGTCATGCTGTTTAAAGGCAAATAGTACAACAATAACTCATGAGTCAGCTAAGTCAATAAGTTGTCTTCAAAATGTGATGATATCTGACAGCTACTAGGCACACAGAGTAAATGTGCAGTTGATATTTAGAGTAATTAGTCATTTAGAGCCTTACCTCACACACTACTTCCAGCATTCACGCTAAACTTTGGCACCAAACACAAATTGTGCCTGTGTAAATGCCTGATATGATTAAATTTGCCTCTAAAGTCAGAATATAACACTTAATACTTACTTTTTATTCCTGGTTTACCTGTGAGTCTTATTTTGATAGCCATCAGAACCTAACTTACTATAAAGTCACATTGTTGAGACTACTTAATAATTGAATAATGTTGGCAGCAGACAATTAAACAACACTATCATCAACATAAAAGTGAAGTGATTTTTTAAGATTTATATGACTGTGACTTTTATCAGCGTCCCTATCTTTTAGTCAAGATAAATAAATAATTAATAACAATTACAATTAATTTCAAGAGTAATATCATAAAAAACATTGTATTAATCAGTTCCCCCCTCTCTCTAAACAGTCATGATGTCCAGTGCTCTTCTTGGTTTATCACTGGGAAAATTACAGCATTGAAAATATTTCTTTATTATATACCAAAACTGACAGACTATTATGAAAATAAATCATGTGAGAGTATTAGCATATAGTTTTTAGATGATTCAACATTAAACACTCTTTACACAACTTTTAATGTTTTCCTCACATCGTGTAATATAGCTGCAGTACATACAGAGAGAAATAATATCCTCATTGATCATTTTATACTGTCATTTCCACCTTTAAAGAGAGAGAGAGAGAGAGAGAGAGAGAGATGTCCTCTGTGGTCAGTGTGATGGCTCTGAGAGTGGTGCCACATCAGTGACCCCGGATTAATTGTTGCCATGGCAACATATGATTGATAATAATAATAGCTTGATTCCAGAGAATTCCTAAGAGATGATGTTTCAGTGTGTGAGGGACACATATTGAGCAGCAATATACACACCTATTGTATAGCATCATGTTTGTAATGAGGCTGGCCTACAGCAGACTGTCTTATTATAAACATATTTTCATTTTGAAGACTATAAAATTACCAGCACCAATGGATAAACATCCAAACATAATAGTACCTCGAGTATCCTCATATCCTCATCCCTCATCCCGCCAAATACCTAAACAAAATAGACCAATGAACCAAACAAACAAAGTGGAAAGACGACGAATTTTACTTTAAAAAACACCCATGGACACCCGTACATGTATACATATGCAAGATGTGCAGAAAAGAAACACAATCAAAAAAGAAAGACAAAACCAAAAACAGTGACAGATTGGTAAAGTAAGATGATCTATAATGGCTCAGGGACAAGTAAGACTAGAAAGATCTAGAAAAATACATCCACGTTTTTCTAGAGTTAATCTCTCTAATGGTAAAAATTCTGCTATTGGGCCCGGGCACAGTATTGTTTCTGCATTTTTTAAAGATCTAATTGAAAATCAGGCATGTCATTTAATACAGTAATAGACCCAGAGGTCGAATTCTGTTTCCTAAACTGATTTTGTTAAGGAATGAATCGAATCCGAGAAACTTTTCAACAAATTGCATTTCCATAATGATTGCAGACACATATTTACCAATAAGAGAGCAGCATATTTTTTGAGTTGTTTTCAATGGGAGTGTTGCACAAACACTATGCTACAGACACCAACCGCACGATAAGTGTCTATTCTGCAGTTTATTTTCCTCCACTTTATATATAATTGCAAGCTTTCACTTTTGAGGCACTCATTCAGAGAGAATTCAGAGGCACTGAATTGGGTTGTGAAGAGACTTCACTGTTAAATGACTATTAAAATGTCTTCCTTTTAGATCTGCTCAGTGTCTGCAGGTCATCTAAGTCTCTCTGAAACATAAGTGTACTTGAACCTCAGTGTTTACGCAGCTGAAGTAGCCTGGGGTCATTCAGGAAGGTGTTGGAGCTGCAATGTTTTCTCTTTTTTCTTTGGACTTCTTCTTCTTCATAGTTTTTCACTGCAGTTTCTCCAAACACATTGAGGAACGATAGATACATCAAACCATACGTCTTACTGGAAGCTGAGGAACTTTGTGTTAAAACCAGCATTATGCTTGATTCAGGAGAAGATGTTACCAATTCTGCCCCAAATTCTCTGCTCCTCAGAGCTCTGTCATGGAGATGCAGACATATAAGAAGAAAGGCATGAGTATATTTGTGTGTGTGCACATAAATTTATGCATGCAGCAAATATGGGTACAGCCATCACGCGTGTATCCATTCCTGACAATGTGTGAGGTTGTCCCTCTGCCAAAGTGTCTCCCCTGGTGGGGGCTTTCTGCATAGGAAGGGTTCATTTTGATTACAAGGCAGGGAATCAGAGAAGAGAAGGGGGATATGAAAGGATGTAGGGGGTGGGGGTTGGTGGCTTGGGTTGGGGGTAACCGGTAATGTTGGCCCCTGCCACACACACTCACTCTCCTGTCACCCACCGATGGGGATGACAGGGCGACAGGGCCACTGACAGCATGAGCAGCTCATTCAATTACACAGCTCTCTGATGAAAGGCTTTCATGTTCTCCAGAGAAAGCAGAGGATGGAGGGAGGAGAGAAGGGAAGTGGTCTGCATTTGGGAATAGGCAAGAGGGGATGTGAGTCACATTGACGATAAGTGGGAAGCGCAGAAAGGAACTGAAGTAGGAAAGAGTTAGTGTACGAGGCCAACGTGCGCAATGGAACACAGAAAGTGTGATTGGGAAATGATAACGGCATGTTCACTCAAAATGACATTCATCTGAACGTCATCTCTGATGTTTGGTCAATGTCAGAGCAACACCAGTAGAACTTGCGTGACACCAAATCATATTCCTCTAAGAAACGGTGTTTGTGCAGATGTTTTACAATTAACCACACTACTATGATTATGATTATAAAGGATTATGTCACTTAATGCAGTGGCAGGGCTCTTATATGTGTATCTCTTATATGTTTTAATAGTTTTCAGATGATAGCGGAGGCATGGCCTGTATCTGACTGTGGATATGCAGTTAGTTTTGTTAGTAGCATATCATCGTTGACTTTGTTCTCCTTTGTTCTCCTTTGTTCTCTCAACAATTAGTTTCCAATGTTTGTGCCCCCAGCTATTTCTCTACTGCTATATAAAACACAATACAGTATGTTACCACATGTTAATTTGAGCTCAGCATGTCTAGCAAAATGGTTGTGCTTGCACTGCATCCTAAAGTCACAGTTGTAGTCAAGAGTTTGCATCTGATCTGCCACATGTAGCCTGGACCTGTAGATCAAACAAGTATCTGCTTGTTTCATAAGTTTCAAAGCACACTGTTTCACATTTGGGTAACCCCCTCCCTTTAAATCCCCACATTTAACAGGAAGACCTGTTTCTTTTGACTTATATACAACTGTGCAGAATGCTAGGTCACAAGATCAGGGTTCAGGCAACATAATTCAAGTGATTTGTTATTGTGTTTTATGTTTTCTTGTTTATATTTACACTTGAAAAATCTAAATTTTCAGTCATATTTAATAATCAAATTTAATTATTAATTAAATATTAATTAATTCATTTAGCTAATCATTTGCAATCCCATTTGCATACTGGATGACCCCATAATGGATCTCAACCCTGAGCTGAGGAAGCATGCGCTAAAGTAGGGGTGGGCAATTAATTTTCCCAGGGGGCCACATGAAGTACTGCAAAGGTCGCGGAGGGCCGGACCAATACTCAGAACTAAATTCTGCTTTGTTTTTGTCTTTGGAATGCATTTCTGTGCAGGTACATATGCATGCACGTATGTAAGTAAATCGCCTTCAAAATAAAAGCACTCTGGTATAGTGATTTCTAATTATCGGGTAATCTCGGGTGGATGTGGCCCGCGGGCCGCCTAATGCTCAGGTCTGCTCTAAAGCTATGTAGAATTTGTATGTGACTGAAATTTACAAATTACTGATATAAGTTTTGTTTGCAGAAAAGAATCCTTGTAAAAATTATGGAAGTTTATGTGTTCCTTTCAGCCTGACCCCTGTCAGATTGGTTGCCACAGTGTCTGTTTTGATTCTACCATAAGGGGTGCTTAAGTCTGTCTTTTTAAAGTTCTAAATATGGCAGCTTTAATTAATGTCACAGGAATGTGAAGTAGATGAATATGTTCTCGTGTAAATAAAAGAAACTATGTGGACACCCCTGTTGTTCACAGTTGAACTAAACACTTCTTGCTGGAGACTGCAAAAATCATATACACATGGCTATTTCATTTCATTCACACACTTATTTTTTCTTCTCTTTCTTTATTATTTTTTTTCTGACGTTGCATTCAATCTACAAGAGGGTCGTGTGTTCTGAAGTATGCATGAGGAGCACACACACTCTCACAGCATGAATTGAGAGAAATTCCAAGAAAGTGATCTTGGGTAAATGCAGCACACAAGACTCTTTTATTGTCATCTAAAAAGAGGGTCACTGCTTTAATCACACCATTTTCTTGAATGCACTGGCAATAGCTGCTGTGTTGTGTGGGTGCACAGGTAGCTGGTAGGCAATGAATGGAAACAAAAAAGAAAGATGAAAAAGAAGAGCGAAAAAGGATTAAAGTAGGTTATAGCAGTACTTCCCTCTTCTTCTTTCTTCCCTCCAATTAAAGGCTGCACTTGACACAGACATCTCTACCTCCTGTCTCTTTTGTTCCATTGCTCTCTCTGATAGTAATTAGATAACGAGCAGCTCTACCAAACTGAAAATAAACTCTATTTATTCATCTGAGGATGTGCACATGCCTCTGTGTGCGAATGCAAGACAAGATTACCTCCCCTCTATACTATGGATGAAGGAGTAAATAAAATGAAAGTACAGCCTTGTGCTAGAGGATCTTTTCAGATCCCAAATGTTTAATGGGCCTGATCTGAGACCAGCCCATGGAAAACCTACCCAAACATAACATGCTTAAATCATTTTCCGGAAAAACAAACAAAAAAAAAAAAGAGCAGTATCAAAAGTGACCCGAGGACCTGAAGCAATAGAACGGGACCATTACACTATAATTTGGACCTGGCCCGATTTTGGTTCCGGGGTCATTTTTTCTGAGCTGTTTGTCTGGGATGCCCATCAACTATGGCTTTAAATCAGAAATGTTTATAATTACCTCTTCTGGCTCCAGCTCTAGCTATATTACCGATCTCTTGTTTAGTGTGGTTGCTAGGCACCTGGACTTCACAAGAAAAATCCATGCTTGAAGATACGTTTTTGTTTTGGCCCAATCAGCATCCCATGAGAAATGACTGGCAACTATTCTAGTCAGAATATGTAAAAAGTGACTTTCTGCTCGATGCTCAAAGAAGAGCAAAGAACGCAACTGAAGGATTTTCTTAACGAAAAATATATTTTCGTCCACATAGAGTTTGAGTATGTTATTTGGTCCATTAAAGTTCGCCTGTGATAGACAGTGACAGACAGATGGTTCATCCAATCACCTAGTTTATTTTGAAAGTACTTTCCTTTTCCCAAACAGTTTCCAATGATGACTTCATGGATTGCTCTCTGTAACAAACCATCTGGCACATAATTTAAAAAAAAAAAAAAAGAGGCCTGTAACCTCATAGTTATTTTTAACTCAGTCGTCTTTTGATGCTCAGATGACTAAAGTGTTGCAGTCCTGCTTTGTCCAACAGAGACACTTAACCAAGATCAGGTCATTCCTTTCATCTGCAGATCTAGAAAAGGTCATCCATGCTTTTATCTCCTATTGCAACAGACTTTATTCAGGTATCAGAAGGTGAAACATCCAAAGACTGCAACTTACACAAAACGTTGGCAGGCTTGTAACTCTTAGAGAGAAGCGACCACATTACACCAACCATTAATGTCCTTCACTGATTACCACCACAGCCTGAACCAACTACACCCATTCAAAAGAATCCTTGAAACAACGGGAATCAGGATTGCTCCCTTCGTATGGTGAGTGAGTCAATCCCAGAAATGAACAACTTCAAGTTGCTATACAGTCATTATCAGGCTGTTTGCGGTTTGTGGTAGTTGGACCAAAGCAAATGAACTCGCCTAGCCAGACATCAGAAGGGGGAGCTCCTAATTTAAAAATGTGATCACAAAAGGAACACTGCATGTCGAGACAGTTTGAAGAGAGAGGTGATTTTTTTTTTAGTACATAATTCAAGACAAAGCGTGTCAGGCAATCAGTGTAACTCGAGATGGGGGTATGTAGGTAACAGAGAGACAGAATAGCAGATGAGAACAGGAAGAAGTGCACCCTTCACCAGCGTCCCTTTGGAGCCCATCATGAAAGATAAAACATGTCCATTGGCCTTTTTCATGAAAGGAGGCCGATTCATTATGCATGTTTGTGTTTCTTGCTTCACCCTCCTGTGAAATGTGACGAGAAATTTCACGCAGGATGACAGGAAAGCTTTTTAATTGGCAGTGAGGGCGCACTGTGGGTAATTCTCTTTACACTAGTACTTAAGTGAATTATTAAGGAGTTTTAGAGCAGATAGCAACAGGAACAAGAGGAGATCTAAAATATTTTACTGTTGTTGTCTTTCTGGAAGCTTTCCAGTTTTGTGCTGGTTTGGCCTACATACAAAAGCACTGAAAAATCATGTTTTAAAGGAAACCAGGTCAGAGTGGATGGATTGACCTGATTCCAGTGGATGCTCACTGACACTAACCTTATGTAGTGTAATTTTTGTGGCCAAAAATACGGTGACCAGACACCACAGTTTGTCTGGGATTGTTCTGGTTTCAGGCTGGGTGTCCCGAGTCCCAACAAACATCTCTAAAACACTAAAATCTCCTGTTTTCACAACAATTGAAATAATATATTAATGTTGTACTGATTTTCAGTGCTCACATCTATCGTTTATCATGTTCTGTGTAACAGTTAACTGTCATACCGAAGTGAAAGTTAGCTCCAGGGGACTTTATTCTTCGTAAAGTACTCTGCAATAGAGATGCTGTGTTCATGGCATTGAAAGGTAAATGGACTTGTATTTATATCACACCTTTCTGATCTACCAGGGACTCAAAGCTGCAACATTTGTTGCATTAACCCATTCACACTCTGAAGGCAAAGGCTGCCGTGCAAGGTGACACACTTGACATGACTCTACCACCTGAGCCACGTGTGCTCAGTAGCTGTGCTTAGATAGGTGTGCTAGCTGCTGAAATTATTGTTTCCCATCCTGATGACAATACCTAAGGTAGGCACAAGCAGAAGCACATACTGTGCAGAAAATATGGTCCGTCCACGCAACATGCCAGGCTCACAAAACTCAAACTGTCAAACTAGGCAGTGCTGATCAAGTATGAATTCAGATTCTGTTACTGCATTGACTATGGTAAATGGTATTCTAAAGTGCCTCAGATGTTAGATATTTTAGTGTACCGTTTAGCTGTAATATGAGAAAGTCTGTGACCAGGCAGAATGCCATTTCTTCCTGCGTGAAAATGACTCTAAACCAATCACAGCCAAACTTGCAGTACGTCACTCACCTCCTCCACACTCTCATCCAAATATGGTCATGTCTGGCTCAGAAAAACTAAGACGGAGGCATCCATAACACCAAACTGGAGGCTTCAAAACAATTATCCACAAACATTCGGTGACGTCATGGTAGGTTTATATGGAGTTACATTTGTTCCACTTTTATGAGCGAGCAGTAGCACAATTTGAGCGCAGAAAAATATTTTGAGCGAGCACACAAATTATATTTTGAGGAAAAATGAAACTCGAGCACAAAAAAACTTGTAGTTGAGCAAACAGGAATCTATGTTGTGCTCCACAAATGTCTTTGCCTGTTTGCTAATATCAATATGTATGTGCAACATCAGCCCCCTTTCTTTCAGTTTCACTGTACGTGCTCACACAAACTGTTCCTCCGCTCGCTCAGGTGATCTCTGTCGCGCTCGCTCAACTTCATCTATGTGCTCGCTCAAAACTTTCGACAGCTTTACGTTTGTTCCATAATTGTCAACCAATCAGAAAATTCAGGGGAGATTAAGTGCTCATTGGCTGCTGAAGTCCACAACGACTAGCGTCATTTATTACTAGTGTCAGTTAGAGATGTCAAACTCGGATCTTTTTAGGGATTCAAATCTTTCTGAGTCAATCACTTAACTGATTCGGATCTTACAAGTCATTTGAGTCATTTCTCCATAAGCATATAAATTCGACCAGTTATAAACACAAGCCCGCCTGTCTTAGACTACAAATAGGCTAAATAAATTAAAATTTGAGAGCTATTATACGAGGAGGGCAGTCTACTGTTTGTGCATTTGAAATTTTGATGCAAGAAATAAAACTTTGCATTTTCATCTTATTTAAAATTCTCTAACATTATGACATAATGAGTTAATAATATAACATTATGAGGCTGTAAGTAGTTCACAATGTTTTTATTTAGCTGCATTATATTCAGTATTATATTCTCATAACTCACAGTCAGCATCACTCATTCAACTGTAAATACAGTAAATGACATCATAGAAATGTGGCGAATATAACTCCATAATTATTGACGACAGATTATGCAAACACATAATGCTGCAAATAAAATGCTCCTCTCTCAGTGTTTAGGCTGTATTAGCCTAGCCTCTAAAGTTTATTAAGACTTAATTGTGCAGTGAATAAGGACACTATTAAACGCTGCAGTTAAAATTACGTTAATTCCGTTACGTCCCTCTTACATTGTTTTTAGCCTGGTCTGTGCGCTACTCTGCTGACACGCTGATCCGCTGAGTCGTCTGAGTCTGCTCTGCATGTTGCAGTTACACTGACCTGCGGTCAGCTCAGCTGAGTCCCGACTCCCGAAGCTATGCTAGCGGTGGAAACGACTGCTTTTGCACAACAATAGCGTGGCATGTTGTAATGAGATTGTACAGGTTAAAAGGAGAGGAGTGAATGGCGCATTTTATCGTTTTAATTTGCATATGTGTGGCCCGCTGTTAAGTGGATGGAGGACGGTAAAGATCCGGGTAAATGGAGATTATGACCCGTGAATCGCGAGTCAGTTAGAAGATCCGGATGAATCGCGAATCATACACCACTAGTGTCAGTGGGAATCGGGAAAGAAGGAACATTGGAGCACACCACACGAAAATACATCTTTGGTAAGTATTTATCATAAATATGGGTATTGTTGGATTTACAACACGGTTACGTCTACTTAACTTCGACGGATGCTAGCGGCCAAGATTGCTAAAGAGGAATGCATAACGTTAGCGTTAGACTAAGGTTAATCATGCTGGTCTCTCAACGCATAAAGTTAAGTAGACGTTGTAACCGTGTTGTAAATCCAACAATACCCATATTTATGATAAATACTTACCAAAGATGTATTTTCGTGTGGCGTGCTCCAATGTTCCTTCTTTCCCGATTCCCACTGACACTAGTAATAAATGACGCTAGGCGTTGTGGACTTCAGCAGCCAATGAGAATTGGACTTCAGCAGCCAATGAGCACTTAATCTCCCCTGAATTTTCTGATTGGTTGACAATTGTGGAACAAACGTAACGCTGTCGAAAGTTTTGAGCGAGCACATACTGTAGATGAAGTTGAGCGAGCGCGACAGAGATCACCTGAGCGAGCGGAGGAACAGTTTGTGTGAGCACGTACAGTGAAACTGAAAGAAAGGGGGCTGATGTTGCACATACACATTGATATTAGCAAACAGGCAAAGACATTTGTGGAGCACAACATAGATTCCTGTTTGCTCAACTACAAGTTTTTTTGTGCTCGAGTTTCATTTTTCCTCAAAATATAATTTGTGTGCTCGCTCAAAATATTTTTCTGCGCTCAAATTGTGCTACTGCTCGCTCATAAAAGTGGAACAAATGTAACTCCATAGGTTTACACTTGCACCCATGCCAAAAAGATCAAGACAGTTATAGGAATGACTGTGAGAGATGTTGGTTGTCTATCAGTTTTTTACACTACAGTTTATTGTAAAACCAGATACTAACACACCACTTATCAACTGCTAACTTTCACACTGACTTAAGATGACAATTATCTGCTTTTCTTCTTAATCTGCAATTAAAACAAAGTAATGAGAAATTAGAACACTATGACAGATTTTGAGTCTGGATTTCATCAGAGACTGGCACATAATACAATATGTGGCAGAGCAGCATCCACATTGGTATTGTCTTATACAGTATGCATGGTGTCATTTCAGATCCAAAGTGAGCAGTCTGGACTGAGCTCTGGTTGAGACAGCATCCTATCTAGGTTAGACCCAAAGCCCAGTGAGCAGCTATTAGGCTGGCTTTAATAATAAATGGCCAGTAGGACTGAGGTTGAGCATCTATGGGAGTGTGTCTGTGTGTGTGTTTGTGGGGGGGGGGGGCTGTGCAATCCCTGCCATGCTTATTACCCTCATTACATTCAAGGAAATAGCTGATGGCAAGTTGCTGCCAGCATCAAGACAGAGGTCGCAGAAAAGGAGCGAGGAGGTGTAATTTATGTCCTGATGTGGAAAGCTGGTGTTATTCGAGAGAATTTGAAGTCTTTCAGGCTCAGCTTGGTGAATATTTACCTCGGCTATTTTAGGATCGAGTCAATTAAGAGAGGCAAGAACACGGCTCCGTGATTGTAATATAATATCACAGCTGTTCTCCTTGCTATTTAGACTCATTAATAAATAATCGATGGACTGTATAGTGTAAATGCTAACTGAAGGGTTATGAGAGGTGTTGGCCTGGAGCTATTGGCTGGATGTGAGGAAACAGAAATAAATCTCTAGAGACACGCTGACCTCCTTTCGCTGCTCCTGTGAAGTACGCTGGTGGGGGAGTGGTGATGGAGAGAGTGACAGAGGGAGATACAGAACAGGGTTTCCCACTGCTAACCTCACACTGTCTCATCCTGACAGCCCTCATATACTTTATGTGAAATGGTTTAAAAACAATCTGATCTGGATCATTTGAAATGAATTTTCTCTTTTTCGATTATTTCATGGCTTATCACCACACCACACTGCTGTAGAGGGGGATCTACGGGGCATTTATGAACCCTCTGAAAATTAACGTGTTAAAAATGATTTTTTAAAATTTAAACCTTTGACGTGCCTCATTTATATACTAATCTAACTCATATTTAGATATATGAATATAGATCCAGATGTTTACTCATGTGTATAAGAACTCAAAAAGGTCCACAGAGGTCATGTGATACAACTATGAAGCATTCAATCAAACAGCAGCAGTGTTTCAGGATTCTCCTGGACGGTGACACTATGAATTGCCAAAGCAGGCTCACACATTTATTGAAATTGATTTAAAATTACTGTTAGCTACCAGCAACATGAATGTTTGCTTAAAACAGAAAGTGCTTTCATATAATTTATGAGTATTATGTAAAGTTTATTCATAGCACCGCTCGATTACCCATATATGAGCTGCTTTAATAAAGCTCTCCAGTGTCAGTGTTGTTCTTCCCTCCTCCGTCTTTACAGCGAATGTGCTGGTTGTTACGTTGTGTCTCCTCCATGCTGTATGACAGAGCCTTCATGTAGTGCCATAGCTGCACTGAAAATGGGCAATAATGTAGTGAACCTGAAGCAATGCATTTTGCTTTTGTGACACAAAAGCTGTACAGTATCAATGCAAAATCTGTCTTCAGCTAACTGAAGCATTCGTGTAATGCTGGGTTGATAATTTGGTCCTCACAATACAAACACTGGACACTCCTTTTAAAGCAGTATCATTTATATTTTAATCTGTAAAGTTTGCATTATTATGAATTTAATATACTTGCTTACTGTCTCTAATTTGCCATTTGAGCTACTGCTAGGGGAATAGAGAAAAAAGAAGAGACTGCATGACTCAAAGGTCACAAATCAAACTTGAAAACAGTAAGCGACAAAAATGTTTCAAACTATTCTCCATGTCTGCAGATGGACTCGTGTGTGAACACACTTGATCAAAGTAAAATATAGTGAGTGAAGTAAATTGAAATTTAAAAGCATGTAGTCTCCAGGGAAAGATTTACTTTGATGTGTGCCTTTTTTAGGCATCAAACTACCAGAATATGTTTGTCCCTATTTACCACACCAGAGTTTTATGAAGGTAAATGGAAAGTGACAGATATAATAAGAAGTTCTACTACTAATAATAATCTTGTCAAAAAAGTTTCAAAGTTTTGACCAAAAAATGTTCCATATTGATTAGAGCTCATCCAATCACTGACCTTTTTACTGAGCTGATATCAAGCTTTTAATTAAATTAATTTCAATTATTCATCATCTGAAAGTTTTCTTCTCTACAAACGACATTTAAAGTTCAGCAGCAGAAAACTCTCTCTTTCTTTTATGCTTCCTTATTTTTTTCAGACACATGCATCAAAACAGTCCAGCTGACTGGAAACTAAGTGGGATATTTATTAAACCTGCAAAATTTAGCGAGTATTTACTAAGACTACAGATGTAAATGAGCCTGGCTGCTAAATGAGATGAACTGCAGCTGGGCTCATTTACATATGGCCCTGTAAATTAAAAAAAATACAGCTTTAATAAATATCCCCTTAGTTTCCAGTCAGCTGGATTACAGGAGCACACTTGAAGACCTGAATTTAAGAGACACACAGTTGTTGATGAGTGAGATTTGCTGCTGCTGCTCTCAGAATAGAAAATGTTCTCCTCTCCACACAGAACAAGTGGTACAAAAAGTATCAAACATTACATTGCAAAGGACTGGAGTGATGGGATTACTGTCCTCACATCAAACTGCAAACAGCTCTTTTTTAAGTTTTCACTGAATCATAATGGCCACCTGTCTGCAATGACAAGCTATTTCTAGTCAGCATATGGTTTTAGTCACGAATAGTCGCAGACAAGAAATGATGTTTTGGCCCTTTCAGCAACCCTCCGCAAGGAACACATCGGAGATAAAAAAAACAGACAGAAAAGATGAAGCCACAAATCGAGTGAGTGTGATCAGAGAAAACAGCTCAAACTCAAGGGCTTTCCACCTGGCAGAGTATCTTTTGTTCTCATGTAGGTATAGAGAGAGCGAGCCTGGGGGAAAGAGAAATATGACTTCACTTGGCAAAGTAGATGCTTGAAGGCCTTTCAGCGCTCTCTCTGCTTTTTCTCTCTAAAAATGATTTTTTTTTTTTATTCACTTTTCTCAAACTCTGATCGCTCTCCAAATTCATTGCTTAAAACTTTGCTGTTGCTATTTTGTTCGTCTCTGATGATCCGTCCCTCTTAACATTTCAGGGACAGATACACACTGATTCCATATGTTCTCAGAGGCTCACACACACACAGTGCTTAAAATTAAGGATAATCCGTTGTCCTGTGGACAATAAAAATAGCCCCTGACACACAAAGATAAGATGTCTGGTTTCAGGACCGGTCTTAAGACATCTTTTTGTCTGAGACAAAGGGGACTGAAGATTTTATTTCAAGACTGGTCAAAACTGCGTAGATATCACTAGATTGCCTGTGCAATGTCTGATTTATTTATTAATATTATGCATCATCACTGCGATTGGGTGTAAAACATATAAAACAGTGTTGGTTGACATAAAGGTTCACGTCCTTCAGAATACCAGAGAAAACATGAAGCTGCAGACAGAAAGTCAGTGCAGGGTGTGTGTGTGTGTGTGTGTGTGTGTGTGTGTGTGTGTGTGTGTGTGTGTGTGTGTGTGAGGGACTTTGATGTTTGATGGACTTTGATTTAACACATGCAACAAAGAAATAAAAGAAAAATAAAGAAAGCAATTAATTAATAGGTTAACATTAATCAAATTAATTAACATGATGATGGTTCCACAGCCTAGCGTTGGACTGTGTTAGCGCGTTTGCGCAGTGTGCAGTCAGGCACAGGCAGCAATCTGCCCTCTCAGTTTCTGTTTCCGTGTTAGCTTCCTTTGAAATGGCTGACATAAGCACACTATCACAAAACAAGACATCATTTTGATTTTTGTGAACGTGTGAGTTGAAGTTGAATCAGAGGGTGGTTGTGGTGCATTACTGGCTCCTGTGCGTTGAGGAGTGTCCAACTAGTCCAACAAGTGACAACCTCCATGGCTGGTAAATGAAGCCAATGCAGAAGTGCCAAAAACGGTAACACCTTGAGTGGCTAGCTTGAGGCTGGCTACAGAACATTTCAACCTCCATAAGCACTCATATTAAAATGTTCAACTTCGCAACACAAGTAAGTTTCCAGCCTGATCCAAAAACAGTTTTGGTCTCTGTAGCAAATTTCCCTGTTTTGTCCTGAGTGTGAATTTGTTTTAACTCACCTGTTCAAATGATATTAAGGCTTAAAGTTATGCATAATTAACAGCATGGCCGCTTTGATTGACAGGTGGGTGCTGTTACAGATGATCCACGTTTCCAATTTTTAGATTAGCCAGGAAGGAGAAGAGGCAGGACAGCCAACATGGTGGCCAGTGCCGCATATTATGAGCTTCAAAATGGTGCTTCGGATGGAAATCAGGATGGAAATCTTGAGACACTCACAGGCAATGATGAATGATGACCATTGAAATATTTACTGTGCGACAGAGTCAGTACAGGGGAAGAACTACAGAGAGTAAGAGGGTAATGAACTTGTGTTTAGGAGTATAAACACTTTTGCAATAACAGGGTACAGACAGGAGACGGGGGATATATGGTAGATTTCATGGAGAGCCTCCATGTCCTGTGTTTTTAACTGTGATGTTACTCCAGTCTTTGGTGTCTTGGATGTGAGGTTCAAGTGTGACATTTTAATACATTTGTCCAATGAATGGAAATGAAGCCAATGTGGAAGTGCTAAAAACTTCGAGTGGCCCCTTGAGACAGGCTGCAGAAAGTGAGTGAGTCAGTCTCCATAAGTCCCCATGTGAAAATGTCCAACTTCACAGCAGAAATAAACATGTTTACAGCCTGGTACAAAAAACAGTTTTGGTCTCTATAGCTAATTTCCCCGTTCATGACAACTGTAATGAGGGTGAATTTTTATACAACTCACCTGTTCAAATTATATTAAGACTTAAAGTTACATAATTAATGCATAATTAAGAGTGTGGCTGCTTGCTCTCAGATAAAAGCCTAAAATGGGCAATTTTGGAATGGAATATTTTATGCTGTTCTGCAAGTCACCAAAGGCGGCACCAGTTGTAGTGATGTTGCAGTCATGTTTGCCTGCAGGAGATGGACAAAGTAATGCTGTTTCAACATGTGAAACCATGTTCCATTTGAAATCCATAAAGTGGCAGCTGGTATAAGGGAGCTTCAGCAGCAACCATGGCCCGAAGAGACGAACAGAGCATAATACTTTCCCAAGCTCAGAGCCAATAGGTTAACATTCATACAGATCAACACTGCACATTGTCAATACATGTGTTCTTTCGGGACAGTTACAGGACAAAGAAGAAAAGTTAATTTCGACACACACAAACACACAGACACACACACAGTCCACGGCAGGGAGTCATAGCACCCACTTAACCACACAAGCTGTTTGGAGGTGTAGTTGTAACAGCACTGTGGGAGCCTGGCATACATGCCACATGGATAACAGGCCTGAGGCCAGAATACAGTGTGACTGACAGGAGGAAACAACTCCGAATGTAAGATTTGATGAATGGAAGGAAGCTGAGAGACTGACGTGTTGAAAATGTCACGCATTTTAAATGACAGTAAGATACTGTATGTCTGAACACATCCACCTTTACAGATAAGTCTGGAGATATTCTATATTTTTGTTCTTGTCAGAAAAACCCATGAATAGACCCAAACCAACAGTGATATGCTAGACTAGACAAGTATTGTGTGTGTGTCCTCAGTCTGATATATCTTCTGCCTCTGTGCCACAGAGCTCCACTGTTGTCCAAAACTGTTAAAAACACCTGTGTGACATGTTCCTTCATTACCATGAACACACACACTGTATTTTATTTTGACTCCATCTCACACACACCGTCCTGCTGCCACAAATACTACCACCAGGTGTAGATTAACTGCCACCAAAAATAGTCCCCAACAAATGCACTACTTCTTCCTCCTGCCAAAACATACAGCTGTCAGTTGTTTAAGGAAATTACATAAAACATTTTTCATGAAATTAAATTGATTATTGAATTAAATTATTCATGAATTATTCAGTGTGACTTACTGTATACTTGCCAGGTATGGTCATTTTGACCAATAAACAAGGCTCAAAGGAGAATACTTACCTGTAGCTCTCCTGGTGGCTTTTTCTGATTATATTGATTTCCAAAAAGGCCTATTGTACTAGCATGTTTCCATCTATCAGATTAGTGTAAATTATAGATTATATCTATGGTACATTATAGTAGCACTGAGCTGAAAATTAATAATACAATACAAGAAAGTTCCGGACGGGATTTAAATTCAAGGAGGTCCAGTGAGTATGTTGAGAAACAGCAGATAATTGTGGGGTGGCGGCAGGGCTGCTGCTAGCTAATTTGGTGCCCTAAGCGTAATTCTTTTGTGGTGTCGGCGTTGGCTTTTGAGACACTGTGGCCTTTATTTGATCACACACTGCAGCCTACGCTGTACATTTATTCCTAACCTAATTCTTACCGCTAACCTGCAGCTCCTCCATCCACACGCGTAAACTGAGACTATCCAAGTGGATTCATGGACTAAACTCTGATACCCTGTGTGTGTTCTGACTTTGTTTATTTCATGTACCCAGCTTCTAAATCTGAGTCCGACCCGCAATTTACACTGCAAAATAATGACACAAAGAAGTTTAATTTGATTTGTGTCCGATGGTTTGAGAGAGAGAGAGAGAGAGAGAGAGAGAGCGCTTTGGTCGAGAGACATAGAGTAACAATAACAGAGAGCGAGCGCAGGCCTCGATAAAGCTGTCATTAATCAGAGAAATAAAAAGTTATTTCCTGATTGTTTCACAGCGGTTACATTAAGTATTTACATATAGACATACCCACAGCAACCCACTTCAGCTCAGCTTTTTTAAACCATTTACTTGTATTGCATGTGCATCCGTGGTTCAGGCATGTAATCATATGCCTGGTATTCAGGAACAGCAACTGGTAGGATGACCCTGGGGAAGACCCAGAACACAGTGGATGAATATATATCCCACCTGTCCTGGGAACGCCTAAAGATCCCTGAGGAGGAGCTGAAGGACATGACTGATGAAAAGGACATGTATGAATGGATGAGTTGGTTTGTACTTGGTGAACTTTTGTCTCGTGTCTCCTTGATTGTCAGCTGCATGCTCTATCCTATAAGTCCTCGTACAATAAACACATTATTTTTCACATTTATGGTATTTAAGTTTTAAAAGCCAAATTAAAACATGAATATCTAAACTGAAGATTCATGGATGCAGCAAAGAAAAGAGAGCGCAGCCAGCCTCAGTGCCACTCGTTAGTGAGCCTAAATAAAATATGCTGATCACCTGCAGGGTAAATGCTGCTATAAAAAGCCCAAGCCAGCAAAAAGCTTCCCAACAAAAAACCCTCAAGGATCCCTGAAGATTCCTCTCCTCACTGATGCCGGACGGAGCAGGACTTGCCAATAGAAAAGGATGGTTCTCTTTGCCAGCGTCTCCTCACAGCACGGGTGTGACAGGGAGACGGTGGGTGGCATGCGATGGCATCTTCAGCTAATTATCTATTTGGACAAAGATCAAACACCCCACTGTGGAAATTATGTTAAATGTTTATGCAAGTCAGAGCATTCGATGCGCCAGAAAGAGTGTTTACAGAGAGGAGAAAGGCATGAAGTATTGATAAGATGTAAAAATAATTTCAGTGACGCAGAAAAGTGCCGAACAGTATACTACCAAAGTTCTCTGCAGATTCGGATGCTCACACTATTATCAAACTAATTATTTAATAACTTATCAAACATATTTTAGGTGTGTGCATGTATGTTTATAGCAGTGAATGCTCAATGTAAAGTCTATGGACTGTGGGGTTAGGGATAGAGAGATGAATGGTAGCAAGAGAAAACTCTGTGAACAATGTCTATTCAATTAAATGGAATTGTATTTGTCAGCCTGTTCAGTTCTCATTATGAAATGAGAACATGTACTCCTCTAGGAAAGTTGTTGTGCTTGGGATCTCTGATGTATTCTTTTCTTGTCAGGCTTAAAAACTTGTCCTCCGCTCACCTCCACAGTTGGCACTCCCTTTTTACTTTCTCATGCTTTCTGTGTTTTATTATTTATGCACAAAGACATCATTCAAAAGGAAAATCAGTCCTTAATGGCACACACCACAGTCAGGGGTCTTGGTATCTAAAGGCTGCAATTTATTGTGCTGTGACTGCATTCAGCCTCACCGCAGCCACGAAGCACTTGTCGAAGTGATCTGCAGCTATTTCAACTCTGATTTTTCACAGAGCTGCAGAGACCAGAGAGCAAGAAATTAAAGTTTCATCCAACTTGATATATCCAAGGTCTTCTCCTAATTACAGAGAGGGAACAGTTTAATTAAGAGGGTTAAAACCAGTGGTCAGTGATGAGATGAAGAAAGCCCTCAGGGGGAGGGAGAAGTGAATGAGGGGAGAAGAAGAACCTGCCACCACATATTTCATCTGAATCTTAATCTTATCAGGGCTAAGAGGCGCTCACGATGTGGAATGTAATTACAGGAATTTAAGAGGCAACGAGTCTTTCGGAATGGTTTCAGTCCAGGGATGAAATCCACAATCTACATGAAAAAGCTTAAAAGGACCAAATGGATACAGTCAGAACCGAACAATGAGTATAGAAATGAAAAAAACTGTTTTTACTCCATCATTGAATTATTTATTTCTCACATTGTAACCATACAAAGAAAGTCATTCGAGCACTGCTGAGAACACCATGCGTGTGTTTTAGTTGGAGGTTGGGGACTGGGTGGTGGTGGTGGGCTATCTTGTCACCTTCTATCACTGATTTAGCTCAGACCCCCCAGCTCATACATCTCAATAAAGCACCTCGACAGCTTGTTCCTGCTCTAAATTGATGTTTGCGGGATTTAATTTATTTTGGGAACGTGACTCTATATCTTCTGTACTGGAGGAGATTTAATTATGCATGTATGGAATAAATAGGCAGGCCGGGGTAGGAATTCATCTAGGCACAGTGACCTATGGGTGGGCTCAGAGTTATTAAAACAGAGGGAGAGGAGAAAGAAAATGCCCATAGGAACGTTTTTCACATCATCTTATTCCATAATGGAAACTAACGAAGCAAACACAGTCTCCAGGATCTCTCAGGAGCTGTTAAAGAAGACGTTTAAAAATGCTGAAGAGCCACTGAAGATAGTGAGATGTGAGGATTTATTTTCTATGTGATGTTAGTGAATCACCTCTCAGGGCATTGTGGAGAGGGGTCAGAAGTTAAACTTATGGGTGAAAATTGCCTGGAAGCCAAAAAATAAAAATGGATTTATGGATGGCCAGAAAGTTTTTGTCTTCATCTAATCTTAAGGCCATGTGTCAAAATCTAGTTTTAATACTTTTTTTTAATTTTAGTGTACAATCTCACCAAAAACACTAACGAACATGTTTGGTTTGTCGGTTCTGGTCTCCTGTAGAAACATGGCAGACTCCATAGAAGAGAACCTGCTCTCTGTGTAGATAAAGGGTTCATTCTAAGATAACACAAACACAACAACTCTTACCCCCAAATTCTACCAGAAGCGCAGCGCCCCATGTGTGTCGCGGTCGCCGCAGCGATACAAGGCCGTTCTAGTCAGTGTTTCAAACCCCACCGGTTCCGCTGCAGTCCTGTTCAGAAGCGTCCCAGAAGCAGCAGTTCTGTTTTTGACGGATACCGCAAGCAGCCCATGTTAATCAGCACAGGTCTTTGTCACTCAACAGCCTCACCGGATTCCCTCCTTTGCTACCAATTCATCGAGCCATAATTCATACAGCTGGGGCACATGGTTTTTCAGTGTAGTAGTATGTGCTGGTTGGCTTCTGGACTCAGTGGGTTGAGGGGAATGTGTGTGTCTTGGAGTTTATTAGATGCCCACAGCTCATTTCTGCCCAGGGGGTTCTAATCCCTAAACCCAGTCTTTTGTCAAACAAAGCAGCAGGGAATTAGAGCAGACTGTGGTGGAGAGGTGAGATACCTGGAAACAGGCTCTAAGGAGGTCTGTTAAGGTTCACTGCCAACTATTTCCCACACACTCTGCTCTCATGAGTCCCCACAGGATTAATTCAAAGCTCATCTTACTTCCACCAACCTGTGTTTGTTGCTCCATCACAAACTACAGCTCTGTCTGAGAACTTAACAGCAGCCCCAGCCTCACCACCCAGAGTCTCCCACACAGGAAGTCACGTCTTCTTTCCATGGCAACCTCCTCTCCAAACGCCTCAAAATAAATATGACTTAGACAGGCACAAGGACGCACAGACGACAGATCAAAACGCAAACTTCCTGATCTGTCGAAACTCATCTAACATATCAAAGACAAAACTACACACTTTGATGTTCCTTTCAGAGATGTGAATCGTCAGGTTCCTGTCAGATGAACAGAGCAGATGTTAAACTCTGGGTGGGCTTAAAACAGTGGTGCCATCAATAGAGGGTCTGTTAACAGATAGGGGAGATAGAGTTTGATCAAAGAGCTGGGCTCAGGCCAGTTTGCTGTATCAGTGGGACGCTGGATGGGCAAAAACATCAAGCATCAATCTACATATGGCTTTTTAATATTTAATCAGACGAACTGTCAATAGAAAGAGATTTACATCTGAGAGGCGAAGCCCTCATTAGGCGTGAAAGTTAATAAAGTGTGCCAGCTGATATGTGCACTGCTCATTAACAATTCTTTTGTCAAACCTCAGATGAATATACCATGTGAGGTGTTTGGATTTGCTGCCACAACTTTGTCAGCAACTGTATTTGAAGAGGGGAGCCGCGTGTCAACAGATATCTGCAGAGCCAGACCCCACAGCTCAGGTGGACAAAGAGCAAATCAGTTACAACTCTGACGGACTGAAGACCCCCCATCATCTCCCCCCTCCACTATTCACTCCTTCACATCCGAGAGCAGAGCGATCTTCAGACTCGCTGCGCTGTAAATAGGAACCACAGGGACAAGCCGGGTTCTCTCTTCACCACATTCAAACCAATTTGAATTTGTAATGCGTTAGGCGGCTGAGGGGAAATAGTTGGAGAGTGAAGATGCCCCAGTTGTGTGTGGTGTCATTAAAAAGAAAGAGGGAGGAAAGAAACGATTCAAGGAGCAAGAAGATTACTTCTTTTTGTATGAGCGCAAGTCTGTTGGAGAAATAATGAAGATAAAAATATCAAGGCATGAATATGTATATGTGCTATTCTAATATTTAAAGATACAGTGATGATCGGTGAGTGTACTGTATGTGCTAAACACTGAAAAAAATACAACTGCGATGGACCAGCAACCCTTCCTGAGCATTTCATTGACCCTAACATAGATGGTCATAGATGGTAAGTGCCCTACTTTCATGTTCACACACACCTATTTTGCTGGTGGACCCAGTGATGTTGGTTGCCATGGATACCATTCAATCATCGCAGGTCCGGGCTCCCTGAGACGTCTCTTGATGTCAGCAGACGGTGTGGTAAAAATAGCAACAGGGAAATTAAACTTGTAGTACTGATTCCATAGAGCTTGTCATACATTTACTGTATATGTATTTTTAAATCTGAGATGTTATTCAAAATCATATAGAAAAAAAATGTTTATGTGGAAATTGGATTTGAAATTTCTATCTCAGCAGACTCATCAAAAGGAATAGGTACCATGTACACTTAAATTTTGACCAGTTTTGGTGATTTGACAGGGAATATTCTCTCATTATTTGTCAGGATTTAGCAGCAGTTCAGTCAGAATCTGATGACTCTGGTTTCTCCTGATGTGAAGAGCTCACTGTCAATAAAATCTGATCAATACACACAATCACACAGTCCTGATTAAACAAATTCACTTCACTTTGAATGTTTCTCCAAAAAAAATAAAAATAAATAAAAATTTAAGGAAGTTATTTTAAAGATTTATTCTATCATTCTTATTTATTCATGACTATTTAAACATGAACTCTGCCAGTCTGATAAATGTCACTTGGTCTGGGCTGAAATACAAGTTTGAAACTGAAAACAATCTGGAGGTGTGCAGTTAGAAAGAGGTGATCTCATCAGACCTCTGTAGCATGCTACATCAGGCTACATTAGCTGCTACTAACATACCTGAATCTAACAGACCAGTTGATGAAGAGTTGTGGGTAGGGACCAGATTTTCAGAAGAAAAAAGAAAGTGTGGAATAAAAAAGAATGATTGGATGATTCCAACCAACTTATTAGAAATTGTGATTTGAAACCAAGTATTTTCTGAGCTGTTAGTGTCACAGTGAACTTGTTTTAAGTGCACCAATCTTCAGATGATGATCAGTCTAAACTGGTCTGCTGCTTTAAAAAAAAAAAAAATCTTTAAATCTATGTAAATGTCTAGAAAACTGAAAACAATGAGCCTCACTGAACCAGTATCTCACTTCACATCACATGCTTCAACAAACACTCCTCCATATTTTAATTACTGCTCCTCATGTGGTTACTGGTGTGCATGAAAATGTCTTCTCATTAGCTTCTCTACTGTATCTCTGTCCCTGCTGTCCAAAGAATGCATAGGGATTGACATTCATGTGCATGTATATTTTTTGTTGTTACAAAACAGAGAAGGAACCAGAAATCTCTCAGAATTCAAGTCATTTATCAGAAAATGATTCATGAACAGCCATGTCAACCTAAAGCAGACATACTATAGTCTGTTCCTGTTTAGTAATCCTAAATATCTCACTTACTGCACCTCCAATAAGCCTTTTTTCACTGAGTTTTGGTCTATGTCAAGTGTCACAGCAGCTCCACTACGTTATGCAGAACTTGATTGTGGAGTACATTACTAAAGCGCAGGAGGCGGTTCAGTTTAGGTCAGCAGGTGGGTGATTGCTATTACAGACCCATATTTCAGCCCGCGAGCACTTAAGCTGCCTAAACAGAAGAGTGTGCTTCGTGACTCGGTGCTCGAGGTGGGTTTCCCTCGTAATCCTGTCCTCCACGCACTAAATGCCACAGGGCTCTCTTCCTCTCCCCACCCGGCATCTGAAAATAGATCCTCGCCGTGGCTCTGATGTCATCTTAAGCACAGGAGAATAGAGCAGCATGGAGGAAACAGCTCACCCAGCTGGATTGTTCAGCAGTACAGAGCACAAAGTACACTTCATGCTCTCAGTTGCCTTGGAAACCCGTCTGCCATTAAAAGAGGATCAATATACTTTTATAATTTCCAAGTGTGTGTGTGTGTGTTTTCAGGTGTATGCGTCTGTGCTCTAAACTTAAAACTTTTCCAATAAACCAAGTTGTTTATTCCCGTCCTCCTTCAGGTTATGACTCCTGTCAGCATTTCTGATATAAACTGTGTTTCATCTATCAGATGTTTGTGTGTGCATTCTGAACATTGTTGATGTGTCAATGCGCTCCATCATTGAGATCCTGTGTAAATACAATCTGCAACCAACATAGAAACATTTTATTATGATCAACAATTTTTTAAAAATATGCATTTGTCAATTTCACAGTCAGACAAGAAGATTTACATTCATTTCATCTGAGTGTGTTCAGTACAGAGGTACTGCAGGTCCACAATACATTTGGCCTGAAGCAAAGGAAACACTGACCTGGCAAACACACACACATTAACATACTTGGCTTTCAGCAGATTTTCAGCTGCTTTATGTTGGACCTAGCAAGCTAGACACAAATAGAGTGAAGAGTCCAATAATTTCCATGTGAAGTGATCACAGTGTTCAAACAAGACTTTTGAGATGCAGATGTTACCTCGGCCAAGGAGGTTGGGTTTGGTTCTGTTTGTTTGTCAGTCAGCAGGATTATGGAAAAACTACTGGCCCAATTTTCATAAAACTTGGTAGAAGAGTGTAGCATGAGCCATGGACACAGGGAAGACAGGTAAGATACAAGATGCACATGCACAAACCTGCATAATTAACAGCCACCTCAAACATCACTGAACAAAACACCTAGGTGCAACGTCTTTATCTCATGAGCCATGGATCTCTTGTTATCTAATCAATGTAGCCGTGACAGTGTTGTAGGTTGTTGTCAGGTGTGCTAGGCACACAGAACAGCTGTATTTCAGTGTAAAACAATATGAACAAACACAAAATCATGTAGAAATGATGTTCTAAGACATTGGACATGAACTAGTGCAGAAGCTAAACTATAGGAATAGAATATGATATATGTATATAAAATAAAATATAATATATAACAACATACTGTAGGTATACAGTAGTGATAACCATAAATTATAACTTAGAAGAAGAGTGAACAGGAATTTAGTGCAGTAACACTGTATTTACTGTTTTAGTGTATTTTTGGATGTAATGTCTGTTTTATTTAATTTTCTTTTTTCTTTGTCCTTAATAAAGACATTATATAAGCTTAATAAATATATATGCTGCAATGGTTAGACTGCTATGGTACAGATAGAAATATAGATATTGATATATTTTTTTTTTAAATTGCCTTTTTTTCTTAGGGGAATACAATGCACGTCTCACTTTAAATGACTTAAGTGATGTAACTTTGTTAGACTTGAAGAAGTCCTTCTGTTCTGACTGGCTGAGTAGTTCCTCCTAATGAAGAGTAAATGAATTATGGCATATGTTATAAAAATCACTGCAGTGTCCCCTGAATATGACAGCTTTTGAGTTGTTAGGAAGGAACGGTTGTTTTCACCTTCAGTGTAAATACGCTCGAAGTTTGTCTCTGCTTCCAGTGTGTGTGCTACGCTAGGCTAAACACACCCTGCACACACACACACAGACATAAATGACATACTGTGCTATAATATCACTGTTGTTGAACTAATCCATCCTCTGCATGTCTCTGCTTTCTGGGTTTGATGTGAACACTGTAGCTGCTTTTATATAACTGGCTGTTTACCAAGTGAGTGTGACTTCTATCCAGGTTGTCCTGTAATCAATAACTCCTCTTTGCTCCTAAACACACTTGCCTCTTAGTAACACAACCCACGTCCCTCATATAGCTTCACTTGATGGGACCCAGCCAACAACCCCCCCTGCCCCCACACACACATACATACACACCAAAGTTGTTCGAATCCAGCACTGCCATCCAAGGGCATCAGAAGCTCCTATTCTCATTGACAAGCTGTCTGAATTAGGAAAGGCTCCCGCAGGCTTCAACAAAGATAAATGACATCACGGGAGCAGCAGCCAGTCGTCTCTGACAAACACACGAGGGTCCCGGACGGAAATATGATTTATAGGTGGCTGATCATTAAGTGTGTGCTTTATGACTCTGAAGAGGAGTTTTCCTTTCACCGCTAAGGTCGTTTTCATTTCAGCTATTGGTTTTCACCAATAAATGATATTCATATTCAGGACGTGCAGTATAACAGATTTGATTCGACTTTGGTCTTCATTCACAATAAAACAGAATATCTGTTCTACCTGTCCTCTGTGAGATAATACCTCAACAACATCTTCATGCTTCAAACACACTCACACTCACACTCACACACACACATACGGCTGCTCAGCCCGTCATGATGGCTGTCTAATTATAGATAGAACATGAGGAAGCCCTCCAGGCTCTCAAAACACATAAACAAGAGGCTTGGCAAAATAGTAGCCTCATCTTATTTCACATCGTCAGCCTCAGGCGAACACAGCGCTCGGCCCTCTCTTCTCTCCAAGGTGGGAAGACAAGCTGCCTTTTTGTCAGACCTGCTGTCAGCAGCCCAGGTGATGATGACGGATCGATCAAAGACGGACAGGTGACGCTCAGAATTTCATCAGAACTGAATTGCATTTTTCGTATTCTTACAGTAGCACTAGGGTTTGTAAAAAAACACAATATTTTGAGTGGTAGGGTGTCATTTTTAATCTTTCATATTTCACACTGTATGTACTCCAGTATGTAGGCCACATTTACACCTCCCAGTACAACCACAGCTTTCCAGTGCTGGCCAATGAGGAGCTCCGGTTGAAGGGTAAAAGCTTTGCTGAAGGACAGCTTAATGATATCTGAAGGGGCTGGGGGCTGCTTGTGCGTTTCACCAGTCAGCCATCTGACCTCCTAATTGTAAGAGGAGGTTTTGAGGTCAAGGTACAGATACAATAAATACAGTATGACTTCCAGTATGCAGTGCCATCAGTGTCCATAATGACTCCCAAATCAGCATTTCACTCTAACAGAGTGACAGATAGCCATGAACAAGCCGATCTAAAAGCCTTGCTCACATGTAAAGATACTGAAGAGAGATTCCAGCATTAGGAGTAACTTCATCTCTCTCATCAATATGACATCTCTAACATCTGCAGATAAAAACCTGAGCTACCGGTTCAAGATACACAACCTGCATGTGATTTAGAATCCTAAAAAAACAAGTCCACATACATTTCAGATCAAATATGACCATTTATCCAGAGTTCAACTGAAAAAGAAAATGTTGTTTCTGTTCATCATCCAAAAGTCTCCTCTCATCAGAGAACAAATATTATAAATCATGAATCAACATATGACTAACATTTATATTTATACTACAGTTTACTGACTGAACATTTATCCTGGGACTTACCTGAGAAGTCGTATACCTTCAGGCATTATAGATATAAAGTTTCATTGACAGTGTGACATTGACATTAAATGACTACATCAAATTAGAACAGGCAGCTTAACTTTTAGAACTCAATGCATGGCAGTGTCAGTCGTCAGTTCACCACTTTAGATCAGACTGAAATATCAAAAACTGTTGAAATTTTGACTTTATCTTGGCATCTATTGGTTGCCATGGGATTTCTAAATACATTGAATACATACTGTACAGACACATATATACATATATGTCTTTATATTTAAAATGTATCTTTAAAAAAATAATATGCTATTTCTATTCTTTCAATTTTAATTAAATAATCTTGTCACAGAGGGGGGGTTCAGGAGTGGATGGACCCAAATGCAGACATGGGTATGGAGAGCAGGTATGAGGATAGAAAGAAACTTTAATAACTTACTAGTAGGTACGAACACAAAACAGCAGGAGCAGGGTAGAGAAACAAACTAAGAAGCGGCCTGTGGTCTGGGCAGAAAAACAAAAAACGAAAATGCAAGAACCAAAATCAAAGAACCAAACTGGGAACAGAGGTAAGCTTCAGAAACAAACGGGAGTGTGCAGACACAGAGTGAAGACATCTAACGGACAGACAGGAACTAAATAGACATCCAGGTGAAACAAATCAGGGACAGGTGCAGAGGTGGGAAAACAAGGGAGGAAGTAGACGTAGACAAGACACAGACAGAGTAGAACTACAAAATAAATCAGGAAACGCAGAACAAACTCTAAATTGTTTCAAATATAATCCAATTCTATATCACTTAAAATGAAGGAAGTCAGCAGTTTAAGGATAAAGATAAAAACTCAGTTTTGAATAAACAGTGAACAAGATGAAGTATGATAACTGACTGAAAATGTATTTCTTTTATTCTCTTCAAAAGTAAAATGATCTGAAGGCGTGCAGGAACAAATTTTCAGTAGGAGGAGCTGCCTTATGCATATTAATGTTTACTATGAACAGCTGATGGATGGACCTGCAACAAGCTCAGCTGCTGGTGATTCTGTTCATTACCATTCTCTACCTGTCCACCCTACAGTCACCTGACCCCCACCCTTTCCACCTGCTCACCTCCTTCCACTTTCCCTCGTCAGCCCTTCGGTATTTGACCCATCTCAACTCACTCCTCATCGGCTCGTCAGAGTTGCTATACTGCCAGTGTGATACCTGAACCTAAGCAGAGCCTATTGTCAAAATAAAATATATAATAAACAAATAAATTAAATGATTATATTTATCAAATGGTTTGAACTATAAACTAATTTTCCATTTAACTTAAACAATTTTCATTGTTTTGAATTTTAGCATTTCCCATTCAAATACGGGAAATGCGATAGAGTCAGTGCCTCACCAGCCATGAACCTCACCGCACGTCACTGAGAAAACCATATATGTATGTTTATCTTTAAATTTATATTTTGCACACTTCAAAAGCAGTGTGATGTGACTCAGCACTTTATTTGTTTAGTGACAAATCATTTGCTCTGATTGTCACTATTTCAGACTGAGACACCTGGAAAATTCATGAGCAACAAAGTAGCTTGCGTTACTTTGACAACTGGTAACCTTGAGCTGTCGTGTTGTTTTGTGAAGCATAACTGCAAATGAAGTTACATGGTCATTTTGATTCCTTCTGATTTGATTTTTAGTTCTGAAAATGATCATAATTATCATTTTAATGACGTGAAACACGATTTGAAACCTGAAATGAAATGCTGTGCCCAAGGTTTGCCTGTCATCAAGGCGCTCCACTTTGATAACCACTGCTGGAGATTCACCACCTTCACTGAGCAGCATTGCATCACTTGACACCCAGAGCACACACCGTGCAGACAGGAGACATGGTCAAGGTACAGTAGCTGGATGTGCCCCTCTGGTGTGAGGAGAATGTGACACATGTCAAAGCTGCAGAATTGTGCAGTGGTGTATCATAACACATCGAAGCAACCATTGTTAAGGCTTGCAAAGGTGTAGTAGTTTTGCTGTGGACTTTATTCCGTTCAACATTTGGCCCACACTCAGCCCTGAAAAAGCATTTGAAGTTACTGGCGTTGATGTGGGCAATAAACAGTAAACAGTGTATGAGAGCGATGCTGCAGTTTGTCATCTGGTAGTGTGATATTGGACTAAACAAAATGACGGCACATTGCTAGAAAACTGACTTCTCCATCTTCAAATGCACATCACTGTTTCTGTTGACTGACAAATGCAAATCTGCATGTCATTGTTGAACACATGACTCATGAGTCCATGAATTTGGCAGTTGGACAGGCTTCAGTTGAAGTGAATGTGAGGAGTGATTAACAGTAGCAGCCTGTACATTGCTTTTAACTGTTGCCCTCTTATGTTCATTCATGTAATTACCAGGTTCGATGTCAGCCCTTTGACACTGTCTCATTACATGGATTCCACAAACTTCATGCAATGTTCATGCAAATTACGTTAGTAATTCATCTACAGGACTCCAAAAGTAGCTGCTTCTCTGATATCTGCTCATGTTGTGTGCGGTGTACTTACGAGAGTGTCCTTTCCAGCCTGCTGCCAGTTGAGCCGATGATCTCACCCAACGTACAGAACATCTGACCCAGAAAGTCCTTCACAGAGGAGACCAGCACACGGTTAATACTGCACAGTTCAGTCCAGCTGCACACATGCAATTCAACATCAGTGCATCGTTACTGCTGCTGGATATTTTAAAACCGTCTTTATGTTTCATTATATAGATTTTTTTTAACCTTTATGCCACTGCATCTTTTCATTCATTCACTTTCACTAGCCTTAACACAACCATGCTTACTTACTCACTTATAAGTCAGAAAATGTCAACTTATGTGCATTTGTCATATGAACATTAGGAGTAGGGCACATCCTGATAAACAGTTGACTGTGTTATTTTTCCAGTCTGATGTCATTAACAGTGTCTCAAGATGATGTAAGCTCCAGTCAAGCTTCAATTATGGGAAATAATGTGGGACACATGATAACATTATATTTACTTATTTCATGTATTCTTCTGAATCTCTCCACACCGTGTTTCATGTCATCATTCATTCACTAAAATAAGTCTGTTTCTTTGCACGTTTTTGTCTTTAGATCTTTTCTAAGGAATCAGATGGGCCTCGATATGAATGAATGCACACAAAAAGATTCACACAAAGATTCACTTGGCCATAAAGTATCAAACCATCTTTGCGCCGTCGCTGAGGTAGGGAGCGGAGCTGTTGCTAAAGTTCACTGAAATGAACAGGTGACTGAGAAAAAAACAACATTCTGTTGTGGGATTTTGAGATTACAGCCGTAGTCTCAGATATGAGCTGATCCACTCACAATCCAGCCCAGATGGTCTATTATCTGTGGAACAGTGTGAGTCTCTTCATTGTTATAGGAACGCGTTCAGCAGTCATGAAAACGCCATGAAAGGTCATCCAGCTGCATGTTTCAGACATGCTAAGACCTCAGGTCAGTTCAGGAAATGTCCAGTAGATAACAAGGAGAAATAATATGAAGGGATACGACACAATGTCAGCCTACCTTCTACTCATCCAGGTGGGCAGGCAGTAAAGAAAGTCATACACAAGTTAGAGAAAAGCTGAAAAGACACAATGAACACACCTCAACTCGATATAAATGATTATTATTATTACACTTATACCTGATAGTATTAATTAGTAATAAAATATTATACATAGAAAAAACTGTCCTGAGTTCTTACTGCAGTCAAACATTAGAAACTGACAAAATGCAGCAAAAAACTTAATGAGTCAAAAACATAACTGAATACATGAATAAATAGTAAAATATGTAAAATATGTATTCCCCATGTTACCCATGTAGCCGACATTTCCCAGTTTCTTCACCACATTTCCAAATTTCCATATCCTCGTTGGGTGGGATGGGGATGTCAATGTAACTTTGTTAGCTACTACGGGATTATTCAGTGTGTCATCAGGAAGTATTGTATGGACGATTAGCATTATCTGTACTGGTGTCTTATGACAAACATAACTATAGTTATGGATGGCTAGCTGAAAGGACTGGTGCTCAGTGTGATTACTGCAGCTAGCAGTGATTTTACTGATGCTAGCAGGCCACACAGTTCGTCACTAATGCATACACGGACGTCACACCCTGTCAGGTTACTGTTAAGAGAACTGGAAATGCGGTGAGGACAATACAGAACGTTGAGCAGGGAAAAGGGAATAGTTGAGATATTAACCATATGGTAAGAATAAAAACATGAAAATGAAATCAGCCACTAGTTTCAGTTTGTGGACATTCAGCCAGCTGATTGGAAGTTAAGGGAACCCTGATGTATAAAGCTTTATTTCTTTTTTCTTTCTTGTATTCAGATTTTTTTGACTCATCTGATGATTTATTCATGGTCTCTTGCCAGTTTCAGGATTCACAGTGGAAAATATTAATATGATTTCACACAGGCTGCTTACATGTTTCGAAAGGTTGGAGCTCCTGGTATCCACATTGTACCTGCAATTTAACAAAAAGCAGTGAACTTTAGTCATTTTTATCTTAGGATACACACTCCTGTAAACCAACAACATAATGCCACAGACATCCAAATAGGAAAAGCAGCTAAGAGAGCACAGCCTTAGAGAGAAAAAAAAAGTGTACTTGACAAGCAGCACCTGGCAAAATGTACAGCTCTCGTGGGAATACAAAGATAAAAATCTTGTATGTCAATTAAATAATTAGATGTGGTATAGATACTATAGGATGGATACTGTATATGTATAGTGAGTGATGAAAAATAAATTTATGGATCTGGAGCAGCATTGCTATACGATGAACTCTGGGATCAACACGCAGGCTGAAGTCACTTTCTCTCTGGCAGATGTGCCGTTTCTTTCTCTTACTCGAGGCTACTGTCTCCCCGAGCACTTCCTCTTAGGAGCCGTCACCAGGGGCTGTCTTTGAAAAGGATTCTGTTCATGTTTGACAAAAGAAAATCCACTCGTGTGTCGAATAACATTACACAGAGATCATGTATTCTCCATCTCCTCATCTCTCTCTGGATCTCTCCGTCTCCTTCTCTGTGCATCTCGTTAACTATCAGCATCTTTCTGAAGTCTACAGATAGGATGAAGACACACTGAGCTCTGCAGAAACCAGAAACACTCTTTTCACCTGGTTTGTGATCCCTTTCCCCACTTCAGTTACAGAACCACATATTTAACCTGACAGTAATTGACATCCTCACTCCTGCAGGAGTTCCAAGGCTGCGGAAAGTAAATGGAGCATGGAAATACATAAAGAGGTTGTAAAATGAATTCTTTATTGGCTCAGAGGAGGAATAGCATTAAGTACAGTACTGAGCTAGTTACTTTAACTTTGTTAGAAAGATGCACTGTACATCTCAGTAGTGCTCTGTTCTCATGAGAGCAGGCAAGCTTGGAGAAGAGTGACGGAGCCTCTTTATTGTGTTTGTGGTAAGAACCCTGTGGACTGGCTGCTCCCGTTAGCCAGGGGTGAAAGCAAAGCTACGACTAAAATATTCAAACATTTCAACAGTCTTCAGTGTCTAGAAGACTTTAAACAGCAGTTACTGCTTTTTCATACACTGTACAGCAATCTCTGAATTTCAAAGTGAAACAACAGTTTGTCCCAAGATCCTCTGCATTCTTTTCTATTCCCTCCTCTGTCTTTACTCTCTTTCCCCTAATCCCAATATTTGTTTTACTTCACAGCATAGTGATGCATTGGTTAGCACTGTCACCTCACAGCAAGAAGGTTCTGGGTTTGAACCAGTTAGCCAGCCCGGACCTTTCTGTGTGGAGTTTGTATGCTCTCCCTGTGTCTTTGTGACTTCCTGCCACAGTCCAAAGACATGCAGGTTAATTGGTGACTCTAAATTGCCCATAGGTGGGAATGTGAGCATGAATTATTGTCTGTCTCTATGTGCCCTGGGTGTACAAGAAGACTTTATAAAACATGGGCGTAGTCTGTTTGATGTCACCACAAGTTTAAAAGCTCTTGTGAAGTGATGATGGAAGTAGCTAATGGGTGAGCCATCTCACTTCTCCTTCTCATCTCTGTTGGAAGTTGCACATGTGATGTAGGGATGTAGCAACCATTCACACCAACCTCGTCACTATGACTTAATGATCTCTCCTCCTATTATTCTCTCCTCTGCTTTGATGATTCCCCTCATCCTTCACTGTTGTTGTCCACGTTTAATCCCTTTTCTTTCTTCAGTACTTGTTCTTTGTAGCCCTGTGATGGACAGGTGAGGGTTCTGCATGGTCAGAAACATGGCTTTGCAGCATGACAGGACTGACAACTGTGTGATAAACTGACCAGCAAACCCTGCATCAGGATACGGTCAGGAGGCAAGTTTGAGAATTTTCAGAAACAAAGTCCTGCAGAACACACACATGATGGAGTTATTTTGGAAAATGAATATAGAGGCAGTACACGCTGAAATGACTTCTATTGCCTGCTGCTTTCTGGGTTTCATTTTTTCTCAGTTCGGCTTATGCCAAGTGTCGGGTTATACGGCTTTGAAGAGGAAAGTAAAAGCCGGGGACTAATGGAAATAATGGAATTGAGAGGGAATATAAGAGAGCCACCAGCTACATATACCACCAACTGTGGAACTGTAGTTTGCCCTAAAGTGCAAATGCAGTGCTCTCTGCCATTTAACAGGCCCTCCAAAACACGCACACTCACGCACACACACACACACACACACACACACACACACACACACACTTTCATTATATCTCCATCCTTGGTGTATCACCACTAGTCTTCAATCTCTCCACTCCTCCATTTCAACAGAAATCTATCTCACCCCTCAACGCTCGCTTTGTAAAAATCTCCTTTTCCTGCGATGTCGAATTGAGCTGGATGTTGAGCTTGGGTGGGATCAAATGAAATTACTACACAGTAGGATAAGCCTGTGAGCGATGGCCAAATGAGATTTGAGTGCGGAGGAGCAATCGAGTTGCTAAAAAATCTAATGACCTTGATTTACATGGCGGGTGGCAGAAGAGCTGGAGGGCTCCTTAACAGAAATGAAGGTGAACAGTGGAAACAGTTTGTGTTTTGAGACGGTGTAAGTCACCTTCATATTTCTTCACGTCTCTCTTTCTTCGTTTAGTTTGGATTTCTTTGTGCAGCCCACACGGTTACATTCAGATCACACTACGTAGGACTACATGAGTCTTTTGTGAATTGAGTTCCACACATTTGAACTGCACCAAATCAGAATCTGCGTGAGGGATTTAGTGTTAGGCATCCTTTGTACCAGAGACTCCTGAGATCCGGGTTTATTAAAAAACTTGGATTTCTTCCTCTTCATGCCTTTATGCCAAGACAGTAACTCATAATTGGGGAAACTCAGCAGTAAGAGCATTACACCGTGCAAAATGTGCAGCAAGGTAATTAAAGCTGATTCATGTAGTCATCGTGGTGGTGATTAGTGCAGTGGAATGACATTACTCTAAAGTACGCGTCAGCCAGTGAAAATCAACAGTGTAATGAGTGGTTGCATTCTAACAGCCATCATGATCCACCATGTGTGGAGGCCGACTACATTGAAAAAAGTCTGAGTCAAAGTTTATCTGGGGACGCAACTTTAAAAGAGCCTAAAAGTGTACATCATCCAATGAGCTTACCAAGGCTACTAAAACAAGGCTACTTTATTATAATCAATATCAATAATGTTAAGGTATCTATTAGCGAAAAAATCCATGAACGACTGAAGAATAAATTAGAATGATGAAAGTTGTTCCTGAATAAATGGGAATTAGTGAACTTCTGAGCTGGTGCACTGTGATGCATCACTTTAAGAATCAAACTAATGGTACACTTATTAACTTTTTTTTTCACCTTCTGAGCTTTCAGTCTCATTTCAGTCTTCATCAGCTGGCTCAGATGTCATCATTTCACAATCCATTATTCCATTCATGTGCATAATCTTCACAGAGGACCAGGGTTCATGTTCAAGTTCAAAAGAAAGATATTTGACCCCAAAATTTGTCCTGCAGTCAACAAACACATCATGTGTTGGTCCTTTTTACTTGTCACATTATTTTAAACTCAAGAGGACTTTTGTCAGGATCCTATAGGACTGATCCTATAAGACTGTTTTATCCATCATCTGATTGGTTAGCGGCCAGGCACTGACAGGTTTTGAAGTGAGCCTGCTCCAGCAGACAATCATATGTTCATTATTTTACAATGTACCAACACAGGCATGTTGAAAGGCCAATTTAAACTAAGAATAATATAATAAATAATAAAAAAGAAAAAATCTGTTTTGTGTTAAATTAATGAAAATATGGCTATATATGGTTCAACTCAACAACATCGTTGTGTAAAATGTATAAAGCTCATGTCAGTTCCAGTGTGCCTTGATTTCCACATCTGCTTCACATGTTGTAACATGTGTTAACTGCTTTCCCACAAATTCAATAATATTCGTGTGTTTTTTCTGTAAAGGGAATCTCTGTAAAATGTCGCAAAAGACAGTTCTGCTCCATTAAAGCTACAACCTGGCTATAATTCCAGGTACAATAATGAAACTTTATATATGTGCAGATCACATGTGCCACCTACTTTGAAGTGACCTTAACAAGAGAAAGGACATTGATGGCAGGACACATTTTAATTGCTTCATTACAGACTCATTAGTTTTAATGGCATTTTAAACGTTTCGAGACAATGAACATCATTACAAAACTCACATTACTTCATTTGAACTTTTTTCACTTCAACAGTTCTTGATGCATCTGATTTCTCACTATGTTTTGGTGAATATTGTACATGTGCTTTACATCATACATTGGCAGGTTTCAGGGCCGCTTATGTATTCATTTAACAAGGTGTGTATTGAAATGTGAGGGTGGTCATGATGTGATTTACATATTAAGTTTGCATCATGGATGAAGCCTCTCTTATTCCCAGTGTGGGCTTGGAAACAGCAGCGTACATTTAAAAACCTAATTACACACCACCGCATGGTATGTTAAGTTAAGGTCTGATTCATCCCTTAAGGGCGCAGAAACAAAATGTAGAACAGCCTTAATTACATTTTTGTACAATCACAGATGATTGCGACACCTGTGTTCTCAGTGTGATGGAATTTACACTATTAGCACCCAGAGCAACGCTTATGTTCTACTATATTACTATTGCTGCCATTTCTTTGGTTCTATGGTGGACTTGCTTGGTGGCTCTTTAATAACCTCACACTACTACAGATTCAGTGACTGAGACACTTCTGATACTGTATCAAACCTGAAGTCTGTTGGAAGACATCTCTAAATATAATAATCATCTATGCCCTCCTGGTCCCTCTTCACTGGAGACCTTGTAACCTGTAACGTTATTATGTGAAAACAAATCCCATCACAAGGCATTTGCTCTCGCTGACTCAGACTCTTAGATTTTGGTAAGCATATGCCAATGAACTGAATCACAGCTCAAAGTTCACAAATCTGAAATTATACAGACCTAAGAAAACTGCTAACTGAGCTTTAATGTTTCAATGTGTCCCATAAAGCTGCCCAGCTATTTGTTGACCCGTCTGAGTTTATGATGCTTCCGCTTTTTCATCATTTCAGGTGAGGAAGATAAGGAAACATACAGGAGCTAGTTCATTGAATGATACACACAGATCAATGAAGAGAAACAACATCAACCTCAAAGGTTTATTATCCGGTCTGGGCAAAAAACAAACAACGTTTTTTAGTGATGAGTCATGTCATAATACGAACCATTTCCTCTATTTTAAGCTACAAACTGCTCTGTACAGCCTCGTCATTAGATCAGATTAGGTTGATGGCTGTGGTCTGTAGTATATGGCACTCAGGGTTAAAGGGTGTGGGGGCTGTGTTGGTGAAGTTGCACTATGCTAACACAGTACAAAATACACAACCTCGACATTGCCCGGTGACAGACAACTGAAAGCAACTTTAAAGTCAACAAGTCCCAATAAAATATAAACCAACAATGAAAGTATCCTTTTAACAAGTGTTGTGTGTGTATCAAAGATTCCCATCAATGAGCCACACTGTGTGACCTGTTCCTTCATTATCATTAACACACACACACACACACACACACACACACACACACACATAGTTGTTTGTTTTCAACACCCACAACCAAATACTCATTAGAACAGTGCTTCCCAACCTTTCAGGTCGTGATCCCCTCAGAATAATGAGGTTGTTGGAATTGCAAGCCAAGTTCTAATTAAAGATACTCTTCATTCTTGATCAACCATCTAATTCTCTCTAGTGGCAATGTTGAAATATTCACTGTAGATATCTGGAATTATTCACATATTACAGATATCATAAACTCAAGATTTCTAAAATTCAGTTATGACTTCTCAAAATTAAATTGAGTTCTACTGCTGACTGAATGTTGACATAATCCATGTGATGTATCATCTACCTACAATAAAGTTTAGTGCATTCATAGTACACACATGCAGTTTAACTACCAGCTAAATCTGACATTCAAACAATAGGAAAAAAAATCACTGTGGATTACGAGTGATGATACTTCAAATGATTTATTGTTTTTGTTGTCACCATTCAGCTGTTCAGTCCATTCATCTCCCATTCCTTATGGAAATAATACATCACTTTGCTCCACATCTACAGTATCTATTGTGATTCACTGGGCTAAAAATAACCTGCGTGGAGAGGTGGGAGTTTAATAATTGATTCCCTCTACTGGGATGCTCCCTTTTATTGGAATCCCCTCTCATGATCCCATATCAGGGAGACCACAGCACTCTCCTGGGGCTCAGTACAATCCATATCTGGGCCATGCCGGATTCCTGTTTTATTTCTGTTTGCACCATTCTCTGTTGTGTGGGAATGTGAGGCTGTATTTATAACAATAAACCAGCGCCTACAGACGGAGCATGTTTTAAGTCCATGACAATATTACATGTATCAGTGATGTCAGAAAAACACAATGCTAATAATGAATCAATGGTCAGTAAATAAACAATTAAATAATCACAGAAGTTTTTGCCGACGACGTTATTTTGTTCCTTAAAAATTTGAATAGTTCCATTCCAGCGCTTGTAGGTCTTATTGATAACTTTGGGAAAATATCTGGATACAAAATAAACTACTCAGAATCTTCTATAATGTTACTTAATGAATCAGATAGGGTAAATGATAATGTTCATGTCTCTCCTTTTAACTCCACAGATAATTTCACTTATTTGGGTATAAAAATCCTTCCTGAGGTAAACAAAATTTCTCAAATGAACTATGAATCACTGCAGGAAATTACAACTTCGTCTCTAGAGCGCTGGACATCATTACCAATTTCAATGATTGGCAGGATAAATATCCTAAAAATGAACATTCTGCCTAAATTCCTTTATCTATTTCAAAATATTGCTCTGCCCCCTCCCTCCTCCTTGTTTACTAGAATTAGAAAATTGTTTACCAACTTTATTTGGCAAAATAAACGTCCAAGATTACATTTATCTTTAATATATCTACCATATGATCGAGGAGGCCTTAAGTGTCCAAACATCCAGTGGTACTACTGGGCAACTCAACTACGTTCCATTATGTTTTACTTCTCCTCTGAAAATACCCCTGCTTGGGTAGACTTGGAATCCTGCTTGGTGAGACCTAGCTTACCACTGAATTTATTTTTGTATTCAGCGGATCGGAAAAGTCTGAGGAAAAATACAGACAACCCTATTGTATTAAATATGATTGATATTTGGTTTGATACTTGTAAATATTTGAACATCAATCCGTCTTGGTCACGTTTTAGTCCTATTTGGGGTAATGGCAATTTCAAACCAGGGAGTAACGATCCAGGATTTCGAATATGGGCTGAAAAGGGATTAAGGAAAATACAAGATATGTACAGAAAAGATGATATATTTATGTCCTTTTCAGAAATATCAACCAAATTTAACATCCCCAAAACACATTTCTTTAAATACCTTCAAATTAGGAATTTCATATCGTCCTCTTAAAATCATTCATTGGACATACCTATTACTTCTTCTTTAGAGAAAGCAATTATAGGACATTGCTATGATAAAGGTTTAATTTCATCCCTGTACGATTTATTCATATATCCGGGTCTGATGAATCTTCAAAAGATAAATTGAGATTGTGGATGGATGATGTAGGTGATGAAATATCACTACAAGACTGGAAAGAGGCATGCAGGAAAGCTCAGAAACAAACAATTAATAGTAATCTGAAACTTATTCAATATAAATGGCTGATGCGTACATACATAACACCAGTCAAATTACACATGTTTAATAATAACATCCCTGATACATGTGTTAAGTGTAATGAAGCAAGAGGAACGTTGTACCACTGTATATGGGAATGTGTGAAAGTGAAATCCTTCTGGCAAGATATTATTAACATGATCGATAAAATATTAACTAAGAAGTTACCACTGGATCCTAAGCTTTTCCTTCTGGGCATATATCCAACTATCCCATATTTACAAAGTAAAGAATCTAGATTAGTAGAAATGTGTATATTACAAGCTAAACGTATAATTTCTCTTAATTGGAAAAACGTTGATGCACCCAGAATTGGAAGATGGATTGTGTGATATAGTGTCCTGGGAAACACCCTTGAAATTTATCATATAACTGTTATCAGTATTTGTTTACTTTTATTTATTTATTTATTTATTATTATTGTTCCATCATTTTTGCTTTATTTTCATTTTATTTTTATAGTTTTAATGTTTTAATTATTTAGTGAGGGGAAGAAGGGAAGGGAGGGAAAATAGGGAGAAAAAGTTTGCTTTGTTTCTTGCTTGTAAGAATGTCCTGTTTGATTTACTGTAAATTGCAAACAAAACTAATAAACACATGCTTGAAAAAAAAAAAAAAAATCACAGAAGAAAACATCCATCCAGAGCCTCAAATACAGTCTGAAACATGAATTTGCATCTCCATCACTACTGAACCTTTATTGTATCGTTCAGGTTAGTATTTGGTTGCCAACCATGTTCTACTTCCTCCATTTCTTCCATTAGGATTTGCAGGTTATATTAGAAATATTTTGTTACTATGTTTCCCAAAATCTAAATACAAACAACTTACTCTTAATTCATGGGAAACATGATTACCATTTTTACTTTATATTATGAACACAGTGAACATGTTTGTGTGGACTGCTTACACAGCAGACATTTTGACAGAAAAACACAGGTGGAATGAATTAGAGTAACGAAGGCTCAGTTCCATTACGTGTTCAAGTAACAGATACAGTGAACCCGCATGCACAATAGCATGACCTCCACTAAGTGGAACGCAGCCATCATTAATACACCTGTAAGTTTCCTGCTATGACATGTTTAAATGTCTTCTCCATGGCTCATCCCTCCTCATGTGATCATTTTACATACATATAATATGTTATTATGAATCCATTGTGTAATGTGCATCATTAGTCTACTATAGGCAAGTTTCTCAGAATAATATAATACATCATGGTTGCCCTAGCTCCCCCCATCACACAGTGGTTTGTTCCATTAGGCTACAGCAGTCAGACTCACACCTGACATCAGCCCTAAAACAATGAAAACATGGCATCAAAAAGACAACAGGAGTCTGGTGCCGAGAAAAGAAAGAAGAAGAAACAAAGGGAACGGAAACGGCCCTGTTTGGCTAACATCTCCTCACAGACAGTCACAGCTTCTTCTCCTGACTCCAACATTCACTTTCTTGGAGTGCATGTGAAGGGGACGTGGACACAGTGCTGATGTTAACAATGACAGACAATGCAGGCAATTTAGTGATAGACCTGCCATTGTGGTCTTGACTGGTGTTCAAATGTTCAGAAAAAAAATCCAGAGTCCTCTTTGTCTGAGACACAGACAAGACAATAAAAATACAGATGATTCTGAGACAAAGACCGTCAATAAGAGGTCTCGGTCTGCATTTCCTAGATGAGACAGGTTAAAGGCAGTTAGGCTTTGCTGAAGTGCGCTGCATGTTTTGACATTTTCTGAAGGTTGAGATCAGGAAGAATTCTGAGTGACAGCAACATTTTGTTTTATTTAATTTAGGATTCAAACACCTTAAGATGACTTAAGTTGTTCTGTAGTAGTGCAGATACATTCATTAGGAAAAATGTGTCTTGTATTGATCAATGATACATCCTCAGCATTAGTTCCAGACTTTCACTCGTGGTTGAGCTCTCCATTAGTGCTTCATTATGTCAAATGTTTTCTGCAAAAAGGGGATAGAGCAGCAGTAAACTATTGATTTGATGAAAGAATTCTTTCCTCCCTCCTGAAGTGAAAACACAGAATATGAAGACAAAGAGTGCATTCAGCAGGAGGAGCACCACAGTACAGCAGTAACAAAAGATTTGCTGTTGCGAGTGAAGGACGGTGATTCAGGTAGCATCCACAGTGACTACCAAAGCCAATGATGCACGACATTTCAGGGGCTTTGAAGAGTGGCTTTTGAATGTGTGTGTGTGTGTGTGTGTGTGTGTGTGTGTGTGTGTGTGTGTGTGTGTGTGTGTGTGTAGGTGTGTGTGTGTGTGTGTGTGTGTGTGTGTGTGTGTGTGTGTGTTATATTTTGCACTACTTAATAATTCAGAATTAATGATTTACTTTGTCAGGAGATTAAGACTCCTCACTAAGCGGGGCAGCTGCTGTCCCAAGGGAGGAAGATTCAAACTCAACACTCAAAGCCATTAAAAAACTTGGACTCTCATGCAGGCAGAATAACACTGCAATTGATTTTCTGACTTATGAATTAATTTCCACCTTGTACTTTTTCCTCATTTAACTTTTAGAGCTCTGGGAATGCTACAGCTTTACAATTTGTGTGTCACTCTAAGGCTTTACGTGTCTTACAGCAGCCCTAAACTTATGATAGTGACACGGATGAAGTCCCTTTTTCTTCTAATATTAGTGATAGTGAATTTCCCCGGTGTGGTATCATTCAAGTCTGTCTCATCATTCAGTATCAGATATTCTGAAAGGCCCTGTTAGTAAATCCACCGATCACAGGGATTCTATTGAAATGAATTGATTTTACAGTAGACCGTTGTGGTTTTAAATGCAGCTGTGACCGGGCCTTAACACTAAGCTGAGGCTTCTCCACTGCTGTAATACTTGTCTTTATGTTTCAATACAATTTGTGATATGAATAAAAGTTTGAAGACTTACCGGAATCTTCATCAGGTAAGTGAATGGATTTATTTTTATTCTCTTTCTCAAAGATCATTGGTCAATATCGATTGATATCCATCTACAAGAAGGGCCTGAGCCGGCTTTACTTCCTGAGGAGGCTCAGGTCCTTTAATGTCTGCAACAAGATGCTG
The DNA here is from genome assembly GCA_946959425.1 of Argyrosomus regius. Lineage (NCBI taxonomy): Eukaryota > Metazoa > Chordata > Actinopteri > Sciaenidae > Argyrosomus > Argyrosomus regius. The sequence goes on from OX336885.1 coordinate 770,171, forward strand.
CAGATGTTCTATCAGTCTGTTGTGGCGAGCACCATCTTCTTTGCTGCAGTGTCCTGGGGTGCGGGCATCAAGGCAAAGGACGCCAACAGACTGAACAAACTCATCAGAAAGACAGAGTCTGTTGTTGGCACTAAGCTTGTCACCCTGGAGGAGGTGCTGGATGACAGGATGCTGGCAAAACTGCTGGCAATCATGGACAATCCCTCTCACCCCCTCCACAAAACACTGGACAAACTAAAGAGCAGCTTCAGCAACAGACTCATTCAACCCCGCTGCTCTAAGGAGCGATACAGAAAATCGTTCCTACCTACTGCAATAAGACTTTATAACTCATCTGCCTCTGTCAGAGCCACTACAGAACTGCACTAAATCTACCTGTCACCTTTGCACTGTGTACCCTGTACAACACTCCGATCCAAATACTGGAACATATACTTCATATCATATGTGATATGTGTTAATATAAACCGTATCGATATTATATATCATTTTTATACAATATTCTCGTCTTTTTGCACATTCTACTTACATATTCTTATACTCATAGTATATTATCTATTGTATGTATATCTTGCATAGTCAAGTATTCATATGCATATATTATACTTACACTACTTATACTACATATCATATTATATCATATCTTGTATATCTTGTGTATCTTGTGTATGTATACATACATATATTTATACATGTGTACATATTATATATTGCAGTTATGTACGTATGCACACCTTGCACATATGACACATTTCTATGTGTAAATTACTATTATTATTATTATTATTATTATTATTATATACTGTTTAGTTACAATAACACTACCATCATATCATCGGTACTACTACCATCATCTTGCCACTGCACCTTATCTACCTATTTATCTTCTTTTTTTCTTTTTTTAAGTGCCCTTGTCCCATTCTGTGTTTTTTGTTTGTTTGTTTTATTTATTTATTAATTGTTTTCTACCTCAGTATTTTATTCTATTGTACTTTATTGTATTCAAATACCTGACTGCTATGACGACCTAATTTCCCTTCGGGGATGAATAAAGTATCTATCTATCTATATCGGATAGATGACTCCCTTTCCAATTAAGAATTGCTTTAACAGGCCTGACTAACAGTAATGTGGTACTTTGGTCAATGTGTGTGTCCATTTAACTTAATTAAACATTGAACATTTAACAGTGAGGCTGGCATTATTGGTTGGTTGGTTGGTTGGTTGGTTGGTTGGTTGGTTCAGTCCAGGACTCAATGAAAATGTAATGAGTCACAAATACATATTTTCATGTCAAGATGTCCTGAATAAAGTACACTCAAAAAAATATTTAGGTCACTTGTGTATTTCAATTGAATAGAAAATTTCCATCCATTTCAATTCAATTACATAGGTTTAATATAAATTAATAAATTATTAATAAATCAACTAACAAGCTTAAAGTGAAGCAAGTAATAAGATTTATGTAATAGTACTAATAAACTCAAAATGACTGCATTCATTTTCTCTGTTGGGTTTGGGCAAACAAATTGGCTTTATTAATCCTGAATGCATAAATCTGGCTACTACTACACTACTGTGTAGTGGAAGCACATTGAGTTTATTAGTACTATTACATAAATCATATTACTTGCTTCACATTAAGTTTATTAGTTAATTTATATTAAAACTATGTAATTTAAATGGATGGCACTTATGTATTTCAATTGTATAGAAAATTTCCATCGATTAATTCAATGATATACAAGCGCAATATTATTTCAATATAGTTTCTTTCAGTTGCCATTCTCTTGAAATCCTCTAAACGACAGCCTGAAAATGCAAGGCGTTGAGTAGCTGGCTGCCAACAACCGTTGCACAGTGCAATAGCAAACAGTGCTAAAGAGATAACTGCTTTTAAAGTCATTGATTCAAGACTCATCACCAGTTAAAGACACACTTTCAAGAGAGTATGCAGCACGATGTAATGGAGATGAGAATCCCTGCCTCGCTGGGCTGATGCACATGTGTATGGAAACAGGGCTACTAATGTTGCAGCTCTCCTTTGCCACTAATTCTTTAAACTTGTCTGTTGCTGTGTGTGTGTGTGTGTGTGTGTGTGTGTGTGTGTGTGTGTGTGTGTGTGTGCACTCAGCCAAAGATCTTTTGTGAGGGCAAAGCCTCCACTCTGTCCAATCAGAGAGTTGTTGTTGTTCCAGTAACTCCAACAGACTGATGTGTCTTCTCTCTATCTGATGACATCAGGTGAAGATTCATCGGCGTCAGAACCTTTTAGGTCAGCTTCATATCATATCAATAATTTAAGCTATCATTGTGTGCAAATGTCTGTCAACACTGCAGGTCACCTGCTGTTGTGTAAATATAAGTATTAGAAACAATACTAAAAGACTCAGATCAGGATCAGGGTTTGAAACATTTGATTGGGACATCCTTCAAGGCTCAGTGTGTTCTGAGTACAGAACAGTATTTATAGCAAACTCCAATCAGGAGGAAATAGTTCATTTTTTGAGGACTATGTTCAGCTGCACATTAATCCCCATTTGGTTCTCTAGTGAGAATTTGTTGCAGCAGGACGGTGTGTGTGGGACTGAGTCAAAATAAACGTGTGTGTTCATGGTAATGAAGGAACATGTCACCCAGTGCGACAGGGTGGCTCACTGATGTCTTTTTAATGTTTTTTGGACAACAACTGAGCTCTGTGGCACAGAGGAAGACGATGTATCAGGCTGAGGATACACAAACAACACTTGTTAGTAGATCCAGTAGTAGAGCTTCAGTCTTCACATGGGATTTGCTGATGATAAAAAATGTAAAAAGTCATAAATGAAATGTGTTTTTTATAGAACTGATTTTGTCTACATCGTTGCTTAGTTACCTTCTGATGAGCAGAAACGGGACATTTGATGTGTGGGACACTTTGATTTAACTTCACTTCACTGTCACCTGTCTGCACTGGACACAAATGTAGAATGTCTACTGAAATGACATTTAGGGTCTAACAAACATGTCAATTCAAACTGCAGCTCCTTTTGTTATTGACCGAGGATTGGGATTAGTTCAATCAATGTCACAGCCTAGTGCTGTTGATGTTCACAGTTATTGACTACACAGTGATGGACAGAGAGGTGAGGAGTAGAGATGATCAATAGGAGGGATGTAATAGACTCTTTGGCCTCTTCTTGTACCTGACCCCACGCTGGGTCTGTCCACCAAAGACACTGCTGTAGCATCGATCTCCCTCTATGAAAAGAATGGATGCAGTCAAAGTTTTCTACCTGCAGTCTCCTCTGTGAGTGACTTCAGTTTTTGAGATGGATCGGCAGCAACAGAGACGCTGTGCAGATCTGTAAATAGACAGCAGCAACAACGCTGTTCTCTTTTCTTTAAATCCTCTGGGATTAGCATGGCCTCAACATGCAGCAGAGCTCGTTGTGCTCATTTGCAGAATCTAAAAGTAAATTTCCCTCTTAATTCTCCTCATAAATACTTCAGAACATGTTTGAACCAAACAAAACAACTCTGAGATGAATAATGAACAGATTCAGAGGAAAAATAGATTGCGACAAACATAAAAAGATTATAAAATGCTGAGTTTATACTGTGAAATGCTTAACTGGTGATATGCTCAGTCCACTTTGAACAGTAAGACTGAATCATCACTGTTTGTCAGCAGGCTATTTCAAAACTGTAAGAACTGTGGAGGAACCAGTGGTGGATGTGTCGACCTTTGATAAAGAAACAATTATTTACATTTCAGCAGTGATTCTGCATTCAGATGTCTGCCTCCAGACAATCATCTTTTTTATCCGAGACTGTTATACCAGCGAGGGTTTAATTACCTTGCTCAAGGGCAGTGTAGTAATGAGGGAAGGGCAAGCTGTGATTGTTTATTTCCCCTGACCCGATTCACATCCACAAAAGTCACAATATTTCTGAGACGCGGCAGGATTTCCATAGTAAACTGAAGAAAAAATAAATGCTGACATTAGATTATTTTACACTAAATTGTGCCTGTGGTTATAGCTGTGTATGATCTGCACAATCATAAAGTTTCTTTTAAAGTTCAGATGGGTCATGTGGATAACATGATTTACTTTTTTCTGATGATAGCATGATTTACTTCCTTATGGAGCCACACTGAGGTATCATTTTGAGTTTGAATTTTATTGGACCGAATAGATCAAACTATTTCCATGAGTTAAACACAAGACTCATCTGGTTAGTTACACTATTACACACAGTCAAATGACATGAGTATATTATTGTGTACTTTTTATCACAGAAACATTAAGCTGCTGCAACACACAGTAAGCTAATTCAGCTAGTCTTAAGATAGCAGTCACAGATGGTAAATGAAGAATATGGTCTGTTTAATCCAATATCTGTGGTGTGTGGACGTGGTGGTGATAGAACCTGGAAACCAGACAAATCTGCGAGCTGCTGCCGGGCTAGTGGTGCTACAGGAACTCCTCGTGAATGTGGATGCATGCTCCACAGCTTTAAGAACGTTATAGCGGACTATGTGAACTGATCAGGACTGAGACCTTTGACCTATAACGCCAGCAATAGTACCAGACGCTAAGAGACAGGAAAGGAAATAAAACAAACTAAAGGTTCAATACTAAAATCGCCTCACAGCCCAGTGTTGTTCTTGTGGGTTTGATAAGGACTGATGTCACTCACTGGATGGATGGGTCAGAGCCATTTTTAACCACTGAAGGAGAGCAACATGGATATGTTTTCCATCTTCTCTTTGACCCATAAATTATTCACATTTATTATCTTAAACAGCTAATAAAAAACATTTCTACAAACCAAAGTTTTGGGAATGGATAGAAATTTCATCTGTGCTAGAAAGTCTCAAAAAAAGAGGCTGTCTCATAATGACAGTGTCAAAACATACAAATGTGTCTTTACGGGATGAAGCATCTTGAGGGTACAGTTTTCAGCATTCACTTAATTTTCTCCATCTAACCTCCATGTTTTCCCCATGGCAACCCAAAAAGATGCAGAAATTTTGTAAAATTCTGTTCAATACTGCTGATTTACAACATTTTGACGAGAGTCATCCAGTCAAAATGCTTTTATGGTAATCAGCTTTGACTGGAGGCTTATAAACCTAGTGGGTATGAGTCAGCAGGCCAAAATATGAGGAGGTTTGATTGAAGTTGTTCCCTGGTATAACAAAGGAAAGACACAGCGGTGCTGTTGAGGGAAAAGGCGGAGATGTTCCCACTTACACATCAAAGCGAAGGTTCTGCTTCTCTTCAAAGAAGAAATCAAGGACGAACTTCCTCACAAAGTCGGGGTTCAGCGTGTTATCGATTACTTCTGTCCGACCAAACTGGAGGAAAGAAAGAGTGGAAGAAAGTCAACACAATGCTGATCAATCTGTACATTTAGTTACAGGGAAAAGACACAAACACTGTAGGAGGGCAGCCCTGTTGTTTTGTGTCTTTTGTGGGTTTACAACCAGCAAACGTCTGAAAGAAAGTGACATGCTGTAAATCAGTCTTAACCTGATTAAGGCAGAGCTCAAACTCAATAAACCATTTCAGTGTCTGATCTGATTATCTTTCCTGGAGTAAAAATGACCATTTATGCTCCGTCTTTCCAAATTTTGTTAGAGAACATAAATTACTTTGATTTTCTTTAGTTTTAGAAGCTTCAAGTTAGCCATAAAGTGCAGGGAGAGCTGCCAGGGATACTCAATTTTAAAATCCAGCGATTTACATAATCAATTTAATTATCTCGTTATCCAAAGATAACAAATGGTGGCTTTGCCAAGCCCATTAATCCTGATAATTTGTAGAAGGTTGGAGATAAAATTGTTAAAGGCAGAGCTAGATATTACTCTTGATCAACACAATTATTCAATAAAGCTATAATAGGCATAAATTGGATCCTGGTGTCATCTCAGGCTCCCTCCAACAGATCAAACATATGTATGAAAAAAAATCAATAATTAGAATCTGAGATGTAAAATGGTGCAGCAGCTAAAATACATGAATGTAATATAAAATAAAATATAGGTGTCTATAGAGGTGACAGGTGATAACTGTGGTATGCATATAAATAACTCTACTTTCACAGATAAATATGTACTGTGATGTGCACAGGTCCAGGTTTATTTTTTGTTACTTCTGAATGAGCCTTGTATACCTACAGAGTCCTCCTCTACGAAGTATAATATTTTGAACCACAATGTTTCTACAGCAGCCCAGAAAGGACAAATTAAACTCTGTCTCTAGAGAGGGCCCTTGGCGTTTTTCAGCATTTCATAGCCACCGTAGGTTCTCCTTCACACTAGGAAGGAGCGTGTGAAGGCAACTGCACTACAACTACACATCAGCAATTACACTGCTAAATGCCTCTAAATCCTACTGGTCCTTTATCTATGTAGCCTGTTTACTCATGGTAGAAACACATAAACCAAAAAAAAAAAAAGACCAAATCAACGTCTGGCAGGCCTCTGCAACTCTCTTTGGTTTGGGCTTGAAGCTGCGTGGAGAATGGACTAAAACAGCGTCGTATAACTTAGAGGAAGGTCTCCTCATCCCTCCCAACACCAGAGAAGTTTCTGTTAAGTCATGTGCTTCGTGTATGTCATGATTCATCTGCTAAGTCAGTTTTGCACTTTGTCACATTTTGAGGTTTCCACCTCCGCCAAGAGTTAAAAATGTTGACTACAGTGTACACAGAGATATCCCATCATGCTCTCTGACAGGTGACAATGATGATGAGCTATTGATCTGAAGCCCCTCCCCTCCTGCTCTCCTCTGTCAGTCAAACTCTACACAGTAGAGACAAAAGAATCTCCTCCATCAGGTTTCAAATGATCACACTACAGTGTGACGGTAAAGATGAATGGTAGTCATACTGTGACTGGCAGTATGATAGATAATCAGTGCAGACTGTTCAGCATAATATTTGATGATAACAGACCTGCCTTCCTTCTAAACACGTTTTAGGGTTTAGAAATGAATCAATGATGTCTTTTGCATATTGTTACTTGGGATTCTCTCTAATGTACATGCAGAGTTTAACTTTCTTTGTGCTCATCTTAAAGCTCAGTTTAACACGAGAATGTACCAGCAGATTTATTACATCACAAGTAGTTTGGAGCCATTTACAGTCCAGTATGCAGCGTACACAATGTGATGTGCTTGAATCCTCCAAGTCAAATACTAAAGTACCAGAGCTAAATACAATCAAATTAAATTAACATCAGGGATGTTTAGAGGAGCTGAGAGTTTGTGATGGTCGACTCATGGGAGCTCCAGATGTGCTGCCCATGTACCTTGTCTGCATGATGTTTCAAGAGCGTGCTATGATAGATTTTAACTTGACATTTAGTGAGGTAGTCACTGTTGCTTTCAGAAGGACAAAATTACAAAATACAGTGAGTGTATGCTACAGAAACATTCTAATGTTAGCTTTATTTGTCATCCCAATGAACCATATCTTAATACTATGTGACTATGACGTACCTGTATGTTAATGCCAGGTGGAAAGAGGATCAAACACCTACATACTGCACTGTGCAGTACAAACACAGAGAAAGCCTCCTACAGTGCAGCAGCAGTTTTGGGGTAAATTGAAGCAGTGCGTTGCTGTCGTGGACAGAAAAGACTTGCTGCCACCACTGCTCAGCTGACAGCTGACAAAACAGCCAGCAGTGACAGCCTCACCCCCACTGATCCTAAAAACAGAGCCCTTTGTTATTTACTTTATATTTACTTGCTAACAGTTTATTCTGACATGCATCAGGGGACGGGACAGAGAGAGGCTCGCTGGATTTAGGAGCCTGGAGGAGGGGTGTGTGTGTGTGTGTGTGTGTGTGTGTGTGAGTATGGCGAAGTGGGGGGGGGGGCAGACCTCTTGGCTCACTGTTGCATCACTATCCTTTGATCCAACCGTGACACTAACATGCTGGAAGACCGTACTGCATGCTGCCCATAAATAATAATACACATGCCTGTGAGAAGTACATTTTTGGTTCCAGAGCTGTCACTATCTTTTGGCTTCTGTTTTGAGGAAAGCAGACAGCAGAAATATAAATATGGATTTCATTATATTACTTTGTATCCTGATTAGATTCTGCATTAGAATAAACTAAAAGGAACTCCCTGTTATCACAATGTTATGCTGTCCATCAGATCTACTTTTTATTGCTATTTTGTGTTACTGACACATGTACAGTAATTAAAGGGATGGTTTGGTCTTCTGAAGTGGGGTTATATGAGGTACTCATCCATAGTAGTATCGTAGAGTAGACAGCAGTCGGCACGGTGGTTTGGAGAGTCAGACAGGGATCCCAGCATGGAAGCAGAGGTATGAACTGCTGTGGACGGCATCAACAGAAAAACATATCTTTGATCCAAACAGCTGATCGGTGGGGTAATTCAATGTGCAGTTGGAAGTTCTACAGTTCTACAGAAAAAGGCTGTCTGACAGCAGGCTAATGTGATGAAAATATTCTTGATATACAGTAGCATATGCTTAAACAGATATGGGTTTTTTGAGGTGGGCCTTTTTTATGTGTTTTTATCTCCAAACTGAGGGCGTGCTGCCTGCTGTCTACTGCTACCTCATACACCCCCACTTCAAAATACTGAAACTATTCCTTTAATAGTGTTTATGATGACTGACTTCAATTTACATTTGTGGCAATTCCTGGACACATGTATTGTTCATACTGGTTCATTGTTATGGTTTACTGGGACACTTAAACGGAACCAAACCATTCTTTTGGTTATTAGCAACCAAATCACACCAAAGCTTGTAATAGACCTGCTGCTCCATCGTGTCAGTGTCATGTTTTCAAAAGTACACAATCTGCAGTCAAGTTAGCAATAATTAACATGCAATGGCTGGCTAGACTTTCAAAATAAAGCTGGCTGAGAAACATTTCATGTGATAGCTGCAGTTTGGGTAGATTTAGGTACCAAAGCTACTACTAGATTTAGGAAAAGATCATGCTTTGGGTTAAAATAAGTACATAAACGTACATATGGAAGTTACGTTATGTATGTGGCCTAAGTCCAGTACGTTATGTAAGTTAACTTAAGTTAAAATAAGTCAAAAGTGACTATTGGTTCACATTGGAAATGATTCCCAGTCTCCTTTGAGAAAGTCCTCCCTTTTACATACACTGATGCAAAAAAAAATAGCTTATATGAAATTACAAAATACCTCCAACAAACCTTCACTGTGACCTTATAAACTGTCATTTCAAAAAGAAAATGAGAAATGCTTAGAACTCTATGTGAGAAGAAAAATGTCAAAAAGTTTTTCATGCCTACAACAGTTTTCCTACCCAAGGTCATGGGTGACTGGAGCATATCGCTGCAATTTAGAGTACCCATCTCTCCTAATATGCATGTCTTTGGTCTTTGGGATAGAATTGGAGCACCCAAAGAAAATCCAGGGCCAGGAAAGGCAGCACCTTCTTTCAGATACAAGTATTTGCGAGCATTTGACAGTACAAAGAATGGACCTGAGAGCCTGAGTGACGTCACCTGTACATTTCCAAAGCGCTGTTTTGAAGCCTGTTGGATGTACTGCTTCTTCCACCTCACAGCTAATCTAAATATCGGCAAAGATGTACATCATCAGCGGACTTGAGGCAGGACCAAAGACGCCTGGGTGCTCAAATAAGCCATCTGTAACAGCACTTACCTGTCAATCAAGCGGCGACGCTATTAATTATGCACAACTTTGAGCCTTAATATCATCTGAACTGGTGAGTTGAAAAAAAATCACCCCCCTCACAGTTCCTGTTCAGTCATGAACGGGAAAATTAGCTATAGAGACCAAAACCGTTGTAAGCATGTTTATTTCTGCTGTGAAGTTGGATGTTTTAATATGGCCACTTATGGAGGTTGACTCAATTCTGCAGCCTGTCTCAAGAGGCCACTTGAGGAATTATCTGCATTGGTTTAATTTCCCAGCACTGGAGGTTGCCTTTTGGTAAGCCCTCCCAATGACAGATTCACCAGTGGAATTTACAGGATTCATTTTGTAAAATGTGTCCCTCGCTTTAGACAGAAGACAATCTTGTCTGAAGACACATTCTGTTAGTCTTTATAAACAGATATCTGCAGATCGTTTTCTTAAAAAGCTAATAAAAGCTCATTTTTTTCGTCAGACAATAGCCGATGAGTTCCAAAGGTTTGGCCAAAGCGCTGTATCGTTTGGCCTTTGTTGACCAGCATACAACCAAAGAAGAAAGAAACAGATTACAGAGCTGGAGCTAGCTTAGCATAAAGACTGAAGGCAGAAACAGCTAGCCTGTCTCTGTCCAATGTGAGAAAATATGAATACCGACACCTCAAGTTCATTAAAAACATTTGGCACCTCATTTGTTTAATCGTTACATAAACAAAAAAGAGGAATGTCAGTCTGTGGTTCTGAGGGGAGTTACTGCATGTGCTGGAACTATTTCACTATTTCTTGGCAGCTTCTTGAAGTCTTATTGGCACATTGAGGTTGCCAAGTTTTGTACCATCGTGCCTGCACAGACACAGACAGAGCACAAAAGTACTGGCTAGATGGATAAACTGTTATGAAATAGTTCTAGCACACAATAAGCTATGCACAGAGCTAGGTTAGCTGCTTCCACCAGCTTAGAGTCTTTATGCTAAGCTAACCTAACCACATCCTGATGCCTGGTACTGGTCTGTTATATAATATAAGATTGATCTTTCCTGTTTGTTTGTTTGTTCTTTGGTTGAATCTTATTTTACAAAATGTTAAGTTAATAACCAAATTAAATTAAGTATATCAGTCAGTCTATTGTGGCTTGGCTTTTTCTTTGGCTTGGCGTCATTTCTTCTCAAGAACAATTACAAATTTGTAAATTTAACAGATGGTGGTGTGACTAAGAGAAATTTGGCATTGAAAAGAGAAATGGCTTCGCTGGCATTCGTTTATAGTGAAATTAGAAGGAAGGAATTCAGGAGTGTGTCAACATGCTTTTAGCAAAGAACACAAATCACATCATTATTCAAGATTAAAAGTTGTAATTCCAGGTAAGGTAAGACAGCTGTACCACCAAGATATCTAATGTGCTACCTTAAAAAAAAATAGAAATTCAAGCTGAGGGCAGAAGTATAAACCATCCTGCTCGTGTAAAAAATACTACTGTTATTTCATTACTGGCCTCGTGACTTGTGTTGTGGTTTTGTGAAGCTCCTGTGAAGTGCACTTTATACAATTTACTGTATTCTGTGTTGCTGTCACCGAAATGGTTTTCATAGTCATAATGAGCTATTACTGAAACACTGATGAAGATAAACGCACAACTTGTCTCGTTTTTCTCTCTCTGTGGCCGTTTCTGCCTCAGACTATTATTCAACTGTCCACATAATGAACTGATACTACTCTTCTTTTTGACAATGTAAATGCAACAATGTCATAATTTTGATAGAGAAGAAGCTTAGTGAGAAAAAGGTCATTGAACCACCAGCTGTTAAACACAGGAGATGAAACTCCTCCACCCAAATATAGCACAAACTTTAACTGAATCTCTCGAAAATCAGCAAAAGAAAATGCAAATTCATGTCGATCCATCTTCTACCACTATGTTACATTACTGTGTTACATTATGTAATAAAAAATTATGTAAAAACTGGGTTGAACACACACGCTCCCCTCTGACTGATCCCACAATTCATCGCTCTGGTTCATTTTCTTCATTAGCTCTAGTTTCCCCTTCTCTCTGTGCATTCATATTAATTGTTTAAGCCTCAATTTCCCCCCACAGAAGATTCTTCCTGTGTCTTTACATTGACTTGAGATACAGTAGTGTCGTCTCTTACTTTGTTTGAATAAACCTTCGGCATAACAGTCAGCTAAACAATGAACCATGCACTTCCATTGTGTTTGTCATTCTACCTGACTATGAAGAAGAGATTTGCATCCATACAGATAATGTCCTGAACCCCCCTTTGACAACACGTGGACAGAACATTTATTTAGAGATCAACTTTTCCTGTATGCTGATTTTATATTTATTCAAGCTGAACTATTCCTTTGAGGCATTCCCTGCACAGACATTTCTAGATTAACATCAGAAATAAAAACATGATCCTTTCAGTTGACTAAATCCCTGCAGCTATGTAAAGATGTTTTACACCATCAGTTACTAATCTAAATGTAAAAAAGGCATCCCCACTGCACACAGTGATCTGATGTAGGCACCTGGATCATACTATGAGCAGCCAACACCAGGCTGCCGCAAAGTAATCAACAAAAATACTGAGTGCTCATGCTAGATATGTCCCTATTGTCCTTGCACACTGCCGAGTTGCGTCACATTCAATCAAACATGATGCAACACAGTAGTAGAGGAGCATCTCCTGATCTCAGAAGACTCATTCTCTCTGTGGCGGATAAGTAAAGCGAAGCCTGCGGGGGGGTTTCCGGCACACAACTATACATTAAACTGTGTATGTGTGCACGTGTGCCTCCCAGCAGCATTGTACTGTTAGCAGGAAAACAGCCTAGCAGCATCGAGGCAATCAGGGCAACTTTGCTCTCTAGATGAGTCGGCTGCATCTTAAATGAACTGTCTACAAGGAGATAGTAGACTGAGAGAAAGGAGGACAGAGAGACAGAAAGAGGGAGAGGGAGTTTGTCCCAACAGAGCAGGGATCCAGAACACCCACAATTTGGACACAAAATGTCAGTTAAAATGGGGATAGGGATCATTATTATTGTTATTTCCCAGAAGTTGTTCAAAACGTAGGTTAGCATGGCTGTGTGTGCCTCCTGGGGGAGCAAGTTAGACTGTCAGACATGAGCTAATGAAGCAAGAGAGAGAGACGCGACAGTGTCTGGTGGAAACACTTAAGTCTGAAACATATTATAGTCAAATAATTTATTACTTTCCAAGGCCAGACTAAGTGTTCTGAGGGCAGTCTAAGCAGGATCTGACAACACCGTCCACTGCAAATATATGAAAGTGAATTTGAGAGAGTGTGTGAGACACAAGTGAATGTGAATCTGCATAGGGTGGTGCAAATTAAGGTGAGTTTGAGCTATCACACACACACACATGACTGGTGTATTGTTAGCTTGGTACAGCGAGCTACTTTGAGGCAAATGAACATAGACACTGAAAAATACAGGTGCTAAATTGACATGAATAAAAGTTGTACTGTGACGATACTGTGTATCACCAGATTTGGTCTATTTGTCAAAATCTCTCAAAATGTCCACCAAGCTGTGAAAACATTTTATTGGGTCCACAATGGTCGCTAAAATAAAGAAGTATATCATTAAAGCTGTAATAATTTATTTTTAGCAACTCGGAGGAGAATACTCCATGAACTAAAAAACACATTTTAACACCTGATGAAGTTGTTTTGGCGGAGAAACATTAGCATTCATTTTCAGTCTGTTTCTGGCTAGCTGATGTAGCATTTCTAAGCTCTACATTCTCTCTACTTTCAGCTCTTTTTAGGCACCAACTCCATAGGAAAATATCTAGGTCTGTACTGCTGTATGTTTGACTTTCTTCACTAGCTAGTTGCTAACTTCGGAGACATTTTTGCAGAAGAAGCGATACTTTCTCTCAAAGAAAAATGACAGCATCATTTGCTTTACCGAATGCCTAAAACCAACCTTTGTTTAGGACAAGGACATTCGGTAGTGTGTGATTTATTACTGCTGCTTGTCAGGAGCAATGGCATTGGAGTGTAGTAGCATTGTCGAACTTTACAAAAGTGCAGACTGGGATTGATGGGTCAACAAAGCATGTGGTTACATTCTGTTTTCTACCAACAGTGAACGTGGGTTTCTTCAAACCATGATGATGTCTTTTCCCGAACAGTAAGCAAGTCCTTTCTGTGTCTAAAATCTAAGCTAAGACACCCTGTGGAGTTTTTCTTCACATTCACTTTTACTCATCAAAACGCACTGCGTGAATGGTTGAGGTCTAACAGGTGGGAAGAATTCATTTTCTTTCTCATAAAACATTTTTTTTGAAAATCTTAAATCCTGCATTGCACAAACATTCATGTTTACCAGCTGGCAGGCTTCTTTCCTGTTTTTACTGATGTATTTCTGAGATTCTTGGCGTACAATTTCCATCTGTAGATCAGTAACAAAGCACAAAACCATTGTAATGTGTGCATGCATGTGCATCCTTGTTTGTGCTTTCTGCTGGAAACGGTGATGACAGTGAAGTTAAATGGCTGTGCAACCAAAACACAGAGCTAAAAGGGGCTAAAGTGTTCCTTGGCAGCTCAATGGAGCATTTCACCCAGAAAAACTGTAAAACTTTATCCAGTTTAGCTCCAACACAATACCAATGGGTTGTTTTGACACAGCTTTTGTTTTTATTTTGCTTCTTTTTTAATTTTCACTGTTGGTTATTTACCCAAACTAAAATATGATTATTTTGACCTAGAGCTTAACACAAGAAGCTCAAGTTTTACTTTAAAACTGTCTGGGGAATCTCATATGTCAAATTCATTTGTAGTTGTACAAACAATTTCTATCGATATACATATTATTACAACATAACTATCAGTAACATGTACAGAACAAACCCTTGTCATGGATAGTTTTCTAACTATTTGCCCAAATTAGATCAGTGTAGAATTCAGGGTGATAATTCTCTGTAGGTTTGCTAACCCAAACAACTCCTCATAAGTGAGTAATTTGATTCATTTTTAATATAGAAAGTATTGATTAGTGGAGCTTTAAATATTTAAATGATGACAGAAATAAACAGAGGAACTCAAAGAGAGTTTACATTTACAGTTTGTTCGGGGGCCTCTGGTGGCTAAGAAGCCCTGATCAGCTGCTTAGTTTGCATACGCCTCAGGCCAGCTCTGTGCATTTCCCAATAACAAGTAGCACAGGAGATTACTATTTCCGTAACACTAATTATACATAATCTGACATTGCATTTGCAACCCTTGATTTCCTTTCCTTATAATCAGTTCATACTGAACACAACAAAGCTCTCTGAGATTTCCCAGACACCAAATGCCACAGAATATCTCCAGGTTTCTTATTTAATGACAAGAAGAAGATGCCCTGTAAACAGACACTGTCCACCTTCCTGGTCATTCACAGGAAGCAGATTTTCAGAGAAAATAGATTATTTTGGAGGTGAACCCGAGCAGAAATTCTAAGACAGCACTGCTTCCACAAACTAACAAGTAAAATTATTTCTGAAATGAGCAAAGAGAAAGGAGTACTATGTTACATCTTTGGGGTAACAAGCCCAACACTGACAGAGACGCAAGGTAGAATAGGAGATTGGTTTCATATAATGGAAAATGAGCTGTCTCCCTGTCTCTCTCTCTCCACACACACACACACACACACACACACAAACACACACACACACACACACACACAAACACACACTGACAAGAAGTAGCTATCTTTTAATAAGCTCTGTTTTTGACAGCTTCTCCTTTTGTTTTGTGAGTTTTCTGCGCAGTTGCTTCTCTGTCAAACCTTCAAAAAAAAAAAATAGAAAGTTTGTTTTTGGCAGAGCAGTAATTATTTCTTTCTCCACATTAGTGCGAGAATTAGATTTCTACTAATTGCATCAAAAATCGCCCTGAGCCAAATCTGCCAATGTGTTCAGACAGCCCACGCACTACAAGCCAGTGACAATACTGTACATGTGTTGCAGGGAGGCTGCTTGTTTTCCTTTTGCACATTGACAGACATCTATGCTACTGTCCAAGACCGTAAGAGGAGGAGGTGGGCAACTGAGTGGGACCTGGAGCCATATGGAAGATCTCTAACCGTGGCTGCACTCCAACCTGGCAACCCAAGCCTAAAGAAAGCTCCTCTGTTCTTCAATCAGTCCAGATTTATAAAAAAAAACTAAAGAGCAGGGGAAAATACATTCACAGTCAAACCATGTGCTTCTGATGCTGCAGTAATCAACGGCAAAATGCCCCAGAAACTCCACGGCAAGAAGAGAAAAGCTTTGGCTCAGTGCTGAGATAGAGAAGCAAGGAGGGGAATAAAAGTTTAGGATGCTCCCAGATAAACTTTTATCTTCGCACAGACGCAAGAGGCATTTTATGATATTTTCCAACTGTGATGTCTTTACTTAGATGGAGCCTTGAGAGTTTATCCTGCACGGTTTCTAAATCTGTGATAGGATTACTGCGCTTTCGCTCCAAGCAATGTAATATTTTCCCAGCGACTCACTCTGAAGTTCCAAAAGGTGTGCTGCCTCTGTGAGCGTGGTTTCAGTCATTCACTGCAGTCAGGCTGAAAATAGTAAAGCCTGCGACCTACATTATCAGACAGCGATAAGGAATCAGAAGTGGAAATTTGATAAAAAGAACAAGAGAAATTATGTCAAGGAGGATTACAGAGGGTGTAATAATGACGAGGTATTACAACTACCTACAACTTACAGACCGTACAGAGCTGCTGATCAAAGACATGAATGATTTCACGTAAAAAATTATGATTAAAGATGATTTTATTGTAGCTTTATTTAACTTATACTAAACAAGATTTGAAGAAGGCTGTCTGCAGTAAGCACACAGGAGCTTTAAGTGTCATTGATGTTTGAGCTGATTTTAAGGTTAAATGTAGCCCAGCTATACACTGGTTAGGACATATTTAAGTACATATTCTATCACAAAATCTAACCAAGCTGCACAAAACAAATTTGTTCTTACGTAGAGATGAGTGTTACTAAATATTTACAACCAGTAACTTGCAGAACTGTGGAGTAACTGACTGAATCTGCTGACAAAGCTGAAATTAAGAGATAAAAATGTGGTGAGATATGTTTGACATGATCGGACTGATCAAAATGAAGTTTAATGACAAGAATGTAAAGTTTTTAAATGACATTACAAACACCATAGAACTTACACATAGAACTCTCCATGTATGCAAAATAATTTTGCAACAACTGGCTGCTGGACTACAAGCTGACTAGAAACACTAATCATGCATGTGTGAAGTCAGATTGAATGTTCAAGTGTTTATTATAGGAGATGAGTTTTCTCAGCAGCTTTACATCCAGTTTATAACATGTTGCTTCTTTATCTTTATTCAAATGACCCCACACAGGAGAAGCAGGCGTGTATGAATGGGCGGCTGGATGGTTAAATTACATTTACATTTAAACTGCTATTTTGTTTTTGTCTGCTATTCCCAATGACGAATTCATCTGCCAATATGTCCTTTACTGTCATTTACTTTGGAATGGTCTTTTTTGTTGTGAGAATAAGAAAGATAATCATGAACACTCAGAGGAAATTGATTTTCTTTTTTTTTCAGATTATTTTTTTGGCTGTTTCAAGCTCTATCTCCGACAGAGACAGCTGAAGAGTGACAGGAATGCGGGGAGAGAGAGATGGGGAATGACATGCGGGAAAGAGCCACAGGTCGGACTTGAAACCTGGGCCTCCGCAGCAAGGACTGAGCCTTCACACATGGGGCGGCTGCTCTACCAACTGAGCTAAACGCCGCCCCAGGAAACTGATTTCCTGAGTTATTACTTGTTCATCTTTGAACATGAACAAAATAAAATAAACAAAAGAGCTACCATCAGCGTCTCCTTAAACAACTGTGTTCATATGGGTGGTTATCATTGGTCAATTGCTGATACTGGTTCATCAACTAGTAGAAACATCTCAGCCAGTTAACATAGACAGATAACTGCTCAATCTCCTATTCAAATCTTCACATTTTGGTTATTTCCTGTGATTACAGAAGAAGAAGAAACGGCATGGTATTCTCATCTGTACAGCATCTCGCACATTTGTCAGATTTTTCAAAAAGCAAACATAAATTCAGCCTAAATTCAAGATAAATCTGTCATCTGTCTCTTTCTCCTCTGCTGCATCTTTTTGAATTAGCTGCTGCACTGAGCTGCAGCCACATCGCTCTTTTACACATTTAAAACAACTCAATGTTCCCGTTGGTTTGTGACGCTGGCTGCCAGCTGAGATTACAGGCAGCAGAGCCATTTACCTGCAAACTCATCCATAATGCTGTATGGGTGCATCGACCACCATTTTACAGTGTGTGTGTGTGTGTGTGTGTGTGTGTGTGTATACAGCTCTGCTGAAAGCGTCCATCCTTTCCCTGTGAGATTGATTGAGGCTCACTGAGATCTATGTGTATGTTTGGATCCCCACTGAGGTGGGGCTGATTTTCTTTGATAGCACAAAGCACAAATTACTGCAAAACAGAGTGAGAGACACTGAGGCCGAGGAGAGAGAGTAAGATGAGGTTTTCTATATGTTTACACAGCTACAGGGTTCCAGGGCCGACCTGCCAAAGCGTCTCGCATGATTTTCCAATTTATGAATTCCTATATTTGGCTGCTCGGGCTTCACAGAAGGGCTTCGTTTTTATTACATCCTGTTTGCTCTAAAACACTCTGATCAGTGTGACCGTCACAGGACTTCCTGTCTTTAGTTTTGACCTTACGGGAGGAAAGGCTGGTTTTCACACAGAGTTACAAGCGATTTGTATTTTCGCCATTTTGTTGACTGACTGCGTTTTGTTTTCGTTTCATCACAGCCTTCAGTGTCTTTCTGCTTCTCCTGCTCTCCAATACAAGCTGAGTCAAACTCCTTAAAAGAAACCCTTAATCAACCCTTAATTAAAACACAAAGT
The DNA here is from genome assembly GCA_946959425.1 of Argyrosomus regius. NCBI lineage: Eukaryota > Metazoa > Chordata > Actinopteri > Sciaenidae > Argyrosomus > Argyrosomus regius. The sequence continues at coordinate 788,801 of OX336885.1, forward strand.
ACTTTTCTCACCAGAGTTGAGTGTATTACTGTGATATGTAAGAGGCAATTTTGATATTCAATGCTTGACACTGCAGGCACTGCTGGATTAGAGCTTTTGTTTACTGTTTCTGAACAGTTGGCAGATATTGCTGCAGCCTAAAACCTTTTTCTTGATTAGCACCATCACAGGGGAGTAAGAGGTTCTCTCAGTGAGCAGTTTGTGTTTACACACATCTGATATGACTTCCTGTAAATGGAGCATTAAATAATATTTAACAATATTTCATGCCACAACATGGGCAGAGGATGATGAAGATGTGAAGTAGGATGTAGGCTGTAAATCATTTGAACTGAAGCTCAGCTGGATTAATATTAAAGGAGCAGTGTGTAGGATTTAATGACATCTGGAGGTGGAGTTGCTGATTATCTCACCTTCCCCTTTCAAGCATGTAGGAGCAATTATAACACATAAGCCCAATCCACGTTTAATTTGTCCTTTCTGGGCTACTGTACATGGTGGATAAGAACCCACTGCCTGTAGATATAAAAGACTCCTTCTAAGGTAACAGAAACATAACGATTCTCATTGTCATGTGATCTTTCACTAATGAAAGTTACAAAATACTATATTTAATTTCTGCTTCTAAACGGGTTTATGGGAGATTTTTCTGAAAGCAGCTGCCAGTGTAATGAGAGTTGTGAAAGTGAACAATAAAGTTGCACAAACTAAAACAATAAGCCGAAAGACACTACAGTGAAGGGAAACTACAAACTGAGTTTGTCACTACATTACACTAAGTCATTTGATCCATTGATAGCATGAAAATATAAGTTCATACTGCTTTAAAAATCAATCAGGAGCAAGTTAAGTGAGTGAGTCCTGTTTACACAGTTAGGGACAGTTCTGTTATTACATGTCATGGTTCTTATGGTCCAAAAAGGACACTACACAAAGTTGTGTTTAGAATGCATAAACATGTGCAACAGAAACTATCTTTGGGGAAATGTATTTGACTTTGTACTTTATTTTTAAGTTTGGCCCATGTCGCAGCAGCTAACATGAAGGGGGCGGGTTTATGATCTACACTGCAACCAGCCACCAGGGGGAAAATTAGATGTTTTGGCTTCAGTTTTGGGGAGCTGTCATGTCGTCCATGTGTATATACAGTCGATGGTGTGCACAGTCATATATTTTGGGCTGACCATCGTGGATATAGCCAGATAAGGAAACCAGTACTAGTAGGACTAGTAGTACTACTACTGTCAGTACTACTACTACTCCTATGTCTAATGATAGCAGCACTAATTATCACATGATCACCTCATACTTACCTCAAGAGATCTTGCATGGGGACAAGCAGGTGATTGTGCTCACTGTTGATGGAGTGTAGCCATATATAATAAAAGATAGCAAGTCCATCAGTCTGTCAGGACCACCTTACTTTTTGTCACCAACTGCACTTTCAAACTTTGTGATCAGCCAAGATCACTTTAATCTTAAAAAACTGTTGATGGTTGAATCCATGAATCCTGCATTTAAAAACAAAACATATGAACTTGATTTAAAGACGCTTCACTCACCTCTCTCCACTCCTTGGTCCCCAGGCCTTGCAAGTACAACACCACCACTGAGAAGAGAAACAAATACATGTTTTGTAATGGAGCAATCAGCACTGCAGTGCAGCAACTAAACTGTGTGCAAAAGTGTGCCTTAATGATCATCCTCTCTCTTGCAGTTTATATAATATTAAAAATGACTACATCTACAAAAACCCAATTATATACACATTATTGTATTTTGTAAAGGACATAGAATTCTGTATTCATGAGTTATGAATGAGAGTTATAAAACAAAGTGTTAAACTCTGGTTGTCCCTTTGAGGAGAATGTGTTTCTACAGAACAATAACTAGGTAAGGCAGGAAGGGAAAACCCAATTTAAATAATAATTGAATATAAGTTATTAAATGCATGAGCCATTAACTGACTCATTCATTAAACATATTTTCATCCTTTCATATAAACACATTGTGGACTGTGTGCCACGCATCAACTCATCAAATACTGCAGCCCGGTCAGTGCCTCTATGTAAATTATGGTTTATATAAATTTGGTTTCATTCATATATGGACTTTTTCACTTATACTACATCACCTGAAGCTACACGGGCAGGTCCAGACCTGATTCTAGATGGGTTCCTGTAGCATCATATTTTAAAGCACAGGGCCCAGTTTTATGTGACCAGTTGGTATTGACAACAGGCTGGAAGTTAATGCTTCCATTCAGTGTGTCACCAACATCCTATCATAGAGGTCTAACCTACTGTACAACACAGTACGACACAACCATGTCATAAAAGCTTTACACGCGCTGTTCTAAACACTTAGGAAGGATAACATGCATTTTACATTATCACTTTGTTTGATATTTAACGATTCTGCTGAACCCAGATGATGTTCACTGATAAATAACTACACTTATGGAATGATCATGGTCATTGACTGTTGGATTGGGACTGACTGTGAACTACATGCGCATGCACCACTCTGAATCTTTTTGCTTTGCTACATAAAGAACACACTACTTCCTGCCTTGGCATCTTGGCAGGGGACATAAATCCTGAGGTGTGGACGTGTCCAATATCTGAGGGATGTTGCGCTGAGGCAGCGATAGACTACAGAGTTAAAAAACAGACAGCTATGGCTCAGGAGGTAGAGCCGGTCGTCCACTAATCAGACTGCACCATCGGTGTGTGAATGTGTATGAATGGTTAGCTCCTAAAACTGACAAGCACCTGGCACCTTCCATGGCAGCTAATGCCATCAGTGTATGAATGTGTGTGAATGGGTGAATGAGATATGTAGTGTAAAAGCGCTTTGAGTGGTCGAAAGACTAGAAAGGTGTAATATAAGTACAGTCTCACAGACTCAAACAGAAGCTACAGGAACTCAAAGTTCTTCAGGAGAAAATACACCCTGACAAACTGACTGACAGGTGATTTTGTTTTTCGGCACTTCTGTGCAGAACAACACAAGAGTGATCTCTGAGACTAGAGATGGAGACTGAATTACACAAAACAAGAAATGCCACTTTAAAAAAAGAGAGAGGTTATAAAGCATGCAGGAGAGTGCAGCTTACACACACACACACACACACAGTACAGGAGCTTTCAGCATCAGGCCGCTGTGTCTCAGCTGACAGCTCAGTTGGCTGTCCAAAACACTCAGGGACTCTGCAGGCCTCCTCAAGGTTAAAAGCAGTGCATCGCTTCCATTAAAACACAGCTCCTCTTCCCTCTCCCTCCTCTTCCCTCTCCCTCCTCTTTACCCTCTACCTCCTCACCCACCACCTCCCCTGGTTTTCAGATCTGTCTGGAACCAGATTGAGCGATCACACTAAGATTAACAGATTACAGATGATGCTGAATAAGAAATGACATGAAATTTAGTTTCTCTCCTCCTGCTCACTCCTCTTTTCTACTCCTCCACCACTCCTTTATTAACTACTTTTCATCTCCTTTCCTTTCCTTTTCTCCTCATCCCTTTTCTGCCTTACGCTCCTCCTCTTCCTCTTCACTTCAACTACTCCTATCCCCTCCTTGTCTTCTCTTCGCATTTTCCTCCTCTTCTTCTCTCAACTCCCATCCCTCTCTCTTCCTCCCTTCTCCTCTCTTTGTTCTTCTCTCCCTTTCTCACATTCCTCCTCTACTTCTCTTCTCTCGCTTGCCCTTCTTCTCTCCTGTCTCCTTTCATCTCCCTTTCTCCTCCTCTTCTTGAACCCTTATCTCATCTCCTCTTCTTTACTTCCCCTCCTCCTCTGCCTCCCTCTCTCCTCTTCCCCCCAGTCCTACTCTTTCCTCTGTCTCCTCCCCTCCTCTTCTCTCTTCTCCTGTCTCCTTTCCTCCCCTTTGTTTTCCTCTTTTTTCCTCTCTTCTTCTTCTTCTTCTTTTCTTCAACCCCCCTCTCCTATCCTCTCCTCTTCTCTCTATTCTCCTCCTCTCCTCCTCCCCTGTCCTCCTCCTCTTTCTCCTCCTCTCCTCCACATCAGAGCAGAGTATAGTAATAGCAGGCAGTGTTTCTGCTTCAGTGGGACAGGAGGACAGTCGACCAAGATGACCCAGCCACCATTAGGACCCGTACACCGCAATTCTCTCTGCTCTGCTCTTCAAAGAAGGAAAAAAAAAAGAAAAGGAGGAAGGAGGAGAGCAAAACGCAGTGAAGATAAATTAATAAAGACCCAAACAGAGAGAAAGAGGCAAGAGGCCGAGGGTTTAAGGACAGTCGGCTTACTCATTCCATTTGGTAGAAAGAGAGAAAGTGAAGCATTTATGACCAGCTGTGAGTGTGTGTGTGAGAGTGTGTGAACATGAACAAGCATCCATCCATCACAAACACATGCACTATGTATGTATGTTCTTCACAGCACTCTGAACATTGACACTGTGTGTGTGTGTGTGTGTGTGTGTGTGTGTGTGTGTGTGTGTGTGTGTGTGTGTGTGTGTGCGTGTGTGTGATGTACATTTACTGTATGTTAAGGCATGTTACATGTTTGCACTGCGGTGAAACTGAAGTTTGACGATATCATAAGGTGATGTCAGCCTTCTCTTGATAGTCACGGCTCTTCAAATAATAAACCTTTTCAATCTGGACCTTATTGTCTCGTGTTTTTTAAGTGAATAATGAGGACAAGTTCTGAATCTGGTGCAGTATTGAGGGAGAGTACTGCAGCCATGAAACAAGCCATGACATACTCCTTGCAGGCAATTGTGCACCATCAAAATACGTCTACTACAAGTGCTTATTTTTGTGTCTGACAACACAAGAGTGGATCGTAGAAATGCACCAGCCAGGAAAAGTTTGTTGTGTTGGGGTTCAGACAGAGTACACGAGACTTCTCCTTGAGTGAAACTTGACACAGAATGAATCAAGTAAATACAAGGTACGTACAATGTTTTTGCTAAAGGGTCCTTGTCTGCCAAAAACAAGTATATTTACGTGGAAGGTCAGAAAATAAGGTCCAGGTTAAAAAATACCGGAGTTACCCTTTAAGAGTGCAGATCATAACCACAATTAGGAATGCATGTCAATGTTTGGGAAAGTTTAGTGCTACTGTACCGCACAACTTCAATAAAAGAGCTGAGCTATTGAAAAACTATTTAATTCAGTACAGCAATGACCCACCATGCTACAGAGAATTTTCCATTTTCCATTTACGCTTCCAACTCCTTGACTCCTCACTGCCCTGAAAGAACATCGCACTGTGTCCTGCTGACAGGACAGAATAACCAGCCAGGCAAAGTTTCCTCATTAATTGTAACTTTGTTTGGAAAAGAGAAGAGAATTAACAGCTTATTTGTCATGTTTCTGTGTAAATCGTAGACCCTCCCATGATGCTCCTCTCTGGCAGAAGTACACAGAAAGTTGGCTTGTGAAGGAAACTGTCTCCACAGGACAACAGTGAGAGCTGACGAGGACCGCAGTGCAGATGGGAGTGATTTGAAGAAAAAGGGACACGCTAAAACACCTTTAGTTGAAGGTACATTTTGGTTACTTGGGGTAGATAATTGTACTTTTAAATATGCATATAGCAAGAAAGGCTAGACTACCATAGTTTTGTAGCCAAAAAGGTCTAATTCTGCGTTGTAATGAAATGCAGTCACTTGCACACAAGACCAACAAGTGCCAAGTCAAGGGGATGTAATGTTAGAGTAAATTAAAAAGGAAATCCAACAGCACTGATGTTAATGCATAACTGGTTTATGAGAACTCGTGGAGGAGCACTCTGAATAGATGAGATTCTACATTTCTGTGCTAAACTTCAAAGCAGCAGTCAATTGGCTGTGGTTTGGGCCTTTTTAGCGTGGAAGCAAAGATTTGTGTGGTGGATTATCGGTGTGAGGAAAACCCATCACAGGGAGCTTTGCCTGGTCAGCGCTGCCCGCCTAAAGGATGTGAGCAGATGATTGCTGGAATCACAAATCTAATCTCACAGGCATTTTCTACAAAGATGAAGGTCCAGCTGAAGCCCACTGCACTCAGCCAGCAGAGACTGTACGCGCAGGCATCCACGCTCGCTGCAGGTATAGTTTAGTAGAATGCTTTCCTCAGAGAAATGGGGCCTGGTCAACCGTCAGCATATCCTCTAAGTCACGCTCAAACAGGGTGTGTATGTAGCAGCCAAACATCTCTTTCACATCCATGTTTGTAAAGGAGGGAAGGCGCCGCTCAGCCTGCTTGGAAGGCCGAGCAACGCCTTCTTTATATGCAAGAATTTCTGCTGCTGCTAATGTGCAGCAGGAATTCTGTCTGTGAAGCCCATCTTATCTGTTTGCACAGGAGGTTAATTGATATTGTGTACGGTGTAGATTTCTGTATTTTTCTGAATTTTTTATGGTTCAACTGAAGGCAAGTTTCCACACTGTGGACAAAAAAGTTTTGGTATATTCATATTCGAAACACAAAACCACATTAATTTAACAGTGTTGAGCTGATAATAGGTCCCAGCAGATTTATGAAGTGCTCCTGAAATGCAGAGCTCTTGGGGGGAACATTCACATTTGGATGTGACCTCTATTAAAATAAAGAGAGTGAATAAAAATTTCCAACCAAAGGCTGCCATTCAAGCTGATCTGAATACAAATTCACAGAGAGCTAGCCTTAAAAATCAGACTGAATGCCATTTCACCTCATGGTAGCCATTCTTTGTTTGGGAGAGGTTGTTATTTTAACCTAACCAATCATTAGCAAGTGATGTTAGTGATAGATTCATACAAACATGCCGCCCAAAGTGCTTCACAGAGCAAAAAGTAGAAACAGAAGATTAAATTAATGCGTAAGTAAAATTTGGCCATACAATGATAACACGTAAATTAATAAATAAAAGCCAAATAAATAAAAAAAACATAAATAAACAATCTGAATCTAAATAGGCAGATTTACAGTTTTTTTATTTCAGTAATGCTGTGATCAGAGAAATATGGCGGACTAAACGTTGGACTAACTGACCGATCATAGTTTTCCATCTTTCACGACTTGCATAGTGACGTTTTACAGTTGTGTGTCATAGAAGTTGTCAGAGAAGCAAAACTAATAATAATAATAACTCAGGCTAGTCTGCTCAGGATTCTTTCTGAGCGGTATTTCTGTATTTGTATCTCTTCTTTGGTCTCCACCAACTGTTCTCACTAGCTATTCATTATACATTTTGTCTGTCTACTCTTTGGTGGCGAGCAGCGATTGTTCAGTGTTTCATCATCAGAGCTCTCACTGAAAACAGCTGCCTGCTGCTGATCGAGATGAAGTTGATGAGAGCTGGAAGACAGAACAAAACAGTAAAGTTGTTGACACTACACGCTAAAGCTGAGATGAACTGCAGTCAGGTGATGTTTGTCACTCCAAGTGACTCCTAACATTTGTGAATATTAAAATATGGATTAATGCAGCTTTAAGTGTTTCTTAGCCTGAATAATTGAACAAGTACAATCAAATCTGTTCATTTACTTTACATGAAATTATCATTAATAGTGGCATGAATCGTTAAGGACACTAACTGGCATCATTATAATTAACACTGTTAATGGTAAGAGACTGAACAATTCATGGGCCAATGTATATTTAATTAGATGACATTAAACATCCTCTTCATGTTGTCTGATGATACTGCATATAGTGTATATTTGCTGCTAATGGGTTCTACATATTTATAATGCTTCACTATGAATCTTAATGATAATGTTTTCTTTGAACAAATGAAACCAACTTCAAAGTGTAACATGACCAAGTACTACAGTAAATTATGAATGAGGAAGCAGCTGTCTATTGACTGCTAATCAGACAGCACATGACCTCAAACAGACACTCATCAATCAGTCAGTGTGTAAAGAATCAGTACAGACTGTTACTATTTATTGACTCGATCAGTTTATCTACAGGCAGAGATCTACCTGGTGACTGGGTTCAGTCATTCATCAGCAGCTGCCAATGCTGTGTGACATTATCAGTATGTATCGACCCCGTCCTGTTGTGGCCGGACGCCTGGGTCACATAGAGGGTTCCATCCAGGGGACATGAAAGAGTTTAGGGGTCATCGTGGCCACAGAGAGTACAGCTTCCCTCTTTCCGCTGGTGGGGAGGAATGGTTTGAAGTTCAGGACCCCTCTGATACAATCATTACCCTCCATCATGGCTCTCCACCTCCGCCCAGTCCAGGAAGAAAGACTAATCTATGGGATGTGTCAATAAAGGACCCCTGGCCTGCTCATTGACTGTGTGCGGGAGAGTGTGTGTGTCCCTGCTGTCCCTACCAAACTGTAAACCCAGAAGCATATTCTGTCCAAATCTGCAGCTAAATGTCTTCTTTCAGTTGCTATAATACACACTAGTTCACGTTTTATATCTGATTGTTAAACATAGAATATAATTACACATAATCTCCCACATTTGTCTGGGGGTGGTATACCCTCGTAAAGTAATAACACCTCAGAAAAGAGGCGCAAAGACGATGCTAATCCTGAAACCGAGTTGAGAGGCTGGACATAAAGCAGATAATTGTCAGAATCTTCCATTTAATGGCTGCTGTGAGTTGAATGAAAGAACATCAGCACATTAGAAGATATTGTTAATCCTCCCTGATAGCCACAGCAGAGCTCCTTCCTGCCTGCCTGTCACTGAATTTAATTCCATAAACCCTCTGAAGTGATCGTGATAAATGTTGACATTTATCTTTTTTTTTTCTTGTATATAAAGAAACGTTTTATAAAATCAGAAAGTTTACTTGACGTTTTTTATCATAATTATTGATTGTGAAACCAGATGAAGAGGCCTTGTCTCTAATCTGGTGCCCATGAACCAAATCCAGATCTACAGATTGACATGAGATAATTAGGCTTCTATCACAGAGATATGCTTGTGAGAGTTTGCTATGGGGCTCTGAGATTAAGGTTCTGTGAGGACACACAAACACTAAACTTCTCAGTTTTGGGAAGTGTGAAATCTTGTGAGATGTTACCTCAAACTAATTTCAGTTGGTTTTAAAAAGCTGCAAACAAAAGTCTCAAATAATAAGCGTGAGGCCCTGATTGTTTATTTTATTTCAGAAGTGCTATGTCCACTTCTCAGCTAGTTTGACGTTGCAGGTGTTAAACCATTACTGGTGCAACTTAAATCAGTGGTTCTTACTGTAACACACCAGGGGACCCCAGTATTGTACATTTCGTCCTGCTCTGTGCACACCAAGTTAATTGAATCAGGTGTGTTCAACTAATCAGTACAGACAGGCACTTTTAATTAATTGAAAAATGTAGGATTTGGCTAATCAGGCGGATTAGGGACCATACGTTGCATGTTTACTATTTAAAAACAATGCAAAGCTTGATAACCAACTGGGAAAAAGAGGGCAACTACTGTTTTTCCCAGCTGGTTGGACTTCAGATTAGTATGTGGTTATTTTATCAATTGTCACCACTAGATCAAGCAAAATATAAATGATTATACCAGGAACCTTAAGGTGAGACATAATCCTGAGGACTGTTTGTGAAGCAACCCTGAATTAAAATCGATGAATGTGTAATTTCAGTATATATTTATCTATTTATTTATATATGATTCCCAAATGAGGGGCGGCATGGTGCAATGGTTAGCACTGTTGCCTCCTAGCAAGAAGGTTCCTGGTTTGTTGTATTGTTGTGTGTGCCCTTGTAGCAAAAAGCTAACCAAGGATTTGATTCGAGGTTTGATTCCAGCTCGGGACTTCTGTCTCTTTACTGTTGACTATCAAGTGAACATGTCAAAGAAATCCTTAAAAAAGTTGAATTGCTGCTACATGGTGATGCAGATGCGTATATTATAAATGAAACTTCATCTCAAGACAATAATAGCAGATACAAACATATGTTCATCATCATTTTTTTTTCTTCTCTACAATTGAAGGTGTAAGGATGAATGCTGGATATACAGTATATAGAGGATATATATTGTGTGTATAGATAGATTTTAACACTACAGCATGCTTTCTGTCAGTAATTTAAAATAACAGTCACTTACATCTTCATCCACTGCCCTGAACTCTGAAAAAGCCTTGTGTTAGAGCTTTTTCTGCTCTGTCCCTCTGCAAATCTATAGCATACAATCCTTGGAGCACCTCTACCTGAGGAGGATTCACAGTTTAAGAGCACCTGCTTCACACCCAACTTGTTTTCTCTTGATTTTTTTTTGTGTCAAGTGAAGAGCCCACACGGGTTTTGTCAAGTTGTAGTGTACGACTAATGTTCAAAGAGAGTTTCTTTTCTTTTGGTGATGGTGCTGTGTGTGCTTTGACACGGAGATCTGAGGCTCCTTCATCTGTGCTACAGAGAAACACAGACACACTGGAATACACCACCCAGCAGCACTTACACATACACACTCACTATCAAGCACACACTAGAAGCACCGAAGGGCAGAGTACTGTACATTTCACACACACACTGAGGAGTCCCTTAGGAACTGTTTTTGTAGTTGCATGTCCATATAGCATTTTCATGTTCAGCCCACCAAGTATCAAGTATATCTGAACCAGTGTATTAAAAGGAATCACGCTAACTTCACTGTAGAGATTCTGGTAATTTGGGAATAAATAATATATCCGACCAAGCAACACAAACTTTATAAAACTTTCAAGCCACCATGGCTGCTTTTTTTTTTTTGAGACTGTAAATCATTTGGGATGCAGCATTTCATTTACCAGGCTGCTGCTTGTGTGTGTGTGTGTGTGTGTGTGTGTGTGTGTGTGTGTGTGTGTGTGTGTGTGTGTGTGTTTGTGCGCATGTGTCTGTGTGTGTGTGTCTGTGTGTGTATGCTCTGGGAGACACTGACCATGTTACTGCTCACTGCGCTTGATGTGCACTGATAACATGCATGAAGTAGTGATTTAATAATCACTGCATGAAATTGATTGAATTGTTTGGTTTGAGCGGCGTGTTGTGCGGTGCGAATGGCATTTGGGATGTGAAATGGCTTCAGAGCTGAAATTATAAATGTGAAAGTTGAATTTGATTAGACGAATGAGAAAATGACAGCAGTTACCTGGATCTGACTTGGAGAAGGTGTCCATGTCTAACAGGTTTCTGCAACAGAAAGAAAGAGAGTGTTTGTTAGAGATTGGAAGGCAGTTTTTCTGTCTATGAGACCTCACTTTGTTTGGATACAGTCATATTTTATATACAGTCTGAGTCATTCTAAAATGATTGAAACGCATACAGCCTTTCATTACCTTAAACTTAGACTTGTACTTATAGCACCTTTCTGAACCACCAACCACTCGCTTTTTTTACAGCACTTGTCACTTTCACCCATTCTCATATACTGATGAAATGATGTGCGTGTCTTGCTATGCAAGTGCCAACTGCTCATCAGGAACGGTACAATGACACTAAGCTCACACACACATTCACATCACAGCCATCAGGAGCAATTCGGGGTCTAGTATCTTGCTCAAAGACATTTTGACTTGACTGCAGGAGCCAGGAATCAAACCAACTTCTGATAAGCAGACAACTCCCTCTGCCACCTGAGCCACAGGCACCCCGTTAAAATACATTACGGCAACATTACGGAAGTCACAAAAAAGTCCCATGTTGTATCATTTGCAGCCAGCGTCTTTGGCTCTGGCTCTTCATGTTCATTTGTTAACAAATACCATGATGTGAAGTGATGCCACGTTCATGTGTGTTCGAACCATAATTATGTGCAGGAAAACCTCCCAGTGGTGACAGTGAAAAAATAAAAAAAAGATTCAGCTCATTCATTATGTAACTTTTCTAATAATAAACAGATTTCAAATCATTTTGATACTACGCTGACTTGTAATCAGGTGAATAGTGTCTGTGTCATTCCTACTCTGTGCCCTGTACACCCGTTTCACCGGTTTCACTGATTTTGGTGAAAAAATAATATTTTATGGAGAAAATATGCTCCACATCAACTCTTCAATTCAGTCAATTATGTCATTTTGAATGCAAAGTTGACATTGTTTGAGATGTCTGGGGCTAAACACAGCCTCTGAAACATATAGGACGGTTTGGAGGGAGAGCAGCTTGTCCACTGACAATAAGATTGGTGGTTGGATACCTGGCTACTCCAGTCTGCATGTTAAAGTGTCCTAGGGCAATATACTGAACCCCCCCAAAAACTGTATCCTCTGCATTAGAGTGTGTGTGAATGGTCAGCTCCCTTCTGATTAGCTTCTGATTGACATCGTTCAAGGCAGCCTGTGCTGCGTGTATGAATGCGTGTGTAAATGGGTGAATGTGATTTGTAGTGTAAAAGTGCCTTAAGTGGTAAGATGACTAGAAAGGTGCTATATAAGTACAGTCCATTTACCATTACGGTGGCCACTTTGACAAGGAAGGTGGTTTTCTTGCCGGGTTTGGCACCCCAAGCTGAGTCAACTAATACCACCTCAGTACTGTACTTTGTCATCAACGTGTCCTTATAACATTCAATGACATCTTTATGACCAGTCTGAAATGTGCCAATGCACCTGAGGTCAAGAGAATTATAACAGACAATTACAATGATCTCATGACAGTCAATGTCAAAAACCAACCACATATGATAGTATAATGAAATGTTAAGACAAAAATCTAAAGGGGCGGCGTTTAGCTCAGTTGGTAGAGCAGCCGCCCCATGTGCGAAGGCTCAGTCCTTGCTGCGGAAGCCCAGGGTTCAAATCCGACCTGTGGCTCTTTCCGCATGTCATTCCCCGTCTCTCTCTCCCCGCATTCCTGTCACTCTTCAGCTGTCTCTATCAAATAAAGCTTGAAAAGGCCAAAAAATTTTCTAAAAAAAAAAAAAAAAGACAAAAATCTAAATAATTTGATATATATATATATACATATGATATGGTGTATTTGTGACAGGTTATGATGTCTTTGTCAATGTACATTCATAAAGACTACTTCATGTTCATGACATCATGTCATGTCGGTCTTATGTACACACCGCTGTGTTGTTGCTGACTTAACCATTCAAATTGTACTTCATTTGTCACTTTCAGAATAAAGCACAGTGCTTCATTATGTAACATAATAATATATATAATAATTATAATAATTGACAGTCAACATGCATTTACTCTAAGCTTCACAAACAGGACAACATAGCAAAGAGTTCATGTATTTGTTTATGGATGGTGGCCAACAGCTTTGTGACTAAAAAAAGAAGCTCCCACTGAAAGCCATGCAGCTCTTCCACCAGCCTGCAAGAACACCTTCCAGTCATTTCCTTCCCTAAAACCCAATAAAATGTTCCCAATAAAACACTACAGTCAGTCCTGTGTGTAATTAGTGTAGTGTGGGAACAATTGTGCATATTTCTGTTAATTTGTGTCAGTGGATTTTCTCCAGTCACCACAAGCAGCGACAAATAGAAAAACTGGAAAAGCGTGAGTTATGGTGCAAACTCTGGTCAATACTGTTAGAGTTGACACATAAGAGGATTTCATGTTTCCCTATTTTGTGGCTGCATCAGGGGAAATGAATCATACACACTCTCTCACACACACACACACACACACACACACAAAGAGCATCATAACATCAAATCATTGCCAGGATTACGAATCAATTTCCTTCTAACAACTTGACACATTAGTGAGAATTGACTGCGGTAACAAACAGTGTTCAATAAAGAGGCAAGGAGCAATAACTGACAGATGGAAAGGCTTCTCTCGAGAGGGCTTGTAGCTGTCAGGGTGACGAGGAGCGAGTCAGAGCGACCGCGGGGAGCAGCACAGTGTGCATCCTCGCATGTTCATGCTGGTCTGTTCGTGTCGACATACATGTTCATGTTCATGCGTGGGCCTTGGAAAAGTTGCCCCTCCTCTGCTGTGTGACAGCTTGCCGTGTTAAAACCCAGACGTGTAAGAGCCATATGGGTCCCACACATTAATAAATACTTTCTTAACAGTTTTCACTTTTACCCAACAGTGATGAGACTGGAACTTTCAGATTCTGTCTGATCAAAATCGCATTATTACTGTTATTACTCCACACGTGACAAACTGTTGAGCAAAATAACCCGGTCAACATACAGCTATGTCAGGAGGTTATACGGGGAACACAAACATTTAAAAAGCTATTTAATATTGCTTTTATTTCTGCCTTTTAGAACAGCCTTTAATGAACATCATTTCCCACAAGCCCAAGACAGTCTATGGCTAAATGTCACTAGCTTGACAGACTAGCCAGTCGAGTGGGGAGCTCTGAGAATAGACTTGTCAATCTCCATCGTCCAGACATAGCTGTGACAATAGCACACCTTCCTACTGTCTTTTTAAGGTGATCCCAAAAGAACAGAAAGAGGTGAAGATAAGGATAAATAGGAGTAAGAGAAAAACAGAACCCCTAAGTTAAAAACTTCATGGGAGCTGTAGTTTTTTGTATGCTAACAAATTAACTGCGTTGTTAAAATCACAGTACTTTGAAATCTAATATAAAGTGTTGTAGTAGATACTCATTCCTCTCAGAATATGGGTAAACTAAGAGTAAACCAGAGGAACATGTTCAACCTTTCCAGAAAAAAATCAATAAAAAGAACCCTCCATGAGAATTTGCATCTATAATATAATTTATATAATTTGCATGTATTACAGAAGATAGCTGAGCAGCAGCTAGCTGCTATAGAAGCAACAAGACTGTGGTACTGAATGAATTCTTACATTGTTTATCATAAAACCTACATTGCAACAAACATACATGGACACAAATCAACATAAGCAGCAATAAACAATAACTACATTTTACAGTACATTTTACAGTACTCTGTGTTTTACTAAAATTGTTGATGTGTGTGAAATGTAACCAAACATGATGCACAACACAAAAACAAATCTGGGTCTCTGCATGTTACTGATCAATGATGGAAGTATGGTTAAACAATTAACAAGCATGTTTTAATTGAACACGGTGTGGTACTGATGGTAGAAATGGGGATAAATGGTGTGTTCTCACCCGCTTTGTCACAATCAACGGATGAAGTCGTGCTCATGTAGAAAGATAATCTTTGAGTTAAAGATTTGCATTTGCTTCATTCACAACTAAGCTTTCTCTTTATTTCTTAAAACCTGATGCAGAACTTCCATTATAAAACTGCTGACTTACACGAAGGCCTAAACAGATGTATGTCTCAATTACATCATCAGGTGATTAGTGTTAAAGACAGATACATTACATAAATATTTATTTATCTACATCTTTTAGTTATCAATTAGTTTTACTCCATGCAGGCATCATGTAGCTGTTTATTGGTGCATTATTGCTGTTATAAATAGCCTTAAAGATGTGATTGTGTGTCCCTGTGTGTCAGACTATGGCTGCTACACCTGCAGGGAACTGAAGACATTTCCTGAGGGATTTGCTGCCAAGTCTGTTTCCTTTCTTTAACATGCTTAATCACGTCATTCCTTTCGCTTTCATTTACGATTTATCTCACATGATGTGTTTTCCACAGTATGCTGGAGCCGGCTGGTGACTGTATATAAAGTGAAAGTTGAAATCATAACACACCAGTGGAATATATGAAATCTTAACATAAGAAGCAACTGGTGTTAGTTTGTAAACATCAACAGCACCATACCCTGAGAATAAACTGAATGCTGAGGCTCAAATGTCTGTTTTTCTGCAAATGTTTCCTCTCTAAATTGCCCTGCAATTCTCTTTGGGTAAACATGTGTATTGAGGCATTTATTAGGGGTTGCGTGTTAGCAGGAGCGCCATTGCAATAAGGCAACAACTCCCACGTCTATTAAAAACGAGGGGCAATGAACCGCTAGAGAGAACATGCTGCTTTTCTGCAGAAATACCAAAACAGATTTATACACTGCTGTCATTCATCAGACAGCAATGAAGGGTTTTGTTTTGTGCTGCACTTTTACTCCTCAGCTCAGAATCTGCTTCGTCTCTGAAGCTCAACTTCTGTAAGAGACTGATCTCATTTAGGTGACAAAGATCTTTGCTTGTAATGTGGCCTTGGGCTTGAGACCTTCGGGATATGACATGGGGGAAGTTGGGTATCCAATCAGAGCCCTCCCCTGCTGTGACTGACATTCTCCCACTGAGAAGTCCTGGCTCCCTGTGCTCACTGACCTACCTGGCATTTCACTCTGAAAGAACCACGATGTCACTTTTTAGCATCAGAGTGTGGAAGGTCACAGTGGCAATGTAGCTCTTAAATGCTTTCAAAGCACCACGATGGAGCACTAAACTTTTAACACTCAATTACCTCATTAAAAATGATTCAAATTAAATCATTGGATATTAATATGCAAAGATGTTTTATTTCAAGTTGGACAGCTGGAGACGAAATGTCTCCTACTTCACTGCATGCTCACGTTGTGAAAACAACAGGAAGTCAGGTATCGTAGTTTGGCCGCTGATTTGGCCAATTTAGCAACATCACTAGTGCTACAGCAGTGACTGTGACCCACGGCTCATGGAGGTGATTAAGACACTTTAAAACACTTGGTGCCTGATTGCCACAATTTATATCAAACATTGTACTCCTTCTCTCATATGAGTCATATCTCAGTTGAATGTGAACACACAGATATCATTTCAAATCAAATCAAATTTATTTGTATAGCCCTTTACAATAGCCGAAAGGTACCCAAAGTGCTTTACAACAAGGCCATGAAACAATACATAATACAACACACAACAAATGCAATTAAAAGTGCTGAAGTGCTACAGCGCTGCAGAGTATTAAAACACCTTCCAGAAAATACACAGAAAGGAGCAAACAGAATAGGTACACCTAAGAAACAGTACTGCCCTAGTCAGAGTTAAAAGCCAATCTAAAAAAGTGAGTCTTAAGTTTCGATTTAAAAAGGCTGGGATCAGTAGTGGTGCGAATGTCAGGGGGCAGTTTGTTCCACAATCTGGGAGCAGCGACGGCAAAAGAACGGTCGCCCCACTGTTTAAATCTCGACTTAGGGACCTCTAACAGAAGCTGCCCCGAAGAGCGCAGGGCTCTGCCACAATTGCGAATAGTTAAAATCTCTGACAGATAAGAGGGGGCCAAGCCATTAATGGCATTAAAAACAAACAACAGAAGTTTAAAATCAATTCTAAAACGGACCGGAAGCCAGTGGATCATTTGACACATATTGTTAGACTCAGTGTTCCAAGAATATCATTCTGAGGATAGTCTAACTCCACAACCTTCCTACAAATGATCCTATTTTTTAGTTTTCTGCAGTATCAAAGTCATTCAGTGCTAGTTATACATCTATGGGTTCATTGGAAACAGGAAGTGCTCATGACTAATGACAGTTTTAATGGTGCCAATTAGCCTATGATTTGATATGATTTGGCAAAAACAAATGTGGCTAAAGTACGTAGCACACATCATTTGGATTATCAATTAATCTTCCTATAAACCAGCAGCCATTTGGGCATGAGATAGTTGAGTCAATGCAGGTGTTGCCAATGATACTAATTACGGTTCCAATCCATTCAGGTTAAAATGGCTGCTGTGTCTTCACATGTCTTCATGTTTTGTTCTGTCTGTATTGTAAGTTGTATTCAGTTTACTGTGCTAGAAGACGATGAAAACCAGAACGTCATTCACAAACTAGACAGTGAACTAAACAGTGAATCTTTGAAATGACGCAAAACGCAGGTTTGATTCCACTGCATACTTGAGCCACGATTTTTAGCCTGTATTTGTTTACACCATTAAACCTGTGCCAAATTACCTATTGGCAGTTACTGTTTGGCCATTGAATGCACAGACAACTAACTCTGGATGACTTTGATAGTGAAGAAAGCTAAAGAAAAAAGCATGATTCTCAGGCAAATTCTGGAGTTCTTCAGACTGATGTTCTCTCAGTTAAAATGTGAGGACATTCTTGTCTCACTGTATTTACAGCAGTAAATTGGAAATAGCCCAATCCATGTGTGACA
Organism: Argyrosomus regius; assembly: GCA_946959425.1. Taxonomy (NCBI): domain Eukaryota; kingdom Metazoa; phylum Chordata; class Actinopteri; family Sciaenidae; genus Argyrosomus; species Argyrosomus regius. The sequence goes on from OX336885.1 coordinate 806,719, forward strand.
GCTCACACAGAGAATTTCAAAGCTTAATCAGGTACTGGGGTTGTTTTTCTTGTCGTTTGTTCTGCTGTCTCTGTAAATTAATCCAGTGTCATTCGCTCTGGGAAAACTGCATTTCTTCTGCTGAAATTGAAACATTTTTTTACTCAAGCAGACACATAATCACCTCTTCTAGCACCACCTACAGCAAATCACTGTCTTTTTGCCTTAATTCACATTTGTATGTACCCTGTATGCATACGTGACACCTCTATATTTCATTTTTGTCTATCTGAACACACATTAATGTATCTAGTGTAGTATAGCCCCTTCCCACCAGAGCTCGCCAAGTATCTGTAAGACATGTTCACCTGTCATAGCAGGACAGGGACAGGTGGATCAATGGCTCTGTTCCTAATAAACTATTTCAGTGAGTCAGCATGCATAATACCAAGCGGCAACCTCCGTGGCTGTGAAGTGAAGCCAACACTGAAGTGCCAAAGCTACTGTATCTCACGAAGCCACTTAAGGGTGGATCCAAAAACGAGTCAGTCTCCATAGGCCCACATGTTAAAATGTCCAACTTCACAGCAGGAATAAACATGTTTACAGACTGGTACAAAAACCAGTTTTGGTCTCTATAGTTAATTTCCCCGTTCATGACAACTGTACTGAGGGTGAATTTATATAGAACTCACCTGTTCAAATGATATTAAGGCTTAAAGTTATGCAGAATTAAGAGCACGGCTGCTTTGACTGACACGTCACAGGTGGTTTGTTTGAAAAACCAGGCTTCATTCAGCCCGCCTCAGCTCCACCCAGTCTCCATCGCTTTGCCCATTTTTGGGTTTTGGGAGCCGGCAGAGGCAGGACTGCCAAGATGGAGGCAGCCAGAGCCACCACACTGAGCTTCACAACGGCTCTTCAGAATCCTGTGTGGACACAGGATTTTATATAGTCTGTGCATATGTTATGACATAAAAATGTCTGCCATAAAATAGGCCTGTGCAAAAAGCAGTGTGACTGCATTTCCCTCATTTATATGGAGCATTGTCCTCCCTCGTGCTCTAAGCAACCTTGTATTGTACACTGTACACTACCTGCCCAGCACCAGCAGACCAAGTTAACAGCTAAGTTTGCTAGTGAGCATAGTGAAGCATTTAGCGGCTAAAGAGACAGATTTTTTTTTTTTCTCAGGAGTTGGTGGAGACCCAGAAAAACTACAAGAAGAGTGAAAATTAGACTTATCTTCATCATCAGTGGGCCAGAAACACAACTTGTAATTAGGGCTAATATTACTCTGTGTCTGCTGGAAGACAATTGTTTGCTAACATGTTAAAAACAAAACAAAGAATTTAGTTTTAAATTAACTTATCTGGGGTCTCAGGTTGAGACTGCGTACCATACACTAAGGTTCAGTCCTTATGGCAGCGACCCAGGTTTGATTCCAGCCCAGGCTCTTTGCTGCATCTCTCTCTCTCTCTCTCTCTCTCTCTCTCTCTCTCTCTCTCTCTCTCTCCCCTCTCCCCCTCCTCTCTCTCCCCCCCCCCCCCTCTCTCTCTCTCTCTCTCTCTCTCTCTCTCTCTCTCTCTTTCTCTCAAATTTCTAAATTAATTCAATCACATATTCAATAATTTACGGCTATCAGCTTCCCAGATATGTGTGACTTCACTAATTTCACTTCAACAACATACTGTCATTAATAGAATCACATAAGCAGCCCTAAAATCATAAAGTACATTCCCAAAATCCCATTTTTGTCAGTTCCAGGTATTAGAGAGCTGAAGTATTTCCATACATCTGACATCCCACTAGTCAGAGATGGATGGTGGACGTGTATCGGGGTTAATAGGTGCTTTACTTGCACAAGAGGGGAGGTCATTTATTTCCTACTGTCTCATTTAAACAATCCTGTGCCAGCGGTAATGATTGCAGACTGCACGGTGGCTGCCATGCTCAGCTTGTCTAATAGGATCTAGAGGAGCAGCGTTTGGGTGGCAGGCAGGCAGGCAGGCAGGCAGGCAGGCAGGCAGGCAGGCAGGCAGGCAGGCAGGCAGGCAAGCAGGCAGGCAGGCAGGCAGGCAGACAGGCAGCAAGGCAGACAGGCAGGCAGACAGGCAGGCTGCCACTTATGTAAGACAGAAGGAAAAACACAGCTCGCTTCTACACTATCGGACTGCCTGTCTAAGCCACATACACTGACACATCATCTGATAGAGCAGTTTACACACAGACACACCATGCTCACACTCTTTTCAAACCTGGTCTGGAGCCTTCATACTGTCACTGACAAGTCATCCAATCAGATTTGTATTTTTACACTGCAGAATCTTTTTCTGTCATTACTGATTTATTCTTTGGCAAAATACACTCTCTGACAGCCGTGGACACAGCAACAAGTAAACACATCATCACATCGTCTGCTTGATCAGTGCGTTGATGAAGGCTGTCTTACCTTACAGTACGTGAAGCCAGGACAATAAGAAATCGTTCTTCAACTGTAAACAGATCTACATGTTCCTGGAACTTTCTATAGCACTGAATACCTGAAGTGCTTCTTTAACATTTACATTTCACATAATAAGTCATTTGCAACTAGAAGGAACTTTGAAGGAAACGTAATGCTGCCTGGATCACAGTTATATCTCCTTAATAAGAAAGTGTTGTTAAGTAAGGGTCCATGTGTGTCAGATTTATGGGGCTTTATTGACAGAATAAGGTGGTCATTGGTCTATAATCACCTGAAAATAAGAATCATTATGTTTTGTTACTTTAGATTGAGACTTTTATATCTACAGACAACACAGGTTCACTTAAGTCAACTCTAGATCCGACATTTGGCATTTTCTGCACATTTTTGCTTCACTTTAGGGATGAAAAGGTGAGGCGAGGGGGGTTCAATTAGCAACCACACCACTACCACTCAATTTTACACGCTTGACGTTCTGTCTGGCAAGTCACAAAATACTGACACTGAACGCATCAGTGACATGTTTACTGACAGCATATTTCATTTGTTTTCAAGTCATACAGGGACAGCCAGGATCGCTGATATTGACATTGATGCTTACATTGAAGCTTATTATTATTATAAAAATGACTCATTGCACACTGAATGCACTTTTTCAATGAACAAAGTGCAACATTTCTTTGTAGAGAACAAAGTGCAACATTTCTTTGTAGAGAACCATGAATGTTCAGATAACTAGCCTAAACAAGAGCACAAACTGTTAACCATTCTTCTGTCTTTCAGTTAGAACAACAGTTCTCAGGCTCATTCCTACACACTTTGCAGTTCACGGCATTCTCATTCGCAGCTGTGGCTCCAAAGGGATCCAGTTGCTTAAAGCTAGCTGCAGACTCTGTGGTGTCACAGCTCTGTACTTTGTATGCCCACCAGACACATGACTTCTATGTAACTGGGGGAAACAATTATGATTATATAAAGGTCATATTTAGTTTAGATTTTAAGATCTATTCAGTTGCACAAAATGAAGCAGTGATTAGTGCTTTAAAAAAAACATGATCCAGGACATGGAAATGCTTTTGTCTGAGGCAACGCATTGGCCAATACCAGTGCCAGGTCTACTGCCAGGGGGCCATGGTGGTGGCACCACTGGTACTCGTTTTATATTTGATACTTGAAGGACCAGTGTGTAGGATTAAGTGGCACCTGGCTGTGTAGTTACTGATTGTAACCCCAGCGTGTGGTTTGTCCATTCTGGGCTACTATAGAAGCATGGTAGTTCAATATGGTGGACTCTGTGGAAGAGGATCCACGTCTGTAGATATAAAAGGCTCATTCTGAGGCAACAAAAACATGACATGGGTGATTACAAACTAATGAAAACACAGTTATGAATGTTGTATTCCATTTCTGACATATTTAAAAGCACCTTTAAAGCACTAAATATAATGCAAGCAGAACATAACATTAAAGGTGCATGCTGCAGTGAAACCAGCCAAAAACCAAAACAGAGAACCAAAATACTCAAAGACTCCACAGTGATGCTACAGATTTGCATGACAACAGCTGATGCAGGGTTTGACAGTAACTGTTGCCAGGTTGTCATTGGCAACCATTTTGAGGATTGTTCTGGTTTGTTCTTGGCCTTTGCCTCCAGTGGCAACCACTTTTTAGCATAAGAAATTTGGACAGCACGCAGCAAAATAAGCAGATAAATACGCATCCGGATTACACAGATGTTTAATTCTTGATGCGTTAGTGATATTTAAATATTGAACCAGACGCTGTACGTGTGTTGGTGTGTTTACTCGCACACACACAGGCATCTGTTTTAGAGACACTGGTGAAGCAAATGGAGTTGTTTGACTGTGGGGTGAAAAGTTTAACTAACATGACAGCAGCTGTATGCTGGTATTTTATAACCATGGTGGACATGTTAACTGAAAACACTTAAGATTCAAATTCTATGAAGATCACTATAAGTGGACTAAAAATGACAACCATACTTTTAGTTTCAGCAACCAAAGGTTGATGCCTGGTTGCCCTTCTGATGGAACCATGCTTTTCAGACTAAGCAGTGAGACTGGGGGACCTGCTTTCACTACTTCTTTATTGTATTTACTGCAGTGTAGTGATGCTAGAGGGGTTTTACACATGAAAAGAAGAGAGACACTTTGTTTACAATATGAAATTTTAGAACTTTGGTCTCCCAGTATCAAAATAGACAGTAATTTATGCCCCTCCATCCACTGAACCAAAAATTTCATTTTCTAAAATTAGAAAATCTAAAATGTACATCCAAGAAATTTAAGGTGTTTTCAATAACAGCACGTCCTTTTTTTATGTCTACAGTCTGTGAAGTAAATCCATTTAGCATCATGTGCAGAGCAGGACTTTTGATTAGAGGCTAACATTTGATAAGACAAGAAGATGAGTTATGTTGTGGTGTCAGGACTGGGACAGGAAAGGTACTGTAAGCCAAACTTCATGAAGTGAAGGAGGAAGGGCAGATGTTTGTTCAGACGTAACCCTTGCTGTTTTCTTGACTGTTTTAGATTTAAAATTCAAGTACATTCAAGTTAGTCTCTCCACACCTACACCTATCACACCTACTACAGACCACAATAGGACTTATTAGGTCACCAAATTTCTACCACTGGAAAAGATTTTTGGTTTTCATCATAAAAGAGAAAATCTATTCCAAATCCTCAAAGTTAGAAACAATATTTAACTAAATTATAGCACTGCTGAGCCCCAGTGGGGGATTTCCTCCACGTTTCTAGCTGTGATCTACAAAGATGGATCTTTTCTTTCAGTGTGACGTCAAACAGCTGTTATATACTTAAAGCAGATCTGAGTGGTCAGCTGCCTGCCTGTCTTCACATTAATGTACTCATTCTGTGCACGGACATGTTTCTCATTTGCCTTTTTCACTCGTGTCTTATCCAGTCGAACAGAAACCTCTGTGTCAAGCATCTTAACCTGAATGGGGAAAGCAATCCACCTCATTACCACCTGCAGTGGCACTGAAGCTACAGCACGACATCCAGGCTGTTTGAGGGTGAAACCCTTAATGAAAAAAGAGACTGGAGAGAATAGATCAACGGGGACATCGAGTGTGTAGACACAGACTGATTTATTTTTGCTTCAGGCAAAATCCTCCTCACATTACAAAACACACAGACTTCTGCAAGATCTAAAAAGTGAGTGGAAACAGTGAAGTCAGAGACCAGGAGAGCCTTTTAGAAATAAAGTCACATAGTCACCTTCAGACAACCTCTCCTGACAATCCACAGACACTCATGCAATAATGAGACAGTGTGGCTACATAAAAACTCTTTTAAATCATCCAAATGTCAAGTATCCGTCGGAACACATCAGACTTGTCCTCTCACACAGGGGAGGATGAAAGAACCTGAGTTTGGAGGATGGTGATGGTGTAGCAGCTCAGATCAGAGTTTGGCTTGTTGGGAGAGGCAGCAGAGAGGAAGATCACCACGACACAACAGCACTACATCAGAGTTAGACTCCACCGCAAGACTGATGTCTGGTGTTTGTTTCATGTAACAGGCTCAGCTGGTGATATACAACATCTTGAATCATCTTCAGTGCCATTGGAGAACTCTGTGTCTACTTATATGTCACATTCACAACAAACTCATCTTCAGCTGAGGCTAACATTTGATCAGGAATCTCACTGCAAAAGTAGTCAATAAAGTGTGTGCTGCCTCCAGTGACAGCAGATAAAAACAACTTCATTTCATCTAAATGAGCCTGTTCCAGGGTCCTGCCCCTCTGCTCATTTCTGTTTGTACATCCTGGATTCCTTTCCTAGCATCTTAGTCCCTCCCACATAAGACAGATCGTAATCAAAGGAGGAATGGAAGAGACACACAGAGGAGTCGAGGCAACAGGCATTTAACAAAATGAGACATCATTTTAAAAAAACGTCAGTTAAAGATAACGTGTGGCATAATCTGCCCATCATAGGTGCCAAAAAGACTTAGAAATAATATTAGTAAACCTGTGCATCCTCACTCATAGCTCCTCTGGCAAGCTTCCTCTCTCCTCCAGATGCATTTTAGGAATAGAGACATCCTTTAAGATGGCTCGCTGAGATTGATTTCCAGGTCACAGGCAGGCAGACGAACAGAGAGGAGATGAGTATTATGCTGGCTGACTGTCTATTATGTCTATTATTCTAAACAAACTCTGGGACCTGTGTTATTAAAATATACACTGTTGCCCATAAAGTTGAAATAATTTTGTTTTTCCAAAAATATCTGGCCTCAATGTTCACCAGCTAGTTGCTAACACTGTCTGCTGTGTGGTGGACAGGTGTACTGTGGGTTTGTGAGCATTACCACTGACAACAGCTGTGTGCTTGCTGCTGCTGCTGCTGCTGCTGCTGGTAAAGACACTGAAACGCTCTGTAGGGTGTTACTTCTCTATATGCAACACAGTTGCACGCCACAAAGTCAGTTGATCCATTATAAGGTAAATCTTGATTAGTTCTGGAGCCATAACAGTAGCCTACAAGTGAGAGTCCCAATAGAGAAGCCTCACATTTGATAGGTTCATTTTAATGCCATATATCATATTTCAAATCTATTTAGCTTTTGAAATAGAGGATTTGTAATAATCAGTATTTAATCATTCACTCAGACAAGATTATCTCCAGTTTATCCAACAGGGTGTAAACATACGGGAACAATGAAATCCATCAAAAGAACAATAACTGTGGAACGTGTGGAACTCTCTCTCACCAGCCTGGAAGAAACTCATTTTGATGTGTTGATCCCCATCCATTATCTGTAACCGCTTATCCGGGTCACGGTGGGGCTGGAGCCTATCCCAGCTGACAGCTGGCTGGGTGAGAGGTACCCTGCCTCTCTGGACAAGTCGCCAGCTCATCACAGGACACATAGAGACAAACAACCATTCACACTCACATTCACTCCTACAGCCAATTTAGAGTTACAAATGAACCTGTTAAGTGCATGTCTAGTAGCCGGAGAGAACCCACGTAGACACGGGGAGAACATGCAAACTCCACACAGTTCAAACCAGCAACCTTCTCGCTGTTAGGTGACAGTGCTAACCACTGCACCACCGTGCCAACCACAGTTGGGCCGGAGCCTATCCGAGCTTTCAACTAATGTTGAAAAGAAAAATTCTGAAAGGAATGCAGGCATCATGTTTGGTCTGTCCTGTCAGGTCATTTGGACTGACCCATAATATCAATCTGCTGATTTGATGGAGGTTCCTCACAGCTTCAGTTTCACAGCTAAAGGTTTTTTTTTGTTTTTTTCTTCCAGTAAAGGTTCAGAGTTATCCTTCAAACACCCGGACTCCTTCTCCTGATTCTTTCTCTCTCTGTGTAGCTCCTGTACTCACAGCTGATGTCTGGTTGATCTGCAGCGAGGATCCTTCTTGGGTCCACTGAGCCAACCCCATTCTGTCAGGGAAATGCAACAGCCCCTCTCTAACCCCTCCAGACTGGCGGGGCATGGGGACAATGAGGACCAGGAACAGCTTGTCACAATCAGCAGCTTCAGGCTCTCTATAGACATGATCCAGGACATGGAAATGCTTTTGTCTGAGGCGACGCATTGGCCAATACCAGTGCCAGGTCTACTGCCAGGGGGCCATGGTGGTGGCACCACTGGTACTCGTTTTATATTTGATACTTGAAGGACCAGTGTGTAGGATTAAGTGGCACCTGGCTGTGTAGTTACTGATTGTAACCCCAGCGTGTGGTTTGTCCATTCTGGGCTACTATAGAAGCATGGTAGTTCAATATGGTGGAAGAGGATCCACGTCTGTAGATATAAAAGGCTCATTCTGAGGCAACAAAAACGTGACATGGGTGATTACAAACTAATGAAAACACAGTTATGAATGTTGTATTCCATTTCTGACATATTTAAAAGCACCTTTAAAGCACTAAATATAATGCAAGCAGAACATAACATTAAAGGTGCATGCTGCAGTGAAACCAGCCAAAAACCAAAACAGAGAACCAAAATACTCAAAGACTCCACAGTGATGCTGCAGATTTGCATGATAATTATCGCAGTCAATGAGTGATGTCATCTACTTTTGAATTTGAATCATAAGAAATATATATTAAAAAAAGAGTTCAGCTTTAAAACTGTTTAACACAGAGTTCAAACTAAAATCCTAAAACAAAAATGTGTGTGTAGATTTTGTACAAGAATAATACACACCAAGTCTGACGCAACCTGTACATGTCTGTTTTGATGTACAAGTGCTCTTCAATGGCGTCACCGAGCTTTCACCGCGATGAACAAACTTTGCTTTTGATGCTCCGTAACAAAAGCAAAAGTACTGGTTGACCAAGACAATGAGCTTCACTGGCTGGAAGATCAGAGTGATGACTTCATTCATTCACAAAGAAGCTGTGAAATCATCATCTAATCTTGTCACATATATGAATTATCGTTTGTTTTTGTTGTTTTGCCTTTTGACTTTTTATCAGGAAATGAGCCACCGCCTCAGTATCAGGATGGAGACACCCATACAGTCTACATCAGCTCCCAGAGCCTTTTCCTTCTTTTATTCCTTTGCTTCACCTCTATTACTCCCTGACACTCTTTGATTTTTAAGACATGTCCATGACACACACACACACACTGTGACCACATTTCAACACACATCTTTCATTCTTTTATGTTTATTATCAAATCTGCATATTTATGTGTGGTTGCTCTTTATTTATAGCTTCACTGATAAAATATGTTGCTAAACTTATTTCTTTTGGTTGTTGAGCATCACAGATTGTTCAGAACAAGCGGTGTGTGCTGCCATGAGATTCTGCTTATGAAATGTTGCCTTTTGTTGGATGATTCCGTTTCCTTCCCTTCCCTTTTTAAAATAACCATCCTTCAGTCCAGAAGCAGCCTCTGTCTTTTCTATATTGTCAGCTGGCACATTTAATATCCACGCATTCATGTGATCTCAGAGTTGCGCTTTCCGGAGCTCTCCAAGGCACTCAGAATAAATCCTCCCCCCTCCCCTCTCGCTACCCCACGCACTTCTACACCCACAGCACATGCAAATTCCTCCTTGGAAAGAAAGAGTTGCTCCGTGCACGTTAAAGCCACACAGCTATGACAGAAAACACGAGGAAAAGTCGAAAAGGACACAGAAAACGGCACCAAACTGCGCACAAGAATATGAGAGCGCGTTCAGAAAACACAGCATGACACAACTGACTTTAATCATCGAAAAATATGTAAATGAGTGAATGCAGGAAAATCAAGGACAGGTGAGTGATGGGGAAACATGTTGCGGTGCTTACCTGCAGGACACGGTGACTTCAATCTTTGTCGCAGGTACGGTGGAGTTGAGTGGGTCGAAATCCCCGATTGTCGCCATGACTGAGGGTTTATTTTTTTAAATCAATTCTTCTGAATCCTGCAAGTTCTCACTCAGATCACACCTCGAATTTCCGCGTGGCTATACTGTGCTTGTTCCATCCACCCGAGACTGAGACACGGAGTGAAGCGGCGGGGCTCCGGTTGTAGTAGTTGTTGCTGCTGACGGTCGCTGGAGCGCAGTTGAGGGTTAGAAGGCATACCTGAGGATGAGGCTTCCATTCATGGCGAGAGAGAGAGAGAGAGAGAGAGAGAGAGAGAGAGAGAGAGAGAGAGAGAGAGAGAGAGAGAGAGAGAGAGACGCGGATCCAGGAGCTCCGCTTCTCCTCATTTCTCTCCATCCATCGCCAGGTGGAGGCAGAGACCTCCACAAGTTCTTCTGTGGCGCTTAGGTCCAACTTGTGGTGTGGTGTTTCTTAGGATGGTGATTAGTGCCACAAACCCGCTTAACCTGTTTGCCACAAGTAGATTTTGGAAACATTTTTCCCCCCCATTATTTTTTTGGGGTTAAGGTGTGAGAAGTGCTTTTTTTTCCTCCTCAAGTCAGTAGGAAAAATACAATAAAGGTAGTTGTGAAGGTATGTGAGCATAATAGTTGACTTGACTTGAACGTAGTGGTGTAGTTGTTGATTGCAACCCCCCACCTCATCCGCACGGATGTATAATTCTTATGGAAGCTGCTCAGAGGTGCATGAAGCCCAAAGAAGTTTGATTTCCGGCCATGAAATCACTCGGATCTTTCACATTGCGTGATCCGACTTCTGCCAGCCGAGCTGCTAACTTCCTTTTTAGCCCTCAGCTAACTTGAATCGGGAAAGATGCACTCTTCGAGACTTTCTAAATGTCTAAATGTCATTTTGCTGGGTTTAGACATTTAAATAATGTATTCACCATTGTACAGAGTTCTTTTACGTGAGCTCATGAGAAAAAGTCCTCATCTGCAGTCAGTGTTTAGTTTGTCCATTCTCAGCTACTGTAGAAACATGCCGGTTCAACATGGTGGACTCAGTGGAAGAGGACCCACAGTGTCTGTAGATATAAAAGGTTTGTTTAACGATAACAGAAGGTCATTAAAAACATAGTTATGGATATTATATTCATGCATATTCTTTAAATCTGACACACTGGCCTTTTAAATCAGTCAAAAACGTATAACCATAGCAAAGTTTCAAGTTTCACAAAGTCACTCAAATCTGAGCTGGAAAATGGGATGAAAAAATGCTGCGTGATTTTTGTTCAATTATCTGCTAACATATCTAATGCAAAGGGATTTGTCTGTGCTGCAGTGTGTAGCAGTGTATGGATTGCGATGGAGCACAGGAGGTGTCGCAGAGGGAAAGAAAAGAACATGATTTAATCATTTGTGCACACAAATTACTTAATTCATGTTCTCAATTTAATATCATATTATAAGTTTCGCCTCTTGTAGAGGGCAGAAAAACGCCCTTTGGTGCTGTTTGATCAAGTCGTTTGGCAGAATTGAGCTGGGAAAAATAATTGGCATTTTAAAAAGGATGACAGAAAATTGCTGGAAGCTAAAAGAGGAATGGGAGGAGGAGCAGACAAATCAAATGAGGAGCAGTAAGATCCGGTGGAGAAAGAGTTTGATGAGCGAAAACAGAAGCACCGAGAGATGGAGAGAGACGCTGCGAGACGACTGTGACAGAGAGGAACATGATGACGCAGGAAAGTAGAAAGTTTGAAAAAAAAAGAAGAAGGGGGAGAGGGGGAAAAAAAAAAAAAAAAAAGAAAAAAAGAAGAGGAACAGATGCACGAGGACAGAGCCTCTCTTTTGTGGCATTAATCACCTCTGCTACATCTCCAAGCACATTACATCCAACACTTTATCCACATTCCATAAACAGCAACTACGAGTTAGGCCCATCAGCAGTCAATTAATAGGATAAATATTTTATGAATGAATAATTCATTAACCACTGAAACATTTTAGTGAGGAAGCAGGAAGATGTAGCTGATTAAATAACCACAAGCTGAGTTCAGATGGCTCCAGCGAACATGAAGTGTTTCTGACTCTGACCTCAACATTTAAAGAGAGAGACGCCACTGTCTTATCGTCTTTTCGTGTCTAATTTAGGACAAATCCTTCAGCTCAACACAGGTGGATTTGATCAGAACTGAATTTCAAACATGCCGTTATATAACTGCTTTATGTAATCACATTACATCTGACACAGAATTCTCATTTGGCAAGCTGCACTCGGAGGTTGAATCTGTGTTAAGAAACATCAGCTCAACCGCTTGGGGAAGTAGACTGCGAGATGTATTAACTATTTACACCACACAAAGGATGATAATGAATAAATTAGAAGCACAAGCAAAGCTACTGAGATTATCCATTGAAGCAAATTCATCTGAACAAGAAACAAGCGAGGGAGTCCAAAGCATTATTTTCTTCTCATTTATTCACAATAGCCACCTGCTGCTCAGTTCACCTTTCATTGTAGCCTGCCGCCCGCTGACAATTAAGAAAACAAAAAGGTAGAATTACTTAAAAATGCATCAACTGTACAAAGAAGAAAAACTCCTTCCACAGAGAACACCAGGCTGAGTGCAACGCAGCATTTCAATAAAAGATTCTGAAACAAAAATGAATTTGTAAAACAAATAAAAACATATATGCTGAAGAGATAAACATGGAGGCCGTCATGCAGAACCAGTGACAGTCAGAAAATAATAATGTGTGGAGACTTTTCTTCTTACAATTATCATTTTCTGCCATTGGAAAATGACAATAATACTTTTGCAAGTGCCTGCTACAGGCAGACAGTAGAAACTATGCAAAAATAAAAACAAATGATATGAAACATCGACTGAATTAAAAGATTTCTTAAAACAGAAGCTTAAGACGTGACAGGGAGACGAGGCCGTGCCCCAGAGTCTGAAATAAAGCCGGACAGATCGCTCTCCTGCCAGTTTGTGTCGGGGGAAAAAATGAAACTTTTACATGCGCTCACATGAAACTAATTCCTTACTACATCAAGAAAAAAGGGATGAGGACGCACGTGGCTTAAACGCAGCTTAACAAATGTGTTGTCGTGGCTTAGAATCTAGCTGTTAAAAGAAACCTTTTGGGAAATGTGATTTTTCAAAATCTTAACGAGTGAGGTGTGAAAACCGATATCATTATGTCAGCCTAACCCAGCATAAAGACTGGAAACACAGGGAAACAGCTGACATGTCAAATCTGAAAAATACACCTAACAACACCTCAAACTGAGTGACCAACTCGGATCTCGTTTGTTTGTTTAACCCTTGAACTTGAACCCAGTCTGTATGCTATTCTAGGCTAAACGGGTCCTGCTCGCGCTCAGTATTCAACACAGAGACATGATGAAGGTGAAAATTATCTCACCACATGAAAGATGAAAGTAAATAAATGTTATTTCCCTAAAATATTATTTGAATCATAACTTAAAATCAATAAAATGAATAAAATCGTCTCCGGCTGCAGTTTTTTTTTTTATTATTTTCAAACGCAGAAATGAAAATCTGCGTCTCAAATTTGAGGGTGAATGACAAATGTGACTGAAATCCCATCTCAACAACCTCATCAGGGGTGTACATAAGACTCAACAGCTAAATGTTACTGTACAACAACAAAAAAGACTTGCAGTCCTGCAACCGAGTGAGTGATAAAAGGGCAACCCCAGCAGCTTTATTCCAAAGCGAACTCTGCTAATGCTCTACAGTCAAAACCTTCATTAACAATCAGCTGCAAACACCCCAAGCTCTTAAAACCATTTAAGTAACGGAAATACACCTGAAACTGGACCAGAAGCTCTGATCCAGCGTTACCAAATATTTAAAAAAAAAGGCACAACAAAAGGTCCTGAGGTACAGCAGCCATCAAAACCGTTTGGCAACACCAACAAGCTAGTTTCAAATAAAGCCTCTCGACAGAATTCTCTGAAAAAAATGATGTAAAGCTGAGAGCGGCCCAGGTAGAAATGTCTGTCCAAGTGTGACCTGAAAGGAGGCGCACGTATTTTTGAACAATAGCTGTGTGATGACAGCTGGGCAGGAAATCTCGGCACAGGCAGGAAACATGCAGACCTCGCTTCACCGGAGTCCGTCGAGAAAGAAAGTTGAAAAAGGCATTCGGTTCACAGATTTGCTACCACAATGCTCAGTGCCTCTTGTGCTACCATGTCAGTGCTACTGAAGAAAGAGAAGAAGAAACGACTAGATATGCACTCAAGTAGGAGACATTAGACTGGCGAGGTGAAGAAGATCGTCGCCTGGATATTACGATTTACACAAACTGAGCTAATGGAGGCCATTCAGGAACAGTCACTGTAGATGTTTAGTCATCAAACATATTTTATAAAGATGACGAAAATATCACATATAACTTGAAAGGTTTTGAGTTAAAGGATAGGATCAGATTTGTTTTCTGACATGCTGTGTGTGCGCTGAAACAGCTGCTGATCGCTGTGATCATCCCTTTCTGTCCACGCTGGCTGTGAAGAGATAACATCATGACTCCGACTACACTGTAAACAATAAGCTCAGAAAGTTACACCTCTATGATGACTGATTTTCAAGTGTCACCATTCTTAACAACTAGATACACGTTTGCCTCATGGACCACTTGTACAAACTAGTTTGTGTACTTGAGTTCACGCTGAGGCTTTAAGGTCTGAGTTTGTTCCAAACAAAGTACTCATTGGATCACCGTACGGCGCATGAAACCCTCTCCTTCCACAGCTGTCATTAGTCAGATTTGGGCACTTTCTGTGACTTTCTGAAACCGACACATCCTATCACTTCCTGCTGTGACTGACCAAGAGCGAGAGGTGAGAAAGTAGGCAGGGTTTGACCTTCTCGCTCAACACCATGAAATCCTTTAAGAGGAAACCGTCTTAATGTATGCACCCTTATCCTGGTCTGAACACTGCATCTGAGCCCTCTCTATGACAGAAGCACTTTAAGTGTGGTCACACAGATGATCTTGTGTGTTTAGCAGTGGGAAACCTTAAACTCAAAGGGCTCGTGCCAAGACTGAAAGTCCTCATCAAGTCACAGAATATGATGTAACCACAAGCCACGGGCACTAAATCAACCTTTTCATTCCCAAATTCATACAGTGTAGTCAGACAGAAGGAATAATCACAGCTGTCAATAACTCTTGGCAAACGTACGGCATGTGAGTGTTGCATTAAGACACAAAAATTTAACCTCATCCTTGAGGTCTAGACTCCAAAGCTGCGCGTTCTAAAACTGATCAGATATTGTGATTTCAATCTACTGTCCCAAATGAGAACACACAAAAAAAATAAACTTGGCTCCATTTCTGTCAGAACACACTAAGTGCTGGATTTATGTCATCTTCAAACTCCACCTGAATAAAAAGAACTTTGCTCTGCTTGGATCACTTAAGAGTAGCAGCACAAACGAGAGAACTAAAAACGCGTCACTTCCTGTACACGGGACGGTCGCTGGGACTCTTTAAAACATTAAGGAAGAACAGAGGAAGGAAGAATTCTTTAGATTTTGCCTGGAGCAGGCGCAGACTATCATTTCTCAACCATTTACATTTCATTATCCCTTTTTGATTCTGTGGCTGAAACCATTTCCCTCCCTGAATGTGACAGATTAACTCAACACAGAGGAGTCGAAGTCCAGAAAAAAAATTGGAGAAGCACAGAAAAAAAAAAAAAAATCTAATCCGGGCATGTACATTTAAGAACCAATCAAAATTCACAAAGAAAAGAATGCTCCACCCCTGAACTGAACAGAGATGTTTGGCACTTTATTGTACTGAGTCCAGACATGTTGAATCAGCTGTGGATGGATGGATGGAAGCAGAAGGAGGGTCTGATGTCACATTGAGAGGGTTCAAACGATGGCGTTGGTGCTCCGGAGGCCGACCCCGCGGGCGAACTGCTCCAGTAGGCCGGAGATGGCGCCGGAGGGGCTGGGCGCCGAGGACTTGAGGCCCACGGTGGAGCTGTATGCCGCCAGGAAGACTTCCCGCACCGCCTCCAGACGGGCCTGACGCTCAGAGGGGAAGGGACACCTGCAGAGGAGAGAGGAAGGAGGGAGAGGATACAAGAGGGAAGAAGAAAAGAAGACAGGAATAAAAAGGTTAGGGAAGGAAATCCTATATGAAAAAAACTGAAGAAAAAAGACAAAGTCTGCAAAGACTTCAGAAGTGAAAAAGAAGAGAATGACGCAGTTTGGTTCAGCCCCACTTGGGCCACAAAGTACTCCTGAATTAACCATCACAGAGCTCACACACTCATCATCACCATCTCTCTGCTAACCCCCCCTCTTCTCCCCGCTTCCTCTCTTTCCCCTCCGAATTAAGACGGATAGACATTATTTGCCTTTTCCGACTGCAAGCGTCGCTGGCGGGACACACTCAATTTGGCAGTCAGATCAAGCAGAAATTAAAATGTGTCCCCTGCTGGCAGCACAGAGTAGGAGGATGAGTCAGAGGGAGAACCCGCTAGAAAATTCATCTGCCTTGATTTCTCTCCACGTCTATGGCTTGGTTCAGCGAGGGAAACCGAGACCAGCGACAAAAACTGCACGTTCCCCCCCGACAGGAAACCATCTCTGCTGAACGATAACCACTTCTTACGTGAACACATACACAAATCTCAGAGCTCATCGGCTACGTCTGACAACGATTTAGTCAGTGGGGACGACAGCCAATGTTTCTGATCTTCCGGTGTAGCCAGTAAATATCCAGGAAACAGATGATGGATATCCGGGCTGAGACTTCCTCTGCAGTCCAATTCGCAGCTTGAGACAAATTTCTACTAATTTCTACAACAGATATCAGCATATGAATTTTTTTAAAAGAGCTTAATTGCCATTGAACTGCAGCCGATGGGTTCCAAGATTGTATTTGGGTCAGTGCATTACGCTACGTTTGCTCTCCACATGGGCAACCAAAGCCCGCTCTTGGTTGATATTCCGACTACAAACAGAAACCAGAACACATTGCCAAAGTTTTGCTCTCCTGCCTACAGATTCAACAGTCATATGCAGATCTTTGTGAGACGTGCGTCGAGCAGGACATCATACAACTCTCTGTTAAACAAGTCTGTTGATCTGTGTGCTTGCAATCATGACAGAGTTGTTCTCATTTCAATGTTTGGCCATTTCAGTTGTCAGACAACCAGACGAGTGTAAAATAGTCATTTCATCACGGCTCATGTACTTGTTAACAAGGCGGTCGTTCCCAAGCTGCTGCTCTGCTGATAAAAATCAAAAGATTTTATGCTCACAACGCCGTCTGACAACTGTGCCGTGTGATTGGCTATAATGACATTTAAAAGTGAGCAATCACAGGAAATTAGAGGCAACGAGTGGTTGCCTTTAACTTGACTGTCACACAGTCTCTGACTGAGACCAGGCGAGCTGACATCACTGTTTTGAAAAGCTCTGTTTTCCGTGTACGCACTAAAATACAAGAAAAGCTGTTTGTGAAATGTGTTGGACCATTTTGACCTGCGGTGACAGCAGATAAAAAGTCAGGGAGGTCACCAGAGTCATGAGGATTGTCGTGCTGGGGGAACACACGTCTGTACCAAACTTCATGACGATTCATCCAACGTGTGTCGAGATATCTACATTGAGTTAGTTTCCTTAGCAAGAACAGAAATGGATGGTTGACCTGAACCACCTGGAAAGACGGGACTGAAACTCTTTGACTGATTTCCAACAGGAAGCCTGAGCGGAGGGACAAAGCGGTGGAGGGTTACTTACATCCGTCCGCTGGGTCCTTCATCCTGAAAACTGAAGGGCAGGGGGGAGTCGTAGGCAGCAGCGACACCAGACGAGGTGGAGGAGGCCGAGGCCAGAGGTGGAGGGAAATGAGCGTGGTCGTGGATGCTGCCACAGCCTGAAACTATCTGCCAGCTCCCGTACTCTGTGGAGAGGGAGGAACCGGACCGAGCGTAGTCTGCTGCTAACCTGAGAGGCGGATAACGGAGAGAAGTTCAGAGGTAGAGCTGAGTGTGTAAGTTAGTTACCAAGCAGCCAGGTACTCACACTCTGCATAATGAAATATAATGTGAGCAGATAATAAGCAGAGAGAAGGACCGGCACACATTACTGATTTCATTAGCTGAACCGCAGAAAGAACAGACATGATGCCCGGCAGTGAATGTGACCCGACAGGTTCTACTTCACATTTTCATACCCGGGCGCCTTTAAATGATCTGTCACAAAGACTAAGATGGGATGTGTGATTATGTACAGCCCTGATAACTCATTTTACACCTGACAACTCTTCCAACTCAGCTGAACATTGCACTCACAAATTGAAACTTTCAATGGAAATGTGACTGATGGAAGAGGCGGAACGCATTAACCGACAGGAACATTTTAGAAAACATCTGCTAACGACAATTCAGTTCTTTAAAAGTCATTCATACGCAGATATCTGTTTATAGAGGGTTAGCAGAGATGTGTCTTTCTCGTCATCCTCGTGTATCAAGTTGCTAATCAGACTGCAGAGGACGTCTTGGCCTGGATATCTGTCATCTGTTTTCTGGATAGGATAAATTAGACAATAAGCCAATGGGTTCTGAGATTGTACTGAACCCAGCCAGGAATATGCTTTATTATGCTGGTTGGTAGAAAGTCATGTTAAAATGTTAAAAATGTTTTGACAGCATGGATGGAAAGAGACCTCAGAACTTCAGAAGTCGTTCCCGTCCGCTGAGGCCACCAAAAAGAATCATTAAGATGTTTTTCTTCTTCTGTCTGTCAATCAAGCAAAGCTGTACGCACAGTTCTGATCTGTGTGGATCTGTTTGGACTGAACAGTCATTCCTATTAGTCCTAAAGTAGTACTTAAGTATTGTGTGTGAGACGGTTTTCATCCTATAATTTACATACATATAATGTGAACATCTGTGAACGGCTGCAGTTTCAGTGTTTGAGTACTGAAGTTAAGCGTGTGCAAACTTGGGACTGCATGATGGGAGTTGTATTGACTCACTCACCTCCTCCCAGGGACAGCCAATGGGCTGCTGCCAGTGCGTGTGACGCCGTGTTCTGATTGGTTGGAGGAGGACGAGCTGGAAGACCTGGCCTCGTTGAGTGGATGGGAGAGGTGCTCTTCCAGAGGGTTCTGTTTATTCCAAACAACCATCTGAGGAGAGGAGGTGGTGCCTTTTCTCCTGAGGAGAGAAAGAGGACGTCAACAGGAGGAGGAGGAGGAGGAGGAGGAGGAGGAGGAGGAGGAGGAGGAGGAGGAGGAGGAGGAGGAGCTGGTCTATTTTGCCATGTAACCAATGTATTTATACATATATTCAGTCATTCATCCAGTCTGGAAAGGCTCATATTTAAACATACTGATAAAATATGAAGATCCTCTGTGAGCCCGTGTGTGTAATACTAACCAGCTGGAGGCCTGGGGTTGGCTGGAGAACAGGTCCACAGTGTCGTTGGTGAGGCTGGAGGCACCGCCTGCCTCCTCAGTGATGAGGGAGAACTCGCTGCTCAGACTGGTCACACTGCCACGATCCTTTGACTCTGAAACCAGACGTACGGCAGGAATGTGAGCTCAGGTTCTTCACTCAACAGAACTTTCTCACGGTGGCGAAAGACACCAGAGGAACAGAAGCTAGCCCAGACATGACACCATTCTCTATATGCAATAACATGAATGAAGCATTCATTCGAAGGTCTTGGTATTGTGCCTGTTGTGATAGCTTACTGGGAGCAATTGTTATCAGTTTCACCTAAATATCTGATATATATTTCACACTGTCCTGGAGGAAAACACAGGAGCCTCTGCAGCCTTAGACGTCTTTTAGAGACACATTCTGAACACTGTTTTCAGACCCTTTCTTCTGTTCCTCCTCCAGTCGAGCCTGGAGTGTCTACACATGTAAAAAGCTACATAAAATAAACCTTTTAAACAGAATTCAACAGCGATTCAACAAAGAATCTCTTCTGTGTGAGCTCAGTGAATACTGAACACTTCTCTTTCATTACAGAGAAAACCTGCTACATAACAGAACTGATAAGAATCCATTTAAACCTGTGAGACTGATAAACCAGAACATAAAGCAGCATACTGACGCCGATCAGAGATAAAACTGCAGACATGAAGGTTTGTGATGCAAGATGTTTTGGATTCAGGTCTGGCAATTTTCTAAAAAGATGAAAGTGTATCGCGATCACCGAGATTCTCATTGTTTTGTCTCTCCGCCTCAACACTGTCTCTGCTCGCAGCACTCAACCTTTGTTAATCCTCATTGCATCAGGCCAGAGGCGAGTGGCACGAGCTCCCAGCGCTGCAGAAGTACGTCACCAACCAGACTTTTACAGATGGTTTAACAAGCTGGACTGAGATTCAGAAAATATGACGCATTTAATACTTTTCCTACACAAGTTTGCTCAAAAAGGAAAAGATTTTGAAACATTTTGATTGCTACATGGTTTCCACAGATGGAGTTATAACACCAGCATCCTAATTAAATGAAGCAACATTGTGAAACTTTTCTACCATAGAATAGACAGGCATGATTTAAAATCATGTTGATGCAAATGGTGTCTCTGTCATTCGTACGTCTGTTCTCACACTATGTAACTTTGGGCTCCGGGGAGAAGTACGTAACGCTTTACGGCACTAAGTCACACACCACCACCTATTTCACTGATTTTGGTGAAACTGGATCATATTTTATGGAGAAAATGTTTTCTGGTTTTTCCTCTGATGTCCTCCGGCTGCTCCGCCTCAACTCTCTGTGATTTACAGAGTTTCCTGATGGACAGTGAAGTAAACTGCTGACAACTCTAGCTGCTGTTAGCTAATGTTAGCTCAGTTTGTTAGCCGGGCTGCCTGGACTGTGAGCTCAGAGCACCAGGGCAGTGTTAGTGTTTGTACTACAGGCGTTTTGGACCACCGGGAAGAAGAAGAGGAGGTTTTCAGGCCCGAGGTGTGGGGGAATGCTGATAGGGAGCATAGCCGGTGTTGTGCCAGAAATGGAGCTGGGTGAGCGGGCTCAGCAGCCTATAATGACAAAGCAAGACTAAAAGGGCTGTTGAAGGAGGAAGCTGCAAAAAAAAAAGAAATTGAGAGAGTGAATCTGGGACTGACTTTTAGTGGTTGGTGAGAGCTTGGTGAAATAAAAGGCTGAAAGACAGACGCCGAGCTGGACTGACTGCTGTTGGACTAGTCAGTAATATTAGCTGGCTGCTATGTCTGCTGTTGTTGACCTTGTTGATGTTTGGTTGTCCAACGTTGTTGACTCGTTAGTTTTTGATCATAAGATAATCCTAACAAATACACGTGTACAGCTGAACATATTACACTCTGAAACTGGAGGCGCTAAAAATACCACCAAAAAAACAAAAAATACCAATTTTTTGGAAGATGATTTCTTTCTCTGATTCATTTCCTTGTCTTGTTAGCTGAAAATATTATCTTTAGCAACAGGTGAAGTGAAGCTTTCTACAGCACCAGCAGGTAGCTGACTACTCCTCTAATTAAACAGCATACTAAACTAAAAATGTGTGAGCTACATCCATCAAAGGTCTATCAGACATACCCTGAGCTGTATGTAGGTCTGTGTGTGGAGGGACAAGTGTATGAGACATGATGACTTACTTAACTGGCAGAGGTCTTCCACAGTGAAATCACTGTCTTTGAAGTGGGAGTTCTTCCTTCTGAAAGAAAAAAAAAATAACGACGATGATGAAATAACCTCGGAGATCATAAGAAGAGAAAGAATACTGGATTCATTTCATTTCATACATATTTTACAAGCAAAGAGGGCAAGAACATCAGAGATATAATAAACATGGAAAACATTAAACATAAATGGAGGAACACACCTCTGTTTCTTAACAGCAGAGAACTTCTCTGAGACAATGTGCTTCAAAAAATTGAAGCAAAAAAAGAAAATCTGAGGGAGAAAGAAACATTTTTTTGATCAGCGGGGAAACAGAGTCATCAAACAGAAATCACTGAACTCAGCAGGTGTCCTCATACATGCTGTCCTTTCACATCAAACGGCCTGTGAAGAGAGCTCCATGTGCCTGAAGGAACACATTTAATGATTCTGTTCTTCATGGAGATGTTGGCGACAGATTTCTCGCTCTGTGATTATTGACTGTTGGTGTAAAGTAACTATTTAATAAAGAACCCTCCATGATGCTGATGTTTCAGACCTCTGACACCGTACTGCCATCCATCCATATAAAAGACAATGATGCTGATTGATTGGCAATTTTCGACACCATCACAGCGGTGCCCCGCATCTGATTTGACCAAATACCCGACCTACATCAGTCATCACAGGTGCAACAATGATGCTATAGTTGAACTTTTTCACAGCAGCCATTTTGACATGAAATAGTAGGGTTAACACACAAACACACACACACACACACACACACAATGTATTTCCAATGATATTAATTAAGGTTCTGTTCCATTTATTGCAGCAGAGCCCTTCCAGTGAGCCAACATGCACCACAGCAGCACCCTGACTCTGTTCAACCTGAATGGAACTGAACTTGTATTACTATCATTGATAACACCTGAGTTTACTATTTCATGTCAAAATGGCTGCTGTGGAAATCAGAATCAGAATTACTTTATAAAAGAAAAAAGGTCTAGAATTATTATAAATTCATCAGGATTATTCAATACTTAATGCTAATTTCTAGAGTAAGGGGGGCAACAGAGGTTATCTAGTTATGAATGAAGAGTGAACACATCAGGAGGTAACAAACAAATATGATGATGGGATCGTTCCATTTCAAATATTAAAAGATTTTTGGTTTACACAAGTGAATTTGTTGATTAAGCACCTGATTATGTTGAAAATCATTTTTCAAGGAGTATATCTGAATTTAAGCATATTCCCTAACTTGAAATCACGAGGATTCAAATGAATTCATTTTCAATAAATCTTTAAACAAAACAGGAGAATAAAGATAGATCACAATGAACCTTATGTCAAAAGTATTGAAGTAATGTGTGTGTGTTTTCTGTATCTATGGTCTACAGATTCATCATTAAGGCAGCAGCAGTTTTTCCAGCTGCTGTGTATTCAGGTCTGTATCTCTGATGACCTTAGAACAAAAAGCTGCAACTTCCTCCAAAGTTGGATCACAACTTAGCATGTTCTGATGTTTCCAATGATCGCTTTCACTTCTGTCGACACATTACTGCAGTCAGACACAAACATGACCTTATTTTGTTTGTTATTTTCTTAACCGAGGGATTTCACCTGTTCATTCAGTCTGCACTATCATAACACTACTGTCAAAATCCTTTCATCATCAGATTCTCTGAACAGGTTCATTTTTCATTTCTGCTGCCTTCATCTAAAAACTGACTGCCCATGTTTCAACTTCAAAAACTGCTGAAAAAAGAAACTATGAAATAGTTGATACTTGATTCATGTAATTCAGTCAATCGGTCTCCTAACAGTAAACAGAAGCTGTATCATCAGAAACAAACTTACCTCCTCCCCTTTGGAGAGTCGATCTGGCAGCATGTGACTGGAAACAGAAACAGAAATATGGAAGTTAGAAACCAGTGTCCATACAAAAATGTTCAAACATGAATGAATCTTCCAAACTTGCATCCGTTGACCTTTCTGAACACTAAATCTAATGATGTTTCAATGACTGTTAAACTGCAGTTTCTTAGTTCCTGAATGAAGTAGTTGATCAGAGTGACCGAGCCATCGTTTGTTTTGTAGAACTTTTCTGCGTACTGATGAGCGTTCATGAAATTCCATTCAGCTCAAATCATGTTGGGTTGGCAGAGGAAGCTTCACAGAGAACTTGATATAAAACCTCAGTACATTAAATCAAATCTTTTTGACCAGATATCACTGAGGCAAAGTGAGAAAAGGCTTTCTTAGAATGAGGACAGTTTTTCCTGAAATAATCCTTCTGCATTTTGTTTTTATCGTACACATAGACGTGTGGTATTGCCATAGTTACAGCTTGTGCTAGCTGTGATCATGAGTCATGTTTTTCTACATTTTGGGATCAAAAAGGATCAAATGCAGCTTTATGCATTTAACTAGACAAGTTTCAGTGCTGCTTGACCGAGCTGTCATTTGTTCTGTAGAATTTTTCAGTGTAAACAAAATTCCGCTCAGCTCAAATGTCGGCAGAGGAAGTTTCACAAAGACTTTCTTTTTTATCTGTTATTTTGGTTCATACCTTAAAAGGTATCAAGGACTGACACCCAGCCCACTGGTGCAGAATCTACCATACTACTTTCCTGAGTGTGGTTTGTAACAGTGATCACAGACTATCCTGGTGCTGCTGACAATGTTTACGTCCGTGAGCACAGAAATCAATAGGTTACTCCACAAATAACCTCAAGTCCAAATATGATTCAGCTGTGACTGATGATGTAAAGTGTTCTGGGCGCTCCCCCTGTCTCTCTGCTTTATCCAACTTCTTCTTCACTGATCCCTTACTCCCTCTCTTACACACACGCAGAAAACCACACCTTTTCTGCTTGGTCAATGTCCCAAGGGCTTGGGCGAGCCTGCTGATGTATAATTACATGGGCTAGCTGGCAGTGAAGGGGCTTTTTACAAGACTGCCTCTGATGAGCCCAAATTGGAGATCGCACTGGTAATTATGAAAGGAGAACCCCGAGAGAAAGAGAGGGAAAATGTGGAGAGTGGGAGGATAAGAAAGCCAGTGCCATACTACTTGCCTCGTGTTGTCCCTGCCTCCCTCTCCCACTTCTCCCAGTGCTCCATTTAAAAAGCCATTACGTGTCACAGACAAACACAGCACGCTCCAAGAAGTCGCAAATGCACCTCTTATAAATTAATGCTGGTTAATGCGCTGTGAGTCAAGGCTCATCGTGAAGTCATGAAATGATGATAGCGGTGATTATTTTTACCCGAAGAGGAACCAGTCGTAAGCGATGGTCAGGTACAGGATCTGGGCCGGCTCCAGGCTGGCGTGCACCGCGCCGTCCTGTGAAAAATACATGACAAAGACTGAGTCAACATTTCAAACATCATGTGTTAAATAAAACACCACGGGCCAATCATCCGCAGGACGTCATGCAGCTCCAGACACCCAAACTGGATTTCTTATTCTGTTTGAAAGGCGTTCCGTATGTGTGGTCTGTGGTTTCACGAGAAGCTTCCAGTATGGACCACGTGTTGAGAAAAAAAAAAAATTACATATTTATATCACAAGGCTCTATTTTTAATAAAGGCAGCAGATACAGCAGAGACTAATTAAAGCTCGTGTTTGAAATGGTAAATTAGCTTTACGTGGAGGGGCACAATGAGGAGCGGCGCCGAGGCTAAGGCAGATGGATTCAGCGTGGGATTACCAAAGTCACTAATGAATGTATGGAGGGGCCAAATGAGCTGCTGGGTCACTGGGTGTCATATGGAGGAAACACCAAGGGAAGACTACAGGAGATTAAAAGGACAGAAGGGAAAGAAAAAGTATGAACTTACTGCCCACAGAGAGAGCCTGAGGAGGGACACAAACAGAGGCGTTCGGTCCCAGCCTGATATGCAGTGCACCAGGAGGCCGCTCTCATCTGAAACAACACACAACATCATCCTCAAGACCAACAGAAACACTGCAAAGAGCTCCAGAAAGAATCAGACGAGCGTTATGAGCAAACAGAGGAAAGGAGAAGCAAATCTTGTGTAATATATAGCTGATGATATCCTTTTGCTAAAACAGAAAAATCAGATGATACAACACTGAGTGATGAAACTGAGAAGAAACAATGTAAGACGGAGAAAAACAAAAAGCACGCTCAGTGCTGCAGCGGTAAATAAAAACATGACTGAGCTCTGATCTTCATTCTTCAGTTATCATCCCTTCACCACCTATATGAACAAGTCTATTTCCACACTGGCCTTAAAGGACCAGTGTGGGTGATTTAGTGCCATCTAGCGGTGTACTTGTTGGCTGCAACCCTCTCACTTCACTCTCTCATTCCTAGCATCGAGGAGAAACTACAGTGACTGCAAAACATAAAATCCTGAAAGGTCAGATCTAGAGCCAGTGTCTAGTTTGTCCACTCTGGGCTTCTGTTGAGACATGGAGGATCCAGATATAAAAAGGTTAATTCTTATGTTCAGGGGATTATACACTAATAAAAACATAACAACAGATGTGAATATTATATTTGTGCTTTATTCTGTCAATAGAGCTCTAAATCTGACACACTGGACCTTTAAAGGAACCTAACATCAATTGTATACCATCAATATTTAATAGGTTGTCTACTGATACACAACTACATACTAACCTCAGCCTCCTTTCATAAAGTGCAAACAATGAAAGATGATAACTGACAGTGTTAGTTGATTATTTCAAGTGAGGGTGGAAACAACCTGGACTTAAACACGTCAGCACGTCTGGTACTGAGGGTAAATATCCTGTTATAATAACATTAGTACCACGCTGGTCAGCTGAGCGGGTTCTTTCTTTGATTAAGAAATCTGAAATGAAAACGGACGCTCTACAAATATTCTCTTATTTCATCCATTTGACATGATGACAGACTGTTGATACAGCCAGCTCTCAGGACACCTCTGTTCTGCTCTGTTTCTACGCTGCATTCATACTCAGAGATAACAGAACAGTGGCTGAAAACCTGTGTATGCCGTTTTTTAATCAGTAATCAATAAGGAAATCGATGAAGATACGGACTGATAAGCAGAATTGATAATGGCATTGTTATCAATAAAATCTGATCAATTCCCATCACTACTTTAAAGCTGCATTCAGTGTTTTGACCACTTAGAGCAACAGACCATGTTATATAAATATAACACTGACATACTGTCACCTTACTAAGTTTTTATAGTGAATACTGAAAGAAGTAAGAACACACCACCAGTCTCTGGCTGCAGATGTGTGTGTGTTCACATCGTACTTAAGACTGGAACTGTTCAGTTTCAGACTCTTTAATCAGACGGTTTTTATGGCTTCAATGGTTTTTGTTTTGTCTCTTCTGTGTTGGCCTCAAATAAAGTTCCAAGTGACAATCGTGGTTCAATAAAGGCACTTTAAAATAGACTGAAATTAATGTTATATTATGATCTAACATGATATGGCATAAATATTGACACTCATTTATGCACCCTCATCATGTGTAACACAATGTGTGAGCAGCTCATTAACACAGCCAGTAATTTATTCTGCAGCATGTTCCTCCTCCCGGGGGTGTTAGCACAGTTGTTGCTGCCAGCTACAACATTACACACTCGAAACAGGTGAATACGGAGAAACAAGCAGCACACACACTGCTGCTACTAACTGATTACATTCTCAATTGATTGATCATTTGTTCATAAAATGTCTTAAAGAGGTTAAAAACAGCCAATAGAATTTCCCAGAACTCAAAGCGACGTCTTCAACTTGCTTATTATTTCTGAGTAACAGAAAGATATTTAGTTAAACAGCAAATCTGCACACTGAGAGGCTGGAGCCAGACTCAGTGTGTTAAGTGTTAATCAATCATCAAATTCAAAATATTGGATTGATCATTATTTAACATCATCAGCTGACTGAAAATGAATGACAGCTTAAATAAAAGGCCTCATTGTATTGTCTATATTCATAAGTCACAATCCTAAACTAACATGAACGCTCAACAAAAGCTGATCCGACCCCACTCCCTCAAACATAAACACCACCTACCATCACTGTTGATGATGTGGAGCAGCAGCTTCAGGTAGTTCTGGGTCTGCTCCACCAGGTCCCACGACTAAACCACGCACACGCACACGCACACGCACACGCACACGCACACGCACACGCACACGCACACGCACACGCACACACACACACACACACACACCAGAGAAATAAAGCAGTGTTTGCAGTGTTGGAAACACCACATTCAGTATGACACAGTATATTCTGTTTGTTCCAGCTCTTTGATCAACTAAATGAAATATTCAAACCCAGATCTGTTTTTAACGGTTTATGAGGTCAGTTCTCCGAAATGCAGCCGTACATATATTTGACAGTTTGAATCCTAAAATAAAGTTCTGTGGGTTTGACTCACTGAGGTCTAAACCACACTAACTACATGTTACTGTATGTGTGCGGTGCAAGTGGTTCTGATTCATGAGCAGAGCACTTCGCAGGTTGGACAACAGATGGCACTGACACACCACTGATAGGAAAAGAGAACAACTGAGCCAAAGATGACTGAGAGGAGAGGAGAGGAGAGGAGAGGAGAGGAGAGGAGAGGAGAGGAGAGGAGAGGAGAGGAGAGGAGAGGAGAGGAGAGGAGAGGAGAGGATACCTGGTATTGAGTCCAGTCAATGTTCAAGTTCTGATTAAAGCACACAGGGATTGTCAAAGGAGCGTCCACATAGTCCTGTCAGTGGAGACACAGAGACAGCCGATTAATACATTACTACTGTAGAATACAGAGCTGCCTCAGGCCAGCTTTGTCCGGCAAGATATTTCTAATGAAAAACAATTCAAAGTTAGAATTTCATTTTTGTGAAGTATAAAATGTTCTTTAAAGCCACAAACCCACAACAGACTTCTGGGACTAATGTGCATAATAGTAAATATTAGTCAAAAGTTTCAATCAGATTCAAATCTCAAAGTGTCAACACAACACAGCACAACACACTCTCTGTACCTGATTCCAGTTGAAGACCAGACCCTCTGCTGTGTAGTCTCTGTCTTTGTAGTCCTTAAAAAACTCACACCCTAAAAAGATAAGAACAAAACATTCACACAAAGTCAACATACCTGATTGATTAGCTGAATGTGGCCATTATCTTTATAATGAATCAAGTAATAAACTGTTACTACTTCATTACTTCAGTCAGTTACAGGAAAACTACATGACATCAGATATGACACCGTTTCTTGGTCCATTTAAATTCATACTGATGAAACTGCATACATTATTTCCTGGTGGTGATCTGCAGGGTTTTATAATGGACTTCTTAAAGATCATTTGACAATGAAAGCTTTCCCCTCTTATTGTTTGTTACAGAGCTATTTTCCAAGAAGCAGGAACTGCATCTGGATTCAAAAAAGATTCAAGATTTTATTGGGCTCCAGATTTTACTCTAATTATTCCAATCAAAGACAATGAACCTCAGAGGGATTTATTTTATTGTTCTAGTCCAGAGGCTCGAGGATCTGAAATTCTGAAGTAAAAAAATCACTGCACAGCACAACGACGCTCTTGTAGGCTTGGTGAGATGGAAAAGGCAAATCAACCAGTGGAGCGTATAACCTGCCCCAGGCTGATAGATAAATATCTGAAAATGATATACTGCCCTTTTTTCATAAATGCAACAACAAACAGCTTTTATAATACAGACTGAGTTTTTAAAAGGTGGCAATGCTATGCAGTGGACACTGGTTCTTTATTACCTTACACACATTTTTGACAGTTCTGTACCACAGTGTACTTATCTGCTGACATACACGATACCAACGATTTATCTGTGTTGCACTGTAGTGCAGTGACAGGAAGCATTAACACAAGGAGTAGAGCTGCAACAATTAGTAAATTAGTTACTATTACTATTACTAACTATTAAATCAATTCTTATTTATTTTTTAAGAACAACATGTCTTAAACAATTCTCTGATCTCAGCTTCTTAAATATGAATATTTTCTGCTCTCTTCCATCCTCTATGACAGTAAACTGAATATCTTTGCCAAAACAAGACATTTAAGGATGTCACGTTGGCCTTTGGGAAACAGTGTCCAACATCATTAATTATTTTCAGACATTTCATAAACCCAACAACTAATCGTTTTATTGAGAAAATAATCGATAATGAAAATAATGGTTAGTCGCAGTCTTGGCTACGAGTTTACCTGGGTAAGGCACAGAGAGCAAGGTGAAGTCTGCATAGCGTTGGGCCTTGTCCGCCTTCTCAGAGGACGTCACACTGCAGAGATGGAAAGAAAGATGCAAAGAGTAATGAGATTACATTCATGGTACATTCAAGTATTTTAATACACAACACAGGGCCCTTTCTTTGGCCAAAGTATATCAGCTTTAGCAGGATCAGATAGGAAAAACAGAATACATTTACCCCAAAACATCATCAGAACCATCGTTCACCACCAACAACTACAGTGGATTAACCCCTAAAGTACCAAGAATGATGTAACAAGATCAAAAACTTCATCTGAAGCCCTCCCAGCTTAGACATAATCACAAGCACAGTCTCCTAACTCAGTTCATGGCAAATATCTGAAGCCAAATAACACTGAAGCAATAGTCAGATGCCTCCTGTAAGGGTGACAGTGACCTAAATAAGCCTGTGTGTGTGCGTGCGTGCGTGCGTGTGTGAACTAGTCCGTGCTGTTCCTTACTTTAGGCCAAACTTAACCTTCTTGTTCTCCACCATCAGGTCACAGATGTAGCGAACCGAGAGGTAACGCAGCAGCTTAATGTCGTGGCCTCGAACCTTGTCAAAAAGCTGTGAGTCTCCATTCCTGAGGAGTGTGAAGGAGGTAGAGGAGGAGAAAGACAGGGGAGGAAAGACTGACTGATTTCTCTGGAAGGACGTTTTACTTTGATGAGAAGTTTCAAAGTCAGTCACACATATTTTAACAGTGAGGTCATTCATTGTTGTCACAAGTGATTAGTGTCACACACAGACTTCAGACCAGCGTCTCATGTTCATTGCACACTAATCTAGTTAGTGTGTGATTTGATTACCTGACTGCACTGTCATCCTCTGGAACCTCCTCAGACTCCGTCCACGTGTCGTCACTGCCCCCTGAAGAAAAATTACAAACAGAAGGTAAATATCTTCACTCAACCTACAGTAACTTTCATTTCATTCCAGCACATCTTGTTTTTTGTGATTTTTAGAGCCAATGCACTAGGCAGATAGAACTGTGCTGGAAACAGGTCCTGAATACAAGCAACTGGAAAGTGTTCAACCGGACAGTTATCCACTGAAATGTCACAAGTATCATTTTAGGCGACATACAAATTTAAATAATACATTTATTTATCTGGTGTTTATTTTTATAGAGACAAGCGCAGAATATACTGCATGTCTATGCTTGCTGTCATAACAACTACAAGTTAATGTTATAGAAGAACCCAACCGATGAATTGGGCGCTCAATTTTAGTCCATCACAGACATATCAATAGAGATATGTTTTATGTAGTTTAGACACAGGGAAGATTTATTTTGAACACTGTAATTTATATCAGTACTCAGAAAGGTTTGTTTATATGATGTATTTATGATGAAAAAGAAAATCAGCTAATAAATTATCACCAAATGTTTAAACTCTTGATTATCAGTAATCTGATTATATACTGTAATTGATTGATGCCACATTAAGGAAATTGGCAGTGTTGCAGCAGCAAAAGGAACAATGAATAGCAGAATTATTAAAAACATAAAATAAGTGAAGAAAAAAAAGAAACAATATAAATAAACTATTACAGTCCAAAGGTGAAGATATAAAATATGAAGTGCACACAGGTCACACTTCACTTTTAAACTGATACACCGACAAAAAATTCAAGTACAACGTGTGGAAAACTGAAAACCTGTTGACACATTAGCATCTCAGACTTGAGTGTAGGAACAGCTTCACAGTAACAGTAGAGGTGTAAATCAAAACAACCTCTGATCAGTTGGAATATATTCATCATCTTCAGTAGATCTGCATGAACTGATTCTCTCCCAGCAGCTCATCAGCAGACTGTCACGATAAACACACACACTGCAGCTGATCCGGCAGGTTTGACTCAGCACACTCTCCACTGTTTGTTTGGGAACGATGCACTTTCTGATGACATCTAGCTCTTGCTCTTCTGGAGGATCACTTCACTTATTCTAAGTGCTCTGTATGAAGGCATTTGCCAAATGAATGGCAGTAATGTAAAAGCACCAGTCAGCGAACTGGATCTGCAAGCTTCTTCGCCCAACTTAATCTGCTAATAGTTCACAAAACCTGTTTTAGGTCGTGTGTGAGAAATATTTCAGAAATCAGGAACCTCAGAGAGGGTTTGTATCTCTTCTGGACAACGCTCCACCTGCTGCTGGATAATTATCACATGAGTGACAGGAACACCGCCGCTTCAAACCTGCACAACCTGGACTTCTCTTCAAAACGATCATATACACTGACCGGCCACTTCATTAAATACACTTGTACAATCCAGTGTGATCCAACACAACAACTCTACCATAAATTCTACCTTTATGAAGCTGATAATGTTTCAGTTTTTGTTGACTCTGTCAGAGAGGTCATAATTCTACTTTGTGTTTATTATTGATGTCTTAGTGGGTGCACAGGACTGCATTATATTGAGAGGTGTTTCTAATACTATGGCCCTCTCATGTATGTAAATGGCATGGCCAAAATATTAGAAACACTACTGCTAACTACAACCTCAACAGTACACATAAAAATTGAATTTATGGCACTCTGGAGTATACAAGTGAACCTAATGAAGTGGCCTGTCAGTGTATATCAAGCAAAAAGAAATATATTGTTTGTTTATGTTTTTTAAGTCTTATCATGTTCTCTTGTTTGCGCTTATATTTTCATATTTGTACACTGAACAAAAATATAAATGCAACACTTTTGTTTTTGCTCCCATTTTTCATTAGCTGAACTCAAAGATCTAAAACATTTTCTATATACACAAAATAACCATTTCTCTCAAATATTGTTCACAAATCTGTGTAAATCTGTGATAGTGAGCACTTCTCCTTTGCCGAGATAATCCATCCCACCTCACAGGTGTGGCATATCAAGATGCTGATTAGACAGCATGAATATTGCACAGGTGTGCCTTAGGCTGGCCACAATAAAAGGCCACTCTGAAACGTGCAGTTTTGTTTTATTGGGGGGGTCAGAAAACCAGTCAGTATCTGGTGTGACCACCATTTGCCTCACGCAGTGCAACACATCTCCTTCGCATAGAGTTGATCAGGTTGTTGATTGTGGCCTGTGGAATGTTGGTCCACTCCTCTTCAATGGCTGTGCGAAGTTGCTGGATATTTGCAGGAACTGGAACACGCTGTCGTATACGCCGATCCAGAGCATCCCAAACATGCTCAATGGGTGACATGTCCGGTGAGTATGCTGGCCATGCAAGAACTGGGATGTTTTCAGCTTCCAGGAATTGTGTACAGATCCTTGCAACATGGGGCCGTGCATTATCATGCTGCAACATGAGGTGATGGTCGTGGATGAATGGCACAACAATGGGCCTCAGGATCTCGTCACGGTATCTCTGTGCGTTCACAATGCCATCAATAAAATGCACCTGTGTTCATCGTCCATAACATACGCCTGCCCATACCATAACCCCACCGCCACCATGGGCCACTCGATCCACAACATTGACATCAGAAAACCGCTCACCCACACGACGCCACACACGCTGTCTGCCATCTGCCCAGAACAGTGAAAACCGGGATTCATCCGTGAATGTGAGCATTTGCCCACTCAAGTCGGTTACGACGACAAACTGGAGTCAGGTCGAGACCCAGATGAGGACGACAAGCATGCAGATGAGCTTCCCTGAGACGGTTTCTGACAGTTTGTGCAGAAATTCTTTGGTTATGCAAACCGATTGTTGCAGCAGCTGTCCGAGTGGCTGGTCTCAGACGATCTTGGAGGTGAACATGCTGGATGTGGAGGTCCTGGGCTGGTGTGGTTACGGTTGGATGTACTGCCTAATTCTCTGAAACGCCTTTAGAGACGGCTTATGGTAGAGAAATGAACATTCAATTCATGGGCAACAGCTCTGGTGGACATTCCTGCTGTCAGCATGCCAATTGCACGCTCCCTCAAAACTTGCGACATCTGTGGCATTGTGCTGTGTGATAAAACTGAACATTTTAGAGTGGCCTTTTATTGTGGCCAGCCTAAGGCACACCTGTGCAATATTCATGCTGTCTAATCAGCATCTTGATATGCCACACCTGCGAGGTGGGATGGATTATCTCGGCAAAGGAGAAGTGCTCACTATCACAGATTTACACAGATTTGTGAACAATATTTGAGAGAAATTGTTATTTTGTGTATATAGAAAATGTTTTAGATCTTTGAGTTCAGCTAATGAAAAATGGGAGCAAAAACAAAAGTGTTGCATTTATATTTTTGTTCAGTGTATTTTAATGTAAAGCACACTGAGTTTCCATGTAATGTATCCTGTAAATAAAATTGCCATAATGATGTAGAATATCAAGAGTGGCATTTTTCACTGTTTTTATGATTGGATCGTTTAGTCTGTTTTAATTGGAGCCTAAAAGCAAGAGGAGTGCACTTTGGGATGGAACTGAGAACTGACTCGATGACTCAGAGCTTATCAATTCCTTTTATCGATCATGTATCATGTATTCCTGACAGTTGGACACTGCAAAACAATGACACCCCACTTATCTCAACTCATCATGTGCTGGAAACTTGATACGAGAAGGAGTCATGCTGGAGAGGAAGAAACAGTCCAAAGCGTTTCACGAAGAAAGACAAAAGGACATTTCTTTCTATTTGTTGTACTTATTCTGAGTGAAGCTAAGCCCCTCCCCCGTCATTTAGAGGAACATTTATTCTCGATAGGAAAGGTTTGACAGCTGTCTAACAACTGCTGCAACTATTCACAGGTCAGAGAGCGCAAATGGAACTGAAACCTGCCATGGAAAATAAGTCAGTCACAACTTCCCCTGTTAAGGCTAAATTTAAGTTTTGTGTGTGTGTGTGTGTGTGTGTGTGTGTGTGTGTGTGTGTGTGTGTGTGTGTGTGTGTGTGTGTGCGTGTGTTATACCTGAGAAGATGTAGTTGTAGCCCGTGCGTCCGTACAGTTCCCCCCATCCTGCCAGAGTGGACGACCGGCATATATGCTGCAACGAGGAAGCAGTGACAGGATCGGTGTTGTTTTATATTATATGTTATATAATAAAGTCTGTCATGAGAACTTATTTTAATAAAGTCACCTGCTCATTTCATTTTAAGCAGCGGTGAAGCTTGAAGGTATTTCTTATTTTAGCTTTATAACCAGTCCTGGTTTTATCCAATACAGTGTGTTTTGGACAGGGTTCGTACAGCTTTTAAAGACTAAAATTCAAGCACTTTCAAGGCACCTAAATAAATGTCCAGACTCTGGAAGCTGTTTTGATCAGGATTATTTAATACTTGCTAATTTCCAGAGTAAGGGCACTCATCCTCCACTCCACCTCATACCACACAGACAAGAAAGATGCTATGTGAGATTGATGTTCATGGCCTACAGTTCAGCACCATAGTCCCCTCAAGGCTGGTTCAAGTACCTGCATTTAATACCTTCCTTGACCTTCTGACAGACAGACCCCAGATGGTGAGGGTTGGTGGACACACCTCATCCACCCTCATCATTAACACTGGAGCACCACAGGGCTGTGTTTGGAGTCCTCTACTGTACTCCCTGTACACACAGGACTGTATAGCCACTTTTGAGTCCAACACCATTGTCAAGTTTGCTGACGACACAGCTGGGACGGGCCTGCTCACCGAGAACAATCAAAAGGTCTATCTGAAGAAAGTGGAGAACCTGACCCTGCTGAATCACCAAAGACACAAAATTCCAGGTATCCCCTCAAATACTGGGGAATTTCTGCTCCTGCACCATTGGGATCAGGAAGGAGGTTCTGCATTACACCAGGCCAGCACCAAGAGGCTCAGAAGAGCTTCTACTCTCAGACCACTAGGACACTGCCTAAGACTATTTATTCCTTATTGCCATTGTTGTTGTTGTTATTTTAGTCATTATTGCTATTGTCATCATTATTATTATTATACTATTATTATTGCTATTATTGTCATCATCATTGTCATAATACATTTCACTCTGATTGTTCTTCTATGATTCTATGTGACAAATAAATTGAATTGAATATTAACTGAAATTAGGAAAGCTGGAAGATGACACTGAAAAGCAAAAGAAAAGGATTTCCACTGGTAATCTCTAATATTAGTAGTTAAAGAATTTACAGCATCTTGAAATTTGTCAGCTGAAGTTGAACAGAACTGACTGACTGAGCAGAGACTGCAGATTTTCCAGCTGAGCAGCCGTACCTTGCCGTTGTAGAGGATGACGGGACAGACGAACCTCCCTCTGCAGCGAGCCAGCTTGCTCCGGTTCACCAGGTCCTGCAGCTTACTGATCTGCACTGTGCTCTCAAACCTGCACACAAACCACCACACGTTGTCCATCAAGTCAGCCTACTTCATCATTTCAATTTAATTTAGCATGTCATATGGAAAATGCAATTACAGAGCGCTTGACATCACAACTCAAAAACAACACAACAGCTAGCGTTAGCTGCACACTGTAGCATCAGCTGAAAGCAGCTAACCCTGCTGACGCCTCCATATGATCAATTCTTCTTATTCTTACAGTTCAGTTGGTCATTCAGCGAGACTCGACGATCATTGATTATTTCATTACATTCACCAACATATCTTAACTGCCTGCTGCTGCTAACCTGGCCATTAAACACAAACACTTGAATTATCATCTTAAGGGTTAAATAGACAGTGTCCATTCAAACAAACCTCATGAACCTCTTATGTAATCAAAAGTAGTATAGTTTCTATGACTGACACATTAAGCCATCTAGATTGTAAAATGCTGTTTTCGTGTGGAGGCGACTTGTGTCCACATTAGTGTTTCCTTTTTGTACAGAAACACCACAACAACATGAAAACTTTTACATTTGAGGTCTCTTTCTGCCTTGTCACTCGCTGGCTCTCTTGAACAGCCAACTTTTGACATGAATTAAAAACATATCCGTATTACTGATGCCAGCATGTTGCAGCTACGGATTGCATTTTTGCCCTAAGATCTGCACACAATGTTTGCCAGACTACCTCCAGATGTGGTCAGGCAGATGTGATCATGATGCGTTTGCACATTGTATTAACATTAACATGTTTATCTGGGTACAGCTTGCATTTTAACAGCAGGCGTAAATGTGTCAAAGTGATAAAGAAATTGGATTTTCAGATTCCTCCCTGGGTGTTTTTTCCATAAACAGTTTCTTCATGACATACATCAATACTGCTGCATACAGTGAAAGAGGATTTTAGCCTCAGCCAACTCCTGGCTAGTACCTGTGCATGTTTGGTGTTCTTGCTTGATTAAAGACTTAACTTTACCAATTAAATTTCTGCCTATATTGACTAATTGTTTCAACATTACTACATACTCTGAGTTATTACAACGTCAACTCTGGTGCAGCTATAAATCATTGAAATGTTATTTCCCAGTTTATTACTTTGAATGGTGGGAAACTGCAGGACAGACTGTGAAGTGGAAATATTCTCTGTGCACATGAAGGATTTGCCAGACAACAGGCTTTTTTAATAAAGCATATGAAAGCCTTTGCTGTGAGTAATAAATAAATGTCTTGATCATATGGTAAAGCGCCTCTTCCATTTCCAGCACTATGGTGGAAAATAGTTGAACTGCATTAATCAGCAGTGAGAAATCAGGATTTATTGAATCACTGCAAATGTCCTATTTCCAGCTACAATGTGACCTCATGTGACAGAACAGTCACTTTAGCCTTCAGCTGCCTCGATACAATCAGAGGGGCTGGAGATGGAGGCTGACCTTTGCTCCCTGCACCACAGTAAGGTGTGCATGATTAGAGGGGTGACACAAACAAACACGGGGGTAATTGGTAACTGAGTGGACTGGACTTTGTATCTGAAAACGGAGCAGTGGAGATATACCTGTCTCTCTCGATATCTGTGCATTCATACTCCAGGAAAACGATCTGCCGAGGGTAATGGCCACACACTTCTCCATTGGCGTTGTGGATGATACTGTACTTGTAATCTCTGGCAAATAACTCCAGACAACGCTTCTCTATCGCCTCCACCTGAAGAGACACAAAAACAAAGGTTATGCTAGTGGCTTAAAAAGAACTTAGTTCAAACTTAAAGGGTAACTAAACTGGATATAGCAAGGTCCAGATTCATCCCTGTAGTTTGCATCATTATGTTAGGCACTGAACACGCATGTAGGAATTTATATGGAGGGGATATCCACAAAGCATTCAAGATCAATGTTGTGTCTACACTGGTAGCCTGATGACCCATTTATTACAATGACCACACAAATCTATTAATGCATAGAATTATTGTTGAGTGAGCAGTGGCACGTCAATGATACAATGTTATTTAAGAACTGCTCTGAATATACAGGAAAACAGATTCACTGTGTCAGCGTACACACAGAAATGCAGTTTGAGAGGAGTCACACCTGCCACACAAACATGCATTACAGTAACCCCTGTCCTGAGTCTTGTTTATGCATAACAACACAGTCAATTTAGGAATATTAAGTGCAGTTTGATGGATCACATCTATGCCGAACTGAGCATTGGTTCCCCACGTTTCTTCAGAGGTCACATGTTGTTTTGCTGGTAAACAAAGTTACTTTAATTTCGTTTATTCCGCAAGGCAGTGCTGCCTGTCAGTCACAGAGAGAGTGGCAGATTGTCAGTCAGTGCACATCAAATGATGATCCAGTCTTACCCGAGGAGTCACTTCCTTTGCTCTGTACTGCATCTTGGAAAACAAATCTATCAAATCCGCTATTTCCTCGCTCTTTCTCGCCGACAGACCGGAGGCCGTGAAGCCGCCGGCTGCGGAGGGGGAGGCGGCCATCATAGCGCCTCGACCCGCGGTGGTGGCCTCTAGCCGAACTCGACCTCCTTCAAACACCGCAGAGCCTTGTCCTTTGGAACGGGAAGACCGACCAGGCCATCCCTTCCCAGCCAGCTTCTTCCTGACTGCCCGCTTGAGGGGGCCAGAGCCGGGGACTCTTCCTGAATTCAGGGCACCGGCGAGCTGCTCCACTCTCCGAACCCAAACCCGTAGCCAGCCCGCACAGCCAGCCACTCACACCACGGCGGCTGCTGCTGCTGCGGCTACCAGAGTTAGCACGACTTGCTAACAGGCTAGTTCAGCTTCTCAGGCGTAAGTCGGTCGTTTCCACTAATTTAAACCCCTCGTATACCCATCCGAGACAGTATCAGACCTCTATAGTCCTCCACATCACGACTGTTTTGATTCCGTTTGTGACATCTGGTGAAGAGACGGCCGACTCTCAGAGCCACCTAACTGAACTCCGGTCAGCTGGAGTCAGGAAATCTCCAGGATCCTCCCGGGCCTGCTCACGTTTTCTCAATGTCACGTCTTCATGTCTCCTTAGTAACAACGAGCATGCTGATAAACGGATTAAATGTATACAGTAGTCAACCCTGTGGCTGAAGGGTCTCACTGCTGCATATGTTGTTGTGGATGAAGGCGCCAGCAGAGGAGAGTGGTGTTGCAATCTGTGTACTACAGTCTGAAGGTACAACAGGCGGTAAACAGGAAGCTGACATGACCACGTGACGGCCATCTCCCCCTTTAAATGACGTTTGTTGTTGATGAGAAGAGAGCGAGGTCTGCAGCCGCAGTGTGTTCAGTGTTTCCTGGAACACTGCAAGAAGAGCTCTGTCTTTAATGTGGGATCATCCACGGCCAGTTCAACAGCAACTTCCAGTGTATCTTTCACCCCACAGCTCCCTAATTACTCAACAGATAGTCATAACAAAATTAAGTCTAATAAAGTGTGACATCAATCTAAACACAAATTCCAAATTCTCTCCATCACCCAAAGGACAGCAAAAATACAAAATAAAATAAAAAAGTAATGCAAAGACATTATATTTTCATGCATTTGGTCAATTTTGAGATTTTGGGTTATTTTGCTTCCATAACATGTCATCTATCAGACTATTTGAAAGAAAAAGCCCAAAATCCACATTTACATGTTTATTTTACTTCACACTCTGTATTTGTTTCTGTGGATTTCACCAAAGGTTAATTATAAATAATGTTCATTTGACACATTTAAAAATCTATCCAAAGCCAAAAATCTCCACTTCAGCAGCACTTGCATCTACCAAACCTTCCAGTTTACTCTTGTCTATATTCTGAAGGTCTTTACACAGAGCTGCATGTATCATTCAGAGTCTGAATTATGTAACATTTTATTCTTAAAAACATGGCAATATTGATTTGTTATTGCCGTTATTTTATAAAAGTAAGATAACCAAAATTCCCTTTGTAAAAAACATCCATCCATTTTCTGTAACCTCTCATCCTCCTCAGGGTCACAGGCAGCTGGAGCCTATCCCAGCTGACTTTGGGTGAGAGGCAGGGCACACCCTGAACAGGTCACCAGCTAAGCACAGGGCACATAGAGACAAACAATCATTCACACAGAGATTTAGGATGTATTTTGGCTGCTAAACACGACTGTAGTATATTTTTAATGTGCCAAAGAATGATCAGGTTAATACATTTCTTTTCTGTTAAGATTCACCCATGACAGGCTCAGCAGGACAGTCCCATTAAAAGTAAGTGAATAATCTGTAATGTCATATAGTGTCCCTTTTAGTTACTTCCATCTTTGTGAACAAAAGTGTTTCTTTATAAGATGTTCAGATACACAAATTTATGCTCAAATGATGACGTCCTCTAATCACTTTTTTTCAGTGGTCAGAGTCTGCTGGGTTTGTATTGTTCATTGGAGCTGTTTGAGGCTGCAGGGTTATTTAGTTTTAGTTTTTATCTGGGAAAAGTTTCATTTCATTGTAGACTAAAAACATTGTATTGATTTCTTTCTTTTTTTCTAAGGAGGGAAAGAAAGTTATTAGTTAACATGTTCAGTTGTTGACTATAGTTTTTTATTCCCCTTCATCCTCACATGGGAAAATGTGATGATAACAAACTGAATATTAAAAACAATTATGGTAAATATCACAGGGCTCATCTGTGATGAAGTTGATTCACACACGAATGATCATATGATGATGATAAGCAGCATGGAGCAGTCATGTTTGTCATCATAACAGCACATTAAGTATTCATAAACTGTGTGGCTGAATGACCAATTTTAATACTGACCGTTAGATCTGACTTTCAGTTTCATGTATAAATGAATGTCACCACATGATTTTGTCCTCCAACACCAGAAATCTGTCCTCTTATTATTTGACAGTGTTGTGTTGGTGATATATTGAACCAAATTCAGCATTACGAATCATCCGTTTTGGTCTAAACATTTGTGTATAACTGATATTTGCACAAATATAAGTCCAGTCAATCAGATCAGTGCGTCCTCACAGCTGCTGTGCAGTGATTTGCTTTATTTGCATGTAAAAACAGTATCAACTGAAACAACAGACAGTGACCCAGGTCCCTCCTTAATATTAGAAAATGAAACAGAACCAATTTTATGTCAGTTCATGTTGCATTTGTCCAATCAATTTTGTAATAAATCAAATTTGCACGCAGGCCTGACAGGAGACACAGTTCATGGGGCTTCTGGGCCTGATTTGAGTGGGTTTAGGATTGTTCCAATACTGATACTCTAAAATGCTGCATCAAGTACAACAGTTCATTCAATATCATGTGATTTATTAGCACAAGAACTGGACCCTGCTACTCCCCAACAGCATCCCATTCGCCATTTTTTTCCCCCCAGGATGGTAAAATCAAGACCCACTACTCTGACTCTGATTGACCTGCCCTGATATTTTTACCCTAACCAATCTCACTCCTCGTGCCGAGTTGATTCATGGTAGTGTAACATTAAACAATAAAAGAAAATTCTATGTAATTACTGGAAATACTGTGTGGATGTACATGGGTGTGTGAAGCTGTACCAGTATGTTAGATCATTTGTTAAGGTATTAGTTATAATAATTTGATCATGACTTAATTTCATTGATTATTTAATTATGACATGTTCATTTCAAACGAGTTTAGTTTGGAGGGCAAATGGTGGTTTTGGCCATGTGACCCTCAAATATGTGTGTGCATATATGCATGTACTGTATGACATATGTTACATGTTGTATGTTTTGCCAAAAATAATAATATAAGAAAGTTCAGGTATGGATGGATCAGCCTTGAATGAAGAAAAGTTCCTGAAGGTTTGCTGGAACTTCATGTTGTCGAGTGTTCTAATTAACTTTCTTGATCTTTGCTCTCTTTGACACTCATCTGATCAGATATGTGTGTGGCTGTAAAAAGAGGGGGTGTTCCAATTTCTGCAATATCCAAAATCATCCACGAGTCGTCGACGTTTCTCGGTTGCGCACGGAGAGACAGAGAGAGAGAGAGAGAGAGAGAGAGAGAGAGAGAGAGTCACAGCATCCAAACCACAGTCATGGGGCTGTCGGTGTGTACAGTGCTGGAGGACTGATTTATATTTTTTGTATATTTTTCACGCGCTCTCAGACATCCGTCATGTCAAGTGTTCCTTTTTTTTGTCAACTTTGATTCTCGGGTGAAGCATGCCAGATGCTGCTTCAGTGTCTCCGTCCTGTTCGTCATCATCTCGGGGAAACTCGACGTTGCCTCATCTTCTTTGAAGCCTCTTGGGTCTGAACACAGAGGAGCTCCCGTCAGGCGGAGGTGAAGCTGGAAGCAGACAATGCTGCTCATCCCGTCCGTCACTGGCCGCTCTGAGATCGGCTGTCGGCTCTGCTTCTGGGTCTTTACGCGCTGAGAGGAGTGGAGGAGAGGGGAGGCTGAATCACGCTTCACTACTGAATTGATTGACTGATCTGAAGGGAGGGAGGAGGGAGGAGGAGGGGGTGAAGCATTTGGATGTGAGACTAATTCAAAGGAGAGCAGGATATAGATCTGCTGGTTGACTGGGCTCTTAGGGGAGAGGGGGGACCACTCACTGGACCTTTGGACATTTGTTGCGGAGGAATTCCTTTTTTATTTTCTTTTTTTAATACATTTCATCTTTCTACCTGCGGATAGAGGAGGATAAAGAAGAGATCAAGAGAAGAGGGAACACCAGGTTGAGCTGCTGTGTGGAGGGGGGGTGTTTGAAGGGGGGTGGGAGAGAAAAATGCTGCCTTCGCAAGAAGCCTCCAAAATCTACCATGACAACTACATGCGCAACTCCAGGGCCATCGGGGTCCTGTGGGCAATATTCACCATCTGCTTGTCCATCATCAACGTGGTGGTCTTCATCCAGCCCTACTGGATCGGCGACAGCGTCAACACTCCTCAAGCCGGTTACTTCGGCTTGTTCCACTACTGCGTGGGCAACGGGAACTCCAACCGGGAGCTCTCGTGCCAGGGCAGCTTCTCCGACTTCAGCTCCATCCCGTCGGGAGCCTTCAAGGCGGCCTCCTTCTTCGTGCTGATGTCCATGGTGCTCATCCTCAGCTGCATCGGCTGCTTCGCCCTCTTCTTCTTCTGCAACACCGCCACGGTCTACAAGACGTGCGCCTGGATGCAGCTGCTCTGCGGTAAGGATGGAAGACACTTTGTCGTGATTTTGGGGGGAAGGTGTGGGTGGGTGGTTGCGGAGGGGGGTGGGTCTTTCCAACGCTTTTTGATGGGGGACACCATCAGGAGAGAAGTATCAGTGTGCACCATCTCTCCCGTGTTAGTCTACACCTTATCTCTTTGTCAGAAATGTCTCCATCGCTCATTCTGCTCACGAACACCTCACGGGGGAACTGCGCGCCTCCCTCTCTCCCTGTCCTCCTGCCGGAGCGCACGGGTTCTCCCTGTAGCTCAGAAGTGAGCTAAAATGTGATCTTGCGCTTGGTGATGAGCAAAGAGAAAGAAAAGTACCAAAATCTATCTGAAAGTCATGTGAGAGTGTGGTGACCTGGACGTTTTCTTAGTGATCAGTCGTTGTTCCACTGTGTCACCAGACATTTCACGAACATGAAGACAAAAACAGCCATCATACTGACACTGCCTGTTCTCTTTCACCCGGCTGGTTGGGATCATGTGTAATTGTATGGAGTTATGATAATGAAATGCCTTCAGCAGTGTTGCATCAAAGATCACAGCTTCTATTTTGGTTGCCATATCTGCCTACCAGATTAGCCTGCATTATGCATGATCTGCACATGCATTCCAGTAATGTATCCCCACTCAGTGCATTCATTCATCTGAGCAAAAAACTGGAACAAACTCCATCTAAAGGCTGTATTGTGTATGTAATTGTATTAGGAGGTGCAATAAACTGTCAGATTGACACAGCTGAGCAGATTAGAGAGGGACAGACTGTGTCAGGTGGAATGGAGCTTTTTATTATTATTTAATTTTCCCCTCTCTACAGTCATAGATATGGTATAAGTATGAGCTCAGTGGTGTGTGTGTGTGTGTGTGTGTGTGTGTGTGTGTGTGTGTGTGTGTGTGTGTGTGTGTGTGTGTGTGTGTGTGTGTGTGTGTGTGTGTGTGTGTGTGTGTGTGCGTGTGTGTGTGTGTGTGTGTGTGTTCATTCCCAGGCCGGTGTTTTCCCATCACTGAGCATTGAACAGATTGTATCAGATCAGGTGGAGCCTACAAGTGTCTCCTGCAAGCTCAGTTGACATCAAAGAATCCCCTGGTGGATTCCTAATCACACAAACCGCTAATTAACTAGACGTGATGCAGATGCAATTGGTCTCAAACGTGTTTAAAAAGGCACCAAGTGTTCATGGCAGGTGGGAGATGAGTTTCACCGTGTTGAAGATGAGGTTTGATGAGGCTTTTTGTTGAGTTTTTCTCTCCATACTCAGCAAGATTATTTCACAAACCATAGCTCCAGTGTTCTCACTGACAGGGTACACAGTGTGTGTGTGTGTGTGTGTGTGTGTGTGTGTGTGTGTGTGTGTGGGGTGGAGGGGGGTGGGGGGGAGGGTTAATTGTGCATTGGTCTGGAAGGGCTGACATTATCTGGGAGGAGGTATTGATGGCTTGATTATTCCTTCCCGTAAAGGCAGCTGGAGCCGGGGCTGTGTTGGTGATGGTGGACTCGGGACCTTTAGAAACCATCGACTTTCCTGCACTCTCTGATGTGTGTGTGTGTGCGTGTGTGTGTGTGTGTGTGTGTGTGTGTGTGTGTGTGTGTGTGTGTGTGTGTGTGTGTGTGTGTGTGTGTGTGTGAGAGAGAGAGAGAGAGAGAGAGAGAGAGAGAGAG
Source organism: Argyrosomus regius (assembly GCA_946959425.1). Taxonomy (NCBI): domain Eukaryota; kingdom Metazoa; phylum Chordata; class Actinopteri; family Sciaenidae; genus Argyrosomus; species Argyrosomus regius. The sequence goes on from OX336885.1 coordinate 851,542, forward strand.
AGAGAGAGAGAGAGATAGAGAGAGAGAGAGAGTGGCAAGAAAACAAAGAGAGTTGTATGGAAAGAGACATGGACAGATAAAGAAATGAAGACCTGGAGTGGAGGGGAAGTTAAAGAGTAGAACTCAAAAATAAAGAATGGTCAATTGATAGACAGCATGAGGTAGAAAACATGTTGTCACATTGTCACGATAGCTTAATTATGGTCACCAGTCAAAACACAGCTTGAAGGACCAGTGTGTAGTATTTACAAGTCTCTATCTAGAGCCAGTGTTTAGTTTGTCTGTTTTGGGCTACTGTAGAAACATGGAGGTTCAACATGGTGGATTCTGAGGAACTGTAGATATAAAAGTCTAATTTTAACGTAACAAAAACACAACTATTCTTATTTTTAGGTGATTAATCACAAATAAAAACAGAGTTATGAATATTATATTCTCTAAATACAGAGCCATAAATCTGACACACTGGACATTTCTTCAGCTCTGGCTCTCTAACATGACACATAGAATTTCAGTGAGAAACAGCACACACAACTACACACAAAGTTAGCCCTCCAGGTTTGGATAAATTGGTACGCGTCCCATAATAAAATCCATCTATAATTCTGATCAGAATGCTACAACGACAAGCTCATGCTGCAGTCTGAGCAACTGCTAGGCTTCCTTCTTGAGATATTGAACCATTTCCATGCGGTGCTTTTGTGATTTGTGAAGTTTAAGGCTAAAGAACAACTCTTCATGTTGATCCAGCTCAGTCATGGTTTGTTCTCTACTCCCCTCGTATATGCACACATGACCGATGATGTTGCTTAGAAACCCCTCTATATAGGCCTGATCCTAAGACCGAGTCATCAGTCTGTTTTTCTACATTTACACACAGAAGTGAGTTGGAAGTATTGTTTCCATCATCATCATCATCAAACTATTAATAATCATATGAATTAATCAGCCTCATTCATTCTTGTCTCTGTCCTCGCTGTGTGCCTCTAAACTCTAACCTGTTGTCTGTGCGCTCATGTCCAGAGATACCACAGATGTCCTGTGTACTGCAGCATGTCTTGTCATCTTATGAAGAGGAGCTTCCTGTCTGGAGAGTTTCAGAACTCAGTAGGCTCAGTACAAACTGACTCATCATCTCCTCTTGAAGGAGCTGAGGCCATTCCAGGGCAATGCATGTGGAACATTTGCAAAGCCTCAAGGGAGTGAGGGAGTTTATTGTCAGGCAAAAAGCATCAATTGAAATGAAGTGATCCCAGTTTGGCTAAATTATAGCTGTGTTGATATTGGGCATGTAGTATTTAGTTAAAGCAATCTGTCATCATGATGTAAAGACATTATATCTGCTACAGATTCAGTTTGAAATAAGGAAACAAAATTATGTTTATTTGTAATGTTGATTTCTCATCTAGGAAGTGATATGGTCTTCACTTGTTCTTCTCAAGTAGCTGCACTGTGAAAGGTGTCGTTCAGAGTCAGAGCAGGGGTGCAAGGCCACCGTACAACTCACTGTGCATCATTTCACTGTACGCCAATACAGCATCATTATGCACAAACAGCAAGATGCTCACCTTAAACAACACACACACACACACACACACACACACACACACACACACACACACACACACACACACACACACAGCAGTATTTACAGTAATAACATTTTCATCACTTTTACTTGAAGCCAAAGAAAATAACAATTCTTACAAAGTTTTCCGTCTTCAGTGTGACTGCACTCTGAGCAATCCTGACATGTGCAAATAAACGAAACGGACTAAATGGAATGGATTACATGAAAGTCACTTTTCTTGTGTTCTTGGCAGAAAACTCAGCAGTAAGAGCAATGCAGCTCACTCCTTCAGTGGGCTGAACTGCAAACTCACACAGTCTGTCCTGAGGCACCGAACAAGCCAATAGTTTTTGATTTCTTTCAACTTCTGAAAACAGCTCTCTCCCGATGCCGCGGTCAGAAGACTTCAGGAGGGTTTGAAGTGCTGAGGTTGTTATATCTTTGTGTGTTCATGTCCAGAGATTCATACGTGTTTAGCTGCAGTGCCTCTGCAGATCAATATCTCCTTGAATTCACACAATTTAGTCGAAGTAGAAGTGAATTCAAACATTTTGTTTGTTTGTGTAATTTGTGTAAGGTTTTCTCTGAATTTGGGGGCCGCACTCATCAGGATCTTAACCCAGGAAATAATAATACTTGACAAACAGTAAAAAAGGAAAACAAAAGGCCCTTCAGAGGTGTGAGACCCTGTGCACTAACACCACTCACACACCCTTTGTGCACCCTATGCTCACAGAGATGAACCTGCAGAGAATCACACACATCCTTCCTCTCAGTTCTTCAGAGTGCATCGTTTCAGGCTTGTTTTGGTTTTGAACTTTTGTTCTGGTTTATTTTCATCACACCATCGTTTCCAGCAGCAGCTGTTTTCAGTGAAAAACCTCTGATAAACCCACAGCAAACAGCAGACACACACAGTTAGCAACTAGCTGATGAACATAGCTAGCAGCTAAACAGCCGGATATTTTTATGCCAGCGTACTAGCGACAGCCGTGACCGGAGGCATTATGTTTTCATCTGTCCGTCTCTATTTTGTGTGATATCTCAGGAACGCCTGGAGGGAATTTCTTCAAATTCATCCACTTGGACTAAAGGATGAAGTGAATAGAGTTTGGTAGTCAAGGGTCACTGTGTCCTCAAAAAAACATGAACAGAATTCATAATTATGATGAAGTTGATTATAATTATGACTAAATTTAACAGAAATGTCTAACAGGAGAAAATGATGAAGTGGTGACATTTTATAACCAAAAAGTCAAAGGTCAACTTCACTGTGACATCATAATGTTCTGCAAAAACATTTTTCTAACCATTATAACACCGTAAGTCAGGAACAGAAGGGGAGTCATATTTCACATTTGGTCAGATACTGAAGTGGTGACAACATTCCCGGGTTCCCACCTTGAAATGGTGGTGATTGTAAAGATGTTTTGTGATTAAAGGTTTGAAGACATATTGACCAAGCATGTGAACACATAAAAGGACTTTGTTGGAGGTATTTGTTTCTCTCAGTGTTACACACTAACAGACATACAGCAGTATTCAATCAAATGTTTACTACTGCTTTATTAAATCTGTAGACTGGCATGAATGTAAACTGTAAGTTGATTGTTGGCAGTGGCAGACAACCAAGAGACGGTAAATCTATTTTCTTTTTCAATGAAAAGAACATGAACATTGGACCTACATTCAGAAACAGACTGTCATGTCTGCTGCATGTGTGACTAGGCAACTGTTTACTAACTAACATATTAGCCGTATTGACTTCGAGTATATGTGGTTTCATGTCAGTCTTGAGTTTAGAACTTGTTGCCCACAAGTGGCCACAAAATCAATGAATGCAGGGTTCAAATTTCTTGTTGAATTTACCAATAAATAGCAAAGCCTATGGATCAACTGACAGATGTTATTTCATTGTTGTTTTATCTTTAACTCAGTGTTGCAGACATAACTGTAACACTGTATTGTACATGGAGTGTACTTTAGGGAATGAGGGTGCAAAAAGTGAAATATGTAAATTTATTCTGCAGTAGCAAATTACAGTTTTAAAATGTTTTTCAAGTTTCTCTCCCAGCTGCTAAAAAGAGTCTTTTCTGTCAGAGGAAGTCTTTCTCTGGAGGAAGCTTACACAAACATGTAGGAAGATTTGAAATGGGATTCCTTCTGTTTATTCGTAGCCCCCCCCCCCCCCCCCCCCACCCCCCCAAATCCCCAAACCAACCTGTTCCAACCTCCACCTCTTCTCCGTTGCATCCCACTTCCCTTGTTCTGTCTTCACAGTTTCTCCTGGCCTGCTGGTGCTTCCCATCAAGTATCGGCAGAAGCTTCAGAGGTGTGAAACTGAGAACACACTTATACTGCTTTAGTTTTACACTCCTCTGAAAACACTCTGAGAAATGTTCTCACATTTCGTCTTGATTTTTAACAGTTTTTCTTTTGCTGTTGGGAAAAAAAATGCTTTCTGTTTCTGCATTAGACGTATGTTCAACTAGTCCACAGATTACAAGGAAGAAAAAACAACACATGCTGATGTAAATGTAGCACAGGGGAAACATGATTGTACTGTTATCTGAGCATGAAGGGCTTTCTGAAACATTCCAGAAAGCCCTTCATGCTCAGATAACTCAAAAGTAAGGAATCATCCATGGATGCTATTTTTCCCCTGACTTGTCTCATGTCATGTTTGTGACTATTTTAAATACTGGCATGAGCTCAGCTGTAAGCTCAGTGATCTATAAAAGATTGGCCCCATAGGTGGTTTGCTGGGTCAGTGTGAAATAGTGCAGTGCAGACAAGTTCTCTGAAAAATTGACTGTCTGCTCCAAAAGTGCCAGAATAAGCTCAATGGCATTATTTCCCCAAAACCAGATTCTTCAGGTGATGAAGAATGAGTACTCCAAGTCTGACAACTCATCAGAAGTGACTTATTGAAAGAGGCCATATTGAATCTTTTTGGATGGTCCAAATCTAAAACCTGGTCCTGGTCCAAAGTCAAACCATTTCTCAAAGGCAGCGTGCTGTGCAGAGTCATAGAGGAAGTGTTTCACATAATGGAGGTATTACTCCATTTATTATCCAAGATCTGGAGCGTGGATGATGCTGCCGGTATTGAAATTATTTCCTGATGATTTATGGAATTTGAACGTTGATTTTTAGTTTCAGTTTCAGTACCTGGACTGTTTGGAGTTTCTGACATTTATGTTCACCTCTGACTTTTGATTGGCTATGTTTAGAGCTGCAACAATTTGTCAAATAATTGATTATTGAAAAGAAAGAAAATTAATATTGAGTCACAAAGCAGAACCTCCTGCTTTTCTTTATTATAAATGATAGTAAATAAAATATGTTTGACATGTGAAGACGTCATTTTGGGCTCTGGGCGGTTGTGATGGGTGTTTTTCTCTACCTTTTGAAACTTGACTAAATAATTAATCAAGAAAATAATCTGATTAGTCATAGACAATGAAAATAATCATTTGTTGCAGCCCTACCTTTGTGGGAATCTGTCAAAGATCTGTCTGTGATTGCTTCTCTTCAATGTCCTTCATAAAACCAAACATGTTTTTACATTTCTGTTTCTGGAAGGATTAAAGAAACAAGATACTACATACCTAAAGCACACATGTGAGAGTGTGATCAATCTGCTCATCTCACTCTCAGCAATTATGGAAGGGCATTGCATCTTATAACTATGAGACCAAGATCAAGTAATTAGGAGATTTTGTCTCATAATTATGAAATAGTAAGTCAAAATCATGAGATGAGATGCACAAGTGATAATTACAAGAGAAGAATTTCTTCTTCTTTGGTGAATGTAAGAGAGTGAAGTGTTGAAAGACAACACAAACAGACAAATTTAAAAAACACAAGGGCGTAGGTTTGAATGAACTTTTCAGAACCATGGACAGCCTCGTTTGTTTCAGAACCATGGAGAGCGCTGATAGCCCCTTTAAACAGCCTGTTGCAGGCGAAATGTGGTGCCTGTGTCCCTGCCAATGTTAAGACCAAACCTTTGCTGATTAGTGACATAAAAATATGTAGTGCAAATTCCTAAAATACTACAAATAATACAGAACAGTGGAACAGAGTTACAACACAACTGATGAACATGCTAGGAATTAGCAAAAGGCTAATCCTGTGGTGTCAACGCTACAACAAAACAAACACGAGCATTTAATGTATTTCATCAGTTTTTTTAATCCTCTAGAATTTTCAGTGTTTCTGTTCTTGCAGTATGTTTCTTCATGCTGTACATACGCTATCACACTGGTGAATGTGTCGCAGATAGATAGATAGATAGATAGATAGATAGATAGATAGATAGATAGATAGATAGATAGATAGATAGATAGATAGATAGATAGATAGATAGATAGATAGATAGATAGATAGACATGACATGAAAACATAGACAGGTTTCAGACAGAAATGTTCCAACAACTGAGTCCTTTTCTCTCCAGGTGGATCTTTGCCTCAGAATTACTTTGAGTGTTTGAGCCACTCCACACTTCCTGCGCCTTTTTGACAATCTCAGCAAAAACCTCCACTTCATCAAACAGAGTGGAGTGAAGCCTCGAGGCGTATATAGCTGGGAATGGAGTGATACTGAGTGTTGCTACGGTTGAAGCTCTGTATGCTTCATGTTCCATTGAGCTGGCACTGCAGACACAGCCACAGCTAGCTCTTCTTCAGCTCACAATAGCACTGTGTGCATTTTTTCCAAAGTATTCCATAGATCAGAGCCTTCCAACCTTTTTGACTTTCGCCCCCCTAGAATAAAGCAACGTCTACCTGCGACCCTTCGTCACAGGTTTCAGTTGTCTATGAGTTTTAAGTTCCACCAATCTATCTATTTATCTAGTGACCCATTGGTGGGGTCCACACCCAGAGATTGGGAACCATTGTCTAAATCTTTTGTTTCAGGAAGGCATTCTTTTCTACTATCATACAAACTGAATGCACCATTGAGATTTCAGTGTTTGCTTTTTGTATTAAAAACCTCCTCTACTTATAAACTACCTATAAACTGAAGTGGATTATGATGAAAAATGTCTCCCAATATAAATTGATCACAGCTATTGTAAATATAAAATGTAGTCTTCATATAGAATGATCAAATCTGTAGCAGCATGTATAGTATATATAATACCGCAGCTCTTCCTCCTCATAGTCACAGTCCTCCGGTGGCAGCAGTGCAGCCTTTGTGTCTGTGTTGTGTAGGAGAGAAAACTCTTCACTGATACACAGAGACAGTGCAGTAAACTCACTTCCATCTACTGCTTGAGAGACAAAAAGAGGAGGAGGGCTGCAGCAAAGAGGCAGCAAAGTGTGCTGATCTCCATTCTGGATTCTCTGCCTCACCTGATCCCAGCACTCACTCTGTTCTTTTGCTGGAAACATCTGCACTAGAACCTCGGTCCTCTTCTTTTATCTACGGCACATGTGGTTCTGATGTCATTTATCAGCTCAACGTTTTCCAACTCAGTCTACCTCTGACAAACATTTGTATTTGTTGATCTTGCAGAGCAAGGTTTACATAATTCTCGAGGCTTAAATAAAGGTTTGGATGAATGAACATCCAATGGCAACATTCAGCGCTGATGCAGGAACTAGAGTGACCGTAGAGTGCCACAACTAGTGGCAGCAGTAGTTGTGTGAATAAGAGCCTGAAGTTCAAACCGTGCTTCTCTGCTGACGTGTGGTATTAAAGCGAGGATGAAGGTGAAAAGGTGTCAAATGGCTCATATAATGACAAGTATGGGAAAAAAAGGTTACATGATGGGTGTGTGCACATACGTGCACATGTAGGTGAGAAAAAAAACATTTAGTAGATGGTAAGAACAATAGGAGAAAGGACAGATACTTAAAGACAAAGATGAGATATGAGAGAAGAACAGTGATTACAGAAGTATAGAAATCCAGCAGATGACCAAAAGGATTGAAGATATGATGGTGTGTAGGTGGGTGGGTGTGCCGTCTGCTGAGACCCTGCTAATGCAGAGCTAATCTCCAATCAGAGGGGAGACTGCCTGGGGTCTCACATCACAGCAGCCTACTCTGCATACCCATAATCCTCAGTTCTCTCCCTAGAGGTTAAGCCTCGACCAATTATTCTCCATTCCATGCAAAACCCATCATCACTGACAGATCAGACCATCAAGGCTCCCTCACTCCTCTTCACCTCCCACAAGTGAGGGAAGAAGTGAGGGATGCTGGGATATGTGCAAGGTTAATTGCATTCAAAGTTATACAAAGTCTTTTTTCTTTCATACAGTAGTAAAAAGACTGATAGAAAACTACATGATCATCTTGTGCAGTATAGACAAACAGAACATCTGGCAGAACCAGCAGCATCACATGGGCGAGAGCAATTAGCAGGATTTCTGTGAAATATGGTCTAATTTTGAGAAAGCCCAGCACCAATAATATCACTGATGTGCAGTAACACATAGAGTACATTACACTTAACAAACACCTTTCAATCAGACTTTATTTGTAACACTTTTCATATAAATAGAATGTAACACGTGCAAGTACATGTGCTTCACACAACAATCCCAGGTTTTTTACTTGTTGACAAGGTTTTAAATTCAGTGCTTGTAGTTTCATATTTAGTTTCTCTCTCTGTGATTCAGTACCAATAATTAAAACTTTGGTTTTGTCCTGATTGAGCTGTAAAAAAGTTTCTGCCATCCTAACTTCAGGTCTAAAATGCAGTTAAAGGGGCATCTGTTGGCCCTGAGTCATCAGAAGACGCTGCAAAACTGTGTCATCAGCATAGCTGTGGAAATTAATGCAGTGTCTCCTGATGATGACCCAAGCAGCAGCATGTAAAGGTTGAAAAGAATAGGTCCTAAAATTCAGCCTTGGGGAACACCACAATTGATTTAATAGCTATTTGATGAACAGTCACCTATACTTAGATTTGAACCAGTTAAAAACAGTATTCACTAACATGTATCATATTACTGGTATTGTTATTATACTGTTATTATTAGTGTTTGCTGTGTGGTGCATTAGCTTGATACAGGGGCTGGACATTATGTTAGGGGGAGGAGGAAACAGTTTGAACTCCACAGTTGTCTTGTTGTCTTGTCATGTTGTGTCTTTTCAGCTGCTAGCTAGCCACTGTTAGCTTTGCCTACATCCAGGAATCAGGAGGCTGTGTGAAGCCACTGGGGTTAGACGAGCTGTTTTGGTCAGTAAATATCTCTACTGATGATGATTGTGTATGCGGAAAATTCCCTTTGGACCAGTGACCCCCTTAGGTGCAATACCCTGAGTGTCCACTGGGCCAAAATTGCTTCACAGCCCTGTTCCAATCATGGGGGGTTGTCTCTACCTCAGTGACACATGGTGTTTTTGTCACCAGCCAGCATGAGGCTACTGTCACATAGGTCAACCACACACACATATTTCTTATTGGTTGAGGCTGGTGCTCTATCTATCATTGTTTGCCAATGTTGAACTATTTTATTTTGCTCGTATGGAATGGAAATTATTGATTTTGCGTGTGTGACCGTAGCCTTGGGAGGCATGACTTGTAGGAGGTTTACAGTTGACTAAACGTATAGACAAGGACAAGAACTGCCACTTACGAACACGACCAGTTTACTGGAATGACTGGTTGGTCGTGTGTTTAACTGTGCAGCATGTGCGTTACCTAGAATAACAGTGAAGTTAACTGGTGCTGCAGTACGGAATCGTCTGTATATTATATTGTTTGTTTGGCAGGAGGGTGTCCCATGTGCAGCCTGACAGGAGCTAAACTGTATAAACTATATCTGCATGTGTGTGTGTGTGAATGAGGAAGCAGCCTAATAGCATTGGAGCGGGGCCTAATTTTCTCAGGCTGGGTGCAGATGATAGTTTAATTAGCTCTGTGGTGCAGCTCTGCACTGGAGCCTCTCACAGCCACTGGGCCTTGTAAAGGAGCTCTGCAGGACGGCCCGACAGACGCTCTCACGGTCAGAAACAGCAGAGAGACAGCTGCTCTGCACCGGACCAAATGACCATGCCAACACCTAAACTATTGCATGAAAGGAGAGAGGGGTTTAAAGGAGCACAGTGCTGTAGCTTTGAGTTTAACATGTCAAGACAGATTAGATTTGAAAGTGAAAATGTTGGAATGCATTTCAGATCATCAGGAAGTTCCATCTGTTTGCAGAAAAATGCAGTTTGACTGAGTTTGCCTCTGACTGGAGGCATGCTTCTCTTTATCAGTGGCACTTTGTCAGATAGACAGAATCTCCATTTAAAAACTGTAATTTAAGTGAGAAAGAGCAGAAATTAAATACCACATTCTGTGTCACAGAAAGAATACCCCACTATATGCTATGTTCTTTTTTTCCAGAGGATCCACTGAGCTGGCTCTGGGAATATCCGTTCCCTCTGATGATGGAAAGCACTGTTAATGAAACACATCTCCCCTGAGATGCAAGATCAGGCCCGTAATCACAGCAACACACCGCTTATGTGAACACACGAGGTTACTTTCTTAGTTGTTCTCAGCCCACTCCATGAGTTGGTGAGTGAGTAATAAGAGAATGAAAGAAAAAAAATACGGAAAATGGGAGAAGCTGCCACGCCTGCAGCAGGCTGTAGTTATTGGAGTCTAATTAGCCTACATTCAGAGAATGCAGAGAACACAATCCTTCAGGATCTCACACTCACTCTTTCTCTTCCTTCACAGTTATTGTGCTTTTGGCAACAAACTTCGAAGCACAAACTGGCCTAGTTAGTAATGATTTACTGCTGTTTAAGGGAGCTAGGTTGTGGTTGTGACCATAAAATAGTAATTAAAAAGAAGACCAACAAAGAGATGGAATGGCCGACAAGTAACAGGCGTTTCTCTAATTAAACTCTAGCTGTGCATTTAACACATGACCATAATGCTACTGTGATGAAATAGTGGTATTGATGAATAAAGATAAATAGATAAATAATAAATAGAAAGCATGTTTTCACCAAGCAGCAACCTCCACAGCTGTGAAGAGAAGCCTATGGGTCCAGAAGTGGCATCATTCAACTTGGAAACACTTCAGTTCAAAACCTGTCTGCATGTATGTGTGTAGTCTCTATGCAAAAAGGGTCAGATAAGTCTATCAAATGTAAAAGATGCCAAACCCACAAATAATTATCACCCCACACTTTAAATCAGTTTAAATCATACTGGCATTTGTTAGATACTTTTATTGGTTTTCTGACCGTGCAACAACAACAGACTGTTTATTATAAATAATTATAATAAATAATAATAATTATAAATTCATCGAGTGGGCAGAAGCAAAACTCCAGAAGAATGCTAATGTAATGTTTAGATCATCATCATCATACTTTATTGTCCCCGAGGGGAAATTCTTTTTCACAGTACTGCTCCATACAACACCAACAATAAAACATACAATATGCACAGAAATATGAATACATACATACACCGACAACCAGACTTTAGCGCCTGCTGTTCAAGACTGTGATGGCAGAGGGGACAAAGCTTTTGCTGAACCGGGATGTTCTGATGCACAGTTGTCTGAACCTTCGACCGGAGGGGAGGAGGGTGAAGTATGGGTGTAATGGGTGGCGGTGGTCATGGACTATGTTCAATGATTTACGGATGATGGCATTGTTAGTGAGGTCTGATAGACTGGGAGTTGGAAGGCCGATTATTTTTGAACAGGTGTGTGTGATCCTGAGAAGTTTGTTTTTGTTATTGAGGGGCAGCATGGTGAAGTAACAGGTTGCACAGTACAGAAGAATGGATTCAATGATGCTGCGGTAAAGAAGAAGCAGAAGGGGTGGTTTGATGGACAATGATCTGAGTTTACGGATGATGTGGGTTCTCTGCTGGCAGCGCTTGGTGATATCTAAAGTGTGTTGGTTGAAGTTTAGTTTATTGTCAAGTGTGATCCCCAGATATTTGAAACTGTCCACAATCTCTACCGGCTGGTTGTCAATGTATATGGGTTTGTGAGGAGTGGTTTTTTTACGGTTATCAAAAATGAGTTCTTTGGTTTTGGTGACATTAAGAAGTAGATGATTGTCCTTGCACCACTGGGACAAGTGGGCGACAGAGTGTTTGTATGCTGTGACTGAGTCCTGGTCCGAGAGGAGAGCAAGTATGGCTGTGTCATCAGAGTATTTGAAGTATTTGGTGACGGGTGATGGGCTGAGACAGTCATTTGTGTAGAGTGTGTACAGGAATGGACTAAGAACGCAGCCTTGTGGTGCACCTGTATTTGTGATGATGAAGGTGGATGTAATAGAGTCCAGTCTGACGGCCTGAGGCCTATCACTCAGAAAGTCGTGTATGAAGTGGATGAGAGGAGGTGGCACGTGGAGGCTGTAGAGTTTGCTGATAACCAAATGTCGCTGAATGGTATTAAAGGCAGAACTAAAATCAATAAAATTCACCCTGGCAAAGTGTCCGGGAGTGTCCAGATGTTGGAGAAGGGTATGGAGGAGACATGCAACAGCATCCTCTGTTCCCCTCCTTTCCTTGTAAGCAAACCGGTGTGGATCCAAGTGTGGGCTGACAACTGGGAGAATGGCATTCAGTACCAGTTTCTCCAGGCACTTTGCTATAATGGAGGTGAGTGCTACTGGACGGTAGTGATTCAGTTCTGAGGGGTGGGGTTTTTTGGGAACTGGGACGATGACAGATGTTTTCCACAGAGCTGGCATGTGGGACAGGATGGACTCGGAGAAGAGAGAGAAGAGCACTGGAGCTAGCTCCATGGCACAGATTTTCAGGAGTCTTCCACTGATCCCGTCTGGTCCAGGGGCTTTGCCTGATTTGCACCTCCTGAGCCGGTGGTAAACATCTTCTTCAGTGAACGGGATGGAGTAGGGGTGCTCCGGTGCTGGGATATCCCTTAGCAGACTTTCGCACTCGGCAGAGTGGTCAGCCTTATCAAATCTGGCAAAGAAGTTGTTCAGTTCCACAGTAAATGAGATGGGGTCAGTGGGTGATATGTGCCGGGTCTTTGATGTGATGCCAGTCAGTGTCCTCACTTTCTGGTAGGCTTGCTTGGTGTTCATGCCACTGAAGTCTCTCTCTAATTTGTCCTTATATGCCAGCTTTGCCTTTAAAAATAAAAGGCAAGATGTTGATCATATTTTAATATTATCTTTTCAGCTTGTTCTGCTCCCACAGACTGGTCAAAAATGCAGCTTTAAGGTGCAAATCAACAACAAATGCTTCTCCTCGTAAAGTGTAGTACATGAGGTACTACACTTTACTAGTTCATATACTGAATCAACAGTGCTGTGCTGCAGTCATCATAACCACTTATGACTCTTTAATTCAATTGCCGTCCATGGTAGAAGAATAATAACATCTCTCTCCATGGCAGGCAGCCCGACGCATGCTGTGAGATAATTATGTGGAGGGCATACAGTGACAAATTGTCAATCAGCAGCTAATGTATAGCTATTGATTTTGTGGCTTGCTAGACATGTGTGCTGGTTTAGAGAGCGAGGCTTCAGGCAGCTGATGTGTTTTTTAAACTGAATGCTTCACTACAGTGAAACAGACAGGTTTCTGTCAGAACATGTCAGAGTACTGACGTCCATCACGTGTTGGCATCTTCTTAAAGTTTTAAGTTTCCAGTGCGCTGCAGCTCGCTGACTGAAGTAGATGTTTTGTACCAAAGATACAATATGAACACATCAATATGTACATGTTCTGCAATACAGAAACTAAATCCAGTCATATAGCAGTATAGAAGCACATGGATCACGTGAGGGGCAGCCTCATTTCAAGACAATAATAATATTAACTAACTTTATTAACTATAACTATACTATGTTACTAAGAAAGGTTATAAAGTGCTTTACAACATAAAAACAAACATCAATATCAAGCAATATGGAACAAACTTAGGTGGCTCCTTGCTTCCTTCTACTTTTCTCTTTTTAGCTTCCTCCATCAACGTCCTCTTCACCTCTGTCATTATGTCCATAGAGGCTTCTGAGCCCAGTTACATTGTCCGCTCACACAACTCCGGTTCTGGCACGACGCCCGCTCCACTCCCCATCAGCATTCCCCCAAACACCCGGCCTGAAAACCTCCTCTACCTGGTGGTCCAAAACAGATCACATGTTTGCCTGTTTGTTTTGAAGGAGCCTCTTAAATAAAGCAGCTGTAGCAATATGGAAGCAAAATTTAGACACATCCATTAAGATGGATATTATAACGACAATGATAACCTGATAGAGCCAATACTACTACCCACAACAATACTCTGGAGATGCACAGGAATATGAAAACATCTAGATACAGCAATATTATAGATATATAGATAAAACATTATCTATACACTGTACATCTCATGGCAAATTTAAGATAATATTCATTCATCAACAGTAAAAAAAAAGTCATATCTCAACATTTCGATACAAATAGAGCAACAATTTACTGCATATACCCATTGGAACATTCAAGAAGAATTATCTTCATATATGGCAATATTGTGGAACACACTGGATGGTTTTAATTATTTTATTCCTCATTTTGAATGTCACAAATCAACACAAAATAATTAATAAATAATAATAATTCAGATCCACACACAGCAGTGCTTAAGCACCTGGGTTCTGCCGCTCAAGTTGAACACAACTGATGTAAAATCCTGTTTGAAACAGCTCACGGTCATTTTGCTCAAATAAACTCAGTGCTTATTTTCTCAAGTGACCTGAGACATGTGTGACTGTCACTGATTCTAATCTGGTGTATGGTCCGAGGCAGATGATGATACATGAGCGAGCGGCCCTGTCTGTCTGCACTCTTAGACACACGTCACTAGACCCACTGATTCCAAACATTACATAAAGACTATATATACAAATTTAATGGGCCATTTAGGGACGTTCGCCACTCAGAGAGCATTTTGGGATTTTTGACACCACTGCAGTCCTAACCCGAACAAAAACAACAAGGCTGAAGGATCCCACTGATGTTCTGTACATCTGTACATGCGTGCGTGTGTGTTGTCAGCTCCATCCATCAGGCAGCATTGTTTTTTATCTCCTCTGTGACACAGAGCTCACAGCTTCTCTCTGCCTCATTAGTGCTTGACATTTATTGGAGTGTGTTATCTGGACCAACATGGACCACTCTTTCATATGTTACATGACACATTTTTATCACATTTTTCATTCAGCGGAGTAAAAAGTGCACAGTTGATGAAATTCATCAAGGCTTTGGCAAATCTCTCTTTGCACTCACTGATTTAAACTACACACAGAGGAAGTCATTGATAAGGACTCCTACTGAAGTGTATAATCACTAATTTGCATAATGAACTCATGATGAGAGCATCCTAAACTCTTCCTCTACTCTACCATGTCTATGACAATCACCCCAAAGACCATAGGGTCCTCCTGAAGATGTAAAACATGACAAAAAACGATGTTACGATGATCTGCAATGTGAAATAACTGTTGTTGTCAATGGAGTTTGGTGGTGAGTGATAACAATATAACTGGTGTTTTAGGCTAAACAAAAAGGATCTTACTCTTCAACAAAAAGGTCTGTCTCTGTAAGAATCCTTTCCATCATGCTGTCGGACACTTTGAATAACAATGTGACTCAGTTGCAAAAAACAGGCGTGGATTTATTTAGACCAAAGATGTTTGTGTTTCTGTCCTGTGTGCTTTACAATTATCTGTGAGGTAAAATTACTGGTTTTGTCAATGGAGCCTGTTGGGTTGTAACTCCCATTTGTTTCGGTCTGAGATGCTGGTGCTTTAGTACGACATATATTGGCAGTGAATCTTGTATATAAAACCTTTAAGAGAGGTTTTATTATCTTTAATGAATCAGCCTATGTGGTAAACTATGTGGTGAACAGGAGAGAACACCTCAGGCAGTGACTTGGATGCACTCTGACAAAATTCAAGCATCTCCAAACCAAAGTGTTTTATGGAGGAAAAGCATTGTTGTTGATGTCTGTGGGTTGAATATTTCAAGTCTGCTGCACTTGACTTCACCCCACTGTGATGTAACACTGAACTGTACAGTGAGGTGTTGTAACTCACAGACACAGCTTGCAGCAACTATACAAATGTGTGAGAATCACAGCACAAGCAGGGTTTCCCACTTGGGTGTGATTACTTTTTAAAGATAGAGAGGATGTACAAACAAACAAGACTGATCTTGGTTCCTGTCAGTACACATGCTGCAGCATTCTGAATCAGCTGCAAAGTCCTAAGAGACTTATGGAAGCAGCTTGATAGCAAAGAGTTACAATAGTCCAATCTAGAAGTAACAAATGCGTGGACTCGTTTTTCTGCATCCACTTGAGATAAGATGCGTCTGATTTTTGTAATGTTACATAGTTCATTCCCATTTCATTCCTTGAAATTTGTTTTATGTGGACGTTAAAGGACAAATCCTGATCAAAGAGGACTTTACGGTGGAGATGGAGGCCAGGGTGATCCCATCTAAAGTAACCATATCTCTAGAAAGGGTGTTTCTGAGGTGTTTAGGTCCAATTACAAGAACTTCAGTTTTGTCTGAATTTAACATCAGAAAATTGTAGGTCATCCAACTTTTTATATCCTTAAGGCATGCTTTAAGTTTAGCTAACTGATTGGTTTCATCAGGCGTGATTCCTAATAATGATCCCTAAAGGAAGCATATATAAACTGAAAAAAGGGGGTCCAAGCACAGAACCTTGTGGAACTCTCTGACTGACGTGTTATGATTCTTCTTCATATTTTTACTTACAATTATTTATTGCACCAAAACAACAAGGCACATTCCCTGTACATGAAAACCTACTTAGAAAAAACTTGATTCTGCTTATATTTCATAATAAAGGTGGTTAAATCTGGGGAACAATCATGGTTGTGCTTTAAAAACACCCAGTGTTCACAGATTGTTGGACCCACCCATCCACCCTCCAACCAACCTCCTCCCTTATAGTGTCACTACAGAGTGACTTTGTTGTCCTTTCATACCATCAGCTGACCTGACAGGTGTCACCAAATCAACCATAATATGGGATAATAATCAGATATTAGAAATGTCAGTGTAGCTGTTGATCTGTCTGTCACACTCCCTCCTACACTGTGCGTGTGCTGGCACACGGTATGTGTGTGTGTCTCTATTTGTCCTGGCTGTTTGCTGTGTTTTGGCTGTCAGTGTGTATACTGCTGCTGTGTGTTCCTTGGTCTTTCTCTCATATATGTGACTCATCTCATCCTCATAACACACACACACACACACACCAACTGTCCTCTTCAGTGTCTTCATGTCTGTTTATTGTCTCACCATCTGAGCAGGGTCTAAGAACTGGATATATATTTTATCTACTCCAGACCCCCACACGCACCCTCTCATAGGTCCAGCCAGTTGCCAAGGCAACCCCACCTCCCTCCTTTCCCTTCCTGCATTCAAATCCCTCCATCTTCCCACCCTTATCGTCTTCTCCCCTCCCCTGTCTCTTTCTCTCTTTCACTCTCCATCCTTCATCTAGTTCTGTCAGCCTGGTTTTCGAGCTCAGCACTTAAAAAACCAGGCTGCCCCGCCCCTTCTCCTCTTCTTCATCCGTCCTTTTTGTCCTCCCCCTCCTTACTCATTCTTTCTCTTCCTCCTCTATCTGCTCATGCTTTTTTCTTTCTTTTCCGCTCTGTCTTTCTGCCCTCTTCATGCTCTCGATGGGATTGTGACTTGTTTAGCAAATCAGAGGACCATATGGTGTGTGTGTGTGTGTGTGTGTGTGTGTGTGTGTGTGTGCGTGCTCATTCAGCTTGAAGTCATGTTGGGCTGATAGTTGTTGGACCAGCGATAATTGGTTGTATCGACCAATGTTGTGTGTGTCACAGTTGCACTAATTGAGAAGCTAAACATGCGTGCAAATAACATACATACAAACATACAAACATACACGCATACCTCGTGAACAGGGGACTGTCAGAGAACACCTGGTAAGTGGTGACTGGTGTTTCTGGTCATTTTAAAAATACAAAACTAAAATGCTACATTTAGTTTTAATGTCTTTTACCATAATATTACTTCAAATGTGAATTTTTATTTTTTTTAAAGAAGAAGCTAAGAGGGGACTTGGCGATGTCTACCTATCAAAGAGTGGACCTCCATAGACTACAGTTAACTGTCTGTATCCATTCTGTCACTTCATGAGTGTTGGTTTACTGCAAAGACTTTCTTAAAATGGACATTTTAACTTTATTTATGTTTTCAATATTTAAACATTTTTCTGCAATACAAATATTCATAAAATAACCATGGCCAAGAAAAGATAAAGTTTTACCTGCATAACCTGGCTGCATGCACTGATATCAAGGACTGCAGGATTATCAATCAAATTGACTTTATCTAGGCTTTAGATATATAAACTGTTTTATTACATTAGTGTACTAATTTTAATTTCCTTTTCAGAGAATTCATATTTTTCTGTGTTCATCTTGGTCATTTTTCCGACCTGTGTGGATAATAAAGTATGCGTGAGGTTCCTACATCCTGGATTGCATCTTATATCTTGAATAGAAACAAAAAATAAAACTACTATATTTTATATTTTTATATGAATCACAGATCCCATAATTGTTGTCAAAAATGTTTCCTCAACATGTACAGATTAAAATAGACACTGGCAGTCTAATGATGAAGTTATTTGCAAATGTACCAGCAAATTTGTTTTCGAGAAAAAGGTTCAAAACAACATAACAAAAGAATTCTCTAGTCTCTTCAAAGTGATCTGTTATTATGTTTTTTTGTATCATAAAGGCTGAACTTTAGTTGAAGAGGTCCACTGTTGGCTGGTACACAATGACACATAAGTTCCCTCTTGGATAGGATGGGCCGACATTCAAACTCCAATATGTATAAAAATAAGAAATAAGCTAAATTAATAATATTGATTCAAAAAAATAATCATCTCAACTAAATTAATGAATATTTTTATTATGTTTTTGAAACAAAATATAAAGGCTCAACTTTGGGGTATATGGCTTAACCATTTTCAAGCTTTATACTGAATTTATAATAAGAGCTAAGGGCTAACCAAAGGGCAGGGAGTAATAAGTGAACAAAATAGTTCAACTTGGTCATATGAATGATGTTGGCAACAAGTGCAAGATGCTTACTTCAGGTGGAATGGCAACTGCTACCTGCTATTACAACAGCCATGACGCTGCAGATAAGATGGCCTATTCAAAATCTTTATTTGGACTGGGTTGCTAAAAAAAAGAGAGAACAACAATTTAACCATGTATTGGAAAATATATGAGGTCATGTGAGTCACCAGTTTGTGTGAGCTACAAGAGAAAAGTCAGCTAGTTGATGGATCAACCTCACACAGCCCACTGTTAAACTTACAGTCCTAATATACTTTGCTCAGTATTTGCCTTATTAACCCACAAACAGTTTCCTTATTCTAAAGTTACCTTCTCTTCACATTTAGTGAATACATTATAGCATACAGCTGCTGGAATTAACAGACCCTATTCTTAAGTGATGGGTTATTCCATGAAAAAGTGGAGGTCCATTGAAATGTTCAGGCTATATTTAATAATGTGCTATTGCACATACACAAATCTGGAGAGACTTTGCGGCATTTGTAAGTCAACTATCTGGAGACTAATTGGGAACTGCACACAAAATATACTGAAAGATCAATGTAATATGTATTTGAGGGGATGTAACAACTTGGAACAGTAACAGAAACAGACATCATGACAAAAAAATCTAGCATGAAGTCTAGATGGCAAGGTATTTGCAGATGGCAAGTTAATACTTCTGCAACCAGTCCAAAGCTTTGACACTCTCTTAAAGTAATTTTGATCCAAAGTCTTCCACTTGAATACTTAAATTGTATTTCTTACAGAAACATAAAAAGTGAAATTGATACTATGTATGGATTTCTTTCCAAAGCCTCTGACTTTCCATCAAGCTAGTTCACACTCAGTACGTTTACATGCAGCTGATACTCGGCAGTATTGGTCTTTGTGGGTCTTTACATCCCATTATTGTCAGCTGAAATGGTTCTTTAGCACATGCATTTTAACTGGTATGTTAGTGCTTTTAATGGGCATTGAAATACAGATAAGCTACCTTTAGCCTATCTCAGAACCAACATAACAGAATCCAGATCTATGAATAAGGCTATATGTGGACTTCTGGTTGGAACTTTGTGCTATAAAATAGAAAGGTTGGTCTACACTTGGACTGCACAGAATGACACTGGTCCCATGTTTAATGGTAGAGAACAATGCTTAACCAGTTTAGCTTTCTATTATTTTACATTTCTCCAGTGTTTTGTATACAGCCTAACTCTGTGTTGGATGGCAATATGTTCTTAAACCACAAAGAGAAGCACAAATAATGCAGGACTATGCTAAGACAAAGATGACAACAACAAAAAAAAAGATTAGTCACTTACATTCTCTTTGCCTACTTTAATGTTTATGTATGATGAACTGAATTGCTATGTAACAAATACTGGAAAAAAACTTTTTATTTCTCTGATTCACTGGCTTTATCGCTATTGGTGCTCCTCTCCCATTCCCTGTCTAAGTCTCTTGACCATAGCTGTCTGTGTATTTTGGCTTTGTATTATGGCTAAAAGGATAAAAAACCCTGCTCACATTAGGGCCACAACTTTATTTTACACTACATAAGGGCCACTCCAAGCGGCAAACTCTGTGTCTGGGAAATGAAGCCAATGCGGAAGTGCCAAAACCCGGAAATGCTACAGGTTGGCTACAGAGCATTTCAACCTCCATAAGCACCCATGTTAAAATGTCCAACTTCACAGCAGAAATAAACATGTTTACAGCCTGGTACCAAAAACGATTTTGGTCTCTATAGCTAATTTCCCCGTTCATAACAACCGTACTGAGTTTGGATTTATTTAATCTCACTGATTCAAATTATAAGGCTTAAAATTATGCAGCATGGCCGCTTCGAATGACAGCCAGGTGCCGTTAGAGCTGGCTTATTTGAGCACTCAGGCGGCACCTGTGGCCTGCTGATAATCCACGTCTTTGACTATTTTTAGATTAGCTGGGAGGCGGAAGAAGCAGTACATCCAACATGGCGGCGGCCAGCGCCGCATATTTTGAGCTTCAAAATGGCCCTTCAGAAACCTATGGGTGATATCATTCATGCACTGTCCATTCTTTATACTGTCATTGGGCCACTCTGCATTTTGGATTTCAACAATACGTTGAAAAGGTTTTTGTTATGCCACTTCGTAAAACATAGATTATTGGTAATGATCAAATCAAATTTCTTCCACCTTTTTTCCCTGTTAAAAGGGTTTTTTGTGGGCAGGTTTTTCCTCACTCGAACCGAGGGTCTAAGGACAGAGGGTGTCACTCCCTGTACAGATTGTAAAGCCCTCAGAGGCAAAATGTGTTTTGTGAATTTCGGCTATACAAATAAAATTTGAATTTGATTTTTGAGACAGCATATCGCTGTCAAACTAACTCAGCAAAGTTAAGATCAGTTAATCACCTTATGGACTTTCTGTTGATGATCAGCACTACCCATTATGTTTGTATTGCTTGTGAACATGTTAAGTGTGATAATAAATGTATATATACACACACCTTTAAATCTGCTCTTCTTTCTCAACACACTAGTTAAAGGGCCAGTCTGTCAGATTTAGGGGGCTCGATTTACACAATATGACAGAAATGGAATATAATATTCCTTACTATGTTTTCATGAGTGTATAATCACCTGAAAATAAGAATCATTATGTTTTTGTTATCTCAGAATAAAACTTATAGCCGCAGATACTGCAGGTCTCCCACAGAGTAGTCGAGAACAGACACTAAACACTGGCTCAAGGGGCTTTCATGCATTCATGCATGCAGCCACTGTAACCTATGATAATGATGTCCTCACCACTTAGTTAAATGAAAACCCTGAGACCTTGTGAGTTTTTCTCACAGTCTGTCCCTGAATGGAGTAACAAATGAACAAATAGTGACAAATATTCTGCATCATCATCCAAGTACTGTTTAAACAGGGCCTCTCCTTCTGAGCTAATGATGTGTCTTCCAACATACTGCAATAATGCTCCTAGCTCAGTGTTTTTGGTGGCAAGCCCTTCATAACCTGATAAATATTCATAGATAAAATATATTTATTTATACATTATTTTATCTTAAAATAAGATTGGACCGTTGTGGACAAAGAATTAAAATGTAATCTAAGCTGTAAAGTTAGGGATGTAAGGGAATGTCAGCTAGCCATGTATGGTCATGCAAACTCGAGTACACCACAAGCATCTTCTTTTTGTCCAAATAGTAATCTAAAAAGATCTGAGAAATCTACCAGTCAAACTCTGTATCCAGTTACCACTCAGTCAATGCAGTTCCATATTTTACACAGGTAGCCCTTGCTAATAGTACAAACATGGACAAATAGATTTATTTTTTTAAGAGTTGGGCTTGTAGCCACATAGTGGTATTATACACATTATGAAATAAATCAGACACTGGAATATTTGTTTTAAAATGGAAAAAATATGCATTTCAAATAGATATCCCATCCAAGTACTGACATTTTCTGTTTGTGTGTGTCACAAAAACTAATGGAGGTGTGAAGCTGTGGCCACTTCACAAACCCCCGCACTGAATTTACATCTACTTCTATACAAAGGGGCTTCAAGTGACAACAGTTTCACAGGGTGAGGCCTGCACAGGCTGGAAAGTGTTTAACAGGTTGACTGTGGATCAGATCATTAGACCTAGTAGTTTACCTTTGAGTAATAATTATTTTGGTTGGCAGATCGGATAAAAAAGAAAAAATGAACTGTCAGTCACCTTAGAAACACATCTCACTCAATAAATGGTCTCATATATTTATGTCAGTATCATCTATACTTTCCAAATCTCAAAATAACATGTACTTGTGGTTATTATGCCAAAATGCCATATCTGAATAGATGTTTTGTGATGTAAAATGCCTTGTTTAACTACTTTTTCTGAGTAGCTTGTGGTTTATGGCCTAATTTTCAACAAAAAAATATTCCTTGTACTCCCACCCTTTACAGTTTAAACAGAATCTGTAACAATTTATAGTAAGGGTACATGAACTACTCATGCATGACATGACTTCATGTATTGTATGCATGAATTGATGCAGGAACAATACTTTAATTAACATGCAACAAGTAAAGACTTTAATATCTGAGTTATTAATGATAATACATGTGAATTCACAATTATACCACCAATAATCAAAGATTTTTCATCGATGTTAAAGATGGACAGAGCACCACTTTATTTGAACAGCCACACGCATGATGAGGTCATTAAGACGTACTTCTTAGTTTATCATTATTACAACAGTTTTTTACCCTGTCCCTTTAGCTGCAAACTTACCTTTGAAGAAGACATGAACAACATTAATAACTTTAAAATCATTATGATTGAAATATCTTGGCTTTTGCATTAAGTTGTGAATGAGTTATTGTTTATTATTGTGCATAGTGCATGAATAGTTCATGTACTACATGAATGAATTCATGCTGTGTGAGGCATGAAGGCATGCATGAATTCATGATAATCCTTACATACTTTGTTACTTTTTTTTTTTGATATTGCGTAAACATTTGTGACAATGGTGACAACATTGCTGGTGCCCATTTAAAGAAATAACAACAATGTAGATTATATGATACAACCCCAATTCCGATGAAGTTGGGACGTTGTGTAAAACGTAAATAAAAACAGTATACAATGATTTGCAAATCATTGCAAACCCATATTTTATTCCCAATAGAACATAAACAACATATCACGTGTTGAAACTGAGACATTTTACCATTTCATGGAAAATATTAGCTCATTTTAAAATTGATGGCAGCAACACATCTTAGAAAAGTTGGGACGGGCAACAAAAGGCTGGAAAAGTATACAGCACAAATCAAAAACAACTGGAGGAGCATTTGACAGTTAATTAGGTTAATTGGCAACAGGTCAGGAACATGACTGGGTATAAAAGGAGCATTTCAGAGAGGCAGAGCCTCTCAGATGTAAAGATGGGCAGAGGTTCACCAATCTGCGACAAACTACGTCTAAAAATGGTGTAACAATTTCAGAAAAATGTTCCTCAATGTAATTGCAAAGACTTTGAAGATCCCACCATCTACAGTGTAAAATATCATCAAACATTCAGAGAATCAGGAGGAGTCTCTGTGTGCAAAGGACAAGGTCAAAGGTCAAAACTGGATGCTCATGATCTTCGGGCCCTCAGACAGCACTGCATTAAAAACAGGCATGATTCTCGACTGGAAATCACTGCCTGGGCTCAGGAACACTTCCAGAAATCACTGTCTGTGAACACAGTTCGTCATGCAATCCACTAATGCAAGTTAAAGCTGTATCATGCAAAGAAGAAGTCATATGTGAACATGATCCAGAAATGCCACCGTCTTCTCTGGGCCAAAGCTCATTTAAAATGGTCTGAGGAAAAATGGAAAACTGTTCTGAGGTCAGATCAATCAAAATTTTAAATTCTTTTTGTAAGCCATGGGTGCTGTGTCCTACGGACTAAAGAGGAGAAGGACCATCCAGCTTGTTATCAGCGGACAGTTCAAAACTCTTCATCTCTGATGGTATGGGATTGCATTAGTGCCTATGTCGTCAGCATCTTACACATCTGGAAAGGTCCCATCAATGCTGAAAAGTACATAGAGGTTTTAGAGCAACATATGCTCGCATCCAGACAACGTCTCTTTCAGGGAAGGCCTTGCATATTTCAGCAAGACAATGCTAAACCACATACTGCATCCTTCACAACATCTTGCAGGAGAAGAGTATGGGTGCTGAACTGGCCTGCCTGCAGTCCAGACCTTTCACCAATAGAAAACATTTGGTGTATCATAAAACAAAAAATCCAGCAACAAAGGCCCAGGACTGTTGAGCAGTTAGAATGCTGCATTAGACAAGAAAGGGACAACATTCTTCTCCCAAAACTCCAGGAAGTGATCTTCTCACTTCGCGGACATGTACCGACAAAAGACGAGGGGATGCTACACAATGGTGAACATCGCTCTGTCCCAAATTTTTTGAGAATGTGTTGCTGCCATCAATTTCAAAATGAGCTAATATTTTCCATGAAATGATAAAATGTCTCAGTTTTAACACGTGACATGTTGTTTATGTTCTATTGGGAATAAAATATGGGTTTGTGAGATTTGCAAATCATTGCATTCTGTTTTTATTTACATTTTACACAACGTCCCAACTTCATTGGAATTGGGGTTGTATTGAGTTTAGATTATTATTTTCTTTTGAGAATGATCCATTTATTTATCCATGCTGGAGTGTGAATGTCACTCCATGATATCTAAGAGGTAACTTGTGTCATTGTGTACCAGCCAACAGTGGACCCCTTCAACTAAAGTTCAGCCTTTATGATACAAAAAAAACATAATAACAATTCACTTTGAAGAGACTATTTAGTAGAGAATTGTTTTGTTACATTGTTTTGAACTTTGTTCTGTAAAACAAATTTGCTCACAATTACATCTTAGTGTTATAGTGTAATTATATAGTAGGGGATTTTTAGTGACTGAGCAAATCTAAAGTAAAGAAAGGCCATAGAAAAGGTCTCACTGCTGACCATCCTATACCTGATTTCATACTGATTAATTATTTTTATTTTTATTTTAGATTGTATAGTCCTTATTACTCCCATGCCTTCTGACCATTTTATTTTTTATTTTATCCTGTTTTTTTTTTCTTATTTGATTATAAAATACTAATTTCTCTCCTGCATTCTAGGTTGCCCTTTATTTTAATACAGTGTCAAACTTGAAACCAACCAAAGCTGAGCCTTTATGTTTTGTTACAAAAACATAACAAATCATGTTTCAAGACACTGGTCTCTTCACTCAGTGGTCTATTTAATGGCCCATCTACAGTCTGAAAGGCTCCCTGGGACTTCAAACCATTGAAACAATGGGGAGTGTGAAAAGCGATGTGTGTGTAATGGGTCATTGAAATTCATTGTTCAAACCAGTAGAGGCACTCATGAGAAGGTACTTAAACACTCACACACCAAGAGTGGACCTCTTGGCAAAAAATTAATAAACCTTGCCAGAGCATGTTAGACATGTTTTTAGGCTGATTTAAGGCATGACCAACAGGGGGCCTAAAAAATGTCCCCTGTTAGTTTTCAAGTCCACTGTTGGTGAATGTGTAACGACGCCCAAGCCCACACTTAGTAAGGTTGGTAAGTGCACACACACACACACACACCCACACACACATGCTGTTATATTATAGCGACCTCAGTCACTTTACCATCTGTTATACTGTCATAAATCGTAATGGAAACATGAGTACTGCATGTGCATATTGGCAATATTGTTTCACACCTGTAGTCTATCCTGTACACAAAACAAGCCAAAAGGTGTGTTTCAACCTGTTTTCACTTCTTCTGGTTGATTGGACCTCTGCTCAGGTTGAAGGCCAAATGTCCAAAATCCATTTGTACGACTATGGCATGTGCGACGAAGCCAGCAGGACGGTGTAGAGGATTTAAATCAAACACTGCACACTCCCACACAGACCTGAGAAGAGCTCTGATCATTCAGACTAAGTGAAATCACCCGTGTGAGTGTATCATGGATGTGAAGTGGCTTGATATACTTAAATACATCCTGGAGGGTCATCTACAACACTGCCATGAGCATGCCATTACATTAGGACAAAATATGCAAGTTACATCTTTTTTTGTAGTTGTATAGGATCAAGATTCCCACCAGGAACATGTCAAAGAAACATCTCTGAAAAGCAATGAGCAGTTAGACACTCAAACAAAGGATTCCCCTTTCCTGTCAGTGAACTGTGAATTACTGCATTACTGAATTACTTTACTACTACTCTGATGCAGGGTGAGGCTGTGCAAAGAGTGAAGGTTCTATGAATATAATGAATCCTGGTCAGTGATCTAAACTGTTATATGGAGGTCAAGGTGAGAGTTAGTGCACCTAAAATGTGGTTATTGCACATGATAACTGTGTGCATATGACTACAGTAAGTACACAACATAAAAGTTGAAACAGGAAGTGTTCATTTGCACATTTAATACATTTTGAAAGAAATGTGATTTGGTCGTATGTACAGTATATTTCATGTTTAGCAGACAGGGTTGATTAAAAACTAAACTTAATTAGTTTATAATAATAATAATAATAATAATAATAAATTATAGTTATAAGGCAGTATACTGGCTGTCAAAGCTGAGCTTCTTTCTTCTCTGCATGTTGCTGTTTGTGTTTGTGATGGTGTGACTGTGTCTGTTGTGTTGTTTTGAATTAACAGAATCAGTTAAGTCATCTGCTCCACCTCCTCACAGTCTGCCCAACCAAATGTTAATTAACGCCTCTGAAATGCCAAAGTCTCAAGGCCGCTTGGGAAATGCAGTTCTTTTCAAAGCTGAAAAATGAGAGGGAAATAAATCAATAACACAGCTGTTGTGTGTTTCATAGAGAGCTGCACTGGAGAAATCCCATCAGGAAGACAAAAAGAGGCTGTCAGAGGGTTCTTGTCAGTCATCAGGGCAGTGATTTTTATTACAACTATATTTATTTCCTGTTTTGAGCGGTAGAGTTCAGATCTGTTTGTTTCTGTATTACATGTCACTCATGGTCTCTTTAAAGAGGCGGCACTAATGATGTGACTTCATTGAATTGTGTTGGTTTTACATGCTTATATTTTGGCAGGGATACAGTGAGGCTGTTGGATTTTTTCATGCGCAGTGTGAACTTTTGGGGGTGGGGGGCGAACAGGGGCATCAGTGTATTAATAAGTCTTCATGTTGTTATGGAGATGCTGAAAAACTCATTTGCATGTGAGAGCTTTTTTTATTCTCTCTCTCAGGGATTTTCTGGAATGACGCAGCGCTCGTGGTTTTCTAAATCCTGGGAAATCTTTCAGCCATATTGCTCAGCGTAGACAGCCTCCCCGCAACATTTGTCAACAAAAAGCTCCATATGTGGAAAATGTTTGCACTCTTCTCCTATGCAGATTTCAGCATTCAAAAGCAGAGAGTGTGGAAATCTCTTCTCACAATCTTATGAATCAAGGAGCTTCCAGTGGACTGGAAAGCCTGCCACAATGTTAAAGTAAAAACCTTTACTTAGTCTTTACTTTAGCCATGCTAGTAGTGTTACTCAAGGATTGACATGCAAGTGGGTCCAGACTGAAATATATCATCGTCCCATAATGTTTCCCATCATCAGATCACAGTGTTACATTGCCCAGTACTTTGGTTTATGACTAAATATCTGAAAAACTAATGACATTTCCATTAGCCTCAGCTGTTCCAGTTACTACTAATTAACAACTGTTAGCATCCTAAACTAACAAACATGCCAAACACCAGCATCTTTGCGTTGCCATTGTGAGCATTGACTGTATGTAAAGATGGACGACATGACACCTCCCCAGGGCCAACCTGCAAACACTTCACATTCACAGCAGAGACCATCGGGGATTCCATTAAGATAAGCAGAGCAGCTGTACAATGGGCTGTGAATGGAAGACAGACTTGCATGGAGATATGTGGGGGCTGACAGAGATGAGAGACAGTGTCTCACAGCAAACAACTGGACATTTTTCTGTGTTCATTCAAATGATGTTCCATGGCTTCTAACAGCAGTAGAGGAGGGCATATATACAGCACCGGAACATCGTTTTGAATAAATGATACTCTGAACAAGTTAAAGGGTTTTTGAAGAGGGGTTGTATGAGGGTTCTTATCCATATTTAGTGTGTTACCTCCAGTAGACAGCAGTCAGCACACTCCCAGTTTGCCAAAGCAGACAGAAGGACCAGCACAGAAGTAAAGCAAAGCACTGCTGTGACAGGGTCAGCAGAAGAATGTGTTTTAGCCCTTGATTTAGTATTTTTAGGAATGTAGTGCTACAGTTGATTTGGTTTGTTTGCTGGTTTAAAAGAATGTTTAAATGGTTTAAATGTAGGTTGTGACTGACAGGTGGCAGTAACTGCATGTAACTGCAGTTCCCCTTGCACTATGTTTAAAGGCTAACAATTGGGTCCTAAAGGTACTGTATTAAATACACAAATGCAGAGAGAAGGGTTCAGATGGTGTGCAGTGTAACCTCCCCAGCATCCCTGACACAGATTTAAACGAGGCTGGATGAATTATTAAGAGTGAGTCTTGTTCACTTCTGTCAGCCAGGCAGGACTAAAGGAAAACCATGGGGAACACACAAACTATTCACACCGTATTAAACCTGTTGTGGCATGCTGCCATAACCGGATGTCATGTTTTCAGTGTGCCAGTAAACACAGAGGCAACACAGTTCAAACTTGTATAATGTTTGTTGGCATCATAGAAAGGTGGGACATGTTCAGCAGCTTGTGGCACTGACCCAAACTTCATGTGGGTCACATGGGCCAGTGCTGAAGAGAGTTTTGTAAATCAGAAGCAGACAGCAGGAACAGAAAACATGCACTCACCTGTGTGCCAGCACTTTGTTTAGCCTGCCGGACTAATCAAACATTTTTATGAGTGTATTAGATGGCTGAAAACTGTTGCTCATAGTGATGCCCAGCACAGTTTTCACATTTTAATGTCTTTCAGACCATTGTTTTGGTTTTATGGCCCACAACAACGGTTCAGTCTCTCAGCTCTCATGAACTCAGTAGATGTTTTCAGGGAAAATTTCTGATAAAGCCACTGTAAACTATCTGTCTGCCACCATGCAGCGCACAGTTAGCGACTAGCTGGTGAACATAAAGTAAACATTTAACAGCAAAAGAGCCAAATTACTTTCTCTGGACTTGGTGGAGACCAGAACAGAGCTAAAAGAAGAGTCGAAATCAGACTTCAAATGAATGATAATGTTTTTCCATGACTGCTGGACGTGTAAAATAGGCATTAAGACATTAGCCACAACTACTTCATAAGGTGTTAATATGAAAATTTTGTGCTTTTTGCTTGTTTTGCAAATGAATGTAGCTTTAAACTGTTCCCACACATTGTGCTTGAAGAGTAATAATCAATATCTAATGACTTTTACTGTGATCAATATGTCACATCTGTTCAACTCAATTTCCCATGACTGTATAAGTAATATTCTCAAAGCAATGTGTATTGATTTACATTAAATTAATTTTGATGTGAATCGTTAAGTAATATTAACATTAGTGGGATGAATAATTAGAAGCACTACAGTTGTATGACAAAATAATTTAGACTCAAGGTCTACTTAATTCTTTTTTTAGTGCATTCAACTACATCTTCATCAACAAATGGAGACAAGATCAGAGGCACTGACAGTAATTATTGTAGTGGAGCAGCAGCAGTAACTGTTATTGTGGTAATCTGAGTAATGCTTGTACTTCATCTTATCTCCATTCTGATTTTATCTATTTCAGTTTTTAAAGATTAATATTTTATTCTTAGTTGAGATAGACAGGAAGGACATGAGACAGAGGGATGACATGCAACAAAGCTCATCAGGTTACTATAAGTCTCTATCTAGTCTCTATTCATCACGCTGCATACTGCAGAGAGAACACTATAAATATTCATTTCTGATTGGCTGATAGCTGTGCAGTTGTTAATTAGGACACCTCAAACATAGTTCAGATCAATTGATTAATCAACATTTTAAATCAGTGTTCCACCTACCAGATATTAGTCTGCAGGTAACCGTAGCAACATGCTGATGTGGTTTATTTAAGTCAGGGTTAAAGATTCTTACAGTCCAGCATAAACTGTTGTTCTCCTCTGGATACAAGCACAATGATGTGCTCTGATGAATAACAAATGATGTCTTCACCTCTGTCTTGTCAGTGCATTTACTGTATTCCACTCTGTAAAGTCCATGCAGTGTTTGGACAGCATCAGAGTCTGCACAGCGACTTCTCATATTTGCCACACTGCATCACCACCTCCTCAGAACCCCTGTGGCTCACTGTGGGGATTGCCTCTTCTTCACTATCCTTACATCAGCTCAAACCTAAAGTCCTGTGTCCCTACACACCCAGAGCCTGTGCATCAGCTGAGTTTCATCTGGTCTGTGCACAGCTCTCAACAGTAGCAGTTGTCCAGTAAATGAGGCTTTCAGGGACCCATCTGTTAGGGCCAGCCTGGCCTCAGCTGGACCCTCAACACAACAGGGGGACCACTCAGGCCTTATGGGAGCATAACACACACACACACACACACACACACAGTTTGTCCACAGAAGAAGAGAATAAAAACATTCATGTGCCAAATGTGACAAAACACACATTTGTGTGCATGTGTGGTTTATGAATATCTCAGCAGAGCCACAGCATCTACTCTTTAATAACTACAATTTATTCACTGATTTTAAAGACAAACAAATGTGTGTTTGTGTCCAGACTAGTGTCGGGCCAACAGTCTGTACCAACATCTGCATTTTACTTCTCTAATCTCCTTTGACGTGTCATCCACTAACAGACAAAAATGTTCAAATGACCAAAAACAATGTACTGTTTAGTTCAGTTTAGTTTAGTTAGTGAACAGTGAGGTGTTGGAGGGCATATTTCTGAACTCCAAACAGAGCCACACTAGCTGTTTCCCTGTTTCCAGTTTTTATTTTATTAAGGACCGAGCCAGGGAACCTGGTAATTTTATTTTTATTTATTTTTTTTGCATTGTTAACACTAGAAAATAAAAATAAAAATAAAAAATAAAGTAAAGTAGTAAGCATATTTACCAAAATGTCAAGTCAAACTACTGCTACTCCTGTCATTTTCTATGATTTATGGTTTTTATAGATTTTTATCTATATATATATTTTTTTCTTTACAAGTAAAACAATCACATTTTGCATTTCCATCATGTGAAATAATGTTTCACATGTGATTTAAAAGAAAATGTCAAAGCCTTTCAATCCCCCTCTGTCAGTGGTTTCTCTCTCCATCAGTTCAAAGACTTTCCCGTACTGAAGAGCAGAGCGTTGAAGGGGGGGGGGAGAGATTGAGTGATGAAGCAGATGCTGGAAATACCACCTCCACAGACTTGAACCCAGAGTGAAATGGAAAAATAATACTCTGTCCTCTCTCCTCTGTCTCTCCTCTTTTCTCTCACTTTCATCTTGTTAACTTCATGTAACCCTCTGCCCGACCTGCTGTTTTACACCTAAACCCATTTTCTCTCCCCACCTGCCTCCCCCTCCTGTTTCATTGTCCCGACTTTCAATCTTGCTTTGTTCTACACCTCTCCCCGTATTGATTTTCTTTCCTGTGCTGCTTTTCAGTGGAACATAACCCTGTCACCTTGACCCGTTGCTCTGCGTGTTACTACACACACTGCCTGACAAAATCCAATATCACACAAACCAAATAGCATTCTGTATATATGACCACAACATCCATAACACCACTCTACATAAATAACTCCTCTGTTGTCCCTTCCTTCCTCCATGCTTCCCTCCCTGCTCTCCAGCCGTGTGTCTGGTGCTCGGCTGTATGATCTTCCCGAACGGCTGGGACGCCGAGGTGATCCGAGACATGTGCGGAGAGGACACGGGAAAGTACACTCTGGGGAACTGTTCGGTGCGCTGGGCCTACATCCTGGCTATCATCGGCATCCTGGACGCCCTCATCCTTTCCTTCCTGGCCTTCGTGCTCGGCAACCGGCAGAGCGACTTTCTGCAGGAGGAGCTGAAGGCCGACAACAAAGGTGAGAGATTTTGTGGTTAGGAGCCAAAATAATGTCTCTGTCAGAGTCATAGTGCTATCAACATGAAAGGATTAATTAAGTAAGAGATTAGTTGATCAGAACAGAATATAATAATAATAATAATAATAATAATAATAATAATAATAACAACAACAACAATAATAATAATAATAATAATAATTGATCAAATTATTATATATATTTAAAAAATCATATGTCAGATCTGTCCACAAGATGATAAAAAGTTTGTTTTCTGAACAAAGTTCAGACACTCAGCTGAAGCAGTGAAAATACCTGCATGGATGTGTCTGTTAAAGGGTTTTATGGGTTTCTTTGTCTATTCAATGAGCATCAATCAACCAACTTCAGCCCATGGCAGGAAGGAAGTGAAAGAAGTTTTAAAGTCGCTGAATTATTGAAAATGATTGATCATTTAAAACATGCACATGCTTCCTTAATTGAGGTCACATGTTAATTAATTGGTTTGCATGCATGATTAATTAGTTAATGATCTAGGGTGTGACCTGAATAAATGAGCATAGTACAATATAGTAGTCCTTCACCAGGACCAGAGGCATTTAGTAAGTTTAGAGTGGCTGCATTCTGCTGCTTCTCATGTTCAGTCATTAACATGAATCTATCTTTTAAACTATGCTATCTTTTAACTATGTTGGATCCTTGAATTTGAGGTAATTGGGCCTGGAAGGTCCTTGAAAAGATTGCATCTGATGTTTAAGAAAGTGCGGGAACACTAGTGCCGACAAAGCTAACAAAGTCCTACAAAGCCTCTAAATTCTTCAGACATGTTTGGTGTATTTATAGTTGGTGTATTATGGTAAATGTTGGTCATTGTATTCATGGTTGGTATATTATGGTAAATGTTGGTTGGTGTATTCATGGTTGGTGTATTATAGTAAATGTTGGTAGAAGCTTTTTCTGTATATGCTGCTGCTGTGACGAGACACACTGCAGCAGCATCAGAGGAGGTGAAGACCGTGTTGAGCTGCCTGAAGAGAAATAAAAAATAAACTCCCCCAATTCCTCTGAGCGTGTGGAGGAAGTTTCCATGGTTACGTGTCAGATTCCAGAAGGATGAGGCTGTGGTTTCCTCTCACTGCATATGTCTGTTTATGTCTGTCTCTCTGTCACTGTTCAGTGTCTCTCTGTCAGTTCTTTTGTTTTTTTGGTTTGGTGTCTATGCCCTTATACTTGGATACTTGCTATGCATATGACATTAAAGATGTTTTGTTATTTCAGCCTTACTGCAGTTTGTGCTGATGTTTTAAAAGTCACCTTTGCACAAAGTTCAGATATAACAAGAAGAAAAATGCAGAAGCAGCACAAATGCATATGAAGTCAGTATGAACTGAGGTGAGCAGACGTGACTTAGATCAGCATAAATGTAAAGATGCATCAGCTCGACTTGAGTAATAAAATGTGTCTCAGCCCGAGCTCATAAATGTTCAGAGACAGCAGGATGAAGCTGGGTTTATAGCAGTGAGCTGAAGGTGGAGATATTTTTATTAGATCAAACTCTTGTCTTCACTTTCCGCCTGCTTGGTTTGTCTTTCCAGTGTCTCAGCAATCACAAAATAAACCCTTTATTCAGAGTTAAATGTGCAAATATTCTGGCTCTACATGCTGTTTACTACCACTAATTATGGCCTTTTTGTTGGAATGGTAAAAATGCAGTAAATCTTCAGCACAGTGACTCATCTTTAGTGTGACAAAGAAATCGCTTTCCTTCATTGTTTGGCATCTTGGTTGGTTTTTGGAAAGGTTTTTGGTGGAGCTTTAAATCCCACAGGGAGGTTGACTGAGGGCCACTGACACTTATGAAATACTGTATATCCACTATATCTGTGTATTTATTAAAAGGAAATTCAGTTTCTGGGTAAATAAAGAAAAATATTAATCTTTCTCTTTTTTTCTTTTCTACAGATTTTGCTGTGTCAAGGGTAAGTTCACATTCTCACTGTTGTTTGTGTGGTCTCATGGTTGTGACTGTTCAGTGAAAGTACATGATTATGTCATGAAATCTAACACATGGAAACAAAACCAGACAAAACGGTGGTCCAAAATGAACTGGGAGGCAAAAATGTGGCCAGTCCACATCAGACGTGTGTGTGTGTGTGTGTGTGTGTGTGTGTGTGTGTGTGTGTGTGCGTGTGTGTGTGTGTGTGTGTGTGTGTGTGTGTGTGTGTGTGTGTGTGTGTGTGTGTGTGTGTGTGTGTGAAAAGGCAGTGGGCTGTGTGTCACTGAGCTGAGCCTGTCAGGCAGCTCTTACTGTGCTTCCACACTGTCATGCTCCAGGCAAAGAAGCTGTGGACTTCAGACTGCCTTGAGTTTCCTTCTTCTGTGTTTTGATGTGTGTTGAATTTGCACATTTATAAATGAGAACTTCAAATCATGATGTTTAAAGATGATGTAGTTGTACCTGCTCCCTCTTCTTTTTTATCTTGTTTATTTCCTGCGGTGTAAATGCAGCATGGACGTATTTCAGTATCAAAAGACGGGGAGACCAAACCACTGTGTGATGTGTGTGGACAGGGAAGACAAACTAAGTTATAATATAACATTAATGTCATCTTCAATAAGAAGCAGCCGTGAACTGCTATGACTGAAGTGTTGTAGCTCTTTTGATGATCTCGTTATTTTATGTACTTTTGTACTGTCATACTCATGATAGACAGTTTAAAAAATAGTCGCTCTCACAGCCTGTCTTTGGGTCTAGGAGTGTAGTGACATTAAGCTTTTGTATTCGTACTGGTGCTGTGTCTGTTCATCCTTAGTATTTGGCTTCTGACATTAGGCCACTTCATTTACTGGGACTTTGTCTAGTTTTAATCACATCTTTAATAATTCCCATCTATATATTTTTATCATGTACGACACCAAACTACCACCAGTCTTTTTAAAACACATTCCTGTTCGGTGAGTGCAGTTTCCCCTCGGCTGGTTCAACCTGGTGTCAGGTCAGATATCTTGTACTCTTGTTCACAAGACAGATGATGTTTGGTCACATTAAAGACCTCAGTAAAGTGATAGATTCCAGGCTGAAGGACTGTGCTGAGGAACAAGAGAAGAAATCAGTGGGAAAACAAAAGGTGGTTGCATGTTGTAGAAATCATCCCCGGGCACAATGCTTTCCCAGAGGAGCGAGGCCTACTGCGAGAGGAGACGTCAAGTCGAGGAAGGTCTTTTACTGAGGAGTGTGTCTGCTGTGTACACCAGACCCTCCAGCTACTTCTGTGTGTATACCTCAGCATCAAAGAAAGAGAGGACGGGGGAGAAAAAACAGCCTAATTACAAGCCAAGCTGATCTACCAAAAAAAGTCCAAACATACACAAATGTGACATGAGCAGCTGGCCACCGCAGTGCACGAGAATAATAAATAATTAAGTTTAAAAGCACCAGCACGAGCAAAACTTTCTCTACCACTGATCATACTACAAGAAGAAACTCCTAATGTATTCATCTGCCTATTCTTATGTCTCAAAACTGAAAAGAAATAATGGCAGAAATGTTTCAATATGTAATGTGCTCTGTGGCATGTTGTTCTGGAGGGCACGGACAAACAACATTAAATTTGGAACACTATTATGGAATGCTGTTTGAACATTTATTACATATTACATATATATATACTTATATAGTATACAGTGGTGGAAAAAAGTTTTCGGACACACTTAAAATTTTACACAATCTCAAATATTATCATGAAATATTTGTGGAAAAATATTTTTTTGTGTTTCAAAAGGTGTGGTTGCATTAGACAGACACAAACAAATACAAATTATTTTTTTTTTGTTTATTGTTTACTAGAAAAACTAACAAAACTAAATTCTTGACAGTTTCAATATGTCAGTTCCCAACATTGTCGGTATCAAAGTCAACAAATAACAGAGAATGTGTTCAAAACTGAACAAAAAATAAATAAACCATCACATCATCAAATTAATATTTAGTTGTCCTGCCATTAGCACGCAGTAGAGCTCTAATCCTCGCTGGCATGTTCTCCACGAGCCTTCCACACTGTTGAGGGGTAATCTTGTCCCATTCTTCTTGAATTACTGCTTTTAATTCTTCTAAATTCTTTAGTTTACGTTTTGAAACAGACCTTTTGATAATCCACCACAGATTTTCAATAGGGCTCATATCCGGGGATTGAGCTGGCCAATCTAAGACCTGGATACTGTGCTCCTGCAGCCAAGTTCTACTGGCCCTGGATGTGTGGCAAGGGGCATTATCTTGCTGAAACTTCCAATTTTGACCTCGGAACAGAGCACGTGCAGAAGGGAGCATGTGGGATTCAAGAATGGCACAATACTTGGTAGAGTTCAGTGTACCTTCACAGACAGTGAGATGACCAGCACCTGCAGCACTCATGCATCCCCAAACCATGATACTGCCTCCACCATGCTTGACAGTAGGTACTGTACATGCTGGGGATAATGCTTCACCTGGCCTTCTGCGTACCCTCACATTAGCAGGAGGAAGATAAAGCTGGAAACTGGACTCATCTGACCACAGAATCTTCTTCCAGTTCCTGGCTGTCCAGTTCTTGTGTGCTTGGGCCCAACGACGCCGGGCTAACCTCTGTCTCTCATTGATGAGGGGCTTCTTGACAGCCTTGTAGGATCTTAAGCCATGTTCTAAAAGTCGGCCACGTACAGTGCAGAACACTGGACACCAGTTTGCTTTGACCACTGCTGCTGAAGCTCCTGTGATGTCATTCGGTGGTTTTCCCTGCACATGCGGATCAGGATGCGGTCATTTCTTGCTGAAGAAACCCTTGGACGCCCAGATCTTGGTTTGTCTTCCAAGCTGTTGGTTTGCCTGTATTTCTGCAGAGTGTATCCAACTGCTAAAGGACTGCATCTGCACTTCCTGGCAATCTGGCGGCGGCTGTACCCTTCCTGGCTGAGAATCTGTATCTTCAGGCGTGTTTCCTGCGTTAGGTTCCTTGTTTTAGCCATTTTTGTCTCTGAAGAACTTTCAAATGTGCTGGCTTTATATAGGCATGAAGCAAGTGGCAATTGCAAAAGTGAATGTACAAAAGCTTAAGGACTGTCAGGCAGGCTCAGTTCAAAACCAGGTAAGACAGTCCAAACAAGGAAACAAATCTGTAAATGAGCAGGTTATATCCAAAAGGTCTAAAAAAAAAAGGCAAGCAAAATAACAAACCAAACAACACAGGGAAACAAAACATTAGGAATGACTGGAATGTCTGATCATACTGAGTCTGAAGAACACACGTGAAGGAAGGACAGCACAGGTGAAACTAATCAAGGTGCAACAACCAAAATCGACACAACAACAGCAGGAAGTAAAGCTACAGACATGACAGCCTCATAAAATCATACTAGTACTATAGCAAGGTCTTTTTGCCTTTATGACAAAATGCTGTACCAGTACTGCCAAATTACATACTAGTAGGGCTGCAACTCTGTTTTGGTTGCACACTAATGGATGAATAAGTCTTTGTATAAAAAAACCTGCAAATCCATTTGGGTTTGATTTGCTTGTAGGTTGGTGGCTAGACACACGTACATTCATGACAAGATTTGACCGATTAAACTATCGGTTTGGGAGATAGGTGGTCTCCGCCCGACGATATGTTACAAATTACCACAAAATTGGCTTTATGTCCGATAACTCACTGACAAATAACTTGGATTTTATTTTAGTTGAAAATAAAAACTTGCGTTTGACGTGCTCATGCATCGCTGTAGTGCTCAGCTTGACAGAGTTTACTTTTAACCTGTCTTCTTTTTCTTCTTCTTCTTCTTCTTCTTCTATGGTACCGTGCCAGTCTTCCCGTAGCATTTCCTGTGGTGTGTTTGCTTGTAGTGGTGCTAATGAGATTTGCTCCGGCTGAAATCTTTGAAAAATATATTATATATATATATTAACAGTATGTGATCATACAGAGGGGTTTATAATATGACGCCACAACGCTAAAATTCTGCGTCGGCAGATTTTTATTGTCGGCGTAATCGATTAGGTCAACTAATCGTTGCAGCCCTACATACTAGTGACAAAAATGTGTGTGTGTGTGTGTGTGTAAACTGGTGTGAATGCTTGAAATGGCACATATGCATTGTTAACATTCTTTAAACAGACATTAATAAAAAGAACTAAACCCTGATGATGTTTTGTAAAACTGCTTCCTCCCTGTAGCTCCATCTTGGTTCGTCTCTACGAATGGACGGAGTAAGACCAACTCGTTTTCCCATTAGTTTATATGACGTGATGATCCGCCTTTCAGCATGTCATCCTTGCATGAACTCAGTTCCCTCTTTGTGAGAACCTGATGGCTGTCCTCTCCTCTGCACTGTGAACCCTCTTTATTTTGTCTTCTGTAGAATTTGCTTCCTTGTAACGGAATAAGTTATTTGTGTTTAATGAACTCTGGATTTTTTTAAAGAGGAAGACGAGTATGTACACACGTGTACGTTAGACAGCTTGAATCTAAGTTTTTAGGACATTTTAGAAAATGTGTTTGATTTCTTATCGAGACTTTAGAGGGAAAACTCTCATATCTGTTAAGTATGAACCTAGTGTCAGCAGGTCATTAGCTTAGCTTTAGCATAAAGACTTGAATCAGGATGAAACAGCTACCTCCTCTGTTTTCCTTTATTAACAGAAGAAATGTAAAAACAAAAAGAACAGGACATCTCAAACATGGATGCATTCTCCTGTGTCACATGGTCACCAGTTTGTCGTTGGAGATAGATCTGTCAGATTTATCAGATCCAGCGCCATGACAACTGATGAAGACCATGTGATAGAGATGAAAGCTGATAGGTGAACATTGAGCCTGGAATGTTTTATCATTAAAGCAGATTCTGATAAGAAACAGTGACCACATGTTCGATATTTACAGCATGTTTCCATCAACGTACTCTGATGCACAGAGTACGTTTAAAGTATGACATTATAAAAAAGGTTTTTATCCTCATTTGACCTGTTTTGTGTTTTCTTTTCTAAAAAGAGTTTTTATGGATCAATGCTTTGATGTGCGGGTCACATTTTGTGTGTATGCTCTAACACATGTATGAAGTGAAAAGTGCCTAAGCAATTAACTGGAGTATCTTAATTATGGTAATTTAATGGGAATGTGTGTTTACCGTAAATACATTAGAAGAAGAGCTTATTGATTATTTCCTTTCCACTGAGTGTTATGTTAGTGTTGCAGCTGAATACATGTTGTTCTCTGTTTGTTGTTTGCTGTGTGTCGTGGACTGATAGATCTGTCTTAGAGATACCAATGGAAAGTACTGAGCCCAGTTTTGAAGGGTGCACTTGACTCTTGGCATGTGAAACCAGTGGCATGGTAGCAGCGTCAGAGCCACGGTCTGCATGGCTCTGTACTGCTAAGAATAACCCAGTTTGCAGTGAAGCATGTGTATTTTCTCCATGTTGGCTGAATCAGAATCAGAATCAGAATCAGAAATACTTTATTAATCCCCGAAGGGAAATTGTGTTGCAGGAGAAGAAATAAAAGCATAACATAGGGGAGAGGGGAGGGGAAAAAAAGCAACCCCAGACTGTGCTCCTGTGGGGAGCAGGAAAAAAATACCTCAGCAACATAAGCACGTAATCAGTACACCTTACAACATAAAAACTCATGACTTGCAACAGGGGAGGGAAGAGGGGGGTGGAGGTAACCCAGTGTAGACAGGCAGCCATCCGGTCCTGCAGCCATGTCAGCGCTGGTCATAGACCCGCTTGTCACACTGAGGGGAACAAAGCGGCGAAGGCGTGTGATGGGGGTAGTAGGGGGGTGTATATCTGTATAAATGTTCGTGTACGTGT
Source organism: Argyrosomus regius (assembly GCA_946959425.1). NCBI lineage: Eukaryota > Metazoa > Chordata > Actinopteri > Sciaenidae > Argyrosomus > Argyrosomus regius. The sequence continues at coordinate 891,610 of OX336885.1, forward strand.
AGGCCTGGAGAGTTGCTTCGCCTGGCATCACAATCTTGGTGCCTCAGTCCGGAGACAGCCTTGATCAGACCCCAGACCGAGTCAACAATCAGCAGGTGTCTGTGTGAGTGGGGGAAGGAGTGCAAGAGCGTCTCACTGCAGCGTTCTTCCAGGGGAGTTGTTGTTCCAGCAGCGGCCTTGGCCGAGGCCAGTGAACTTAACTGAGCAGTAGAGGGAAGGTTGGGGGGGTGATGGGCTCTGTATAAGGATCATGTTCCAAGTGGTGTCCCTGGCTGCCCTTTTTCAGCCTGAGAACTTTATCGATTACTGTTCATCAGCACACATTTGCCATCCACCCAGTGCGATGGAGCCAGAGTGACGGGTCATCATAAATAGATTAATAACACAATAATCCCCAATATCTACACATCACCACCCATCCATCCCCATCTCCTTTCCCAGCCCTCACTCATTCACTTTTGGCAAATTGGATTTTCATTAGACTGGCTTGCATGGAGGATGAACCATCAGGAAGTGCTACAGCTATTAATACCCTGCTCCTCCACCCAGCCAATCAGAGGCAGCTCTGACTGAGGTTTTAATGGAGGGTCAGGATTGCAAATCAGATTGCTGATTGCTTAATCGAGTTGCTGACTTAAATTGTCCTTGTTATGACCTAGTTATTGACATGCCAGTAAGTAGCTCTAATTTCCCTCAGTAGATTCTGTCAGTGTGCTGTTCTGTTTGTCTATGAGAGTGAAGGCAGTCATAAAAGTGTTTTGTATTTTCATATATTATTGAAATATGAAATATTGTTGATTTTGAAGAAACAGAAGCTCTGTCAAATAATTCTGCATTTAAGAAGGATTTCTTCAGAGGGAGTCTGCTGGAATCTGTGAGAGAAAATGTATAAAGGTGTGACCTTTAAGCCTGCTGCATTAGTATGTTTCTTTATGTTTGTTTTTGCTCCCTTTCATTTGCCACATCTCAACGGCTCGTACTGACTCATATGTCAGAGCCCCCCTGCTCTCTCTCTCTCTCTCTCTCTCTCTCTCTCTCTCTCTCTCCCACTCTCTCTCTCCCATCTGCAGCCAAATGGAGCAGAGCAGTCAAAACAGGAAGGAGAGTTAAGTGCAGAGATGACCATCCAACATCCCAAACTATAAATGATGATGATGATGATGATGATGATGATGATGATGTGATACCATCTTCATGCATCTTTTAGTGGCTTCAGCCACCAAAAGAAAGTTCATCAGAACTGCACAAACCTGCATTAATCACTGTTTCTGATATTAACATTCAATCAAATGAGTGTGTAATGTTAGAGAGGTCACTTGTAGTGCTACAGTACAATATGGAGAACCAGGGAAGCAAAAGACCGAGATACTGTTTGAAGGAGTGGATAACAGAACTTCAGAAACATGAATTCACTAGATGATAATGTTGTTTTGTGTCTGCTGGATGTGACAGCAATATATCAGTCATAACAGCAAGTAACTAAGTACATTTACTCAAGTACTGTATGTATGGTTTTTGCTCCACCACATTTATTTGATAACTCATGCTACTTTACTGCTTCATATTAAGAACATAAATATGATCAATAAATAAAATATGAGTATTTCATATTATAGATTCAAATAAAAACTTTATTTTTCACAATAAGCATTCACAAGCTACCCAGCAGATAAAGTTGTTAAAGTTAGCACCAACAGTCCATGCTGAACCACAATGTTTCTACAGTATCCTGGAAGGGACAAACTAAGCGCTGGCTCTAGATAGGGCCTTTCACATTGTCACAATTCACATATTTTTTGACTTGGAAAGAGGGGGTGAGGTGAGAGGTATTCAGTCAGTTGCAGTCTGCACCTCTAAATGTCACCAGATCTGAGTATTTCTTCCACCGCTGCTCTGTCTGCTTTATAGCCATTAACCACTGATGTGGCTGTGACTCAGGAGGCGGGTCGTCCAGTAATCAGACATTCTCTTGAAGCCGGTGCCATCGGTGTGTGAATGTGATTAGTTACTTTCTGATCAGTCAGCACCTTGTATGGCAGCCTCTGCTGTCAGTGAATGAATGGGTGAATGTGATGTGTAGTGTAAAAGTGCCTTGACTGGTCTTGAGTGGTCTTGAGTGGACAGAAGACTAGAAAGGTCCTGTACAGTCCATTTAACAGATTCTCCATGACACATGGGGGAGCAGAAGTCATTGCTTTGTCTATGTGACTGCGATGATTTTGAACAGAGATATAAATGGAGTTTGAAAGTGGAATCAAAACAGTGTCCATCATGTCATTTCAGATGGATCTATGATTTAATAGTTGATCTTCTTCCTGCTGTTTTGTGCCAGCTGTTCTGGTGTTTGACCAACCAACAATGTTCAGTCTTCAATTCAACTTTATTTAATTTATATAGCTCCAAATCTCATGACACTTTCCATATCGAGCAGGTCTACAGCGTAGTTTACTGTTTATAGAGACCCAACAATTCCCACCATGAGCAAGCACTTGGTGACTTAAACCTCCTTTAAGAGGCAGAAACCTCGAGCCGGCTCTTGCCTCGTCCTTCCAGATAGTTTGTATTCCCTGTACTTGCTTTAACTTACTATTATTTATGTGTTCAATTCTACTTTTGACTCGTCAAACTCAAACATCATATTTCAAACATGCATTAGTGTCATTTGTCATTTCTGTGGCCTTATAAAACACATGTCAGTGTGTGCAAGTGTTGAAAGGAGCAGACAGTATAGCAGAGTGTAAAACACACAGTGCATGAATGAGTGCCTCCCCTCCTCATGTGTCATCCCTTCCCCTCTCTCCTGACAACAGAAACAGATTTTTTTGGTTTCTTTTTCTCTGCTGAGACGTTGCTGCAGTCGTCCTGACACTGTCTCTCTTCTCTCTCTGTTCCTCCTCCAGATTGAAATCCGGGACACTAAGGATCCAAGATTTGGAGTCCAGCGGTTCCATTGAAAGCCAAGCCTCTCCTCCTCCAGTTCTCTTCCTTCCTTCCCTCCCTCCCTCCATCCTCCTCTCCTCTCCTCTCCTCTCCTCTCCTCTCCTCTCCTCTCCTCTCCTCTCCTAAGCTCTTCAGGTTAAACCCTAGATCTGGGCTTAGAGGCCAGAGCCCAGCAGTTTGTTAAATAGGACTGAAGTGGAATCAACAAAAGCAAACTGAGAAGAGAAATGCATCCTGAGGGGAAGTAGGACCATCAGCTTTATGAAACTCTGGGATAAAATCATTCATAACATACAGTGTTACTGTCTCATAAGGTTGTTATAACAAAGATTATGAAGTTACTGATAATGATAATAATGCTTGCAGTGGCAGTAGTCTATGAAAATATACATATTTTTATGGAGTGGACAAAAGCTATTTCCAGCTTTAAAAGTAACGTATATATAAAGTGCGTATGTAAAAGCACACAGGTGCTACTTCTAGGGAGAAAAAAACAGAAAACAAGAACAAGGAAAAAACAATGATTTTGTACAGACACTGTAATTTTCAAGTCTTTTTCAGGCCAATTTTCAACTGCTCTTTGTATAGGACAAGGTCTGATCCCAGGAACTACAAAAATGTATGACAATGAGATGTTTCTATGGAAACAGGGTAAAAAGAGACTCTTTTAAACATTTGTTTTGCCCCCATACATGAAACATCCCTGTACGCTAGAGTAAAACCTGTTCCATTGTCAAATCATATTTAAAAGAGCGTGGATTCTACTTGTGGAAGTCACCCTTCAGTCCACACTACACTGAACTGGGAGGCAGAGAAATGTCCTCTCTGTCCTCTATTAGCTATTTCATTCATTCATTTCACTACATTCTATTTTTTCTTTGCTTTTTCCCTCACTCCCTCACTCGTCATGCTCAGTTCCCCTCTAGTCAACTGGGTTTGGTTTGTCCACCAGGAAAGGCCCTGCATGCTGCATCTATCTCAGGCTTGCACAGATGAGGCTTCCTGTAGACCCAGACTCTGTTAGGTCCAACAGGCGGTCTGCTGCACTATCCAAGGCCCACCAGCTGAAGAGCACAGAGCTTTGCCTCCATGTAGAGAGTACAGACCCAGCACAGACGTCCATCAAGACAACAGGCATCTCACACTGTGCCACTCCCCTGCTCTGATTCCACAGAGGGCGCTTACCATGGAGCCAGATTAGGGCATTCGAAGGACATGTTCATTTTGGATGGATGGGCTGGAAACAAAAAGAGAATGACCCAACTGTGATCATTTCATTTTACCTTGGACTAAAGATTTAAATTGACATTTTACTCAATCCAGATTGCGCTCTGACAAACAAAACCTGGAGGACGACAAGCAGACAAGTACAGATTAGTGGGTGACCGATCATTTCATTTCAGAAATATATCACACACTATACGACTGCATTGCAAAGCAACTTGTGTTCTTCTTTCCTCTAAGACATGGCATTGTAGGAAGGACAAATCAAGTTTTCCTCATCGTGCCACGTGGTCCAGTATTTGGGACCCTTCAAAAGATGTATCAAGGCTGTGTACACAGAGAATGACCTCACTGAGGAAAAGAAACCTGCCTGCACTTGTGGCTTCTATAATCTGTCCAAACTTAGAATATGAAATCATTTAGAACATTTTTCAGGACTTAAGTTTCCACTCCAAATCTCTGTGAACTAACCTAACTAACTGATGTCAGGACATTTTGTCAAATGAGCACAATCTCTTAAAGATGTACTGAATGAGTTTTGAGTACTGCGGGACAAAAAGACAAACTCACAGTAACAGTGTCTGATACACGTACTGCTCACTTAGCTCTGTTTTGATCTAAAGTAAGTCACGAGATGACAGCAGAGCGCTGTGAGGAGGTGTGTGAGGATTCTAAGTGAGTTTGGTGATTTTACATGATTTCAAGTGTTCAGCAGTAAAACATTTATACCAGCTGTTGTCTTGTTTTAGATTAACACTCAACTCAAATACTGTACAGTAATTTTGAGGTATGTGTGTTAACTTGACTTCTCTGTTATGATACTTTATACTTACAGCTATAGTTACTAGTTACTTTACAGATTAGGATTTCAACAGTAGTTCCAAACTTTTGTGATTTGTGGTTCAGTTAACAACTCACCAGACAGACATTTCTCCTCTAAATGTCATTGATGGTTTATTATGCAGAACAAGTTAAACCGATGTCCTGCTCTTCTTCCCAAAGGTCAAGAACAAACGTCCTCGCTCGACACTTAAAAACAAAGCTTTTAGTTTGCAGCACTGTTCTATAAAACAACCTGTCAGAGTCTGTGCTCATTTCACAAAATAACATGAGACCGTTTTCACAACTAGAGTCACCGCTAGTCTGTTAGTAGTGATGATGAAGACTGAGTTCAGTTCTCCTGTTGTACTGATAACTGCAGGATGCAGAATTGTTTGGTATGATCTGAAAGGTGATCTGTGGCTCACACTGTGTAGTTTTGGGTTGGTGGGTTTATTAGTGCAAACATGACATTTAAGCATCATCAGCAGCGCTTAGTCCTGAATGAATCATATGCCAGTGTTGAGCTCACTGAGGACACAAAGAGCTGGCTCCTCTCTCAGCTTCTCCTTTTTATTTTGTATCTGCCACAAATATTTCACTTCCGTCCCCACACTGTCATTCAGCTGTGTCTGATTCAGATATGGAAACTGTACTTTTATATTTGACCCCTGACTTTCTATTTCAGTGCTTTCTAACTTGTCTCTTTTGTTTTTTTTTCACATGGTTTGGTTTCTGTTGCTCTGATGTTGTTGTTGTTGCTCTGGTTCTGGGATGCTGTGGTGTTTCTCAGTGTTGAAAAGGGAATGTTTGTCACAGGAGAGTTCAGCATGGCAGCCAGTGTCACATACATCACTTTCTCATTGGTGTTGATGTTTTCTGAAGAAAATGAATAAACTGATTGACTCTTTAACAGACGTGGATTTCATCGTATGAACAATTCATCAATCAAACCTCACCTCACTGAGTGTTAGATGAAAATGTCATGATCAGGTGAAAAGCTTTCACTGCTCCTCCAAAACATCTAATTTTCAGGAAATAAGACACAAACCTGTCTTAGCTGACTGAATGTCATTTTTATTTCTGATAGACTTTAATTAGTTTAAATTTGGACTCACAGAGGAGCAAATAACACTTCAACCTTCAGTCTGTAAATCACTAATATTGATATTTAATATTTATATTGAACTCTTTGAATAGTTGACTCAATATTTATCATTTATCAAAGAAATAATAACTGATTTGATCTATATTTATTTATTGAGTAGTAGCACATTGTACTATAAAAGCTGACAAATTTAAAGATATTTACGAATAATATAAAAGAACTGTCACCTCACAGCAAGAAGGTTCAAACCTGTCAGCTGGCTTTCTGTGTGGAGTTTGCATGTTCTCCCCGTGTCTGTGTGGGTTCTCTCCGGGTACTCCGGCTTCCTCCCACAGTCCAAAGACATGAACCTTAACAGGTTAATTGGTGACTGTAAATTGTCTGTAGGTGTGAATGTGAGTGTGAATGGTTGTCTGTCTCTATGTGCCCTGTGATTAACTGGCAACTTGTCCAGGGTGTACCCCGCCTCTCACTCAATTTCAGCTGGGATAGGCCGCCCCCCCATGACCCTGATTAGGATAAGAGTTTATAGAAAATGTGAATGAATGAATGAACGAATGAATGAATGAATGAACGAATGAATGAATGAATGCTGACATCTTCAAATCAAACTGGTTCTTCTGTACACGTTCAGCTTGGACTGAAGCTTCATCTTGTTATTGGAATGCTGTGAAAATGTCACTGAGCAAACAGTGAGTGCACTGAAGACGTGATGTCAGCCAACAGAATTACCAAATGACTGTTATGAGGTCTGCAGACCCTCAGAGAAATGTCACACACACACACACACACACACACACACACACACAGCTCCTCCACAATCATTATTCAAACAGAAATGTCTTCTTCTCTGCTTGTTACATAAACAGCAGCTGACCCGCAGCTCATCTTCTGCTCTTCCCACAGACTCTACAGGAGACATTACTGCTGGAACATGAACCCCCGGGGGACACAACACACCGAGCACTGAGTGTGTGTGTGTGTACGCATGAAGGCATATGCATGTGTTGCGAGTATGTGTGTCTAAATATGTGTAAGTATATGAAGGAGGGTTTGTGTGTGCTTAGGTGTGTGTGTGTGTGTGTGTGTTCTGGGGACAGGGCTTGGTCAGCACTGATAGTACTGATCAGTAACAGTTGCTCCTTAACGCTTCATCACCAGTGAAGGGACCAGTGGAATACACACACACACACACACACACACACACACACCTATGCACACACAAACCCTCCTTCATATGCTTACACATATTGAGACACACATACTCGCAAACAACACATGCATATGCCTTCATACGTACACACACACACACACACACACACCTAATTATTTTCTGAGGTGTGTGTTGTTGTCTGACTCAGATTATACAGAATGCTGTGCTCATTCTCACAAAGATCTCCTGACGGATGTTCTGTTCTAACCACAGCCAACATCTGTTCAGCAGTGACACACACAGTGACACACACAGACTCTGCTCTCTGTGTTAGCCAAACTCGAACTCAAACTTTTTATCTCTGTTATTGAACCTGTAAAACACGCTGACATGAGCTGGACTGAGATGTCAATCGAATCACTGTTTTATGATCATGAAGTCAAGTGACAAAATCAGCCAGCTGTTCCTGTAGCTGTAATCAGCTGTGCTGCCCAATCCACTATTCAGCGTACAAAATATACTGTATGTTCTCAACACACACACTGGAAGTAGTTTTCACGTCCTATCCAGGGACTTCCCATTTTATTACATTAAGTGTTCTTCAAGCTCAAATCATCATACAGAAGACATAAAGAGAAATAAATAATAATAAAAACCTCCTGCTTTAAAGAGCCACTGTGTGTCTCTGTGTATCCAATCAGTGGATACAAAAAACATTAACATGTAACCCAAAGCTCATGGAAACATCTCTTGGCACACCGCACACATCTCTCCACCCCTGAGTCGGTTAGCCCACGCTAGCTGCCCTATTTATAGCCATGACAGAGCAGCTAAAAGATGGCCGGGGGGGGGGGGGCGGCAGGCCGCACGATACGTCAGGAGAGATTGGCGCTTTCTTTGTTGTGGAGGAGCATGTCCAGACTGCCGGCTGGATTTGGGGATAATAACAGAGATCCTTAGTGATGTGCCTCGCGGTCCTCTCTGCCTCCCATTTTGTCATCTCTCTGTCTGCCTGTCTTCACAACTCAAAGAAGAGCCGTGATCTCAGAGAGCCCATGTGACCCTTCAGGTGAGCGACAAGGGAGCCAGGTAGGACTGCACACACCAATTATCAAGGAGGTCAAAGGTCAGATGACAGGGTCTGACCACAGGTTTGGATTCACCACTGATGGATGTGTTTGAAATTGGCAAAGTATATGTACACATTTTACATAACTTTAACAACAACAGTACTAAAACTATAGTACTAAAATATACTATTATGAATGAATATGTCCTCATGTTGTATGATGCAGTCTGTTCAGGCTCCAGTAATACTGACAGCTCACACACTCACACACCTCGCATTGTACACATCCACAGACTACATACTCTATATACTACATATACTGCACAGGCACTGACGTAACTAGACACCATACAAATGTTATTATAGCAACAATAACACAAAATAGTTTTTGTTCATGTCAGCAAGTCAAATACCTATCCATAAAGTACCATAAGACGTATTGTTAATTCTTCAAAGTACAACACTTATGAACTATATATTATATATTATATTCATTTGGACTGGCTTTCTTTCACATCATTGTGCCTTAGTATTAGAGCGAGGTTTTTACACCTTTTAATGTCAAAGATTTCTCACTTTGATTCCTCAGAACTAATTTGCTGAGTTACAATACTACAAAACTATTAATATGAATCAACACACTATTTAATGAAATCACCATCACCTCCATGGAGATAGAGTTGATGGTGTTTTCATTAAAGAGTAGCACTCACTCTTGCTGTAATGTAGGGACAAAGCTTGAATTGATTCTTATTATGATGGCACTTTTAGTATTGATGAGCATGTTTTACCCACTATATTCCACACGGTGTTCCACAGGGATCAATACTTGCTCCACTCCGTGTTTCATTATGCTTCCGCTCAATCATGTGGTGTAAATGTTCATAGCTATGGACGACCCAAAGAAGCAAACAGAGCAAACTGTTCAGCATAATTAATGAAAATATTTGAGATTGGTTGTGTTGATCTAATTAAAATGAAATGACAAAACCAAAATAGTAGTCATTGGTGCTCTAAAAGAGACCAAATGGACTCAAAATTCTGACAAAGCAAACAAAAGTCATGCACTGGAAAAGTTACCACTAAATAAAAGCATCCTTGTGGAGGTGTCAGGAGGTCTGACAGAGTCTCTTTGGTCTTTGGAAGTTGTCATATAGTTTTCGGTGTCTGTAGGTTTGCGAGTTTTTAATGTGAAACTTTGAGACATGAAATCCTCCAATAATCTCTGATTTTACAACCCAGCCGTCTGTCTTTGTGGGTTTCTGGCTCTGCTGGTAGACAGTGCATAAAGTCCATCTGGAGCGGTGAGAATGAAGACTTCTACATGCTGACAGGCCTCAGACCAGCCATCTGCTACCTGCATTTTCCTCCACTCAGCCAACCTGTCGTCAGCGTGTCCTCCAGCGCCGCTCCCCACCAACATACCTGTTCACTCACTTCACTTCACTTCACTTCAGTTAGTGTCTGTGTGCCCGCCACCTGCAGCAGGAAGCAAACAGAGAGGGAAGACCTCACACCGGAAATTTGTTTTTCCACATGCTCTCTGGACCTGGTTCAGGTCTGTGAGTGTAATCTGCTGCTCAGAGGCAGCTGTTCCAAACTGTTCACAGGCCTCACACATAGAAATGTTGGCACAGTGTTATGTTTGACAGTCAACACTGAGGAGTTTGCTGTGTGTCATACTGTTTGGGTGGCTGACAAATGTCAGACAGTGAGCAAACATTTGGTCTTTGCTGATTCTGAAGACAACAACTGATTACATCGTTTACATGTCTGACTAAAAGGTGTTTGTAGCTTTGGAAACCGCTGTCAGCAGTTAGCTAGTTATGATGGATATTTGTGCAAACTAACCAGTTAGACCTACAGCCACCTATAGCTGCTGCAACAATCAATGAATATTTGTCCACTTTTCTAACATCAGCATCATAAAGACAGAGAGTAATCTCAACACTGAGTCCTTCTATCATGAGTCTTCCTCACTGAGAAACCAAAGCACGTCTGCTGCTTTGCACGATTCACCTGCAGCTCAATGCTTTCCTCTAGTGGATGAAGACAGTACTGACGCTCCATGAGGAACTCTGCACTGAGATGACAGCAACAGAGAGCTCAGTCTGGAATGATCCTGTACAGGCCAAAGAATGAGTGGACAAAGTAGTTGAATCTGGTGATTGCTGATTAGAGGTCACTAACAAACTGGAGAAGTTACTCTCAAACAGGATTGTGGATTTCTAAACTACTTTAAACACAAAAGGGTTAAATGAGTCAATATATTACAGTCAACAGGATTTCTTTGGAGTGATTGGACATGTAGTTCTATGTGATAGATGTAAACACAGGTGGACTTTGAATGTAGTTCTGAACAGGATTCAGACTGAAAGAATTTGTTGGACCTTTTTTTTTTTTACCTGTTGATGGGTTAAGATGAAAACATGGATATGTCAGAGAACATGAGAGGCTGATTGTACAGGTACATGAGGCGTTTATGGTTGAAGATGTTTTTCTTGGAAGTTTTGAAGAAAAGAATAAAGCAGGTGGAGAGTTTTCTTTTTTTTTTTTTTAGTTCTTTTAGTTTCAGTTTGCAGAGTGTTTCTGTTGGTTTTAATATGTGGGTATGTGTCAGGTCAGGGGCAACACGTAAGACGTTCAGATCAATCAAACCATCAATCCAAACACACGGACTTAGTCAAGTTGACCTTCTAGTCTCAAACATGATGCACTAAATGTCTCGTCATGCTTGTGTTGACAAATTTCACCCAGAGACTAAAGGCGTGTTGTGTAGAATTGGTTTTAACTTTGCAGTTTTTCTTCTTTTCTAATGTCTAGTTTTTATTTCCATTAACTAAAATATTATTTCACACCTTGTTCCGGTTTTTAGTTTAGTCTCCAAACACAAAACTATATTTCTGAGCTCAACACTTGAGATGATTTTCTTTTGTCTGATGTATTTTTTATTTCATGTGTATTTTTACTGACAAATAAACTTTCCTTTAATTCTCTGGCTCTCTGGCAGAGATCAGAGGCCCATCAATGGCGCCTAAAAACCCGTCCTGCTGGGTGAAGCCAGGCTTTGTGATGGGCCGATAAAGAGCTCAACCATAAAGCAGAGCCATAAAACGTGAATGAACCTCTTCAGATGAAACACCATCATCTCCTCCGCTTGGGCCGCTGTGACGTGCGCAAAACAATCAAGTGACTCCCTCGAATGACACATCACAATGGTATTTCTTAAAATACATTACCATCATGATTATTTTATTATCAAAATGCATTACATCTCTTGCTTCTTAAACTTTTTGGAGGGGAACAATTGAAATAGTTACTACTATGATCTGTGTAAAAATAAAACCAAACCAACAGAATGATCTTTACAAAACAAAAAGAGAATGCAGCGTCTGGTTTTTTGGAGGAATCCCAGGAACAGACCCAATATCAGCTTCCAACCATCTGACAGAGTTGGTCACTCAGACCCTAAAAACAAATATCATGCGATAAATTCAGTGTACTATATTTTCTCCATACAAGTCTATATCACATTTCTTTCTATACAAGTACACATAATCATACATATTGTCCTATTGTATCTTTTAGGTTGTATTTCTTTCATTTTTAAGGTGCTGGTTAATTTTGGGTCACAACTTTTTTTTTTTCAATTTGTCAAACATTCATGTAACATGAGTACCCTTCTGTGTGTTTGTGGACTTGGGGAGGGGAGGGAAGGGGAGGGGAGGGGGGTTAGTGGTGGTTGGTGGGGCCCGGTCCAGTCTCATTGACCGGACCCTCGGTCCTTGAAGTCTTCCACACAAATGCGGCTGTTGTGCCCACATTCGGTCCAAAATAAAAGTCTCAGAGGGAGGAGAGGGCGACTCGTGCTGCCGCCCAGCTGTCAGCTTAACGTCGGTTTGAGGTCCCACTGTTGCGGTCAGGAGAACCGTCTCTTTCTTTACAAGTCAGTTTGTGAGGAAAAAAAAATAAAGGAGAAATAAAAATACAGCATTCTGTGGAAAGGGAAGCAGCTCTCACACGAGAACATAGCAGCTTTTTTTTCTTTTAGAAAAAACCTAAGTTTTTAGAAACAATCCAAACGCTCCCTCAGAGATCCCTTCCCCAGTTTCCTCGGTGTCACACGGAATGCAAGGATTGGTCAAAAAATAAAAATACACACATATATATTTAAAGAACTCCTGCAGGATAAAAACAGTCAAACCCAACACGTTAGCTTAGAAATGACGTTGGATTATTTGCCTCTTGTTTTGTTCCTGCATCCCGTCACTACAATATATGACTAGTATGAATTTGGAGAAAATAAAACTGATTCCAACTGATAGAATGACGAGATGAATGCAGCCATATGTGGGGAACATAACTGGATTTCAAATTTATTGGAAAAAAAACAAAAACAAAAACAAAAAAAACAAGAATGCAGCACCATGAATCATAAGACCTGTATGTCTCAAGTACAATATCAGAAGTCTACAGTGAAGTAGTCCTAATGTGAAACCAAAACAGTCCAGTGGGGATGAGAGAACGAAGAACCGGAAACAACAGAACATCGAACAGACGGAGAAGCTCCAAGAAAAGAAGGGCTGTTTTCATGTTTAGTGAGAGAACACGGAAGCTGGTAATCACATGGAATGATTTTCTCCAGGGAGAAGCCCCCTCCCCCCGCCTCTCTAATGCATCTTTAGAACGGATGATTAACATGTCACCCCCACCCCCTCTTTCCGAATCAAACACTTTACTGCAGCACAGACTCGGCTACTTGCCAAATCAAGAAAAAAAAGTAACGTTGACCAAAACAAAAAATTTGAAAAATAAAACAACTCTTGCTTTCAGTTACATATGCATCTCAGCATTTATCCAACCTGGGTACCATGACGACTGGTACGGCTTTTTAGAACTTTGTACAGACATTTGTGTGGAAATTTAAACTTTCCCACATTAGAGAGCCTGTTTGCACAGTCCGGCACATGAGGAAACACTGGGGACAATTTCAAGTTACATGTGATTTTTTTTTCAGAATGTGTCATCCAAATCGCTTTTTCCACTGATTCCGTAATGATGTCCAAAGTCAGTGATCAGCTTTGTGCAGAATGTGGTCATTTGTTTTTTTTTTCTTCTGAAAATAAAGAAAGAAAAGACAGAAAATAAGAAAAGGAGAAATCCGTAAAGAAGTCCTTGCTCCTCTTAGGTCTGTACATTTCCCCTCCCCAAACTCCCTGAGCCCCATTTCACCGCAGCTTTCGGGGTTGAGGAGGTACGCAGCTTCACACACACACACACACACACACACACACTCTTACTCACTCACTCACTCACACACACACTCTTACTCACTCACTCACACACACACACACACACACACACACACACACACACACACACACACACACACACACACACACACACACACACACACACACACACACACACACATACTCTTGAACAAGGTCCTAAAAGCTTCCTGACTGTGTCCTTACTCCGGGTCCCTGGAGGGGGGAGTGCTGGAACTGACTGAGGCTCGTCCCTCGCTGTGGGTAGTGTGTCGGTCCTGAGGCCGACAGCAGCCTGGAGCCGGTCTGCAGCGCCGTCTGGCCCGGGCTGCCCGACTTCAGGCTGCGAGATGCCTGCTGCTGACTCCCTCTGGAGGCCTGGGCGCCCGAGTCTAATTTAGTCTGCCCGTGGGCCCTGGGTCCCTGGGCGGGAGTCCCCACCAGGCCGCTGCTGTTCAAAAGGCTCGCTTTTAAGTGGCTGTTGCCGTAGGCGTGGCCTCCGTCCACGTTACTGCTGCCACTCTGCTGGTGTAGCGAGCCTGCTGGCAGCCTGCAGTCTGAGGAGGAGGTGGGGGTGGGGGTGTGACTTGGATAGGAGGATGGAGGGTGGTCCTGGGTCATTCCCGGGTGAGAGGAGGAGAGGCGTGGGTAGAAGCTCTGGCTTGATGAGGGACTGTAGGAACCCCGGAATGGAGAGTTGGAGGTCTGCTGGATGAACGAGGGGCTGTCGGTCTGCCGGTGGCTTTCTGTTGACTGAACACACAAATGAAAGACACACACACACTGTGAATGAATATGAAAAATTATTTAATTCTTTTTTTTTCCACAGCGGACTTAACGTAATAATTTCCTTCACAGCACAAATCAATTGAAAGGTTTTCTAACTTTTTTAAAAACAGTTTATGAACTTTGATCTCAGTGTAAATGTCAAATGATGTTTAACTTTCCTTCTGATCTGGTTTTTCTAGCTGCCGTAGAGGACTCTTCCTCAACATACTAAATATAGTATCATAGTTGTTTGTCATGAATGTGTATTAGGGTTTATACATCTATTTGTTTTGGCTCGGCATCATGGGTAACATGTCAAATCCAAATGAAAAGGCAATGAACATATGATGACTCACAAACACACAGCGTGCACACACTGCTGTCTGGAGAAGAGATGATAGAAATGGTGTGTACCTGGTGGGAGTACACAGAGGGACTGTATCTGTGTGGACTGTGGATGGGAGAAGGCATGGACGCTGCCTGCATCTCGTATCGATCTGCATCTGAAAAACACAACACGTGTTACCATCATTGGAGTGAAGTGTGACACAGTGCACTATGTTAACTTGTATGTATAGTTCATGTGCAGTTTGGAATCACCTGTTAGACTGATGCTTTTCTTCTTCCCTTCAATGACTATTTTAACAAACACAGGATCATTCACACACCAAATGTTTGATTACTTTTGAAACTGTTTTGGCCCCAAAAGAAAAAATAAATGATTCAAATTTTCCATTTACTTGATTTAGTATTTTTTAGGAACCAGTTTTTCTTTGGACCCTGCAGTCTGCTCAGATGCTCAGAAGAAAGAATATCTTTAATAAGCAACGCATCTGTTAATTCAGCTTGTTGTAGACATTGTGAAACAGGAAACTGTTCCTGTTTCCATCTGCACACATGTTGATGCTGAGCGTCCAGTTTCTTCAGACTGTTGAACAGAGGTTCTTTGTCTCTTTCAGTTGTCAGTCTGGTTGAACCATTGTACAGTGTTTTGTTCTCCATGTACAAACCCTTCAAACAAAACACCATCTATTTGTAAAGAGGACTTTCTGAAGGCATCTAACACCATTCAGAAATAGAGCCGTCCTCTCAGCTGACTGTAAGGTCAGGCAGGTAATCTAAACAGTTTTTGGGTCATCGTAACTGTTAATCCAGTTATGAGGGATTCTCAGAGTTTCTTCTTACCAGATTCCTTCTCCGTAGAGCCATCACTCCTCTTGTAAGCCCGCTCCGGCTTGTGGCTTCTTAGCACTCGCTCCAGAAACCCCTGACCTTCCCTTCGACGTTCAACAGTAGTGGGGACCATCCTAAACAAATACAAATGCAAAAGGTTATCTGTCAGTCAGCTCTACTATCTAAACTATCAAGACAGCTTCTAACGCACAACAGCTTGCTGGTGATGTGACATGTACTGACTGACGCCATCATTCTGGACTGCTCACCACTGGTTGCTGCTGTCCTGGCGTCTGGACTGCAAAGAGGAGCCCTGGTGGTCTGGAGGACTGACCTCCTCTATCTGTGGGATGGAGGTGTGCGCTGAGGAAGAGAAGGAGCTGTGCGGGGAGGCCGGGGGCTGCATCTGCTGATGGGATTGGGGATGATGGGAGTCCTGGATGTAATGGGAGCTAGGCCGGGTGGGGGTGCCGCCCAGGGACGTGCTGCTCCCGACCGGCTCTGAGTCACGACTGCTGCACTGCTTCCTCTTGCGGTACTCCAGCAAAGACACCTGAAGCAGCAGAGGGAGGAGAAAAGCTATTAAACAGCTGCTGTTGATGGTCTGATCTGCAAGTGTGAGGTGCACGTTTAAACATTCAACTTCATGTCATTCACACTGATGCTGGGCCGCTGACTGAATCACATCATTCACCAAAACTGAGTGATGGCAGACTGCATGCACCACACCAGAGAGGACTCACCTGGAAACAGTTTACAGCTATTCAATGTGACAGAGAAAACAGAAACACATACCTTCATCACCACGGAAACTGCCTTTGACATGAAAATGACTGTTTTTGTTCCATTCCATGAACACACATATATAAAGGCTCAAATACAGCATACTGGAGATCACTGTGTGTGTTCTGTTAGTAACATACAGCATCGAAAGCTTTGACGAAAGAGCAGGCAACTTTGAATGCACCACGCAATGATGCAACCA
This sequence comes from Argyrosomus regius, assembly GCA_946959425.1. Taxonomy (NCBI): domain Eukaryota; kingdom Metazoa; phylum Chordata; class Actinopteri; family Sciaenidae; genus Argyrosomus; species Argyrosomus regius. Next base: position 908,119 of record OX336885.1, read on the forward strand.
CGCTGAAACAACAACGGCTACACAAACACTCGTATCAGCGTCCACAGAAGGTTTGAGCGCACGCACACACACGACATATACACACACCTCCACTATTAACAATGAGAATGAGAGCACTGATCCCAGCGTAATGTCGTCATGACACAGAAAAGGCTTGTGGGAAAAGAAAGGGGGGGGTATATGAAAGAGGCAGGGGAGCAGGGTGATGAGCACAGTCAGATACTGACATGGATGGCTCTTGACTCAATGTTTGCAATCGTGGAATATTACATACTGACTGCAGGACGCAGCCGTATCACGAGGACTATGAGTCAGGCTCTGAAATGACCACCAAGCACCAAATATCTATGTCATCTTCACTGGACACATTATTATGAGGGTCCTGACAGACAGGCGGCTTTCTGGAATTTTACCTGCCTCAGATTTACACTGTCGCCCATAAAGTTGGAATAATTTTGTTTTCAGACACGTTCCTCTTTTTATTCCTATTTATTTACATCAGGTTAATTATGGTTTCATTTTCACTGTGATATGTTTGGAGATTGATCAATGAAGTTTAGATACACTTTATCTATCAAGAATAAATCACACTGTCACAATCATTTCATGAGAAGAGGTCAAAATATTTTATTCCAACTTTATGGGTGTATATAGAGAGTATATATATACACACACATAATAGGACTGGCCACCACACACTTTTTCAGGTCAAACCAAAGTTTGGTATACTCGTATAGTTTTGGATCAACCGGTTCCAGTATCAAAACAGCCGTTAATTACAACCTGAGTTGTCTTTTAGTAGCTGTGGCCATCACTTCTATTGATGGGTTCATCAAAGTGGAAGTGCCCGTTGCAATGAAAATCCTGTGCAATGACACTTCAGGTGTATTCACTTTCACTTTTACTCTCACTTTAGATCATCTGTCTCGTCTAATGGCTTATTTACGACGTGTCTGATCATGTGATTGCTTGTGTGTCCTGTGCTATTGGATCCATCTTCAGTGATGATTCTTAAAATAAAATTCAAGTCAGAAAAAAACAGAGTTTATCTATCGACTTTTGTTCTGTTGTCTAGATGAGTCAACTCACCGAATTCTGACACTTCAAGCTAAATAAGATCAATCTGAATATAATCCAGTATGTGATTCTATACACACATTTTGACATTTATTGAAAAATATATCTTTTATTTTGACTGGTGAATATTAATCTGGGCCATAAATTCATGTTCACCTTCTTAGCCAGTGAGAATGTTAATAATGGACAATTAAGGAGGACTCATATTAATATCTTTATCTATCTAGAGGAGAAGGGTGTGAGGTGCTTCATGTGTTCATGTTTTAGAAAGCTCTCTGAAAATGTCATCAGTTCTGGGCCAACGTCACATTACAGGACTCTGATGGGACCAGCTGTATGAACATTCACTGGGTCAAGACTGATGAGTCATGTCACCCTGAGCGCCAGAACTTTCCCATAATGCCTTGTGATATAGCATGTTTTTTTGTTTGTTTTTTGCTGTAAAGCACACTGGTGAGCTTAGCCTTGCTTTTAGTAGCAGTGGAGAGACCGTTGATCAATTTGGAAAGAGCCAAGGATGAGATGAAAATCTGAGAGACACCATCATGAGAATTCATGAACCATCTGCCTCTTGTGTTGAAGGCGATGGATGAACATTCGCACACTTCGATGAGTTTGGCTGGAATGACATAACTTAAAACTCCTGCTCAAAACTATAGTGTTATAATTCAATGTAGGTTTGGAGGAGGAGGAGAAGGGGGCGGAGCTGTCGGAGCATGGGGTGGGTGTTGTATGCAGATGCAAAGAAACAATATTTACATGCACACTTCTAAAGATGTAGTTGTAGGGAGAATATTCACCATATTTTGTACTGGCTTGTATTCACTTCTTACAGCTATAGCCTGGTAATCTGGCTTCCCTGTCAGCAGACTAATGGTATGCTGGTTGGCCCTCTGCCTTGGAAGAAAAGTGGAAGAGAGACTTGGCAAAAAGTGTCAAGGAGCAGCGAGGAGGAGGGAGGGGACTGAGGGAGAGGAGGGGTTGGGGGGGAGGGAAGGGGGAGGAAGGGTCAAAGCTACAGAGTCGAAATCATTTCAGATATACACATAAAATGTTAAATATGTTGGTTTTTAAATGCCTGTCGCTTTTGGATTTGACCACCTGACACAAGGGAACCAACTGATATATTTACGACAAGTAAACACACAAAGCAGAGGGGAAAGCACATCATGAGGTTCAGCTTTTCAGTTTGCACATATCACAGTCACTCGTGCTCCAAAAGAACAGATGAAACTCTGTAGATCTACCTGAACTATCTGACCACAACACTTTTTTCACATTCATATCATTAAGATGTGCAGAACTTGCCTTCTTCTTTTGTGGTGGGTTGCTGGTGTGAGGAGGTGTGCCACTGTCCGGGTAGCCTCCCCCATAATGAGGCTCAGGGTACGGTGACATGGAGCCAGGGCCCACATCTCCGAGCAGCCCCTGGCCGCTTATGGAACTGTGGAAGGACTCTGCTGGGGAGAAGCCACCTTCTGACTGGGACAGGCGGCGGTCGGTGGCCACGGGGTTCCCCAGGTTTGCGTTGAGGGGGGAGCAGGTGTATATGAGGTTGAACTCTGTCCTGAAGGCCTGCTCCCTGTTTTGGGGGGTTAGGTCTGAGGAAGGACAGGACACTGGGTTTAGGGAACTGGTCCCTACAGATGATGGGCCCTGGGAATCGTGGCCTGTGGGGCCTCCGGAAAGGGTAAAGTCATCTGTGGTGACAGCCACAGGGCTCTCCAAGCTGGAGGGTTGGGACAGGTCTGGGAATTGAGGCCGAGGGACGTCAAAGTCTGTATGAAGACATGGCTGAAGGAGGAGAGACAGAGAGAAATGAGACATTTAAGATAAATTTAAGATATTATTATTGTTATATTATTATAATTCAAGTCAGTAGTTCGTATCATGAAAGTGCATTAGAAGAAGGGAGTGTACCTCAGGAGAGATGGACTCTGGCCGGTGAACAGGAGACGCCTCAGGGGATGATATGTTCTAGAGAGAAAGGCAAAGGCCATTAGGAACACACGTGTCCCAAATATATTTGGACAGTCTGCCCAGGTACATTACCGCCACATGAAGTTTCATTGGAGTGGTGGTGTGACAAAATGTTTCATCCAAAATGAAGATTTAATTATGTAAAGCACTTAAATCTTCATTTGCATACACACAGTAGTTTATCCTCAATGATTAACAATGTTCCCAAATATCATTTTGTATAATTACAAACACTAATATACTCTTGAGGAGGTTGAATTGACTGACTGAAATAAACACACACACTATACATCATACGGTCTGCCATTGGGTAGCAAAAATGATAGCATGATTAATGCAAACAAAAGAACTATGTGAGCTCTGACAGACAAGTGCCAGACAGTGTATTTGTGTACGCAGATGCTGATGGAGGGCCGCTTACTTCAAATTGCAGCGGTGTGTTGCAGCGGCTGGCAGGCAGTGAGGGCATGGGTGAGTAGGCCAGGCCGTTGGGCAGCAGGGGGGCACAGGGGTTGTGGAGCAGTGGGTGGAGGGAGTCCTCTGGGAGCGGTGGTGTGATGGGTGATAGCGGGCGAAGCAGGTGGTCCGAGGGTGCTGGTGTCGTCTCTGCCATGTACTTGGAGCGGCGCTTCTTAAACGGTGCAATGACGTCTGAAAATGTGAAGAAAAAATTGTAGTTGGAAAAACAAAAAAAGAGTTCATTTCTAATGACAGGAAATATAGAAACACATCACAGGACAACGCTCACAGCAGCTGTATTTTTAGTAATAGTACCACCCAGTTGCTTAGTTCTCTATAGTTCGTTCTTCTCTCAGCTTTGGTGATTTCAGAAAATGCAGCAGTAAATGAGTCATCCAGATGGAGGTGGGGAGGTACGTACCGCTGGACAGGGGATTGGGGGTGGATCTGCTACTGGTACTTTGCTGGGAGGACGTGGACTCCGTTCCATCCTCCACACTGGCTGAACAGCTCTCATCCTCCAGCTGCTTTATCCATCTCTGTATCAAGACAACAGTGATGTTGACTTGAAAACACAAAAGCTAAAAAAAACTGCACGGATTGCAAGACTAGACAAGCTTATTCATCACAATGTTCATTTAGGTTACCTCTGTGAGCAGTTTGGAGTTTAGAAAATATGTGAATTCACCAAGGATGACCACATTCAGATATATATTACATTCATGTACTCCATCTTTCTACAATACTCTGCTGCACCTCTCACCTTCTTGAAGCAGCCATAAGTGCCGTCCATTTGGAGCGGGCGGGGCCGGCGTCTCTCTGGGTTGAAGGGGGAGCCGAAGCGGACGTAGTGTCTGGGTGTGGTGCAGATGAGCGATGAATGGGAGAGGCCTGGCAGCATGTTGAGGGTGGTGGCCAGCACCGTGGGGTCAGTGGTTATCCGCAGTGGGCGTTCAACAGGCATCTCTTGGTGGACCTTCTCCCCTCCGGGGACCTTGTCGTTCAGCCACTCTGTCACCAGGTACTGAGAGCAAAGAGGGACATGAATGATCTGCGTTTGCATGAAACATACAAGACAATAAATATGATCAAGAAAGCTCGACCCAGAGTCTACGAACTCCACTGTCCTCTAACCTTCTTGGTCTTGGGGTAGCGCAGGTTGCCTCTATTTATGCAGTTCAGACCCTGGCCATCTCCATCTAGGAGATGACCCCCGAAACCACTCTCTCCGTGGCCATGTTCAGCACCATATGGACCCTGAGATCCCTCCTCGTCCAGGGCAGAACCCTGATCAGCTGATGACGGCGCCGCCGCCATCGCTGCGGCCGCTGCAGCTGCTGCTGCCTGCTGGGCGAGTGCTTGACGCTGCCGCCGGGCACGCTGGGACGAGCTTGACCGGTAGCGAGACATCCGACTTTTGGGCCGAGGCTTGGTCGGTCGTGCAGGTTTAGGGGGAGCGACTGGGGCAGGAAGGTTGGGTAATGAGGTCTTTTCTTCAACAGATGGAGCTTCCTGTAAAAGAATAGAGTCGATTAAATGGATTGAACGCCAACAAAAAAAGACAGAAGGATTCACAGTACAGATGAAACAACCTCATTTCTCTTACGGACCGTGACATAGGTGGTGCGTCGTGTACTAACCCCCACTCCAGTGTTGTGGGGGGTGGGGGTGTTCCCTGCAGGGTTTCCTGCCCCGTCCTCAGTTTCCCCACCTTCCTCCTTCACATCTGCTCCTCCAACTCTTCTCCGCCTCCTTTCCAGGCTGTTACATGTCTATAGGAGCAGGCAGAAACACAAGAGGGGAGTCAGAAAATGACCCGAAACATTTTGTCTTTTAAATTACTGATGTACTTGCCGTGCTGAATATTTAAAATCTCATACTTTTTTACTGGAGATGGCGATGCCATTTTCATCCACCTCTCCTTCCTCTCCGTCTTCCACCTTCAAGTCATCCAGCAGTCTCTCCTAACAGCACAGAAAGGCAGCACATGAGCAGAAGGTTCAATCTACGACTGATATCTCTGTTTAACCTTAGGGCTATTTATTTGAAATATTCCTGCAGACACACACCTCTGTGTCACTGGTCCCTGGCAATTCTTTGGCCTCCTGGTGCTGGTCCAGGGTCTGGTTGCTGTCTGCAAGGCAGCCCTCCAACTCTCTCCTCCGGGCTTTCCTCCGTCTGGTCTCGGCACCAACCAGAGGGGAGGGATGGGGCAGCGAGGGGGGACTCAGCAAGTTCTCCCTGGGGCTCAGGTTGTGCTTCTGCACCGGGCAGTTCTGGTTGCCCTTATGGCAGGCACAGTCCACTTTGTAATTACTGGCGGTTTTCAGAATGAGAGAGGAGAAAATTACACTGGAGAACATGTGACAGGATGTAGCAGCAACAGACTGAACACTTGATACCAACAGGGCTGCATGCAGATCTACTGTGTTTCCTGACAGGAACTGAACCAGTACCACACTTGTGATGGTATAGATGGTTGGACTTTTCTGTTTTCTAGTGGTCTGTTTAAAGGTGATCGAGGAGCAGTACTGACCAGCTATTGAACTCGTAGTCAAATCCAATGGTGACCTCAGCGTCCTTTGTGATTTGACTGACGGCATAGATACACAAATGGATCATGCCCTCAGCAATCATATGCCGGACCTGAGGACAGAGACACATGCATCGTAACTTTAAGAGACAGTGACCTGACAAAACTCAAAGCTTCACAGAAAGGAGACATAACCGTCAAGCACTGAGACAAAAATCTTGGTGGCTGACCTCAGCATTGGGTGTGCAGGACCTCCTGATAAAGCGTGCGTCATTTCCAAAGGTCCTTGCATCGACACACATCTCTACATCATTAAACTTTGAGTAGAACAGCACAAATGGGTAGGGTCTGAAAAAACATGATGACAATGGCATCAAAAAAAAAAAAAAAGTTTGTGAATGTCCGTGGACCCAAATACTGAATGTATATAGCACAGTATTAACACATACACTGTGGTCTCATACTTTTTGAAGAAGTGCCCGTTGACTTCAAACTGTTGTTTAAGCATGACCTTTCCCCGGTATTCGATGATGAGTGTGTCTGGTTCCAGGTTCTTGGCTGCTCGGAGGATCTTTCTGTGTTTCTGCACCCGTGTTACCCGCCCCAATTGGAGCTACACACACAAAATCACATAATACTTAATTTAATATTTGCAATGCAGGAAAATATAAAAGCCAACTTATGTCTGATGTGATTTTATATCAGTCAGTTAAATTGTTTATATTGCGTTATTACGGGCTTAATTATTATTGGCCAATTGCCGTTTCTATGCTGTATCCTTTGCATGTGCATGCATCGTGACATATAAGTTCAATTAATATACTGTGAGTTGGGATCAGGACTCTGGCTGACCTGCATCTGGGAGCCCAGCACTGTGTTGTTACAGGCCAGCACAGTGCGGTTGATGGTGTCCATGGCGTCGACTGAGGCTTGAATCTGTGTGGTGGAAGGAGGTGTTGTGGTGCCGCTCTCGGCCTTTGCAACACCGGTGCTGGCAGCACGGTGAAGCTGGAGGAGTGTTTGGACATCGGCGCTGTACTGGTTGGCCAGAGCCTCCTCATACTGGTCCGTCCACTGGCGGATCTTGCTCTCCCATCCCTCTGCTGTGTTCTCGTCCAACACGTTGGCCTCCGTTGTTGAGTTCTACGCAGAGGAAAAGAGAGCATGCTGGTTTTTATTCACAGAATAGAAAAAGCATGAGGATGATAGAACCGAGTAAAGCACAATTTAATATAAATGCCAGGTCAACTCCAATCTCACCTTCATCCTCATGGACTTCCTAGAACCCTCTCTGAAAGCCTGAAAAAAAGAGGAGTAGCCCATATTAAAACATGCAGCCACTATTCTCCAATGAAGAACAAAAATTACTTTGTTCAATCCATCAACTGATTTCACTTCTACTTCTCCACAGTTCGCACACCTTGATTTTCTTGCCCTTCGGGGTTCCACGGGCCTTCTCCGTACTCTTCTTCCTCTTTTTGGATTTGCTCCTTTTGACCCGGTTGACAGTAAGTTTGATGCTGGTGGGCGTGTGCTGGGTGGCAGTGTAGGAGATGGTGGAGGGCGACACCTCTTCATCCCCACTCTCAGTGGCACTGCTCTCTCCAGCTACAGAGATCATGGAGAAATGAATTCTTCATTTATGTTGCACTTCACAAAACTACTACAGGGAACACTATTTACCAGAAATGACAAAGACAATGTACCTGAGACATTTTCTGTTTTTCTGTGTTGGCCCTCTGCTCCTTTCCTCCTGTCGAGTCCCCTGCAACAAAAAAAAAGTCATAAAACACATCAACACATGACGTAACATGTTACAAACTTGAAACTTGAAATTGTTGTTACAAAGCTCAAAACAATGTTGAATCAAAAAACTGTACCAACAAACTGGTCGACAGACACAACTGCACAAGAAAAAAACAGTTGAACTGAGTTTCGGAAATGGCAGTAGATTCTGCTGGGCTAACATAATTGAGAAGAGTGTTGAAGTTTGATGAGTGGTCACAGTTTGATGTTTGGAGACAAACTGAAAAATATTTTATTGGATTTTTTAGCTGACAAATGGACAAAGGGAACAGGCGTGAAAACTCCACGCTGCATTCTGATCAATCACAGCTGCGGGGGGTTTACAATATGCTGCTCCAGGATCCAGACCGGGCAGGTTTTCTCATCTCTCACCTGCAGTTGTCACATTTGATGAGCAGGCGGTCCGGCGTCAGGCTGCAGTGACACCAGCTGGCTACAGCCCCGTCCTCCTCTGAGGAGCTGTCGCTGTCGGCTGAGTTGTCCTCAGTAGTTTCGTGATAGCGAGAGCTGCGTACCACGCCGTTGATATCCATGCGGGGAATGATGGTTTGGGAGAGCGGGGAGGCAGGTGGGGTGGGGGGAGGGGGCGCGCCATAGTTGTGATCCTGACAACACACAACGGAAGACTGTTGCATCTTCAAACAACGGGTGTTCAGGCAAAAAGGGAAACGGAAAATGGAGACGAATGAAAATGAGGGCAAAACAACAGGTATGTGAAACAGTACAGCTGTTAATAACGGAAGTAGTTTGTGGTTACAGAAAACTAATAGTAGGATAGACATTCATGTACTACCACCAATCCTTAGTTTTACTCTTACTGTTCTAGTATAACAGAATAAGGAACTTGAAAAGATTAGAAAACAAGAAGAGTCGGATAGATAAAACAGTTATTTTAGCTTTTAAAATAATTGTAGCCAACTTATCTTTGATTAATAGAGAGTCATTCTAATTTCATACAATAAGACATGCTATGATTAGAATTGATGATTAGAAAGGAAGTGTATGAACTCACAGCATATGGTAGTCCCCGATACCCATGACTCTGTGCGCTCCCACAGCTGTGGTTGTTATAGTTTTTCTCATTCACGGCAGGGCTTGCTTCAACTGACTCAGGGCTGGAAACGAACAAAAAACAGGATTTAAAAAGGGCTACAAATAAAAGAGGAAACTTATAAAACTCTACATACTTTTCCACTATGATTTTCCAGAGCTGTGACTGTAAACAACTGTTTAAATAAAAAGACGTCACTCAGTCACTAGATGGCACCAAGACCCTGAAGTTGCTCTCCAGCCTGAGAGAACAGCAATTTAGGAAATGGAATGTGGGCCGCCATTATGTTATGCAACTCCTTCTGCCCTTTAACTGAGGTCTGGCCAGACAGTGAACAACCTTGCCTTTCCCCCCAATCCTCCATTTCTGGTGCAAACTTAAATGTCAAAAGAATCAAAATGACAAAATGTTACATTTCAATTCCTAGATTTCGGATATCTCAGCGAATGCAGCGCATTTCTCGTGTGCTAACAATTCTCCTGGCTGAGTTTTGGAGGAAACTAAAGGGGGCCGTAAACAGGGGTGGATGGGAGAGAGACCAACTGCATTCCACATAACCTCAGTCACGTAAGCAGGCTTACCTACAGAGAAGTGGAAACTGTTCTTACTTAGGCTGTCTGTGGATGTTTCCTCAGACACTACTCTACACAGCCAGGCCCTAATGTGGTGATACGATACAAGTCTACCTCCCTTACACAGACAGAGGGCTGGATGAAACAGAATCAACAGTGTTGACAAAAACAAAAAAAAGAGGGAAGGTTGTCTCTCTGGACAGAAATGTGAAAATGCTTATAAACTAACTGAAACCTTTAGTAACAATTTGCTGTTTCATTCAATAGAGCATAATATATAGTTGCGCAGGCCAGTTACACACTGCACCCAGTGCGACTATTCAAACTATCACATAACAGGTAGTGATAGTTTCAAAGTAACAACAGCCTTGGTACATAAAACAAAAGTGAGGATGTTCTGCTCTCTGTGTTAAAGTGAGCGGGACATTGAATACACTGCAAATTTCTGAATTTGAAGTGGCTTTGATTGGGAAGACAAAAAGTAAGTAAGCAAGATTTTTGTGTATCGTCCAGCCCTATACTGGAGTCAGTGTTACATTGCTTCATTAGACGGTTTTGAGCTCATGTGCAACCAGCCTGACTGAAGCATCACATACTGTATTTCCTTTATTTCTGTGTGGTAAAGTTTAGTCTTTGGTGGACTGCACTTCCCATCTCTTCGGGTCTCTCCAGCAGACTTTGTGGAGAAGACAGAAAACTGCTGACAGGATATTGGAAGGAAGCATATTTATCACAACCCAAGGTGCTACAATTGTAGAGAAATGTGAACAAAGGGGAGTGTTCTGCAACGCTGCGTGGACATATGGTGTTGCTTTGGGCCAAAGAGTTGTACTACTCTGTTATCGATGTAATGATGGATTGAAACCTAACACCTATCACAACAATACTAATACATATTAGACATTTTAAAAAGGGAATAACTCAAAAACCACCAGAGGATACTGACACCAAACTTCCCAACATTCATTTCCACAGTTTTGGACATTATTTATGATGACATTTTTCCGACCAACCTGATTGCTAAGATCTGTGGCTGTGGCAACATCACCAAAACAGTGTTCATGATGGAAAATCTTTGGACATTCACACAGGCTGTTAACAAACACCCTGCTCAACCATATAATCTGCAGCTACACCTTCAACCATTTCTCATTGGTCGGACAGCTGCTGTTACTTTCATAATGACAAAAGGCATTTTAATCCTTTATTTTCAGAGGTGGGAGGGACATGTGCAGGATGAGTGATATTGATTGAGTGCTATACTGAGTGAGAAATAACATTGATAAAAATAATATTCAAATATATATTACACAACAAATGTATCTTTAATAAGTGTATGGTTTAATAGTCAGGACATCAAAACACCTTTACACAACTTTGAACTCAACCTAATGGAGGCTGCTTGTCCTTAACATGAACTTTATACTCAGCTCCAGACTATGTGACACAATGTCAAAGCAGCAGCATACATCACTACATCAGCCATGAGGATCAGAAGACAGAACAGCTGAGTGGATAAAGTTTATTTTGTATGTGCATATTTTATTATGGACTGCTAACTGTGCAAGCTCAATCATCGACTGATAATGTTACCAGCTGTCCATGACCCCACTTCAAATGGAAAAGCCGAGTTCTGACATGTTTTATGTTGCTTTAGTTTTCATTTTGTTGGTTAGCCTGTTGAACTTGGCTTTATCGGGTTGATGCTCCCCGATTTTGTGTGTGTGTGTGTGTGTGTAATATTACTGTGTTATACTTCATGTTTTTTTGATACAGCCGTAGCACTTTGTTAGACATGAAAACAAGAGAACACCTGAAATGTTCAGTTTAAAGCTTTGTTGCATTTAAAATTGAGAACTTGCAAAGTAGGTCAAAGGTCTGGTACAGATCAGGGATAATTCTATTCATTGCTTAGTTGTTTAGCTGGATCTGCATTAGCAGCTGCATTACATCAGCCGTTCAGCTGGTGCAGATGATCAGGTTAAACAGGATGTTTGTTTACAACCTGTGACACTGTTTAATTTGATCAATATTACTGCGTCTACATCAGCAAGTATGTTGGAGAGTGAAAACAAAAAGCAAACAGTACAAAACAACAAAAATCAGAGCCAGGATGTAAATGAACAGATCTGAAGATGAAGACACGGTTCGAGTTCCACCCAGCTGCTACTTACTCTGATCCAGCAGCCATATCTGAGTAAGACGTTTCAGGTGTGGTGACTCCCAGCGCGATTACTATGCTCATGACGTCCAGCACAGCGACGCGTGGGAGGGGGGGAAGAGGGGGGAGGAAGGGGAGGGGGAGGGGAGGGACAGGATGGGATGGGGGGGAGGAGGAGAGGTGAGGAGAGGAATCACAGGGTCCCAACTACAGCGACAGACCACTCCAGAGGTGGGGCGCCGCCGAGCCGTAGCCCACGGCTCACGGTCATGGGGGACCTGAGAAGAGAAGGCAACAGACAGAGAGTGTCAGTTCTACACACACACACACATACACACAGCCTGCTACATGACTCAGCGTGTCATGTGATATGATGGAAAAAAACCTCCCTGCCCACTCTGTCTTTAATTGCGTGATTGATGTCCTTGACAGCTAATATTCAGTTTCATCGTTATTTACATTTAACATATTCAGTTTAGTGGACAGTTGATTCAATTCATACAATTCTGAAGAAACACTGTGGTCAAAAAAAACAACCATTACATAAATCATGACGAAGCATGAGCAGTTGGTTTCATATGACCTTCCCTGCCAATATTTCATGGAGGGGAAAGCAGCCGTTCAACCTTTAAATATAAATGAAAATATATGAATATGAAGTAATAAAGCTGCATTTCATTTGATGCATGACAGGCTTTGTAGCTGCAGTGAGGGAAGAACCTTTACAGACCAGTCTCATTGCAGAGATTGTTACTGGTCAGAACCATGTTTTTACTGCTGTGACACACAGAACACTAAAAAAGCTAACTAGCTGTCTGCTGTTACCCCGGCGACCCAGTCTAATCATACTTTCTTTATGACATTTACTTGGTTGGTACATAAATCACGTTGCAGTTTGTGACTAAACTGTTGCGAAATGCAACATAAGTAACAGAGCAGCGTCATCACCAGGCCAGTTCGACAACAGTAGGTCACCTTGGAGAAGATTTATAGCCAATAGAAAGACAGATACTTTGTTTATTAAGGAAATTCACATCTGTTGCATACTACTTCATTAATTAAACACAATGCATTATTTGTTTTTAAATCCAAACTACTAGTACAACTAATGATTATTTTTATTGTTGATTAATCTGCAGATTATTTTCTAAATTAATCAATTAATAATTTACAATCGTTTTCTTTTGTCAGTCCAAAACTCAGAGATATTCAGTTTAATATGATGAACAGAAAAAAATGACTTGAGAGACTACAAACAAGATTTTCTGTCAAACAACTATTCGATTAGTCAACCAATCATTGCAGCTCTAGTTACTGGTCAGACACAAAGCAGTTACTGTACAGTTCATGAATATTAACACATGAGTGCCTGAAATGGAAGCACTCTGTGACATATAAACAACCCTTAACTGAAGGTCACAACAGCTGTCTCAGTTGAACATTGACAGAAGGTTGTCCAGTCCACATAACCCCACCACACTACACAGGGACACCGTCCTCACATGCCTAACGAAGGACCAAATTTGCTGACTCATGTTGACAATGCAGGCTTTTCTGTGAGGAGCAGTGGAGAGAATTCATCTGGCTGCATCGAAAATGAAAACTTGATATGTACATGATGTGATAGGCCTGTCTCTCATTCATACAGAGGCTCCCAGCATGGAGGAAAGGGAGGGGAGGCTATTCAAAGAGCAGAAAAACAACCAGGGGCTTCACAGCTCTGCTTACACAGAGCTGCCCATTAGGATGCACTAACAAAGAGAACCAGCAGGAGGCGCCTTCCTCCCAGACGCCTAGAGGGGTGAGTCATCGTACATGAGGCCCGACCCTCTTGTCATGTGACCACACACATACACACTCTCTGCTGAAACATTGACCCACACTCGCCTGCTCTAGCCGGCTCTCTCTTCCTCCCCGCCTGCTAACTCGCTCAGCCGCCCAGCCAGACGCAGAGCCAGAGACAGCGGCCACGGCGGTGAGAGGAGCAGGCCCTCTTGTGCTGCGTTCACACGCTGAGGAGAGGATTTGGCTTATAGCAAGGTCATCCCTCGGGCAAACACACGCAAATACGTTACCTCACAAACACCAGACTGATCAGATTAACCACAATTCACATCCAAAAAAATAAAACAGTAACGCCTCGCTTACACAACAAAAAATAAGCCTAACATTCAAACATCGGCTGGTTCATGAGTGGAGAGCCACGGCAACAGGATGCGTGACATTTCTGTAGTGGTCCCCTGGCTACAGCGACTGCTGCCCTCTCTCTCCAGCACCAAGGCAACCACAGCAAGGCTGGGGACTTCCAATAATGTCAAGGTCAGTTCAACCGTGCTCACTGTCAAATGGAGAATGTCAGTCCCATCCAGCTGGATACACACACACAAAAACAAACACACACTGGTAGGTAGCAACAACAAATGTCAGCTAGCTTTTGTTACAAAAAGCCGAACATGGTGCTACAACTCAAGTGGCCTCAATGAGATCAGAGACATACAGGTGAGGATACACAGCGACAGATGGTGGATGGTAGAGTTTGGTTGTTACTCTGTTCCTCTTCAAGCATGACTCGTGGAATACACTGAGAAGAGAACAGCATGGATGAGGGGCTTGAAGGGTTAACAAATGTATAACGTACTTAGACATGATGGCATGGAGTGGATCCAATGGTGCCCCATCAGAGCCTTTTCAAAAACCACTGGCTGTTCATTATCCCTGTGTATGATCGCTGCCTCACAAAAATAGCCACCTCGCTTCCTAACTCACAAAGGGAGTCACTATTTGGGCCTCTTCCAAAAGAACCAGACGGTGAACTAGGGAGGTAAATTCCATACGAAGAAGGAAAGCCTTTCTTTACCTCCCTCCCTCCTCCTCCTCCCCCACTGCCTCCCTCCCTTCCTTGTTCGTTCCTCTGGCCATGAATACCGGGCTCAAATTACCAGCAGGCTCAACAAAGTCTTTTCACTTCCACTAGAACAGAGGCCATTTTGGAGACAAGTCCAAGGGGGAGGGACATACACACAAAATGAACAGCAGAGGAGACCCTCTCTCTCTTATCATCCCTCACATAACTCCCTCTCCCCTCTTTTTTAGCACACTAGAGTTCCGACATTGTTAAGCACTGGCAGATGTGCATTGCAGTGTCCTAAAATAAGCTATTTGATTATCCTTTAATATCTAATAGTGTCTCTCTGGGGTACATTTCATTTCAAATCCACAATCACACCACATGCCACACCTTGTCTGAACAGAGCTCAGCACATCCATTCCAAGTTTTGGAAACATTAAATAACATACTGAGGGAACAAACATAGACATGTCATGCACTCCCAGATACAGTGCATTGAAGGAATAGCCCACCCCATGGACTCAATATTATATTTACAACTATGAATCACAGTGGATGGAATTAGGTCAACATGAAAACATATCATCTCTACATATGAATGGAATTCAGGAACACAATATAAAAACATAAAACTGTTGCCAGGGTGCTTTATCAATAGCAGCTCAGTGACAGAGAGGCAGAGAAGCTGCTGTAAAAAAAATTCACCACATCTGGGCTGCGTCAAAATTAATGACTTATTCCAGGATTTTCTTTCCAAAATATTATTCAATAATGTCCATAGCATGTACACTGCTTTTGGTAGAAATTTCACAATGCAATGTTTTGCCTTTACTGCTGAGATGACAGATGTGAAAATTACAGCTAAGTGATACAGTCTGAGATGGCACAAAATGCTGCTAATGATTCATAAGTGTGCAAAATTTCTATTTTACTATGCTTCTCAGAGTACCATATGGAGCACTGCATAACAACAAACTGACATTTTCAAGATCAGGATTCAAACTAGTGAACTGAAATTCTGACTAGCTCGTGGTCTTAACAAAATTTGAACAGGCAAGGCCCAAACTGTCACAGGCTAATTTAGCATTAGCTAATTAACGTCTGTGCTTTCATTAAGATACAGATTAAAAATACGGTGGGTGTGAAGGTGGGGATGGCAATGTCAACACGAGAAACATCTGGATTGACTGAATCAAATTCATGTGTATTTCTGTTTCCACCTCTTGGTCTATAAGTATCACCATGTTTTGTTTTCAGATACAGGTTAGCTACACTGGCTAGATGACGAGCAGCACAAAGTTCATTTATTTATCTGGGCAGATAAGCAGCTAATGGGAAAAAAACCTAAACGTGGTATTTTACAACACATTGGACAGCCGCAGTATAAGATCTTGGCACTGCATGCTTATTGGCTCAATTATGCTGATGAGATTTAGGCTTAAAAATGTTAGCACAGAAAATTTAAATATGTTGGTACTGAAGCAATTCGGTCAAACCAATGAAAGTATTGAAGTTTGGTACCCAGCCCTAAAGTTAGATTTGGAGAATGGGACTGGGAGGTACAAACAGTCAGTCAGAATCTCACAGCTACACTTTAAGTAGTAGCCAAGTTTAAAAAAAACAAAGGGACCTCTGAGATTTGGGGCTCTATGGTCATCAGTCACATATTATACAGCTATTAGTTTATTGCATCAGATGAAACTTACAATGCCACATATACACAACTGTGTGATTACCAAAGAATAATCTAAAATATTTAAGAATCACTGACATTTATTTTCCAGAGAACCAACAACTCCAAAAAAACAAAGCCAAAGCCACACAGAAATGAGTTTAAAAGAACAACAATGTTTTTGGCATGTACACGAGGAGCTCATTCACAGTGCGCTCACAGAGCAGTTGTGTCTCCAAAGGGAAACATCACAGTGATCTATGAAGAGGAACATGTCATTCAGTGGCTTCCATCAGTGGCTCAATGACCTTACTGGATATCTGGGCCTTAAGACAGATACTCTATACTATCATACATTCACCATGAATAGTTCAACATTTTGGAAAAATTCCCTTTATCTGCTTACTGATTAGATAAGAGGACCAACATGACTCTGATGTCTGTGTTAAAAAGGAAGTTACAGCCAACAATGGGTTAGCTTAGCTTAGCTTAGCTGAAACTAGGGGAAACAGCGAGCCTGACTGCATTCATTTGAACACTGGGTGATGTCAGCTCACTTAGCATGACTCATCATGAGAAGCAGTTTATCCTGCTTGCAAGCACTGAAAAAGAAATGTGTATTTAGAAACACACACACACACACACACTCTCTAATCAACTTGTATCCTAAAATACTCAGGAGAAAAGCCTGGGCCCCTTCCATGATATCTCCTCACTGTTAGACCTTAATAACTGACATATTTAACCATTTAGGTTTATTATTTCAGGACTTTATTATTTATCATATATTGTTGTAGCTCTACCTTCATTCAAAATCATTTGGTATTATTATGGTATTGTGTAACAACCTGTGAGAGAGTGGGAGCAGAGTTATTTTTCTTTGTTTTTGGTAATTATTTGTTAGTTGTTATGAAAAGAGGGAATGTACTTATACTTTGCATATTTTGTAGTTTGTATATTTCCTATTAATATAAAAATAAAACTCAACAGCTACATTACACTGAATTACAGTCTGTAAGTCAGCCCATCAGGTGATATCCTGATATATGGTCATTTTAAATGCAGCCCTGCACACACAAATTCAATAGAAATACCTGTAGTATATAACCAGCACCTACTGACCAAATAAGAACCATGTGATCACTAACTGTACATACTGTTACTAACATTGCAGTCTCTCTGTTGAAGTGTTCACTTCTTTCTTTCATGATAACACTGCCTTGTTTGTAAGTCTGAACTTATGAGACACAAAGAAAAAACAACAACAATGAAAATAGACTAAAATAAGACTTACATAAATAAAATTCACCTGCATTGTGCAGTGTTCATGCAGATTTTATTCAGTCATTACAATTGTGATCAAAATGTTTAATAATTAGCATAGCTTGTATCTTATTGGTTGATGCGAGAGTGACAGGGTCATGATTTTTTATTTAAACACACAGTAGAGGGTCATACATACACAGAGATGAACATATATAAAAAAAACTGGGGTATGAACAACATGTCCATGCTCGCACAGTGTCCACCTGTGCCTCGCCAAACCTCCACAACACATTCAGTCCAGTGAGATTACACCAGCCCCCTCAGTCTGCCCCCGCACACATGCTTGCTGTACAAGGCAGGATATGAATATCTGCCGTTCCCCAGCACTGCGCAGGTCGAGCTGCGCTCTGAGCTACAGCAGGAGGAAATTGAAGATGAAGAACAGGCAAATCAATAGGGCCTGGCTTTAAGACAAACGGGATATGTGGCCAGGGAGAAAGCTAGGCTCGTTGTAGATCTTATTTCACACTCACCCAAACACATTTACAATATCACACAAAGAGGTAAAAACACACACACACGAAAAGAAACATGTCGTTACAGACTAGCACATGGATTTTCTACTGAAAATTCAGCCACTCACTACTAGCCTGCTTCATGTGTCACTAATGGGAACATGCAGCTAAATAACAAGAATATTGTGAGATAATGTGAAAACGTGGCCTTCAGCACAGCTATTTATATACATATGTTGTTCATTCTAACATGATGAATGGCTCCATTGTCATGGTGACGTACCAGTCTAAGCACAACAGAAGAGAGAGAGAAAAAGACAAAAATAACAAGAAGTGCTAAAACCCACACAGTGCTATTACAACAGTGCTTCAATCACGATCTTATCCAAAGTGTGTTGTTGTCTTCCAGAAACTCTCAAGTAGGCTAAATAAAACAATTATGTGATGTAATGGGACAAACCATTTCTCACTACAGCAGCACAATCATAGGCCTTTACCAAAATTACAAAGCACGAGAGCTGCCTGAGACAGATATGGCTGCTGCAGAGCCAGCTGAAAACACTTCTGGAGCAAGCTGTGATCAGACTGAGGTACGGGCCAACTGTTCAGGCAACCGCACAAAAATATAACAAAGCTTAGTCTGCGCAGGCTGGAGATGGAGACGGAGATGGAGGAGGGGGGGTGTAAAGGAATGATGCAAACATCTGGCACCACAGTAATAAATGTGTACTATATTCCAAGGGGCCTGTGGCTGCATGTATCGTCACAAGATAATACCGTTATCCTGTGAGCGGTCGAGCGCCCTGGGGGCGAAGTATGGCCCGCCATTAACA
This sequence comes from Argyrosomus regius, assembly GCA_946959425.1. Lineage (NCBI taxonomy): Eukaryota > Metazoa > Chordata > Actinopteri > Sciaenidae > Argyrosomus > Argyrosomus regius. The sequence continues at coordinate 926,892 of OX336885.1, forward strand.
CAGCACATGTTCAGCTGCCTGAATGGACCGGGACCAGGCTGGGGATGAGTGATACACAATGGAGAACAAAGGCCAAGTAGGTGCTATAAGAGGGGTGGGGGAGAGAGAGCAGTCGACAGCAGGGCCAGCATGACACAAAATCAATCATCTGTTTCGGGGCAAACAAGCCAGCCACTGTCCGTCTGAGGCTCACTAACCTACAGGAGGAAAAAAGAAAGGGCTGAGCAAAATTACTGCTGCCTGTGTGAGCTTGACTACCTCTTTCTGTCCTGCTTCTGTTTCCTGTCCCTCTGAAGTCAAACAGAAAGCAGGCCGATTCCGAGGAATCAAATAACTATGATCATAAATACTGAACCAGGACAACAGCAGGCTTAAAAAGGAAATTAAACAAATGAGGCACTAAAGTCAAAACCTAACTTGAACTCTTTGTCTGTCTGCTGTGCATCTGATTGAGATTAACATGTTAAAGAGCTTTAGAGAGAAGGACACTCCGTCTTCACGGTGGCAGTATTTCCTGTGAGCCATGTCTACTCCCAAATGTGGGGAGGAATGTTTTCCAAGCGGTGGTCTAGCAGAGGCATGAAGCCCAAAACAGCCATCTTGTTGTTAGATAAGCTCATGCTCTGGCATAACATAAAGCAGAGACACCCTCCGTCTCTCACCACGTGATCTCACTGCATGACAAACACATTTACATGACATTTCCATTTCCTCTTTTGGCCGACTGAGAGCGACACGAGGGCTTGCCCTGGCTCCACCTCGCAACAACATTTACAGCACAACACAACTGGCCAATGCAAGATTGCAAGGTGTCACTCGAGGGGGAAAGAAACACAGGATTGGCAGCCATTTTGACCAGCTGTGGGGCTTTCACTGTCTCATTCTGACTGTTTAGTGTTCATGAAGTCAATACAACAAACCTAAAATGTATTGAGAAAGGCAACCAGAATTAAGGGCAAATTGTGTGTGTTGGGGGTGTATTTCAAGAAAACAACAGTAGCAGGAACATATCTAGGTTCAAAAGGTTCAAGAGCCAGTGCTCTATTTTAGGACCAAACCTGTTTTCAAAGCCTGAGTGAATGGCCAGAGCCTGTTTACAAAAAAGGAAAACTAAAAACACCCACCTCACTTTTCCCAACAGGAACCATTTGCTCGAGGTGATAGAGCAAGGCGCTTATGAACAGGAAAAACCTGGCACCAACCATTCGTTTCCCTTTTGTTTTTAGAACTGCTGCTGTGCATTACAAAACAGGGCAGCTGTGAGCGGGTTGGTGTCGAGTGGCTTGACTTTGGTGCAAAAGCTCCCTTGGTTGTTTTTCTTCTGCCCTGCTCCTTCCCTTATTTGCTCCCTATCCCTGCCTGACAACACCCTCTGAGCAAACACTCTTGGAAATGTGCTTGTGGATTTTGCAATCTTGGTTTCACCTCATACAAAGAATCTGGGTATTATAATTGACCATTATTTGGTCTCCTTTATTGCCCTGCTTCATTACATGAAAGAAAGAGACAGACAGGACCGAGGGAAAGGGTGGGAGAGGAAAAGAAGAGAGGAGGGTTAATGTGGTGGAGCCTAAAATGGCTGCCTGCAGTTCAAAAGGTGGAGACAGAAACTCTGAATATTAGTGAGCCTCTTTCCTGCTATACGCTCAGCCAAGTATCACAAGAACGTAAGACAGGCAGAGTGACAGTGAGAGAAAGAAAAGGAAATGAAGGACAAAACATAAGGCTGCAATACAACAAGAACAGGAGAGAGAGAGAGAGAGAGAGAGAGAGAGAGAGAGAGAGGAGAAACAGAGAGAGAGAGAGAGAAAGAAAGAGAGAGAAGAGAGAGAGAGAGAGAGAGAGAGAGAGAGAGAGAGAGATGATTACGTAGATTGCCTGCCTCACCCCCCTTTCAAGCCTTGTTTTTTTCCCCCAGCCTCCTCCTCCTCCATTATTCTCCCAAGAAGCATTGCTTCTCAGCACGAAACAGAATTAACCAGAACAGCCCTCTGCAACACTGCTCCCCCAGCGCCGAGGAAATGCTGCGCCCCATTGGAGCAGCTCCAGAGCTCCAGCACCAATAGGAATGCGCAGATGAGGCAGGCGTCAGAGCGACTTGTTTTTAACCCCGTTGTGCAAGACGGCAAGCCACACAACACACAGCAGCTGCAGAGGGGAAGCTACACAGAGGGGAAGGTAGACGGACTGGAGCTACATCTGTCTCCAAAATTCAGAAAGGAAAGGCACAACACATCCCAAGTCAGTCTGTCAAACAACAGAAGAAATCATGTCAAGTGATAAGAATATTTAAAAATCGACTTTGTTTTTTTTTTCCTATGCTAAAAAATAATAAGATCTATATAAGAGATATAGGTGTAACTAAACATTTTTATATAAGACTCCTGCCTTCATGAGAAAGAGAAACACTGTTTGCTAATGAAAAGCAGTGCAGTCAAACGACAAGACTAAATACACACGACTGCTTCTCACTTAAGTGAATTTAATCTTTCTGCTTCCACACTGGAGTAGAGACACAACACAGACTCAGTTGACTTGGTCACATAGGCACAACACACATGAAACCCTATTAACATATCAATAGCTACACCTGCCCTCTATGTAATGATACAGAGTGTCATCAGCATGTAAATGGAAAGCTAAAAGGACAGGGTTTTTCCCCCCATTCCTATTCCTCACAGCAACACCCCCTGCTCTCGCTCTCCCTCTCTTCTCTAAACGTCTGCACCAAGACAGAATCCTGTCTTCTTCTTTTGGAAATGGGCCAACATCCTGCTTCACTCCCTCTTGTAAAAGCACACACACATAAACCAGGATTTACTTTTTGTACGGTGCATGATCAGACTCACCAGAATGCAGAGCTCACCTATTCTGATAATGTTTTCAAGGGCATGTCACCCACCACATCCATTTCTTGTTTTGTACCTACTCTTTGAATGTGAATTAGACAGACACACTATTTCCTTAGTAAACAGAAAACTGGGCCAGGCTAACCTTGAATGTCTGCACATTCCTCAGATCTCCAACATTTCAGAGGCCCATATTGGGAAAGAAGGGTCCACATCCTGCAGATAGATCCACACATACAAGTACAGTGCTGCTCTTGGAAGGCAGTCCTCTTTCACCAATTGTCGTAACTCAACGCCCAAACACATGTATCTCACTCGAAAACACAATACAAAGCTGCTTGTAAGCCCTGGAAAACCAACATGGTGGGCCAGTTCACGGCAGAGCAGCGACAATGCGTCCGAGCGGTACATGGCATGCTTTCCCAGGGTGGCAGCTTGAGTTAAGAAGGCACGTCAGGGTCAGGGGGAGTGCTGGAGGGGCTCGTGTTTCCAATGATTCTAAGTGGCTAGGTTTGTAAGCTGCGGCCCACACAGTCTATTAAAAGATGTGAAACATATTCAGAGAATGTCAGTCGCAACCAATGAAAACAAGGCTCAGCACACTGCAACCTGGCTTCCAACAGGCATCGAGATCAATCCAGATACTTGGCGCTGGCTGAACAACCCCAGCAGGACATGGGTGTAATCTTTGTACTCATGAAGCAAGGTCGACAACAGCTCAGGGGAAGAGAGAAAAACAGTTACTTGAAGCCACACATACTTTTTCAAATCTAAAATGGATTTATTAACCATCAAACATGACTATGGCTGATTCATTCTGACACCAAATGCTGTGCTCTGCTAATATTTCCACACTGAGATTTAAAAAAAAAAAAGAAAAAAAAGAAAAAAGAGAGAGTAAGCTGGCTGAAGTATGACCACATAAATTTATGACACGTCAGACAAAAATATCACTGCAGGGAGGTAGTCACACATCCGGAGGCACATTCATTGACCTAACCACATTCGATAGAGCAAAATAACGTCTTCTGTGTTTGTGTGTGTGCTTGTGTGTCCACTGCTCCAGACTCCAGGCGCAGCACAATGCGAGCCTACGTGGTGCAGCTGAGTGGAGCACGGCTACTCAGGCGACGGTTAGGGCAGCCATTTGTGCTCGGGGAAACGCGGGGTCCTAATAAATAAATAAATAAATAAATAAAAAGCTCAGGAAAAAAAAATACAAACTACACGATGGGAAAGGCGCTATTTCATCACTCAGCCATTTCCCAGTATCGGTAGTTAGCTGCGGTTGCTGCTAGCTCACAGTTTTTTAGTGTATTATGTAAAATGATGATCAACTACACTGTGAAAATGACAGGGCACCGCTTGATCCTGAGACAGGATTCTGATTCATGAATTCAGCCCAACAGAGGTGTAGATGAACATGAAGAATATCCTCACAGCTAAGAAAAGACTGGGCACTGGGCTTTACAAACAGAGCAGCTACGACGTCTCCAACTTGGTCGAAACTTGTGATCGCTAACGTTCAGGCTCAACAATGCTACTCGCACTTTGAAATAAAAAATGGAGGCTAAAAAAGGAAACAAGAGCTCCCCTCGAAAATACCACCCATTTCTGTTAACCGCCACCGAGGCTGGGGGTTGGTAGGTGGGGGAGGTGAAGAACAGCAAGTCACTACCCAACAGATCTGGTTTTCTGATTGCTGGGTCCCACACACACACACACACACACGGGTGGGGGGGAATAACAAGCACAAATAGAGAAAACACAGCCGAGCTTTTAGCTCGATTCACACGACTGAGGAGCGAAGTTAGGAATGTTGCCAAAGACAAATGCATTGACATGATGTAGCCAAACACCACCGCGATGCAGACACCAGATTTCCATAAAACTAAACCTATTAGTCCCGAAATCCACAATAAACAATGTGCTCACTATACAAATACGTCTTCGGGTGTATACACAGCGAAGGGTTCAAAGTGTGTGTGCTATAAAGCACTGGTTCACAATAAGGACACAATCAACTGGAAAACATCCAAAAAGTTAGCTAAACGGCTAGTATAGCAATTGTTGCCTATGGCTCGTCTGCTAACCAACACAGCAGCTGGTTGCTCAGCTAACACGAATCGCCAATAAATGATCAAATTGCAAGTTGTGTCAGGGACAACTTTCCAAAAATTCGACAGTTTCGTGGTCCCAGAACAACATTTAACACGTTGCTGTCAAAAGAACAATGCGAAAAGGTTGCTGTTGGTTCTAATAAAACAAGTTTGCACATTTACCTTACGCGGTGTGATTGTGAACTTCCTAGCCCAATAGACGGGGTGCAGGTCTATTCAGCTCTCGATTGAACCCAATAACAAGTGTGCAACAAACTCGAATAAAGTATCTATACTGTGCTGCCGACGTTGTTTTGGCTGTGTAACGTTGTGTTATGTTAAGCCTCTGTAGAAACACACTATAGAAACTTGCTCAACAAAACAAGATTTGTGTAATAACGCTTTAAAACGACAGTCATTTCTAGCTTAGTTGGGATAAAACATGATTCATCTCATTGTTGATGTAACGTAAACGGTATAACGACAGCTAAGTGTTCATCCCTGCTATGAAAACTGAGAAAAACCTCTGAACTGAGGGCTGCATTAATGGACTAAACGTTACACAAGTCAAACTCCTGAAAACTTGCCGAATGTTACTGGGAGCTTTAAGGACATGGTTGCGTGAATTAATGTCATTATAACATTGGCTATTATATAATTAGTAATGTGGAGGATTCCCAGACTAACAAGCTAGCTATCAAAAACAACACGAGGAGCTGATCAAACAGCCATGGAAGATGAGTTCACACACAGCCAAGAGCAAGCACACAAGGCAGGCCATCAATATGGGGAGCTTTTTAAGCAGCCGAGCAAGGCGCTTCAAAGTGGAAACATAGTGAGAGCAACCAACTTGTTCTAATAAACTAAAGTGGACGCTAAGTAGTTAGCTAGCTAACTTGGTTAGCTTCATGGCTATGTTGGGTTGACTGAAAACATGGTCAGTACGTGACTGTTATTTATTTATGTTGCTACCTGCATTTATATGGGCTGATATTAACATTTAGCACAGATTTAAAGTACTTACCTAAAGAGGCATTCCAAACTTGTACAAGCGAGGCAAATTCAAGAAGAGTAGGAAGTCCTTAGAGTATCCCAACATCAAATCCAACCAGACCAGTAGGCCTGTAGGCCGGCCTCGGAGTCTCCTGTATCCTTTGCCCTTAAAAGTAGCTCCCTCTCCAGGGGTAGGAAACAAACTTCTCAGTGTCTCCCACGCATAGGCGGAAAGTTAAATTCCCTGTCCTGTTCAGGTGCACTGCATCCATTGAGTGTCTATTATAGATCCCCGGTGAATAAATCCATTTATTTTAGTGTATTGAATATTTACAGTCGCTTTTTATAATGGGGTATATGCTGCTGTATGTGATACAGGGCTCTGATTCTGTCTCGGGTCCTTACATTCGCCGAGGCGCCCATCCCCCTCCTCACCGGCATCGACCGCGGGTCCCAGCGAAACTGACACACAACCACGCCACGGGGTTTCCCTGGCGACCGTGCAGGGGCTCTCTCCTTGGGCGGCCCTTGCTGTGATGTCCCGCCTCTTGCCAATGATTCGACAGGAAGGTGTCACTCATGTTACACACGAGATATACATGTTAGTCTTTGGTAAATTACAACGTAGATTATTTTTTTTCCGTCAACTACGTAAAACGGGGCGGGCACTGTTTTGAGGAGGGGTGCGAAAATTCAGTTCCATTTTGATATGTGTGTACTGGCGGTGTACGAGCCGGAGAACGAGTGGCTGGATTCGGGAGACAATCTGACACCCAGCAGAGGATTTGTACTTCAAAGTTTCGGGAAATGCTCGTTATTAAATTCAAATGCCATGGAATTAATTTCAATTCGTTAGTGGGATTAATGTTTTTTATTTGAGGGTTACATTCATCAATCTAACGTGGAAGGAGCTCTCATACCAATACATAGTAGCAAGCGTTAGCTACACGGGGTCTCTGGGGCCCAGTTCCAGGGACACCAGAGGCAGGGTTAGCCCACTGGGTCAGCCCCACCTACCGGTATGTCAGATGAATGGAGTGTGAGGTGTCGCTCCGGTAGCATCTGGTAAGGGGTTGGACAGAGAAATTGACCAGTGCTCCTGGGCTGCATCTACTTATCTTATTACTGGTCCCTCCTACTTTTGTTTCCGCTGCCGAAACCAGCCTCTTCCCACAGAAAAATGATAAACACAACGAAAATACCTCCATCAGCAGCGGCTCAATAAAACTAACTGAAGCACGGAGTTGTACCGGAGGAACCGGCGAGCAAACCAACTTTTCCTGTGACGTTAGCAGTTACAGAAACAAAATTGAGACGCAGCCCTTATTTCTTTATTGCTAATTATTTCCCTGACCTGCCACACATAGAGGGTGTACGAGAGGTTATTTTAACATTAAAGTAAATAAAGGATACTTTTGAAATTGCGATATTTAGAAACAAATAGTGACGATAACGTAAGTGGTTTCATGTCATGTCATAAGACTTGGGGGGCGACTTTGATTGGCTGTGGTGATAAATGCCAACGTCATTTGTTGCAGAGGTCTGACGAGCGGTGAAATTAGACAGCAGAATAATAAAAAAAAAATGTGTCAATGCGGCTGTGGGGACATTAACATTTAGTGTCAGACTCCGGGCTTCATGAAGCACAGCTAGGAAACATGGTGGTGGTTGTCTAAATATGAGACACTTGCGAACGTGATGAGGATTTAGGCCGAACAAAGCAGCGATAATATAACGTCATTCTCCTTACTGACACTTACTTCTATGAGACTTCCCTCTCACATAACACACACTCAGAGGACGGTGTGTTCTGGAGCCACCATTACACATATGAATCAGAACACGCAGGTAAACTTCATTCGCCATAGGTGTCGAAAACCTTTTTAATAGCCGGCGAATGAGGTCAAGTTACAGCTCACGCTAGGTAATAGTGAGCTGACTTATGTTTATGTACGGGCTATACTTAAAATGTCACTAGTATGTACATATGGTTTATCAGTTTTCTGGAGGTAACGTCAAGTATCCGCCTCCCCGTCCCTTTCTTGTGCTCTTCCATGTTTGTTGGCCTTTATAAACACAACCAGAATCATTTCCGAGCACGTCACGGGGTTAATAATTTAAGGACAATATACAAGCCGGACAGCCATGCTAGGCAGTGGCCATATTTAACAATACTGCCATTGTTACTGCGGTGAAAAAGCAATGTCATATGGCCGGTCCAAACCACGCACTGCAACATGGCTGTGTTCAACCCTCCCCCACTCTGCTCTCACTGCCACAGCCCCAGCAGATCTCTCTTCATATGCACAGGCCTGTATGTTTCAGTGTGGAAGGTAAAAACACAATTCAAGCTGCTTGTTATTTAATCTGGAGCCATTTTAATCGTCTCCATAGTCTTGAAGCACTCACACAAATGACTGTATAACACAGGAGGTATCAAAGTGTGGACATGTTACTAAAATTGACACACCTTTGGGATTCCAATGGTCTGTTCAAATATACATTTCATATTGCATGCATGACACCGCCTTTTTTTTTAGGTTTCTGTTACAAATAAAATCTTTGACATGAAGCTAAGAATTGTGGGAGGGGCAGCCCATGGCCACAGATATTTGTTAGTGAGAACATAAACACACAACAGCTCACACATCATTCTGTGTATTAAGATTATTAGTGTGCAAGACTATCCACCAAGTCCCAAACACAATTGTCGTACACATGATCATCTCTGTCCAAGCTGGAACTTCATCACTGTAAACTATCATTAACAGGCAGTCAGTGTGCGTAAAGTTAGGCCTAGCACAAACCTTCACTACATGACATTTTGGCTCCACAGAACTTCTCGTCCACCATCAAAGTCTACCAACAAATCCAAAAACTGTAACTCATTTTCCACCTTTTGCATAAAGAAAAAAATACAATACAATAAAGTCCAGTAACTGTGCATACTGTTAAGGATGGCACACCACAGATTATACAGTATATGGCCCTAACAGGCATATGTATACAAAATATAGCCATTTATCAATAATAAGTAATGCTATTGAGTCTAAAGGAGAGGGATCTTTGGGAGGATATTTGCATACAGACACAAACTTATTTAAATGTCAAAAATGAGTGCTCACATATTATCAGTTAATAAGTTACCCTTCATTCAGGAGTAGTGGATCCAACAGGGAAATAGCACATCTGCTATGGGTGTCATTAATTACATTATGTTGTAGGCTACAGTACACAGCCCCTTGAATAAGCAGTTACAATATTGGTCAACCACAAAAAACAAAATAAAATAAAAACTTAATTTGACTTTGCCATATCTGAAAACTGGACAACAAACTAGATGGGTTTGAAAACTGATTAAGATTCTAATAAGACTCCTCTAAGTAGGTGGCCCGTTTAAAAAAGAGAAAGGTCACCAGAAAAAGACTGCCTTCATCTTGTTCTCCTGTGAAGAACCGGTCTCTCTCCCCTCCTGCTCTCAACGGCCGACCAAGCGGCGACAAAGAATGAAAGGGAAACAAATGGCTGAGAGTGTTTGTTTTCTGGTGTTGGGACATTCCCCCTGTTCTTTAGGTCTTTTTTAAAGATTGGTACACTCTTGCATGCCAAGACTCTCCCTGCCACTGGGAAATGCTGCCCTCTGCTGGTTGCACTGTGGCACTGCAGAGCCATGCCTCCCGGACAGTGGGTTTGAGCCCCTCAGAGCAGCTTCAGACTCCCAGTGACATTGTTCACCATCTCCTCCTCACCCATGATGGCCAGGACAGTGCGGGACCCAGCCTCCACCTGCCAAAGACAAGAGGGGTGGTGCTCAGATTTAAAATGTCTTCATGCCAAGACACTGTGCAACAGAGACAAAAAAATCAAATATGTTTGACCAAATATGATGTGAAAATATTTTGGGAATGACTACCGGAACCTCCAAAACACATTTACAGACAAACAACTTTGAATAAATGGTTTCTTTCTGTCACCTGGGTGAGCCCTGCATCCTGGACCAGGTAAGTGGGCAGGCTGAGACTCATGGCCAGGGCCTGCAGCTCCAGTAGATGAGCCACATTAGTGCCTTGGACCACCACCTTCTTGGCTCTGTATCAACACCACACACACACACACACACACACACACACACACACACACACACTTACTTACTTTTTCCATCATAAATGTTAATTAACTGTAGATGACTTGATCATTCAACAATGTTATAAATGCTGAGTGATTGTGCAAAGCAAACCATGAAAAACCAAGTGTGGAGTACTCCGCACAGGCAGTGGAGCAATGAGTGGAAAAGAAAACAACAGAAGCAGCACAGCCACCCTGATACAGCTGAAGGATTACACTTTCTTTTTAAATTCAAGAGACTACAGGTGAGGAGCGTTGAAGCAAACCCTCTAAACAATGACAGTACAGCACAGCGTGTGAACGCTGCAGGAACTGGAGCATTAATGGAGGAACACTGGATTTCTGCAGCACTACAACATGCTCGCTTCTCCCGATGATGAAATGAAAACTGATGTGAAAGATGTCAATATAGATTTAGTTATGGACACTAAAACCTTCCATCCATATTTTTTAACCATGAAATGGTAAAATCTTCAGTCAAATTTAAAGACACGTGCACTGTTGTTAATTCACTTCAACTTGAATGCTTTGCTTTAATTATTTCTTGTTAATATGAGGTCACTAAGAGTGATCCACATGACCTGAACATTAACTATATACGATACTGTGCTGGTCGTACCCGCCGTGGTCCCACTTCCAGGCCATCTCCCTCCAGCTGTTCTTCTCCTGTAGAGCCTGGTACAAACCCACAGCAGCGTGGCCAACCTGGGCTGCCACCTGAACAAACACAGCATTGAGTTCACACCTACACACCTGTACAGGTTTACACACTGAACCTGAGAAAAGAGAACTGCACAAACATGAATTGATTTTTCTATTAGAATGCAAACTTGACCTAAAAATAACATTTGTTGTTGTACTCCCACTCACAGCACAGAGCACTGGACTTGGTAGGTGTTAATGATGGGCAGACTAATGCAAATTAAAGTCAGGCTCTGTGAAATAACACAACAGACGGCAGCTTTACATCACTGTAAAACATGAGATCACAGGTATTAAACACAGGGGGGAGCTCAGCTCAAAAGCTTTTCCTTGATTTTCTTGTCAATGTGACAGCAAACCATGACTAAGCTGTTGTTAAATATTAGGTAAACATATTCTTTAGGATGGATTTACCTTTCCAACACCCATAGCAAGGTCCATGTTGACCACAAACACCATCTTGAACATGAGGTCATCGTCTCCCTCCTCCTGAGGGTCAGAGCAGACAAGAAGAGACACTGAGATTTGGCTTTGGACAAACTCCACAAGGTCTAATGTACCAAGGTGTACCTGTGGGGACTAAGGCTAGCTTATGGGCACCTCATTCTCCAGCTTGTTGAAGTAGTACATGGCCGCCTCCTCCGCAGACACGTTCCGAGTGTGCAAAAGTGCCTGAAAAGGTGAGAGTGACAATGAAAAAGATCAGAGAACAAAGTGGTGAATTATAGGACAGCAATGGCAGACTTCTGACTGACAAGTAATAAACTAAACAATACATTTATTCAACTGAAGCTCATCCTTCACAGCCGGCTCACTGAGGTTATTCACTGCAATAAATCAAACAAGTTCTTATCCTGAATATGAATGTAAAGCCTCGCTACGACCTGATTCAGGAGGCGTATCAAATCAAAATGCTGCAACCAGTCACACAGACTTACAATTGCTACCCAGTTATAATCTTCAAAAACCCACAGGTGTGTAACAGTTGATTTTGTACAACCAGCTAGGTGCCAGTGGAGTGTAAAGCATCTAAACAAGTCTGTTCAACTGTTTCATCATCTTATTGTTTCAGCTGAGTCAACCCTGGTGGAAACTAGGTGGAGGACACACAGCATAGACAATGTCTGGACATTACCTCAATATTCTACAGCTGTAAGAGTGTGCTATTAAAATAAATTTGAAAATCATTAAAATGAGGTGACATTCTCTATGTAGCAGCAGTGCAGTGTTGACATGATACAGTATGTATTACTGAAGGTCAGTGACGGGAACATTCACAACTTAAGATGATAGGTTCCACTGTCACACACCGAGTGTAATAAGTACTGTCTATACCACAGAAAAATGAAGCATTCCCAGTTAGAACCATCACTGGATGTTGATGGAAATGTGTCCTGTATCAGCCCCACCTGTTTGGCCGCCTCCTCTGGGATGTCCAGCTCTCTGAGCTGCTGCAGGAACACAGGGTTGACGTCCTGAGAGCCGGAGTCTGGGCCTGACTGCTCTGATGGCTCCATCCTTGACTGCAATCAGAGAAAACAGCAGCAGTGAACAGCCTGCACAGCACAAATCACACCCAACACCACTGTCTACTAGATGAACCACATTATATTCAAAATGATGAATATATCTCAGGTCCACTATACATATATAGGCGGTGGATGTCTTATTAGCACAGACACAACACGGTAATACAATAAACTGAGGCGTTAACTGAATTTTTCCTCGAGTCATCTACGGATCATCAGTCTCCGTGTGTTTGAACCTAACTGAGCTGTGAAGCGTCGTTAACGTACGCATCCAAACAAGGCCGTGCTCAACATTCAATGAAATGTGATTTTCATTGAATTTTTTATTATCAATCTAAGGTTTTGATGAGAACGAAACAATAACCCTATCCTAACAACACGTAACAAAACACGTCATGTGTTAGACAGCTGTCCACAGACAGCGTTTATCTGAGTTAGCTCACCGCTAGTTCTACGCAGCTGACAGTTGTTAGCTCAAACACGCTAACGTTAGCCTCCATTCAAATTAGCATCGACAACAATGCAGCTAGCGTTAGCAAAGTTAGCTTTTGTTTAGACTGTAGAGCTATCCCAGTAAGAACACGTCTCACACATTACACTGAGATGCTTAACGTTAATAATATGTTGATGGTTAATTAAAGTAACATTTCTAGTTCAATAGCTGCCATTAAAACGGTAACTAATGCTAGCCTTAGCATTAGCCGCTACAATGGACCGGGCTACCTTCAGTCTGTCTGTACGTTACTTACCTGTTTAGCGCAGCTAGCTCGACAGAAGAAACAACAACAGCGACTTCCCCGCGTTTTCTACACGTCTTCAATGTTCACCTGCGACCGAATAATTTCTGTTTGAATGATGAGTTACATTCAGTGAGAGTCCAGACTGCACTGTGTTCAGCGTTACTCCATTTTGGACCCGTCCGTTTGTTGGCACACGATGCTGCTTCTGGTCGAATCAGACTCAGTGTTGGTGGTGTTACAGATTTTCTGGTGATATTAATAATGTGGTACTAATAAATGCGCGTGCACACAGTAGATGTAACATATTCGCCACTTCATAAACGTAAATATGTCGGCTGGTGAACAATAAGCTGTGTTTAATAACTCGTTATCACATGATGATGATGATGATGATGATGATATCACCCTTCCTAAGGATGTACTGTACTTCATCTCTCCCTTTATCCCACGTCACAATAAACCATGTACGGGCCAGTTACAAACTATAAGATACAGATTTGTTACTTATTAAGTCGGTAAGACAACTGACACCATCAGAGGCATCCTGTCCATTATTCCATACACTCAATCACATATGGACATCTTGTATATCAATGTTATGTTTGTGGAAGAAAAAGAATGACTCATCATTTTAAGAATACTTTATTACATCAGCATGTGTGAGAAGTTACACTTTCTCTTATTAAACAGGTTAAATCACTACAGTTACATTTGAAATCAGTATGTACAATGATATTAACACACAAAATAAGAGACATCCTTAAAAACTGCTCTTTGCAGAGCCTGCTCTACATTGCCAAATTTATACAGCCTAATAACAGTTAAAGTTTTCCCTCAGATGGCTTTGTCTTCATCATCACTGAGCTTTCACCTCCCATCTGACCCGACAGTGTACGACAGAACAAACCACGCGTTCATGTGACTCATTAGTTGCTTGTGTGTGTTTGTGTGTGTGTGTTAAGCCCTACATCGAGACATGCTGAGCCTGGATGGACCTGGGAATGACACACTTTAGGCTCAACTGACACACACACATGAACACTGCTCAAGGGGGGACAGACACAAGACAGTTTGAATCCTTTTCACTGTGACTGATGTCTGGTGGGCATGGCTGGGTATCGAACATTATGACTTTTTAAGTGGAGACTAACCTGTGTCTGTAGCACATTAACAAACAGTTTAAGCACAGAAGCTAGCAGATTCTCAGTCGTGCCTTCTTATAGATATTACGTGATGTTGAAAATGTGTATATATTCTGCAAAGTAAGATACTGAACAGCTGAATTAGTTTGGTACTCAAACTTTTGGTAGAGGTGTTGTGTCAAATTCTGTTTCACTGATGATTTGTGTTTCTTGATGTTCACCTGAGCCCGACCAGTTATCTCTGGAATAACCCCGTCCTCAATATTAACCTGAATAAAACGCCAACCCCAAACAGAAAGGCAGTGCTGTTGGAAACACAATTTAAAAGGTCCAGTGTGGAGGATTTAGTGGGATCTAGTGTTGCTCATTGCACCCCCTCGCTTCACCATGCCCTTCCTAGCAACTCCAGTGGTGAAAAACCTGAAAGTTCCTTTTTAGAGTCAGTTTAGTTTGTCTGTTCTGGGCTACTGTAGAAACATGACAGTTCAACATGGTGGTGATGATACTAAGGTAACAAACAGAATGATTCTTATTTTTAGGTGATTATACACTGATGAAAACATAGTTATGAAAAATATATTCTGTAAATAGAGCCTCCTAAATGTGACACACTGGACCTTTAAGAGGGGAAACAGAGTTTGACATATTATTGACATCAAAGTTGAACCACACCCAGCCCCACTGACTCCTCAGAAGCCGCCTCAGTCTTTGTCATTTAAATAAGAAGAACATCAGCAGATATTATCTCATGTACAGAAGGTCTCTGTGCTCCGACTGAAAGCAGAACACTATGACGAGATCAAACATACCTACTGAACCAGTAGTAGTATAATCAATACATAACCTGCATCAACTGACAGAACAAAACGCCACACAGATGGACAGCACATGAAGCAGTGCCACAGTGTTCGATACAAAAACTGGATATTAACCACTGCGTCAATACCGACACATTTCAACACGTACCGTTACATCGGCCCGCAGTGGAACAACGTGACCCATGATTTAAAACATTGTTCAAAATCTAAAAGGAATGTTAAAATATACAAAAAGAGAAACAGGACTGACTCACACAAGAAAACACTGCGGTGCAGACTAACTTCATTAATATGAGTTTGTTTATGGAAGGAGTTTGTTTGTCCTCTAACATCTTTCCAGTGACTTGTACACTACACACACATCCACATGAAGAAATATAAAAGCAAGAATCTAAAAACTGTCACTCAGTCGCAGTTTAAGTACCTTAAAATGCTCCTACGAGCACGTTCTCATTTCCAATCTCACACAGAGGAAAGAAAATTATGAATAGAAAAGTCTGAAATGTCCGTATGTTTGGTGTGTGTGTGTGTGTGTTGCATACTGTTGCAGCAGGTGTTACACTGTATATGTGCATGAGGGCAGAGTGCTGCTGTACTGGTAGTTGTAGCTGGTTGAAATGTGCACAGTAGTGTTGGTGTATGGTCAACAACATGACAGAGGAAATGAACAGAGTGTTGGATGCAGCACAGCAGGCTGAGGTAGAGAGTGGCAGTGACTTGTTAGACTCTCAGCAGTTAGCTTGAAGTGAAGAGGATAAACAATGCTGTGACCATTCTACTTAAAGTGAATACTGCTGACTGTAACATCGAAAAGATAAGAACCAGTTACTTCAATACTTTATACTAGAAATGTGAAAATACATGTAGATTGACAACCAGGGCAAAATGGATAACTGTACACACACACACACACACACACACAAAGAAATAAGTTCTGACCGTACAGCAGCGACAAACACACAAGGCATAAGAGGTACCACTTCATAAAATTCACTCCAGAGGGAAAACAGCGACATAAAACCCCCCTGTAGTCTCTTCTATCAGATCAGATGAGCTGACTGTGTCTGAAGTCCAGCACGTATTCTGTAAAGAGAAAACTCTTTTTCCTCCAAATGTCTCTTCATTAGGTTTTGGGAGGGGCAGCAGGCCTGACTGCTGACTCTTTGTCCAGGTTTGTCTGGGCTCCATGTGCTGTCCTGCTCCTGCACAGAGCTCAGGGCTTCAGAGTTTCACCATGCATCCTGAATCTTCTCATCATTATTGTCCTTATTCATCTGTCTTGTTGCTGTCCTGGTCTTCAGTTCAACCCTGCAGGACGCAAGTCTCTTTATCCCCCTCCCACTCTGCGTGCCACGGCTTTGGTGGGTGTTTCCTCTGTCACAAGTCAGTGACTTTGTTCTCCACGGCGGCTGCGATCTGCTGCAGCCTGTAGCCGAGCTGCATCTTCTGGGCCGTGGTGTCCTCCTCCAGCGCCGTGATGATCTGATGAGAAGAAGACGGCACAGAGACAGATGGAGAGACGGGCGGAAAGAGAGATGACAGAGACACAAAGAAGAGTTATTGTTGCTGAAATTGATAAAAACGTGTGCTTCCTTGAATTGTTTTACCCTTCAGCATCCAAGTTACAGAGTGAGGTTGGGCATAGTTTTAATGAAAGGAAGATTTGATGAAGATGATGTGTTTGAAGTCTCATAAATATAAACATATTACAAGTACACAAGTCACAACAGTTATGAATACATTCATCTTGGTTGTGAAAATCTGACAACTTCATCATGGTCGGCAACAGTGGAGCTGCTCCCACTGTGACTCTACTGTGACAACATCAGCAATGATTGGCAGCCTAGAGTCCCGATCTTAAAAATAAACAGTAATGTTAATGCAGGCCGCTCCACATCACACCCTAACTATAAGCTCTATCAAAAAGGAAAGTCTTAAGTTTACTCTTAAAAGTGTTGACTGTGTCTGCCTCCCAAACCCAAAATGGTAGTTTGTTCC
Source organism: Argyrosomus regius (assembly GCA_946959425.1). Taxonomy (NCBI): domain Eukaryota; kingdom Metazoa; phylum Chordata; class Actinopteri; family Sciaenidae; genus Argyrosomus; species Argyrosomus regius. The sequence goes on from OX336885.1 coordinate 943,887, forward strand.
ACAGAAGAGGAGCTTGATAGCTGAAAGCTCTGGCTCCCAATCTACTTTTGGAAACTATAGGAACCACAAGGAACCCAGCATTCTGAGAGCACAGTGTTCTAGAGGGGTAGTAAGGTATTATGAGCTCTTTTAGATATGATGGTGCCTGACCATGAAGAGCTTTGTATGTGGGGAGAAGAATTTTAAATTCTATTCTAGATTTAACAGGTAGCCAATGCAAGGAAGCCAAAATGGGAGAGATGTGATCTCTGATCTTGGTTCCTGTCAGAACACGTGCAGCAGCATTCTGAATTAGCTGCAAAGTCCTAAGAGACTTATTGGAGCAGCCTGATAACAAAGACTTACAATAGTCCAGCCTAGAAGTAACAAATGCGTGGACTAGTTTTTCTGCATCCGCTTGAGATACAATGCGTCTGATTTTGGCGATGTTATGTAAGTGGAAGAAAGCAGTCCTTAAGCAGTCGATGATGTATCGTGTATAATGTGTTGTGTGTATTTCATCTGTTTTCTAAATGTTGTATGTGTTGTCAGGTTGATGAAGATTTTCTTAATGTGTTTGTGTTTTGTCTATTTGCATGTATTTTCTTAATTTGCAGTGCATTGAGTTTGCATCTTTGTGGAGAAGGACTTATACTGCAACAGGATAATGAGCCCAAACACACACCAGACTTTCCTGAGCTGACCTCAAAGGCTTGAGGGTTCTGTGGAGAACAGGAGGCTCTTTGGAACTTTGTCAAATCATGCTGGGATAACATAAGTCATCAGGTGGACTCCATGTTATTGCATGCCATGAGTAACGTGGGCCAATACGGACAAAGATAGGAAGAAGATATTCTGAAAATCATGGACATTCAGTCTCAGACTTCTGGACCCACTGACCTCCTGAATTTACTGGAAACACAAATTAGTTCTCAAAGCAAGCAAACACCAAAAGACGCTGTGCAGATCGTCACATCTTTATATTGTGCCATGGTTCAGCGTGGCGTCAGACTGACGGGTAAACACACCTGGTCGTAGTATTTGTTGATGTACTTGTACAGCTCGTGCAGTGCGACCAGGTAGTTGAGCTCTCCAGAGTAGTTCTGAAACACAAAGCATCAGATGAGTGAACCTCAGCGTCAGTGTCCTCTGTGTGTCTGTACTGTGAGCTCTGAGCTGTGTCTGCACTCACCCTGGACAGTTCAGCCAGAGCAGAGTTCATCTCCTGGTCACTGGCTGAGATGGTCTGTCTGATGTCAGCATAGTACCTGAAACAATGAGAGTCAGGATCAACTTCACACTGAGATTAGAGACCGCATCAATGCTCTCTGTTCTCCTACCGCACAGTAAGGTCTGCTTCTAAAGGGTCAGATTTTAAAGACCTTGGACATGGAGTGCTGCAACACGTGTCATGTATCTATCATAAACTAAACTCCCAGAAATATTTGCCTACATCAGTGACGGATAGAAATGCTAGACTGGACTGTTACTGCTGCTTTGAAAAAAACAAAATTATCAGTACAGACATTTGAAATTTCATAACAGAGATTATTTGATAAATATAAGACAGGACATCTCATTGGTTCATTGGTACCTGGCACACAGACTGGCAGTCCTGACTGGAAATACTGAAAAGTATTCACTGGCCTCAGGGCTTTTTTGATATTTCTTACCTCAAACTATCATTAGCAAGAGCCTATGATGCACAAACAGCATTTTAATGTGGACAAAATTGATATTTAAATTAAGTCTGTGTACGTACTACTATTGTTTCTGATACAATCATTACATTTTATTTATGATGCAGAGATCACTCTTTTGTTTTGCTCAGACATCATATTTGGTGTGAAATCAAAGTTTGAGCCCACCTTTCTACCATCTGCTTGTAGCGTGGGATGTCTCTGGCATACAGGAGCTTGTTGATGGGAGAGTCCTGCTCAGGAACAAAAGAGAAGAAGGGACAGCTTCAGCTCCGTTTGTGACTGACGCCACCTTATACTTTACAGCCTCATCTGTTCTTGTATCTGAAAAACCTTTCAACCTGTTCAATGTCAGTTATGACTGGACAAAAACATCTGACTGAAAACCACAAGAAACTATTCAACATTTAAAAATACATATATAATGGACTTTAAATCAGTCCTCTCTTTTATTCTACATGCTGCCTCACCCGCCCCAGCTTGTGCTCAGCGATGGTGCAGGAGTCCATGAAGGTCTGCGAGATGACAGAGAGCACGGCGTCCACGTGGTCCGACGCCTGGACGTCAAAGATGAACTGAGGGTTCTTCACAATGTTGATCCAGAAACGCAGAGGCAGACTGGAGAAACAGAGGAGACGCTACAATTATAACAACCGACCTGCAGCTGCTTTATATTCCAGGTCTCTTAATGCTCTGGTCTACACTGTACCTGTTGGTCTTCCAGATGTGTATCGTCTCTGGGTCAGAGATGCCGTGTTGTCCCGCCTGGTCGTCCAGCAGGTCAAAGAAGTATTTGACAGCTAGTGGGACGGGACGACTGGTGCTGAGGATCACTGTGAACAGATCGTCCACGAACTTCTGCAGCGTCCCCTAGAGGACAAGGAGGAGGAAGAAGGAGAGTCAAAGTGATTCCCATGTGAATTATCATGAACCAAATTCATACAGCTGAACATTTTCAAACTTTATGAAGTATTCTAAAAAGAAACACCAGTTTGACAGCTGTATGGAAAGTCTGCTTGTGTGTGTGTGTGTGTGTGTGTGTGTGTGTGTGTGTTTACCTTCATGGACAGCAGGCGGGTCAGGTAGATCTCTGGGATGGCCTTGGCCCTCTCTCTCTCCCTCAGGCTCCCTCTGCGGTGTTTGGGCAGCTCGGGCTCTTCGCTGGCTTTCACCAGATGCCACAGCCTCACTCCGCCTTCATCTGCGTCCTCCAGCATCGGAGTCTCTGCACAGTGTTTCAGTGTTTCACAGCTTTATTTGGCAGAACGCTTCAGCGTCACACAAACATGAGCTCATCATCAACATGTTTCACTTGTCAGAAACAATGGTGCAAATTTGGAGATTGACTGACTATAAAAACACTACTTTCAGCTTGTTGTAGCTTTGAGGTTTGAAAAGACTCTGCACCATCATGTTTCCTTTAATGACATGCTGAGTCATTGCTGCTGCCTTGGTTTGCTTTACAAATGATAGAACAGAGTGGTTTGATAACAACAGACAGTTTGATCACCACGAGGAGAAACTATTTGTCACTACAACAACATGTTCACTCACTCTCTCCTGCCACGTAGTCGTGGTTGTCATGGTGAATGTGTTTGCTGTGGCGGGGGACCAGAGCGACTGTGGCACCATCCGGGACCTGACGAAAAACACAGAACACACGCGTTATCAGACCACTTTTTGACGTTTAGTGAGTAAAACATGTTGGACTGGTTTGAACACGGACCTTGTAGTGCTGCAGTGTGTTGAGGCGTTTCCAGTTGCCCTGAACCACAGACGTCAAGTCCTCGTCTGACAGGATGAGGTGACCGGCAACACCAGACCTCCACTCTGAATGAGAGACACCAGACACACAGTCAGCACAGTGTGGTCACAGTGTGTGTGTCTTTGTATGGTGGGACTTTTTGTCTGTTTTAATCTCGTATGAAGTGTTGGTGCCTTGACAAAACAGATGGAGTTCCTTTGTGAATAATTTACAATAGATCACACCATCACACGTGTTCCAGTATTTACTGGTGTCATTTTATCACTGTGATGAAATAATAAAAAAGAAGTTGTCTTGTATTTGCTGTTGTTGTGCTGTAGGGGGCACCACAGCTCAATAAATGTAGGAGAAACCCTTCTAAGCCTAGCACACCGCTCCATAATGTGTCTCACTGTACTGTTACTGCAGATATCAGTGTGAACAATAGCAGTGCTGGTTGCATGGATTTCATCTGTGAATCATCTGCTCTGAGCGTCAGCTGTGTCATTATATGGATTCTCACCCAGATCCAACGAGTCGGCGTGGGGTCGGTGGGAGAAGGAGGTGCCCTTGTACACCTGATCCAGCAGCTTCTCTTTCACCTGTGTGATGGTGTCACAGTCCAGCACTTTGGAGGGCAGCGGCTGGGTCTCGTTCACCCCTCCACCCTGCACCAAAACATTCAGAGTCTGCAGGAAGAAGAAAAACAAAACAAGGGCAGTGAGAGGATCAAAGAGGGGATTTTGGAATAAATACAACTCCCTGAAGGTCACAGTGGAAACTCTGGCATTCCTTAATTAGAAACAAACATCATTTTGTTGAGAAGTCTCCTCACCAGCGTCTTGTACTCCACGTCCTCTCGCAGCAGGCGGTTGTCATTGAGGGTGTACTTGGCCTTGCCGGTCACAGCGTCCACTGGTCCTTTATCTACCTGGTGCTTTATGGCCCTGAACAGCATGTAGAGAGACTCCCCCGCTGAGTCCTGCACACACACACACATGCACACACACACTCAATGAAGTCAATTAGTACTAGCCTAACACACTCTGCAGAGAGAACGAGGGCTCAAATGACTCAGACACAAAGACATTCATCAAACCCTTTAAATCAGTGACTTGCTCCTTTGTTGAGGCTGAAAAGTTTGAAAATCAAACTGGACTTTTATCAGAAATTCTTTAAATATTTGCTCAAGCTTGCAGCAGGAGGGATCGACTTTCTAGAAAGAGTCTGTGTCACTTGTGTCTGTAGACTTTTGGTGTGAAATCTGATCTATTAAGAAAACAGTCACAAAAAGAAGTTACTGGAACGTGTTGTTTGAGCAGTGCATTTGGGGACTTGAAGTGTTTTATTCGTGGACTTTCCCCTCGTCCGTTTTATTAGCATGTCCCAGGAAACCTTCTAAATCCTGTAAAATGTTACTCATTAAAAAGCACACTTCTGCTGGTCCTAACAGTTTTCCAGTTATAGCAGAAACTCGCTGACTGACCCTGAGGAAAGCGTAGAGGCAGATGGACATCCAGTTAGTCAGCAGCTTCTCCACCACCGTCTCTGTTCTGCAGAGGAAACACAGAGTTTGAATCACTGCCAAACATCTTTAAAACACCTTCAACCTGGAAGCACACTCTCACTCTTCTCCTTCTTACCGTCGCAGCATCAGTTTGGGGTTCTTGGCCACGTACTGCTCCACCAGGTCATTGAGGAGAGTTTTGAGGATGTCAGTGAAGTACTCCAGTTTGCCGTGCAGCGCCACCGTCAGCAGCGACGCCACGTAGGCTCGGTCTCTGGGAGAGAAAGTGCGCTGGCTCTCCAGAGTGTGAATGAACTGCGGGGAAGAAAAAGAGTGGAAAATCATCCCTCTGCTCAAAACCTTCAGGCCTCTCTCTCTCTGCTTATGACTCTGATGGTGATGAGGACTACCTTTGTGAGGAAGAGTTTGCTGTTGAGCAGGTTGGACAGCTGCACCAGGCCCTGCTCCACCGTCTGCCGCCGACACTCCTGAACGTCCAGGTCTCGCCTCAGCGGAGACTCCCGATGGCCGGGGAAGAAAATGCGCTCAGCGTACATCCGATAGTCAAGGAAGGGGATGCCGGAGCCCACCAGGTCACTCGACATGTCCATCATCTCTGTCATCAGGTCTGAGACAGGGTGGAGGAGGAGGAAAGGTGAGAGGTCATGTGGTGTTGCTACAACCTCTTTTGTCTCCAACCTTCAGTACAGATTATATTCAAAGTGCATGCTGGGAGTGTTGGGAGGTAGGAGCTGGTAAATATTGACACTGGACAGTGTTGGCAGACTAAATTTAACCTCCTCGAGCAGGGAGAGAGGAACATTTCATCCAGGATGTGTAATGTAATGAGATCATTTCATAAGGCTGTGTGAAAACAAAGAGGATCAGTCGGCCTCCACAAACTAAAATAAACTTTACTCTCCTCGCACTCTTCCTACCTGTGAACTCCTTCTTGCAGCGGTCTCTCACGCTGGTCTCCAGGTTCTCCAGTTGGATCTGGACCTTCTTGTAGTCTCTCAGTGCCTGCTTACTCTTTCTCCTGTCAGACGCCAACAGAGACGGGAACAGAGAGGTCAGGCAGGGAGAGGAGAAAGCAGAAGTAATACCAGTTTCACACTGGATTAGTGGAAATCCAAGGAAACTGTGAAAAGGTTGACTCAAGTAATTTGACCCAACACCCCCCCACCAGGAAGGATCAGGGTTAATCGTGAGGTCACGCTGGGTCAGAAAATGGAAACACTGCCAGATTTGGTAACACCCAAAGGTGACTGTCCTGATCCTACAGTTCTCAGTGTGCCACCATGACCTCACAATGTTCTTCCCTCACAGGCTAATAATGATTGTTAGCGTAAACAGTTCCTTAAACATCAAATTCAAGGACTTTCCTGGCCCAGTTTCCTCAGATTCAAGGACACAATGCAGCAGTTTAAGATCAAGGTTAATTATTTTAAAACTGAGGATTCGACCTGCAGGAGGATTATTAACTGTTAAGTTTAAAAATATCAAAAGAACTTCTATTTTATATTCTTGACCAAAATATAGAATTTTAAGCACTTTCATTGACTCATGTCTATTTTCAAAAACCTTCAAAGTTCCCCCTCAAATTTACATTTTAACTTTCAATGATTTGTGTGGGTGGGCACCATGGTAATGTTTCATGGGCTCATGGATGGAGTTAGCTGGGGGCTACAAGTTCAGTCTGTTGTTCTTTTAGCTAATAATGAAGTAAATGAGCAGTTCCTATCTGCAGTGAACCATGGATGTTCAGACAAACATCACTGAAAGATTCTGACACTGAAGAAAACTCAAAAACCTGATGATTCTCTGGAGTCATACGGACTGAATCTAAAAATATGTCTTATATCCGTGTGATGAGAAATGATTTGAGAAAGTCTTTTGATGCAAACTGCAGCAATTAGACGCCGACAGTTTTAAAGGAGCTGAATCACCTCCGTGAGCTGCTGCAGCTCAAACTGCTGACTGTGTTTAAAAGCAGGACAAGCTGAGACAAACCTCTGTTTTTTCTGGCATGAACCTGTGCACTTCACCTCACACCCCGTCCTGATGTGCCTCCCAGGAACAAGTTTGAGTAAATGTGACTAAATGGAACCTGTTACATGATGACATCACATCATCATGACTGTGACACCTTTGAAATAAAAAGTAACATTTTTATTTTTACAAATCATAACTTGAACAACTTAAATGTAATAAAACACACCCTCATCAAAGCTTTACTGCTTCAGACTTGTGAGGTCTCGTCTGACTATTAGCTAACAAACTATAAGAAAACACTGCAGTAACGTTGCAATAACATTGCAGAGTCAGTCATCAAACCGTGATAACGTTGAGCCTCAGCCTTTCTCATTCAGACACCAGTTTGTGTGTACGGTTTTGTGTTCAGTTTGGCAGTTGAAGTTTAATTGACTAATGTGAACTAATTATTCTCATTTACCTCATGTGTGCTCACGTGCTTTATGTAAAGCTTGCTGGATGTTCATAACAAATGAAGAGGAAATAAAGGCAGTGAGTGCTGCTGGTCTGATGATGGAATGTTGATGATGTAACCTCACACACACTGACTGATCTGACATGAGAGGAATCTCAACCACTTCAAATGTACTCGGTCAGTGTTTCATGTTTTATTAAAATGACTTTTGTTTGTGCATTAAGGATGATAATTAAATGATAGATGTATGGCAGTGGTCACAGGAAATCAGATCTCTGTGCGCATTAACCTCAATTCAAACCAGACTTGTGCCACGTTGATAGTTTTATCCTGACCTGTAAATGAGCACGATGATTAGGACGATGAGGGCTACTATGGACGCGCCGACTCCAACTCCAATCTGAGCCTCCAGAGGGAAGGTGGCCAGGCTGAGGTTGTCATACTGAACCTTACCCAGGGAGAAGTTCAGGTTGCCCATTTGGACCTGAAACACAGACACACACACACCTTACTTAGAGCAGTGTCCCACTATGTTTTTCTGTGTTTTTAAAGTGGAAGACTCACAGTGAACTCAGGCAGATTGTCGGAGCCCTCGCGTTTCTTGCCGTTGGGTACCGGTGCAGGCTGCTGAGGCGGGGGCTCGCAGTACAGGTGGTTTCTGGTCAGGGTCTTTACAGCACACACACCCTCCCCGACCAACACGACCACCTCGTCCTTAGTGATGGCCAGGTCCAGATTTTCACCCTGAGAACACGCAGAGGCGAGCTTTTACTTTTCTACTTTCACCTCCAGTTCGGGTCATGTTTTTTCTTAGTACAAAAAAACCTTTCAACAACGTGTTTTTAATGGTTTCACTTTGTGTTCATGTTTCTCTGGAACAACTGTTTTGTCCTAGTTTTTAGAATAGTTTTATTCACTATAATAACCTGTTTGAGCATGATTCATGCTACTGTTCCGTACTTCTACCACAATGAACACTGCTTACAACCACGACTGTGGCAGCAGGCCACGATAAACCAGCACTGAACTCAAGCACTCGCCCAAGGCTATATTAATGCTTTTCTGCTTTTGTCAGACGTGACAAGTCCATGACTGGATACATCTTACACTAAAATTCCACCTCGGCTCTACTTTCACAATAACGTGCTAAATGTCACTATGTTTATGTCCTGGAGGTGTTGCCACATTAACAATGCAGACATGTGAAAATGTTGCATGTTAGCAAGCTGATGGAACTTTAAAGGACTGTGACAGGACTGCATTTAGCTCAAATCACAGCTGGGCTCAAGTCCACCTGAGACTATTAAAGCTCAGCTTAGACTGATTGAAACAACTCAGACATTGAGTTTGTTTCCTAAAGAAAATTTGAATTTTTCAAAATAAGTTGGTTTTGTTGGCTTTCCTGTTTGGATGAATGAGTGTTTGTGGTTTTTCTGACTGAGCCTTCACACTTGTTGATATAAAAACTATACTATATATTATAAAAACTACTGCTTCCAGAGCTGCCTCTGACCTCCAGCTGGATGAAGCTGCCAGGGTTGTAGCGGTAGGCCTTCAGAGGGTCCTGCTGGTTCAGGGGTCGCAGGACAGGGTTGGGTTCGTAGCTGAAGGTCTGGGGGTTCAGACTGCTGAAGTCAAAGCGCAGGTTGTCCAGCAGGAACTCCACAGTGACCTTTGACCCCCAGACGGAGGAGTCCACCATAGGGGAGCGACACAGTATCAGGGAGGAGGAGTTCACCTCACAGCGCTCTGTGAACTGATGACACAGAAAACACGTTTAGTCAAAGAAGGACTAACAAACCAACGCATGTGTGCACAGACACACACACACCTGTTTGACAGAGCAGAGTAGGTCTCCAGGACAGACAGAGTCAGGAACCATCCTCGCTGGCCTTCCCAAAGTCTTCTCCCTGTCCTCCCCTTGCTCTCCACTCCTCCTCTTCCTCCTCCTTCGCTTCCTCTTTTTATTCTGGCCGACTAACTCGAAAGGAGAGACAGTCACCACCATCCGGGGCTCCTGCACCACGTCCAGGTTGTGTCCTGACACGTAGATCAGCCGTCCGCCACTAAACAGACAGAAAACTTCATTTTTACAGCACAGAACAACTTTAAGTCTGGAACAAGGTTGAGAGACGAAGGTCAGATTCTAGACTCACTCCAGGAAGCTCTTTGCAGGTGTGGCATGGGTGATGTTGGGGTTGTGGGTGTAGCAGTAGGCTGCGGTGTGGAGGTGACGCTGGATGCTGCCGTAATGCAGGGTGACCTTCTGGTCTCCTGTCTTGTTACTGCTGCCCGTCACACACTGAACACTGGACCTCTGCAACTCCGACACACTGAGGAGAGGAGGAAGAGGAGGAGGAGGAGGCACACAGGACAGACTGATTCATAAATGGTGTGACACTTCACTGACCCCACAGTGAAACTGTCTTTTCTCTTCCCCCTCTGGCACGAGGAGGTCAAAGGTCAGACTGACAGAGGGAACGTTAAACGAAGTCTGAAGAAGCAGTAAGAGTCTTACATGTTACAGGGCACCCCTCCCACAGTGATGGTGAGGTCAGAGGGACGTCCTGTCAGCAGGTTTCGGCCAGTTATCGTCAGGGACGTTCCGCCGGCTTTGGGCCCCCTTTCAGGGGACACCCCCATCACAAATGGGTCCTGACAGGGAGGAGAGGATGGCTGTTATACATAGACCAGGATCAGATTCTATATGATTTGTGCTGTTCACACTGCTGAGAAAAAAAACTGATGATGATTAGGCAGCGGGGTCAATGAATGAATTAGTTTAATGTACCTGGTAGCTGAAGCTCTGGCTGGACAGGCCAAACTCTCCTCCGCTTACTTTAACAGACACATGGCCCACCTTCTCTCCTCCACTGTCTTTGGTCCTGCACACAATCCTGAAGACATACATTACTCTTAGGACAGTTGTTCTGATTAAAACAGAGTTGTGCATGCAACCTGGCAATGTTTTGTTAAGACCCATATGCTTTCTGTGGTCTTTAGTTTTGGGGAATTTAGTCAATCCATCCCTCCCCTGCAGCAGTTAGCCTGTACCTGGAGGACACCTCATAGAGGCTGGGGATGACGGTGCAGGGAACCCCAGCTACTGTGACAGAGTCGAGGATGTCTTCAGGTTTCTGGCCCAGGTTGGAGCCTGAGATGGTCACCATGGTGCTGCCTTCCAACAGGCCAGAGAGAGGCTCAATCTGAGGGGCGACAGGAAACGCTTCATTTTAAAAAGGAAATATTCTGGATGCTTTCTATTAACGATTCATTTGTAAATGCCAATTGACCCTTCCTAAGCCCCACCCCTTTTACTCTGTTCTCCAATCACAGTGGAGCAATCCTTTGTCAGAACCGGGGTCAATTTTCTTCTTCCATGTACTTCCCTGTACTTACGTACCAGCTCATCTATGTTGAAACGAAAAGCCCATTTTGATGATGGTTAATAGATAAAAAAGGCATATGTGTAGTCACACGGCAAGTTAGTGAGTTAACTAATGATGTAGGTTAGCTGACTAGTTAACTAGCATTTCACTCTGTAGCAAAACACTAGTTAACTAGCTAGCAAGTTAATTCATGTAGATCAATTTGTTAAAGCGTTTTGCTAACATTCGCTAACTTTAAATGTACGTAGCATATCCAAGAAGAGGAAAAGAGAATTTGATTGAGAATTGACTGAGGTTGTGACTGAGGATTGCTCAACTGTGATTGGAGCACAGAGTGAAAAGGGGTGGGGCTTAGGAAGGGTCAATTAATTTCTCAGTTTTTCTAAGCTCTGATGGGAAATATGAGGATACATGACTGTAAGCGTCTCAAAATGTGTCGTGAGGTCAAAGGTCAGTACTCACAGAGTGGATGACGGGCGCGGGGCATGTCTGCTGTACTGGTTCACTGCAGGAGCCTGAATACAAGCAGCTGGCGTGAGCACCGCCACACCACGCACAGCCATACTTGTGGTCAGCTGTGTGGCAGCGGCTGCAGTCGGAGCGGCCCACAGAGCAGTTGTACAGAGTCACTGGGGGCAGAACACACAGACCAGAGTATGTTGAAGTAAACAGGACAAGAATAATCAGAAATCTAACGTGGTAGAATCGACCTTTGACCTCACCATATAGCTCAGGAGAGCTGTCCACATGGAAGGTGTCCCTCCTCTTTACATACACCATGGCATTGTATTCCTCCACTGGAGCAGAGTATGTATACTGGACAAACAACAGCAGTTTTATCAAAAAAACCTTTAGTTACATCATCATCATCATCACTACTGTAATGAACATCTTTACATTCACATTATCAGACCTGGTGGAGCTGACAGGTGATGTCAAAGTTGGATGGATTTGTGTCATCGGTCTCCACGTAGGCGTCCACCACCACCGTCTGCCCTTCGATGACCAGCACACACTCATAGTCCAGCTCTGTGTCCTGAACACACACAGACTTGTGTTTGGTGAATGGATCACCAACTAGGCAAAAAGACATATGTCTAGAGTGTGTGTGTGTATGTGTGTGTTGTACCTGATAGAGGTGCAGGTTGTGGGCCAGTAAGGTGATCTTCCTCTCCACTCTGACAGGGAGCAGCGATGAACCCTGAACTCTCTCCACACAGGGACAAGCTGAGGAACCCCAGCTGACAAAGGAGCCCTCATCCCCCTGTTGTGCCATACACACACACACACAAAGTATAACACACAAATCTCTGCTTGAAGATCGAGGCTCAGGGCTACTTTAGCTGCTACTGGCATTACACACCGAATGGCAGAGTTGCATTGTGGGTAATAAGTGTAGACACTTAAGCAGATTTTGACACGAAAGAAGAAGAATGCACGGAATAAACAGCTGATCTCTCTGGTTCTGCTGCACCCATTCAAATCATTTTTGAAACTATCCATGAACCGTTTAGGTCTACCGTATGTACAGACTACAATGTGACTCACACAAATTGTATGTCACACTCAAACACACAGCATCAAATGAGTTTTTTAAAAGCAATAGTAAATGTAAGAAAAATAATAAAACATGAAAAACGTTCAACGGACAAGCAGCTGCTGCAGCTCACACTGGAGCAGCTGCTTGTCCTGGGATCAATGTGAAAAGCAAAAACAAAACAAGAAAAAGAACACAGTGTCAGACAGAAGAGGAAGAATGGGGAAACGAGGGCAGACAGGGACGTCTGTGTGAGCTCTGTTCCTGCAGCAGGAGACAGTCCAGTCAGGAGCTGGCAGCACTGGGAAGCTGCTGAAGCTTTGACAAGAAGAAGTAGATGAAGAGGAAGAAGGAGGAGGAAGAGGGAGGGAGGCGGCTGAACTCACCGGGAGGAAGGCGTCGGCTGGATCATACTGGTAGTCCAGCTCTGAGTCAGTATCCAGCAGGTGGGGGTAGGATGGGGGGGCGTGGTCGACCTCACCGTCGCCTGACAGCACGGTGGCCGCTGAAAATGTAGCTGTGTCGTTTTCTGGTTGGATGGCACTCTCAGCGTGGACGCCCGTTTCCTCTTTTGGCCAGAGGAGAACCTCAGGGTCTGTGTCAGGGCCCCCTGACTCAGTGTGGGAGTCTTGTGTGGGTACTGGAGTGGGTGCCTGGGTCAGATCCAGGTAGATGGAAGACTCAGCATCATCTGGTTCGCCCACAGGGAAGGGCGTGGGCAGGGGGAAGCCAGATGTGGCTGGGGTGAGAGGCTCTGCCACGCTTAAAGCTCCCTCGTCTTCGTGAGTGTCGCTGATGGGCGGCTCCGTCACCACCTCCAGGGGGGAGGAGTTTGGTTCATGGGGCGGGATGATCAAAGGCATCACATGGTCCAGATCTCCGCTTAGTCCATCAGCATTGGTGACAGGATCCAACTCCATGGCTACCGTGACGACACCGGGTGTAGCTGCGGTGCCTTCAGTGTCACTTTGGGTGACAACAACAAGCCCACCTGCTTCAGCCTCTTGCTCCTTCCTAGTGGTGACCTCTGGGGGCAGAGGTGTAGTGGGCACCGGTGTGGTGGGTGGCAGGGAAGTGGCAGGCTGAGGGGGCAGGGTGGTAGGTGGGGTGGTTGGCTCAAGGCTGGTGGTGGTCATGGGTGGAATAGTGGGTGCGGGAGGAGTTGTTGGCTCCTGAGTGGTTGCTACAGTGACGGGGGCTGCGGTTGTTGTAGCGATAGTTGTGGGAGTTGTCGTGGTAGTTGTCGTGGTGGTGGTTGTCAGGGCGGCCGTTGTGGTAGAGGGTGTTGTGGTGACTTTTAGAGGTTTGGTAGTGGGAGGAGCTGAGGTGGGGAGTTTAAACTGGGGGAGGGAGGAGGAGGAGGAGGAGGACGAGGAGGAGGAGGAGGGGAAGACATGAGGAGAGGGTGAGACAGAAATAAAAAGCTAAGGGACAAATTAAAATGGAAATAAAGAACTGAACTGAAACATGATGTTAAAACATGTAACCAGCTGTTACGTATGTTATGTATGACACATGTATGACCTGTATTGACACATGATGGAACAAAACATGTATGGGCACTGATGAATGGTTGGAAATAAACATTTTTAAACAGGAACACTTGACCATTCATCTACTTACCAAAAATACTCCTGTCAAGTGCTCAGTGCAACAAACACATTCCTTTTAGTTTGAGGAAATACCAACTGAACGAGCAACCGAAGCTCCTTTTTGTTTGATTCTAGAGCTGCAGTGTGTATTATATTAACTGATGTTTTACTTATATTACATGCTTTCTGCTTCCTTAAAGGTATCCTGTGACGTTTTTGAACTCTTGTAGCGCCATTGAGCCATCTGTACGTGCACAAGGACACACACACACACACACAGATGACGCGACACACAGTCCAGCCAACAGTTTCACACTTTTGCTGTCATCTACAGGTGGCAGCAGTGTGCCAGCAAAGGCAGGGCAGGAAAAGGCTTCTAACATTTTAGCATGTTTGTGAGGCGTCGAGGATACAACACAGCAACACCGAGTGTAAACATTTGTTTAGTTTAGTTCTCTCATGACACCTTCCATATAGAACAGGTCCAGAGTCTTTAGAATGTTATTTACAGAGACACAACAAGTCCCACCATGAGCAATCACTTGGTGAGAGCAGCGAGGAAAAACTTCCTTCACAGCTGGGCTCCTGTGGCTCATGTTGGTCTGCTGTTTATATACAAAAACAAAACTCCACTGGGGACCTTTAATATCGGAGTAATTTAGGAGGGTGTGCACAAGGATACATGCACACATGTATGATATAATAAACACTATGGTCAAAGTTGTGAAAGAAGACACTCGCTCTCTGTCAAGCACAATGCAGTCATTTCAAAACATTTAAAACAATTGGCCTTTAAAATTATTTATGAAGAAGGACATTCATTCACATGTTCATTAGGTCCAGAATATACACATTGTGTAACAAACAAACAAACACTAGCCACTGAAGATGTGCAATTCTGATTATTATTAGGTCATTTCTAGACACTGTAGAAATGGGCAGTATAGCTGAATACCTGTCAGACAGTGTCCGTCTGTGTAAAGACAGCATCAGAGAGACTCAGCTAATGAGCTTGGAGCTAATGTTATCTGTGTAAACAATAGAAAACTCTTTACATCTCAGCTTTAGATGTGTTGGATATTTATGTTGGATGTCCAAATCATCTAAAAGGTAGGCAGACGACTGGAGAATGCATTCTGTACATCAAAAGCAATCCACAGAGATTCATTCAGAATTCATTCATCATGACTGGGGAACGTAATGGATGTCGAGTAACATACAACGAAACCTCACAGGACACCTTTAAGGATGAGAGCATTTCCAGTCAACTAACCTCTTTGGCTGGTGTGTGATCAACACTTGAAGTCTCCACACATGCTTCACCTAACATGCACGAGCTGTCTATTGAAATCTATACAGGACATCTGTTGGAGTGACTTACATGTTGGTTGTAGATGATCACCCCCTCCTCACAGGTGGGCTTGTGGGTACACAAGTGCTGGTGAACACACCAGTTACAGCCCCATCGGCTCAAAACGCAACCACGGCAACTGCACACAGAAATAACACACAGATTAGAGACATGTAATAATCACAGTAAGGTGACAGAAAAGCAGAGAGGAGAGGAAAACAATGAGTCAGGGTTAGAAACTATGAGGAGAGAAGTGGACAGAGGTTGAACGGTGCAGTATGAGCTTTTTAACTCAAAGTGGGAGACGAGAGAGGAGAAAGAATGGAGGGATGCAGCTACTGTAGCTTGTATCACAAACAGTAATCCAATTGCTGCCAATCTGGCCCCAGTGGTAAGAAAGGTCAGTGATTTAATTGAATTGAGCCTCAGTTTCTTATCAGAGTGGTGGGAAGAGTCAGAGAGAGAGAGAGAGAGAGAGAGAGAGAGAGGATAGAGCTCTGCGTCTGGAAACACAGTGAAGGAGATCATGGAGGATACCAAACAAACATGTTCAGAGGGCAACATTTTCATCTAATATGATTAGAGCTCACTCTTATTGATTTTATTTAATTCATCACAACAAAGCAGCTTTTTTTTTCTTTTCTTTTTGACTTGTCTGATGATCCTTTACTACGTCTGCTCAGTTTCAGGACTCCATACTGACTGAGATGGTTAAAATGGTAAAAATCTAAAAAGATTAAAATGTTTTGTGCAGAGCAGGAACTGCAAGATGAGCAGACGTGTCAGAACAACAAAGTGCACAAACTTTAAACTAATATTTAATATTGATCATTTCCAGATCTGTGCAGACAGACAGAGTACATTTTATGCTTTCAAAGGGTTCATCAACACTGTAATTTATGACAGAGCATGAGTGTCACACCTGCTCCGCCTGCCCAGCATCTAACTTAATGTCAAACAACTGTTGATGTCGTGTTTGCAGCTGTATTTTCTAATTGGTTCAGATCCCTTATGTGACTACTGACACTGCTCAGTTTGTTATGTTGTTGTGTGCTGATCTTCATCAGCAGGATTGACAGTATTTGTGAATAAAAGTCACACGCAGAGCCCAGCAGCTCAGCTTTTATTCCGTGCTCCTGCTCATTCAGTTGATTCATCAGTCGGAAAGTTGCAATTCACAGAAAGCTTGTGCAGATACAAAGGTCTGAAGAATCACAACTTGGAAGTTTAGGATAAAAGAAAAATGAAAGGCATGAGGCCCCGTGTCTTCCACCTGTCATATGATGGAGATCTACCGTGAATAAAGCCAGTCAGTGTGTTACTGAGTTGACCCAGGATCAGGAGCACAGACGAACCATGTGATGAGCATATGTAGAGATGGAAAGACTACTGAGAGAGAGTAGGGCAGGAGTCAGGTGCATGCACCCTTTATGGGCATACGTTGATAATCTATTATAGACCTTGGGACATATGGACATGAAAGAACAACTGGATGAAGTATGAGAGAGTATTTAAAGTAGAGGGTCACAGGTTTGTAGAAGGGGTGAATTGATGGAGGGACAAAGACTGAACAGGGTACAAAACGGAGAACAACAGTCTCAGAGAGAGAACAACACTTGATTAGAAGGTGTGCAGTGAGAAGGGCAGATCGGGAGGACGCAGGAGAGCAGAGCTGATAAATCATCAGCGGTAACTCACGGCATGCTGCCAGACAGCTGCTTCACAGCCGTGCAGTCATAAAAGGTGAAATCCCTCGTTGTGACGGTGACGCTGCCAAAGCGAAGAGACAGGGTGACTGTGACAAAGTCTGAAACACAAAAACACAGAGAGGAAGACGGCATGAGGAAGAGCTGAAAACAACACAGAGCTGAGCAAACAGGCCTCTGATTCAGAGAGTATGAGAAAAGGGATGAGTGTAATGCTTCTCAAAACACAGTAAGGGCATGTGGGAGAAGGTTTGCTTCACAGAGGCCTAATGGAACCCATGTGGACCCTGAATCCTCAGCCCAGAGAGAGCAGACATAAACACAGCGGGGATCAAGGTTCTCAGGATTTGTTATACTGCCCTGTTTTAAAGCTGCACTGATAAAAATGATGGAATACTAAAATTTTGCTCTTCTTTTCATAGTTTGGATCATTTATAGGAGTCACAAACAAATTGTAATAATTTCTGAGATCAGGGAACAGGACGACATTGAGATGCTCTTCATTTCAACCACGTTTTCATCCAAGATAAGATAACATGGCTTTGAATTCTGTTTTATTTACTTGTTACATTATTTTCTGGCAAATGAGGGCAAGCCAGTCTGAATATATGTTCAACTTGTAAACAACCCAGAGGCAGAGCTACTGTATATGACGTATTTTTGTTTCAACAGGCAGCAGCCAGGTGAGAATCTAATCCTTACAGGCCCTTCAGCTGCGTCTTTTATTAAGTGAGCGCTGGCACTAACCCTCTTTAAATAAAGGTAAGCCACAACTAGATCCTTAAATACAGCCTGTGTGTCCAGATCTCAGTGAAAGCCGCAGGCTGATTCTGCCTGAGCCCTGCACCCTGAGAACTACAACAAGCTGCAAGTTTCAGGAATGCAGGCATGGGAACCGCTGTCTGTGTGTGTGTGCATGTGTGTGTGCATGTGTGTGTGAGAGACACACACAAAAATCATGTGAATGTTTAGGTGAGTGTGACCTCTGTCGAGGCTTCAATTTTGATTTACCAGCTCCTTTAATCATTGGCACGGACTTATTATAACAAACAGAGTGAATAATAAAGAAAAGCAAAGCACAGGATCACTCCATAAAATATATTTACACAAGTTATTTGCTTTAAAATACAGATTATTCCCTGCCGTGTAAGCTGGCTTAGATTGGGTTAGCCTAGATTCATGGACACAGGGAATGAAGCATGTATGGTATGTAACACATGCACACACACACACACACACATACATACAGAGCCACACACGCACAAAGATTAATCTCATTACAGGATGCAGCCAAATCCTCCAGTCCCAAAGTTGAAAAGTTCAAAGCAGTAATTAAACTCCGGCTTTGTTCCACAAACAACAAACAGGTCCGGTTTAAAACACTCACCCTGTCCTGGAGGCACCATGGGTACTTGACTGGTGTCTGGAGAATGGCAGGTGACCCCGCTTTCGGTGACGATGGCAGGACTGTGGCTGTCCTGGAAGAAGCAGGAGTAGGACTCGCCTTTCTCCAACACTGGAAGTCCTGGGACTGACAGGGACACCTGAGGAAAGACCAAATATTAACAAAACTCTGGCCGGTCACTTCAGACAGAGCTGCTGTACGTGTGGCTCAGGAGGCAGAGCGGCCCGTCCACTGATTACAGGGTTAGCAGTTCGATCCCCACCTCTTCCTCTCCCGGTGGTCAGGCCAACACCCTGGGTGAGACTACAACACAGCTCAGTGTGGCCTCTCACATCAGACATGTAGAGTTTTCTCTTTCTGTCCTTTCCTTACACAATTTGACGTCACATGTGACAACCAGCAGTAGAATAAAGAGCACAGAGCTCTCGCACACGGCCGGCAGAGTGGACAGGAATCTCTACATTCCACACCTGTGCTGCTCCAGAGGACGCTGAAGGTCATAATGACAGTAAGTGATTAAACTGTCTGAACACATAAATCTCATCTTCTCACAACGTGGAATAATTCAATTTGAAGCCTAAATTAGATTCCCCTGCTGCAGGAACATGAATCACACTGACCAAACTCCTTGACTATTTATTAGACTGTGTTATTGTTATTTCGGCTCCACCTGTCTCCCTCTCTCGTGTGGTGTTTCTGCGCTGCGGCTCCTACATATCATCTGCCAGTCAAACAGTATGACCTCTACAGTGATGTTCCTTGTATTTTCTGCTGAAGGTTGTGTCTGTTGTGTTCTTTGAATTGTCTGTTGAGCAGTGGTGGTTATCAGTGCTCATGTTACATTCTATGTTTTTAGTATACTGACAGAAATATGCCGTGAAATGAACTTATCCTCTGATCAGTTTCAATCAACAGTTTTCCAGTTTCAGAGCGACTTTTATTTTATATAGAGAACCTCTTTATGTGGGTGTTACTGAAACTCTGTCATAATGTGTGTGGTGGAAGCTCACACAGGAAGTGATGAGCTTGTTTCAAACACACATTCCTGAACACACATTTAAAATGACTCCTTTGAATTGTCAAAATTTGAAACATTAGAGTAAATGTTCATTTAAAAGTTGTATCAGGCTTTTATTTAGGTGCCATTCATGTGTTCAAGCATAGGTCATGTGCTTGTTATGGAAGAAATGAGCCGATGTGTTTGGGTTTCTCATTCATTGTTAAATACATAAATACGTCCCCTGTAGCACTGAGCTCCATATTGAACAGGTGGAAGACACAGATGATGGAGGATAAGTGATCATTTTTTCCTAACTAGGCTAGCTTTCCACCTATTGTACCTGACCTCTGAAGAGCTCCACATATACAGTGTCAGGATAAATGAAATATGAAGAGCAGTTACTGACATGCACAAACACGTCGTGTGCATCAATATGAGTTGTCCCATCTGTTTCTTAATGAATGAACGCAGCTGTAAGACAAACACCCTGCTGCTGCCTCAGATGACCATGACGTATCAGAAGTGACAAAGCAAAGCAGAGAAATATGTTTCTCTGCACTGTTCCGCATCTGTTTAGTTTAATTAGTAACTTTATGAGTATTTCCTGACTCATTGTACAACACTGTTTGGAACAAATGACTCCAAGAGCTGGAACTAACAAAGATTTTCCCCAGGATTAACTGTAACCCTGTGTTTGGATTGGTTTGTTTGGATTTGTACATCTTTGTGTCTTGCATTGCTCTGTCCACAGAGGTTCAGTTGGTGCCATGACTAGAGAAACCAGGAAGTGTTCACATTTGAGAGGTGATCAGAGACTCGAGATGATTGGTCGATTGTCAAAATAGTTGACAATTGATTTGGTGGTTGACAACTAGTTGGTTTGTTGACTTATCCTTGCTGCTCTGATCTTGATTACATCATAACTTCTCCTCCACATGTGACTTTTTGAACTTTTCCTCTTCTCATTTATTTATTTTTTCATCTTATTTTTCATCCCTTTCCCATGTGTTTACACGTTTACAGGTGATTCAACTTCAAGATCAAACACCGTCCTCTCCTCTGATGTAACCCAGTGTGTGTATTGTTTAGATTTTTGCCTCTGCAGTTATCGACAGGCACCATCTTCCTCACAGATGACTGATACTTTTCTTCCGCAGCACGACGTGTAGGGACAGGGTTCTGATCACTATCTTCCCTCGACTCCCTGACACTTGACTGACACACACACACACACACACACACACACACACACACAGCATGAGATGAGGCTATTGTCATTACTGTGTGTTGAATATCTGATTGATTGATATTGTTGAGAAAAGCCTGTAGGTGTTTAAGGTAGATGATTTTTTAAATCTACGGTTTCCTTGTCCATCTTCAAATGGTTTGTCAGGATGTGTGCAGGCGGGTGGATGAACATCAACAGTTTGGTTTTGCTCTTTCTCTGCTCCAGTTCATGGATCTGTATTGCAGCCTTACCGTCCTGCTCTCCTCCCTGCTGACGTTGGATGGGTTCAGGTCCTGGATGGCCAGACACTGCTGCTCCATGTCAAAGCTCCACAGCCACTGACCTGACTGCTTCCCACGAGCACACTCTGACTGCAACACACACCTGACGGGGAAAACACACAGGCTGCCCTGTTACATCACGCACACAATGTTCACTTTGTTATGAAACCGTCACTTAAACCATGAAAATGACCATCAGTATATAGTACATGTCCATAAATCATACTGAGGCAGTGAACTGCACAGCAACTTCTTGCTTGCTTTTTTCTTCTAAATAGGAAAGAAGGAGTGAAGATGGAAAGAGGAGCAGAGAGAAAAACATGGTGGTGAGAGGGAGGAGGAAGGGGGAGGCCAGGTGGCGAGGCAGAGCAGTGAGGAGACGAGACGACACACAGATGGGACCGAGATACAAATTTCTTTCATCACACTCACACACACGGTCCCACCAGACCACACTCTCTCTCAGTCATTATTTTAAGATGACTTGGCAAAAACACTTCAAACACTAACAAGGGTGCCAGCAGCCATCTTGTCTGCTCATACTTTACATGTCAGCACTCAACTTTCCCTTTCAATAAAAGTCTTTGAACCAGACCTGTGTGAATCAAGATGAAACTAAACATTTCACAGCATGTGCAGCTCGTTAAGTTCATTAATCATGTGTTTTGTATTTGAAATGAGAAGCAATGACAGTGTAACATGTAGTCAGTGCTGCCTCTTATAATGTCCACCTTAGATTCAAATGTGACGTTTCCCTTTGCCTCATCCCAAAGACACGCACGAATGAATAGTCAAATCGTAAGCAATTACTCATTTATTTTTTCTGGTATGACCAGCAGCTCAGGCTCCAATCAGACCAAATCTGGCACTGCAGCATAAACAGGTTTTTGCATTTCAGTGGAGGTAGTGTGTTTTGGCTGCAGCGGTGCGGGCTGTGGGGATGCCAAAAAAAAAAAAACCTGCAGGGAGAAGATTCTACTTTTTGAGAAACGCAACCTGACATCATGCTGCGGTGACGATTGCACTGGTCAAACCCTCCACAGACAGCCTGAAATGTCACTGAAACTTATCCAGGTGGATTCATAGACTAGCTTCTATGTGTCTGGCTCACAGTTTATAATGCAAAATAGTAACACCACGAAGGTCTCTGATGGTTTGAGAGAGAGCGATGGTCGAGGGACACAGACAGTAAATGAGAGTGAGGGAGCGGTGGTATCAAGGAAGCTGATGAATCAGAGGAAATGTTATTTACTGATTGCTAATAGCTGTTATGTTCGGCACATATACACACACAACCCTGCAATATTGCTACTTATTCTACTGACATGCTACATTTTAGCATTTGGCTGCAGTTCAGCAAAAGTAAAAAAATATAATGCAGACAGATGCTGATCATGCCAAGCTGAGCCAAAGGTACGTCTAAACATATGTTTAGATTGAGACTGAAAAAATAAAGAAATCCCTCACAACTGATCCCAGCCAATGGTTCCAATGGGCCAACACTTGGGTCCAGACTGAAATATCTACACTACTATTGGATGGATTTCATATTTCAAATCAACATATTCATGTTCCCCTCAGGATGAATTGTAATGGTGACCCTCTCAATTTCTTTTCACCTACTGCCACTATCAGGTCAAAAGTGATAGAATATATTTGAAAAGACTCTGAGAGTTAAATGCCGTGGTTTGTCTCACCTTCCCTCCAGGACACACCAGCCACAGTAAGGGTCGTGGGCCAGCAGACAGGAGTGGCAGTCTGGGTGCTGCTGGCATTCAGCCACTGGCCTCTTCTGCACCTGGAAGCGGAAAGCAACACGTCCATGTTCAGTCATGCAAGCCATGCACACTAAGCTGCCAGAAATGTGATTAAACAGAATAGGTGGCCCACATACTCCAGTGGAACAATGCAAAATGATAATGTGGTCATTAGGATAATCCTGAATAGCAGCTGATTTACTTGAAGAGAGAACTGGGGCAGAAACAAGGCGGTGTTTTCTTCTTGTGCTTAATACTAAAACAGTAAGGACGGGTCTAAAAAGAAGAGCATGAAATGAGGCTACAACAATGCAATTACTGTATGTTGTGTGTGTGTGTGTATACCATGTTATGCGTCATGATGAAGAGGTGTTCCTCTTTCTGGTCCAGGATCAGGTCTGAACTGATAGCTGCGTTCTGCTGAACAGAGATGACAGAGTACTCCTCCACCTCTCCGTTTGGACCCAGGAACACCTGAGGAACACATACACATACATGAGTGTTATGGTTATGTAAGAATGCCTTGATTTGAAATGAGAACATAAAAATAGACTAGGTTTAGTCATTAATTTTCCTTTTTGCAATTTTCATAACACCGTCATGGCACATTTTAAAGGATGTAACCACGAGGACTAGAAGAAGAATGTAATCTGAACGTATTATACGACAGAAAGCTCTGGGAGAAGAGAGTAAGTGGACCTTGAGGTGAGACTGTTTTGTCAAACTACTATTTTGAAGGTGAAGAATGAACTTTGATGCTTAAAGATACCTCCAGTGTTTTTCATAAAACTGCATCGCTCCTTCAGACCTAACAAACACATGGAATTCCCTGCATCATTATACATTTGGAGCTTCTTTTAAACCTGCATTGTTTACATATTTGTTTACTTGCTACCAGTTTTCTTCTTAACTGAATTGTGTTACCGCGTGTATTCAGCGGGAGAGTAGCATGCAACATTGGTAGGAATGTGTATTGCATCACCTTGTGTGTGTGCCCATCAACTAAACAACACAGGGACCCACTCACAACACGTCGATCCATAGCTCTAGTAACATTTAAAAACTCTGGGGAGCTCCAAGTGCGAAGTTGTTGTGAGAAGTTCCACAAGTGCCCTCGTGAAATCATATCACAGAGCACACGTCATCAGATTTATCATAGAAAACATGCAAGGAAGTCATTTCATGAATAGAACAGATATAATCTAAATTTTTACATACATAGGCCCGAACTACTACAACACCAAACACAAAGGGCTGCTGCTCAGTCCGTGGAGTCAAGTGCTCCTAACATTTAGCTTTGTACTCTTAAACATCGTCTGACTGACTGTGAACAGTTTTTAAAGAAAGGATCAGAATTGATGCAGCATAACCAGAGATAGTATTTTTTCTTCTTCCTCATCAAAACATGGCAACTTCTTTACCTAGAATGTGACATTCAGAGATCTGTGGGTGTTTATGCCAATAGCAGCTAATATGGAGCTAGTTTTTGGACTTTCATTTTCAAACATGTAGTCTTAGTAGATCCCTCTAAAGTGATAAAAGACTTCAAACAGACTTTATATTCTGTCAATAGAGCCCCATAAATCTGACACACAGGACCTTTAAGGAACAACACTGATGACATCAAGTTTAGGAATTCTAGCCTCAGGCTGCCTTAAGCTTTGACAGCATGAAGAGACAAAAATCCAGATATTTGGTGCCAACAGACAGTTGTGCTTTGACGTACAACCACAAAAAAAACCTGGAAATGAAGTGGTGGAAGAAATATGTCCATATTAGAAATCCTGCACCACATGATGGTGAAACAAAGGCAGGTTTGACAGAGTGGAAAGACAAATCCAGATCGAGAGTCAACTAACAAACCAAACAACATTAGGAGGCCTCTGGGAGCACTTGGACATTGTGCTGGCTGTGAAAAGTCCAGAGCTGTTGTGAAGTGAGTGAATGTGAAAGGACAGCCTGAACAACTGCTCCACATCAGCCTTCAGATGTTATTTACAGAGGCCTGAACATCAGCTTCATTCCATCTAATGCCATTAGCAAGATATTCCAATGTGAGGTGAACTCTGCTGGAACAAAGACGGCGATCGTGCTAACGAGAAAAGCCAGCACAGGTCAGGGGGAAGTGTGAATACCCCAATCTGGCCTGTGATGTACCAGGATGTATCCCTGATGCCAGGCTAATCCCATTCTCCAGGTATGTGGAGGATTTGAGGTCAGTTATGCAGCCTGACACTCTTTGATCACACAGGCCCTCAAAGACAGACTGTCCAGGCTTTGATACGCGTCCATGCAGACTGCAGACTGAGGAAACACAAGTGACAAAATGACATTCCTTTCTCTATCAAGGAGAAGAGCAGAAGGGATACACACCATGGCTTTCTTCTGCTCACAAGGAAGATGACTATTTCATGTTTTTTTTTGAGGGAAGGAAAAATGTGTCAAATAACACAAAATATGTCCAATAGAATCCAACACAAACACAGATGTCAAAGGAGGAGTGTGAGCTGTCAGAGAGAAAGTTTTACTGGAAGCTGCTGAACAGACTTTGCATGCTTGCTGCACAAAACCCCTCTTTCTTCACCATTACGCACTGAGCTGACCTCAACAAAACAAACATTTAGAGATGGAATCCTAACTGGTCACTATCAGCCTCTCCATGCAGCAGTTTAGAAGACTGCTGAGGTTTCAGCAATTACATTTCCCCTAAAATCATACTGGCTCCTGTGTCCTGAACACCAGCTTAACTTCATTTAGCTCTCCTGTTATTCCCAGTAGCTGCAATTAGCCAATCACTGCACACCATGTTTATCTACCAGGGGCCTGGGAGGGGGTCAACATGTCGCACTCAAAACATAAGACAAGGAAACTTAAGGAAATCTGATATATAACTCAGACACAACATGTTTGTACTGAAAGATACTGAACCACACAGACCAGATTTAGAAGGTAAATATTGATCTCCATCCTTCAGTAACAGATTCATGGTCATAGGAATAGTTTCAAAGTTTGTAGCAGAAACTAATTATCATTTAAAAAAAAAAAAAAGAAACTAAACTAAAAGTAAAACTATTTGTTTTCCCAAATCATCTAAATGTTTTGGCATGAACGTGCCTTCTCATTTTCTCTCTCTAATTCAGCTCTGATGGCTCCAGCACTGATGGAGTGCTTGTTTATCTGTTCATCATGCTGTGTTATGTGGATGTGATTGAAAATGACTGATCAATGATGATTGAAGACTTTCATCTGATGACACACTGAAGAACATTCTAGTCAGGGGAAAGCTCTTTCCGGTTTCAGGACAATGCCCTGTGTCTGACCTTATCATGTGTCATCAGTGTTGGACCTCACTAATTATTGATTAAGACACATAATGCTCTTGTGGCTGAAATCTCTGCTAATGGTGGAAACCAGAAGAGTGAGGGCTGTTACAGCAGCACACTCATGGAATCATACATTAGACTCATAATCATAGGCTCTGCCACCCGTACGCTCAGGACAATCCAGACTTTTCTGGTCTGTTGTTCCCCGTTGGTGAAACGTCCTACCAGTTGCTACGAGATCAGGGGCGTCCCTCTCTACCTTCAAAAACCTCCTGAAGACCTCCAGCTCTTCAGAGAGGACCTCCTCTCCAACACTACCAACAACTGGACATGAGAAAGCTACCCCCCTCTACAACTGGACCTTGATTCTATGTGAGCAGTACTTATTGCTGCACTAACACGTCCTTGTGACACTGTACACTGATTGTTTCCTTTTTGTAAGTCGCTTTAGAAAAGTGTCTGAAAAAGCTACCACTTAAGCTGAATAACTAAATGGAATGGAATCATTTATGTTTGTAATGTTTGAGTGTCCACATACTTTATCATCTATTTCATGTAATGTCAGCAATGCTTTGGAAGGCCATTACACGAGGCACATAAAGACAAACAATAAGAACACAAGTTTACTTGTCACAGGAAATACTGGACACGCAGACAGACAGGAAGCTCCGTGATTTATTGTGAGAACAAGACATGATGGATAAACTCTCAGCTGCTGTACTCAGCTGGGAAACAAACAGCCGAGTGTCTGAAGTGACCGAACAACAACAAACACGGAGCCCATTTGAACCTAACACACAGACAGTATCAGCACAGTCAGACAGGAGGTAAATTGATGATTCTGGTTTGTCTCATCTGTAGACACTGTGAGACAGATTCATCCACACAACCACACAGCAGAGAGAAATGAATGAGCAAGAGGTGCAAGTACACAGCTCTTCCTCTTCTGATAAACAACAATCTTAAATGCCAACATATCTGAATATATACACTGCCTCTTATGCACTTCATACAGGGCACGTCGTACACGTAAATGCAAGAAAACAGGATTTTTTTTTTCTGATCCTGCTGCACAGGAAAAAAAAGGATCAGTCATCAGTCTGGATGTGTGTGGGGTTATTTGTGTCTGAAGTTGGTTCACTTTGTTCTCTTTGCAGATGATCAGATAATCCTCTTTAGCACACAGCACATTCGATGAACAGTTAGGGGTTTTATCAAAGTTGAAATTTGAATGTTCATTGTTGGTGGCTGCAGTCAGGAGGACGCAGACTGACAATGTGTCCATTAATGACGGTGACATTGACGCTGACACTGTCTGCTGTTGTGACCGATATCTCTACATCATTGTGAATGAGTGTCTCTGTTAGGATGTGCACGTGTCTGCCAGTCAGCGATGACAGTGCACAACGCGAGCATGGAGCTCCGTTATCTGGTTGCCGTGATGTGCTGCTCGGAGTTTAGCCGGCTCTGTATGACGTAACTGTGTAAAAATATGTTAATGGCCGTCATTGTGCTACTTCTGCTTGTGCAGGGGGCCTCCACCACAGGCCACCATTGAGGAAAAAAACTGACACAAAGAGCCAATTGTGTGGAGACGAGCTCACGATCTGTAAACTCCTCATATCAAGGGGGCTCCCCCACAATCACTGACCTTATACATTAGTCCAGTGTTTCATGTTATCGATAATTCAAATAAATATAGACAATAAACACACTATTTTTGTGATCATTAAGACCAACACAGTTCCCAATTGCTCACACGCTCCGCTGACAAGTTCTGTTCAATTACATACGCCTGCTATCCTGTGCTTTTCTTTGATTTTCTATCCACAACAGGGCGTTCCTTGTGTCTTCTGTACCGTGCTTCGCCCTGACCTCCATCTGAACCTGCAGAGAGAACCTGCCCTACGTGACCCCACTCCACTGTGGCCCCTGTGTTCAAATGCAGCACCTTGGAAATCAAACTAACAGCCTGATGAGGACAACGCCACTGCAGAGGAGATTCACATGATCCGGCCATCGAGCTGAAGGCTCACAGGCTGGTCACCATGACTCAAAGTTACAAACTTCCCTATTGATGGTGGCAGCAGGGAACCCCCCTTTAAAGCAGACTGAGCTTCTGTGATACAAGCTGAAGTTATAATTTACTACTTCCTGTCTTCCATCCTGGCACTAGGCCACAAAATAGGAATATTATGCAAAGTCCACTTGTGCTGCTATAATTGGGGTCAGACCAAATATTACAAACATCTTACAGTATTATTCATTATAATTCAATACCACAAGACTTAACAAGTAAGTCAAACAGTACACAGCACCCCATTGCCTTTCGTCTCTCTTTAGCAGGCCATGGTAAGACTTCTAAAGCAAAACACTGTTATGTAATGTCCATTTATATGTAACAAAACTATGCAGTTTTCCGTTGCTTTTATCAAAGAGTATTGAGCTATTGACCCTTCTCAAGTCCCACCCCTTTTGGCTCTGTGCTCCAATCAGAGTTGAGCAAGCCTTGGTCAGAAACTTGGTTAACTTTCTCCTTTTAGCTAATGTTAGCAAAAACGCTAGCTGGCAAATGATTTATGTAAATTAGCCATCCTGTTCACTAGTGTTTTTAATATAATACGCACCAAGTTAGCTAACGATTGACAAAGATAGTTAGCTAATTATCGAGCATTTTGCTAACATTAGCTAGCTAACATAAGTAGCCTTCATGTAGCCTATATACTGTGTGTCATTTTTTCTTCTTCTTCTTCTTCATCTTCAAGATGTGGTTGTCTTTCCAGCATAGACAAGCTAGCACATAGCATATCTAAGTAAGGAAAGGAGGAAGTTGACTGAGGTTCTTGAGCCTTGCTCAATGTGATTGGAGCATAGAGCAAAAAGGGGCCGGACTTAGGAAGGCTTGAGTGTTTGGAAGCAGTAAAGACATGACCTAAAGTCTAACAGTTTTTGCAGGACATAACAGTGTTAAAACCTGGCAGGAACTACTACTATTCTCTATTACTACAAGTAGGTAAGGTTGTCTGTAATGAATACAAAGAATAACATGTAGATGTACACCTATAAAAGTACTAAAAACAAAGCCATGCTACATTAAATATAAACCTTGTTTTAAAATCTTTTTACGCCACCAGAGGCACTGGTTTAGCAGACACACACTGCTGTGCTTGGTGATCTATGTTCTCATCATTTACAGGATGAGTGGAGTCAGTACAATGGGACAATCTATCAAAATCTTAGTGGATTCTTTTAACAAAATGGAAACAGCAGTCGAGAAATCATCTCAGGAGCAGAGTCTTGGTACATCTTGAGTTATGAGTTCAGCCTGCCTGTACACACTGAGGCTATTTTTGACCTCCGCTGGTTGGCAGAAGAATAGAGGGAGGTTGGTGTCTAGAGGTGAACACAGAAAAGTTGAACTGGATGTCTGCTGGGTTGACCATCGTGTCTGTGCAGGGACACATATCGCAGTTATACGAGAGGTACCAAACATGTTACCCAAATAGGATCTGAACTCAAAATAATGACACAAGTTGTCAAGTATGCCAGACGATTACCTCATATTTCCAGCAATAACAGCACAATCCCTGCATAACATCACAGTTAGTACATAAACAGTACACCTTGTTAATGATTTTGATGTGTGTGTGTTGAAACACCCCAGAGTGCATGCCTTAAAAGCTGTGACACCGTGTTACCTTGTGCAGGTTCCCCTTGGAGTCGCCCAGGAAGGCGATGGTATGTCCCGCCCTCACGCTGACAGCCACAGCAGTGAGACGGGCAGACGGGCTGTCCAATATGGTCTCTGCTTCCACGGCTATCCTGCTGGCCATTGGACTGGGGGTGTGGTCAGAGCCGCAGGGGTATGCGTCCAGGGTGTTCTAATAGTGTGGACACAGGAGAGAGACAATGAGTGTGTGAAAAACACACAAGACCTGATTTTAAAAGAAACACACATCATAAAGTACACTGCTGTTTTGAGCAAAAAGCCTTTCAAGTGAGCTGTTATCCATTTCTCAGCAAGTAAGCCAGTTACCAAAAATAAAGCAGCAGTGTTCCGACTGTGGTGAGTAAAAATCCCAGCAGGATTTATTGTGGAGGGGTTGGGGTTTGGGAACAAACTATCACTGGATTCCAGCTACTTGTACACTCGCTGCTTTAAAGCTTACAGACAATTTGTTTTTGCTTCCATGATTTGGCAGAGGGGAGTCTTTGCTCTGGCGGCACGGTTGTTGTTTTTTGTTCCGGGCGATTTATTTTTTTCGACAAGGACGTTTGAAAGCAGGGTCATCAGTTCATAACTGGTAATCTTAACAATAGGAAGTAGAGGCAATGAACCTGAGAGCTCTGCCTGTTGGAAGGGTACTTGTTTTGATGGATTGCATGTAGTTGGCTGGTGTGTTGTTATGAATGGGCTCCTTATTTGGCCTGCTTTTATAAAGACTACTGAACTCTCATCACATAATAATACTACAGTACCACTTAAAGTTTCCTAGTTTCACTGCCGCACAACTGTCCAACTGTAGACTTGGTTTTAATAACATAGTCAAACAGTGTCTAAGCAGCTATATATAGGCTCAGTGAGTATTGATTAAGTTAATCATGGGGAGTGAAGCACAGTTTAGACTGTTTGGTCCACATCATGAGAACCCGACCATTAGCTGAAAACAAGCAGGGATGACTGCATGCTAAGAATAGCCCCAAACTACATTATGACTACTGAAATAGTTATGAAGTTATGACGTCCAGTCTAGGAACATTGCCTGAAAGCTTAAAGGCTGGCGTGTCACTGACTGCCCTGGCTGAGGGTGGCCGGTGATTACACCGTAATGACACAATGCAGACTCCAATCATCTGGACACTTAGCCATAAACACTGAGGAGAGACTAACATTAACAAGAAAAGACTGCTGAAGGTGCAAACTAATGCTTGGTAGCAGTCCTGAATCCTGATCGGGATAACAAAGCATGTTCCTCATAGCTTGAGCTTGCGTGAGAGTCCGTCCCTGGTGCAGATGGACGGTCCTGGCTGGGATGAACAGAGATGAAGCTGCTCTGGTGTTTGTGTACAGGGATCCAATTGAGATTTGACATCTAATGACACAGTAAATCTCTTTATCTCTCATCACTGTTCCCACAGAGCTGTGCCCCCCCCCCCTTTTTTCCACCTTCATGTACAAAGTCATATATTCATATCTGTCCTGTCCACTCCCTCCCCACCTATTTCCTTTTCCTCTTCTCACTGTGCATCTGTATCGTTTAATGCCTCGTCTCTGCCTGGTGTTTCTTTATCCATCCTTGTCAGGCCTTGTTAAACATTACCCTCCACCCCACCTCACTAAGTACGGCTAATGCCACTGATCGATCCCTCCCTGACCAGCAATTCTATTAAATTACACAGCCCGCACTATCCTCTACCCAAGACTCAGAGCTAATCTGTCGTACGCAGCTGCACAGGTTGAGGGGTCAGCGCTGCTCTATGTCCCCCTCACAGGAGATGTGATAATTGAGGAGGATGTCAAACTAGCCCACAACGTGCACACGCATGAACACACCACCAAAAGGAAGGATTTGCAGAGTTGGTGTTATCAGAGGGCCAACCTAATTCAATCCCTCCTCCACAGCATCACATCTGTCTATTACAAAAATGTCACATTTCATTTTATCCTGTCTGGTACAAAGGTCACTTTGCTGGAATATGACAGCTCTGGACAGCTTCAGATGCACGGCACCAGCTTTGGCAGCTTGTCACAGGAAAAAAAATCACTTCTCTAAAAGAGGGGGGAAAAAAAGGACAGCGAGTTCTTTTGTAAACAGAACAATGAAAACAAGAAGAATGCCAAGTGTACTGGGTTATTTAGTGACTGGTTCACAGTGCTCCTCTCTGCTTTATTTCATTTTTTTTATACTCCAATTTTAAAACACAGGCAGAAGAATGAAATATGAGGCCACTTTAGGGCTGACTACAAACAGTTTTCCACACCAGTACCAATGCTTTGACTTTAACACTGCTTCAACTCTGATACCAATTTTATAAACTTCATGTTAACAAAAGGCAATACACCGATGTAGTGTCTAGTCTGTCTACTCTGACGAAGAAGAAGAAGAAGAAGAAGGGAATGACTGTGGGTGATGTTTGTGGTACTCTAAAGTAGTGTCAGAGTGAGACGTTTGTAATAAAGAGCAGCTAGCCCAGGTCTGATCATCCACTGTCAACTTCAGGTGTGTTTCTCTCCTTTTACCTGTCGGTCTGCTGTCAGAAACGCCCCCCACTTTGTTGTTTTGCTACGGCGGCACAAAGAGGATGCACCAGTGGATGATGTGGTGAATGGATTCACTGACGAGCGATACAGGCATGCTTATTGGCTCACTGATGCTGATGAGACTTACTTCCTAGGTATCAAAATTTGGTACCAAAAGGCATTTTTCAATACACGTTAGCATCGAATCCCTACATCACATGTCATTCTTATACAATACAAGGCCATTCTTATTCTTGTAGTCATTCTTAGCATGTGTGCTGCTTTTCAGTAACACCCTGTCACACAAACATACAATTACACACACTGACACATGGGAGTGGAGCGCTGTAACTGCTATCTTGTTCAGTCTGTTGACCACTATGTGGTTTACTGGAGAAAGTGATGAGTGCCTTTTTTAAGCCAGTGTCAGTGGTAGTAAGGCAAAGCATGGAAATGTGTGATGTCATTTCATCAGGATCACATGACAGCTATTAGGGAAGTCATTTTGTATTGTAAATTCAAATTGCCATTCATGTATGATATTTGATATTAATATTTGATTTGAGTGTAGAAGCACAACAGGCGGTGCCTTTACTACAGCGTATGGTGATCATACAATGCAACTGTGACAAGTGACCACACAAACAAGTAAATTCGGTCTGTTGAACTCACCTCTGGCAGGTTGGCGCAGTTGGATTTGACTTCATACTCAATGTAGGCTGCCTCCACTCCTGCCTCTTTACCTGTCTGTGTGTAGCACAGGTCTCTGGTGGAGTTAATCCTGCGGTCCACATCTTCGAGGTTAAACATGCAGAGGGCTGAGTCCTCACTGGGCCGAGTGGATGAAGCCAAATAAGTGGAGAAGACACCAAGAAGAGTTTCTGGGCCATGACCCACCCCACCATTCTTGGTGAGCCCAAGCTGGACAGCTTGCAACAGGTTGTAAATTTTCCCTGCCCTGGAGCATGTTAAGGGTACTTCCACATAGGAGTAATAGGCCTGGTCATCCAAACAAACCCGAGAGACATAGGTGCGGTATTCGCGTGACTGTGACTTTAAGTCTCGCCTGTAGAAGAGGAAGTATACGTGTTGACGGTGTGCGAATGATGCTACGAAATGATGGTCGTATTCTGACAGGCGGCCGGCCACAGCCAACTTGGCAGTCTCTTCATAAGAAAAGACGGGTTCGTGGGCGAGGTTTCGTGTGGAGATAGGTGGGTGGCTGCTGGTGTAACCCCGCCCCACGAACAGAACTGGCTGCCTGTCAGGTTGAGAGCGAACCACGAGTCCCACGGTGCTAACATTGGGATGGTTAGCTGCTACATATTGAGTATCCACTGGCCTCTCTGTAGAGAAAAGTACCACATTTACAGAATCCAGACTACGCTTCTGGCAAATCCCTTGGTTGATGCTCCCGCAGGTAATTAGCTCCATGGAATAAGGGTCAACCAGCAGGAGTTTGTTGTGGTTGTGTGTCTCCTTAGCCTGAGGGCAGTTGCTCACAGTTACAGGAGGTAAGCACTCCCGGCTGTCTTTAACAGGTCCAGTGTTATCCTGGAGTTCAGGCTGGAGGAATCGATCCAACTGGAACAGGTGATCTCGGGCCCCGACATAGACCCGACTGACACTAGGGTCAGGATGCAGGGCCAGGTGCTCAAACAGAGTGTCATTCCGGATGAAGGTGGGATAAAGGCTGGAGGGAGGGGAGTGTGATCCTTGGACAACACCACTAAGTAATGAGGTGAAGGGCCAGCCAACAGCTAGCAGTAGGAGAGACAGTAGTGACTGGACTGCTGACACTGAAAGACGATGCACCATCCCCGGAGGCATGGCAGCAGAGCTGGGGGACAGAAGACAGGGCAGGTTGTTACAAAGCATGTGTATTCACTGAAACAGTGGACAAACTTTTCATGTCACAAACCTCCAGACAGATACAAGCCATGGATCCCCGTATGATCCTATATTTATTTACAGAAACTCTTATGGATACATTTCTTTATTGTTCTGTATGGATTACTGGCTGTACTAGATATAGTGAATATTAAAACTGTTCTTCATTGTGCATGTGCAGACCTTTGAGGACAGTCAAAAACAACTGAAGGATTTTTGAATTAAAGGACTACACATCATCAGTATGTGAGGCCTTCTTGCTGGCCTTCTTGCTGGGAAAAGACTTCCTCCTGCTGGATCCATTGTGTCAATATCTCATTATGCAATCACAGACTCATGAACTCTTGCCGTGACTTGGCTGAGAGACATGGTAGACTACATGCTGGACTCCAATCACAACTTGCACTCTTTCATGACCTGTGCCGGTGTTTAGAGTTATGCATAGAAAAGTGCCCTGTGCTCTTATGTCTCGTCAATAACATTCAACACCATGTTGGAGAAATAGTCATATTGCAATACTGGATATAATAATAATATGATATTATTATTATTATATATTAATATTGTGAAATAAAAAAATAAAAAAATAAAAAAAACTGACACAATAGTGTGTTTGTCAGGACATTATGAAGCATCCCAGATGCTATGTTGGTTGTCTTCCACCATGACACACTACAGGACATGAAACAAGCATTTGTCACACTCAACACCAGGTGATATCCGGCTGATAACGTCTAGTGTAATCCCGGCATTGAATAAAACACAAGCTTAAGAGGAAGTAGGACAGATAAACATCCTAAACTTTGACATATAAAACCCAAACAATGGATCTACCTAGAGCCTAAACTAACACGTCAGTGAGTTCGTAACAATGTAATGTATGTAAAACTCTCAAGAATCTGTGGAGGACAGCTCGGAGAACAACTGTCCAAGAGGAACTGGAGTTCCTATGGTGCACTGGACCAAGCTAACTGATCCCACATCCACTTCTGTTGCACTTAGTATCACTTGACGCACAAGTCTTTTTTTTCTGGCAGATTAGTATTATGTAAGTATTATGTAAGAACAACAAATAAAACTACTGATAGATACGATAAGATATTTTTAGAATCTATGACTATACCGAAAAGCATTTAACAGTTTTAACAACCTCAGGAGGACTCCTTCAGAATAATAAACTAGCTGAGACATCAACTCCTCACCATTTGTTTCCAGTGGTGTTTTACAGAGGCATGTCACCTCCCAACCTCCCAGCAGCTCTGGTTTAAAAACACATCCTTCTGGACACAACCTGCAACACAAGAGAAAGGACGCATGAGAAAAAAGATGCATCAGTGGCAGTGAATTCAGAGATGACAATCCTCAGTCTAAACAACATTACCATGGTTCAACCACAGTGTGTTTTCTCCAAACACAGACTCTTGACGTTCACACACCTTGTTTTTTTTTTGCCAACGGTACGCTCCATTAAAAATCGTGGGAAGCTCATACACATTGAAATTCCTGTCAGACCTATGTCTGACTGGCTACATCCGTTTTTGCGAGTAAAAAAGCCCTCAGCAGAGGCCAAGTCAAGTACTGTCAGTCCAAGAAGGCTTTCAGTGCCACACACACACACACTCACACTCACACACACACACACACTCTGTCTCACTATACAATCCTCCCTCATTGCTAGGATACAAGGTACAAAACCCCTTAGTTTCAGAGTCCTGCCAGAAAAACAAGTCGCTGCGAGGTAAAAGAAGATGGCATGAGAACCTCGCAAGGGGTTCGCGAGAGTTCCCTTGTTCGGGCACCTGAATCTGTGGTTTCACGCTTACTTTGTGAAATACTGCAATGTCTCCTCGAGTTATGAATGCTAAATTACACTCAATTCTCCCTTTCATTCCAAATACAGTATATTCTCCTCTTCCCCACTCATAATCTCCTTGTTCTTTCTATCCACCTCTCCTCCTCCTGCATCGCCTCCCAACACTCCACCACTGCTAAGGAAGCAGGATTATCTCTTGCGAGTTCAGGCGGATCTCCAGTGGGCTTATCCAAAGAGGAGGTTAGGGAAAAAAGAGGGAGACAGACTGAAAAAGACACTATTCACCTCAGTGAACAGACCAATCCTTACCCTGTACACACACGCGCGCACACACACACACACACACACACACACACACACACACACACACACACACACACACACACACACACACACACACACACACACACACACACACACACACACACACACACACACACACACACACACACACACACACACACACACACACCTCTTTCCCTGCCACACTAGGAGCATTAGAAAGCTTGCTTTGTTGGTGGCAATCTCTTGTGTGTGGGAATGAGGGTAAAGGCCTGGCAACAGGCCAAAGACAAAAAAAAAAACATTTACTACAACACAATGATTATGATCACTGTTATCCAATTTCAAACAAATGTGAATTAAATAAAACTCCTCATCAGGCACTTCCTCGCAAATGTTTGTTTTTCCGCTCGATGGCATGCTCATGTAGAACTACCTCCAGTTCCAATACAAGCAGTGGCAAAGAGGTCAGGCGGACTGATGGATGCCTCTGTGACTCACCCTAAAATCATCAAACCTAAATCAAAAGACAGACTTTGTCCTCTGACCCCCGGGGGTGGGGGAGAGCTACTTTTCAATACTTGGTGAAAAAACTGCAACTCTGTGTCTCAGGAGCCTGAACCCTGCAGTCAGCATGTCACGACTCCCTGGTGGAAAGGCGCTTTACAGCCCAGTGCAGATAATCCTGAAGGCACTGGTCCAGAGCCTAACGGAGCAGAGACAGGAATGACTGGCATGTTACCTCGTAGAAGCACAGCTTCAACAAAGTTACAGTGATTCTCCTGTTTCCTTCTCTAGCCAACGGTTTCTGCAAGCTGGATGTATATCACTTGCATCGTGGCTAACTGTGTCGGATAAGAGCACAGGGTTGTCTTCTTCAATAACTCTCTACATTTGCAGGCTGTCACTCCATTCATCCAAGAGTAACAGGTCGGTTGGATCCTCATCTATCTTAATTTGTTATTTGCTGAAAGCTACAAATCAAGAAGCCAAAAACTACAGTAAACTGGGCTGCCATCACTCTAAGGCCAACCTCATTTGGAAGAGGTTTCCCTTTCCTGCAGTGAATAATCCAATCAGGCCGAACTTCATTCAGAGTTTGAGACACATGAGAACCAGAAAATGGACTTCTGATTCAATTCTCTCACGTTAAAAATCAAATTTCGCCTCGAGTGGAAGTCTTTTTTGGTCACTTCAGCAAGCCAAAGGTATCAGTTCGATGTGAGGAGAGAGGAGGAAATGTTTACCCATAATTACTTTATCTGTTCCTTTACTTTTAGGTAATGGACTCCAGCCTGGTCCACTGCACTGTCTGCAGAAACACTAACTCAGGTCATAATGATATGGAGTATTTATTCCAACAAAACACACAGGACAGTTTGACAAATAGAACTAAAAAACCTGGTAAATTAGTCATGACACATTTCACACTAGTCTAGTGCAGACCGACCTACCGTGTGCCATAAATTCACTTTATTATGCTATGCTTAGCAGTCAACACAATATTTATTTGTTTTGACGTGTAGTTGGCTTGGACTGTGTCGTTTCCCTTTAACTGACACACAGTCCTCTCCCTGGCATTGTTATCACCTGGAATATGTGTCCTGAGGCTGTGTTCACAAATCAGCACTGCCTTTAGTCATTTGTAATTGTAAGGGTAGAATTACCCACTGTGACAACACATTGTGTGGAATTTAACCTTGCGATTGCTGCAGTACAATGACCATGACAACTTGTCCTTCCTCTTAGCATCATAATCCGCTGTGCAGCATTTTGGCATCTGATAAGCTTTCACACTGACTGTCTGTCAGTCCAGTGGTTCCCAACCTGAAGCTCCCGACCTCCAGTAGTCACCAAGGATTCATGGGGGGTCACAAGGCCTTCTTGATTTAAAATATATACTTCTTAATATACATATTAATATCTCAGAATGTTGTTTTTTTTTTCTGTGAAGAAAACTAGATGAAATTGTTATTTGTTAAGTTTATATTATTTAAACTTTAAAAGGTATCACACAGGATGAGGTCACAGTGAAGATCTGAACACAAAGTTATATTCACAGAACCTTCACTGTCTGCTAAACAGCCTCGCCCTGCATCAAAAACATGTTAAAACATATGTTTAAACAAGCAAAGAGCTCATAGAACAATGGACAAGCATTAAGGAGAGGCCCCCCCAAAAAAGCCTGATAAATATGGATGAATATTTATATCAGGAAAACTTCCTCTGATGAAACATTAACAGGAAATAATCTGCTCAAAATCAAAATTGACACAAACTAAATATAATATGAGATATCCATAAAAATACTCAGTCATAGGAAAAGGTTCTGAACCAGTTTATTCCTCCATTATTACTTTATCCTAATGCAGACACATTTCACACACACACAATAGAAAACATAATGGTGACCTTCTAACAGAAGAAGAGCTCCTGTGTTTGTTGTATTTGTCTGAAAAAAGGTGAACGTTAAAAAAGAAAACTGCGTGTGCAGGAGCAGTGATAAGGTTCATCCACACAGCGCAGGGAACAATAGATAGAAAACAGATATGCATTTACAGATATGTATATACTGTATTTTAAACTCTCAGGGATTAAGGCATGAGCCTTAAAAATCCAGCAGCGATGGGCCACCGTGTGGTATGGCTGGTGGAGGGTGGTGATTGGCGTTGGGCAGACACTGTGGTGTGGTGAAGTGCAGAGTAGTGCTGAATCATGTGGACTATCAAAAGGTGCGTATGTTCATTAACTATGTCCCTCTCCTTGCCTTGACAGAGTTCAGCTGGTAGCCACACACCCTGTCACTCATTCAAATGACTCATTGTTTCATGTGGAAGAAGGCAGGGCCATGCCAGACTGATGGATCATGGGAGGATGATCTCAACGGGACCACGATTACAAAGGAGAGGTTCAGTTTAAATGCACCTCTTCACTTGTACTAAAGTGGACAGAGGACAGGTAGTTGTGGGGACTGTATCAGACGGACAGGACCAGCAGGGTAGAGCACCTAACCTCCGTCTAACAACTTCAACCCACCACAAATGGACTGAACTGCAGCCAAAAGACTACAACACAACGAAGCATTCCTGAGAGGCACATTCAATTGAGCCATCATCCGCTTCATTGAGTCCAGCCTTTCATTCGCTTTCAATTCAACTAGCCTACATTCTGGAGGAGACACAAGGACAGCAGCAGGGAGGGGGACAGAGCACATCTGAAGTGAAAAAGCTGGCAGAGGGACATTAGCAGACAGAAACGGGGTTACAGGAAGACAATGGTGAAAGAGGAAGACAGGGGTGAGACAGAGAAGAGGGGACACGACAAGGGAAATCGCCACAAACAAGTGCTCGCAAGCCTCACTGCTCACTGAGAACTGATGGAATGTGACTAATGATAATAAGCCAGAGAGAGAGGGAGAGAGAGAGAGACTGAGAGAGAGAGACTGAGAGGGAGAGACTGAGAGAAAGAGAGAGAGAGAGAGAGAGAGAGAGAGAGAGAGGGAGAGAGAGTGAGAGAGAGAGAGAGAGAGAGAGAGAGAGAGAGAGAGAGAGGGGGAGAGAGAGTGAGAGAGACTCGAGAGAGAGAGAGAGAGAGAGAGAGAGAGAGAGAGAGAGAGAGAGAGAGTGGAGAGACTCTAAGAGAGAGAGAGAGAGAGAGAGAGAGAGAGAGAGAGAGAGAGAGAGAGAGTGAGAGTGAGAGAGACACTGTGAGAGAGAGAGACTCTAGAGAGAGAGACGACAGACAGACAGACAGACAGACAGACAGACAGACAGACAGACTGAGACTGAGAGAGACTGAGAGAGAGAGACTGAGAGGGAGGACTGAGAGAAGAGAGAGAGAGAGAGAGAGAGAGAGAGAGAGAAGGGGAGAGAGAGAGACTGAGAGAGAGAGACTAAGGAGGAGAGAAAGAGAGAGAGAGAGAGAGAGAGAGAGAGAGAGAGAGGGAGAGAGAGTGAGAGAGACACTGTGAGAGAGAGAGAGAGAGAGAGAGAGAGAGAGAGAGAGGGAGAGAGAGTGAGAGAGACTCAGAGAGAGAGAGAGAGAGAGAGAGAGAGAGAGAGAGAGAGAGAGAGAGAGAGAGAGAGAGAGAGAGAGAGAGAGAGAGAGAGAGAGAGAGAGAGAGAGAGAGAGTGAGAGTGAGAGAGACACTGTGAGAGAGAGAGACTCTGAGAGAGAGAGACAGACAGACAGACAGACAGACAGACAGACAGACAGACTGAGACTGAGAGAGCTGTGGCCATTAATTATAGGGCCTACCCATAATGCCCCATTCAACACCCACTCATTGGCAGAACAAGGGGGAGGGGAAATAAAGCAAGTTTCTAATTAGTGACATGATTGTGAGCATAAACACACAAATGTGCACACGCACACACACGCCTATAATGAGAAGTCCTCCTCTGTACACTCTGAACAAATAAACACACTCCAAAATGCCCATGTGTGCGTACACACACGGGCACACACACACACACACACACACACACACACACACACACACACACACACACACACACACACACACACACGCACACACACACACACACACACTCAACGAGGCTTTGAGTGAATGCAGCCATCTGCAATCAGTCATTGCCTTTACATCAACAAACAGTGTTTACAAAGGATGCTTTAGTGGCTGTGAGAGCCCACGGTGTTCAATTACACAAACACTGGCCTTCAACATCCTCCTCCTGCTTCTCCACAACACAACTGTTACTGCTGGGATATACGAGCTGTGCAAACCGACAGGACTACTTTGTAACACCTTGTAACAATTCAGAAGTTGCTAAAGAAACAAACAAACAGTGTACAGCTAATTCATTGTTCGCTAACACAACGAACACAACTGTCTGTAATTTGTTTATGATTTAGGCAACCAGGAGAGTTTCATGTCAATGCAAGCCTTGGAAACTCTCCCACTGTCAGTCACCAAACAATATCAACAGGACTTTTACTTCCGGCATGACGAGAGAACAATGAACCCTCAGGATACCCACAAAGACAGTTCAGATAGAGCCATGTTACCGTGTTTCATTCAGGCTGCGTTCAGACTGCAGACAAATCAGTTTTGTTTCTCAAATCAGATCTTTAAGACAGACTGTCTGCACTGCTATTTGCAAGTAATCAGATCAGATGTGTGTGTCCAGACATGTATGCTGGTGACGTGGCATTTTAACATGGAAGCATGAGAAATGAGGATCCGTCGTCTCGCAAAAAATTGCGCTGTCAAATCACAGGGCAGAGCTCCAACCTGTGTTGTCTTCACTGCTCAGCTAGCAGCAGCATGACTCTGCGTGGCTCTGATCCAGATTGCAAACATTTTATGTCAATCAATCTGGATATGCCAAAAAACAGATTTGTGCTGGCAGTGCCTTAAACTCCATGAAACTTTATCAGGCTCTTGTCTGTCTGCTGCAGCTTCTCCCACCCTGCAGGTAGCTCTTTATAGTAACTATTAATAACAGACTCAGTCATAACACCAGACCAAAGCGTATCACTCAGCTCACTGTGTGCTGCCAACATCGCTTCCGGAGATGTTCTTGCTGCACACTGAGCATGCACAGCTGTTTATCATAAAGTGTGAGATTTCCACTTCTTATATGGCGTGAGAATCAAACAGGATCACTGCCACATCGTCTGTAAATCTTTCAGACCATATCTAGCTATAAGAGTTTTACACAAAGTGTTTTATGGGAAAGATCGTCCATCTCTAATAGTAAATACTGACTCAAAGTTTCATGATCTTAATAAGCATGTGCAGAAGTAGCAGTGGTTACTGTACTGTGTCTGTGTCCACTGGAGCTGGAGCTGGACAGACCAGCTGGCTGCCTGACAAGAAGTTATTTATAGAGAAACCCCCCAACAATTGCCGCCCATCTAAAAGAACACATTTCTCCTCGGCTGATGAACTTCACAGAGAGAGAGAGAGAGAGAGAGAGAGAGAGAGAGAGAGAGAGAGAGAGAGAGAGAGAGAGAGAGAGAGAGAGAGAGAGAGAGAGAGAGAGAGAGAGAGAGAGAGAGGAGAAGAGGAGGAGGAGGGGAATCATCGCTCTGTGCTCTCCTCTGGAAAATGTCCTTCCAGAAGTTAAGACATAAAAGTCCCTCAGTGTCTCTGATCAGGCCCTTTTAAGGAATGAATCCCTCAATGACATGACAGTGGGTTTTTCTGGACATGTTTCAGTGGTCAGAGGAGAGCCACTTGTCGCTGCAGAGGAGCTGGGTGGGTAAAGGAAGTTCCCATGGCTGTTAAACTTTATGGCCCTGAAGAAATCGCCCTGGGGTGACAGAGGTTGAGCCTGGATATAAGAGAGGACGGATATCCGGGTCTTAGGGATCACTTCTACGTTTGGGTGGAACTTAGAATTGCTTTGACCAAACGTGTGCATGCGTTTCCTTTTTCCTCATCATGAATCAGTGCTGCTCTCCATGTACAGAGGGCTGCTGTTCACTGGGCTGAGGTCAGATGTGACATCAGACACAAAGAGGCTCTGGCGTCATTTGACTGTTTGCTCCCTTTTTTTTTTCTTTTTTTTTGGCATAATCAAAGACACTTCACAAGTGTAAGGCTCACTGACTGTACACAAAGAGTAGAGACTGCATACGACTGCTTTAACAGCAGCTAAGCTCTAAATCTTTTGTTACATTGAGATCTACCTCCTGTCTGTCACCACATCATTCAAGTCAATAGACTAACCAAAACAAGATGTTTCCAGCAGCTGGAAACCATCAAATAATAACATTTCACTATTAAACACAATCCCATTTAGAGCTCAAGTGATTGCCTCCCTTTCATTGGCAGCAGTGTCAAAATATTCACTTTAATCATGTTGCATGACTCCAATCACGCTACAGTAGTCCTTCAAGTCATGTCAGCATGACAAAGGGGCATGTACATGGTGGAATTAGATGTTAAGGGGCATAAATGAGAGCAAGTAGTGGGTCATCAGGGCTATCATAAACAGTCACAGCTGCCAGACAGGAAGCTATTAAAGTCTGTGGAGTTTATCTGGATCGTAACTCACATGCAGACAGGTGCGGCTGGCAGCACACACATCATAAAGTATCTATAGTGGAGCGAGCAATAACTTGTGAATGCACTCGAGCGGAGAAGCAATAATGCTTCAGGGTAGGTTATAACTCACGTGCTTCGCAATCTGGTATTATTTGGCCTCGAGGCAAAGTGTTTGTGTTTTCATCTTATTCCACACGAAAGCCGACAAACACCAAACCAGACTGATGAGGCAGGTTTAGACGACTCAGCACAGAGCACAACTGTGTGTATAACCTTAATACATCAAGTTAACTTGCCTCCAGAATACGATGCAGTTAGGGCTGTGATGATTCTCAAACATACTTGTTTTTGGCAGAGTTTCAGACTGACTGGAGCTGAGCTCCTGTTGAGTTAGAAATACTATAAAGTTACTGCCGGGCTATTTTGCTTTGCTATTTCAGGCTGTAACTGTAACTATTCCTGTGATGTTACATAACTTTACTTGTACTGTGTTTAGAAAGATAACAGTGAACCAGAGGGATGTTGACTGATAAAGACTCCTACTAATCATCAGTTATGAAAGTGCACTGGACACATTCATGCGAGAGGCTTTTCTGTGTGGACAGACACATTCAGAAATGTATTTAGTGTATTGTGTATTGCGTGCACTGTATATAGATTGATCTAAAAACTTTCTGCGGCTGAGATACTTTACTCTAAGAATTAATGCTAACATTCATTTTGCTGACTCTGAGGGAATTTGGCTGACGTGCAGCGAAACCAGCAGCTCTTCTGAATTTCTTCAGTTTTTATCAGTGAGGTGTTCTCCTCATATTCACAGTCAGCTGTGCTGTAAACAAAACATTGTGTCTCAGGGTGTGAAAACTAAATTAAAGTCACTTTAAAAGCATTTATTTAAAAAGACAGTTTCTGTTCAGATGGTTTCAAAAAGAAAAACACAGCTAATATGCGTGTCCATGGTCCTGTTCAATGATGGACATGCTGGTCA
Organism: Argyrosomus regius; assembly: GCA_946959425.1. Classification (NCBI taxonomy): domain Eukaryota; kingdom Metazoa; phylum Chordata; class Actinopteri; family Sciaenidae; genus Argyrosomus; species Argyrosomus regius. Next base: position 988,064 of record OX336885.1, read on the forward strand.
TAGTTGCAGGTGTATCTTACACATGTGTGTGGTGTAACCTCTGCACCACAGCGGGTTAGGCAAAGTATAGAGTGGCGTGTATGTGTGTCGAATCCAAGTGTATAATTCCATTGTTCAGGAGTCACTGTGGATGGCAGCTGTCCAACGGGACACTCACATTTACAAGAATAGAAGGGTGGAGACACACACACACTGTCACACAGGTTATCATTACCAACTTAACACTGAGACACACTCTTGGACACTGTATTTAACTGCTTAGGGTCTGAGAGGGGCAGAGTTAAACATGACGAGCATCAGTCCCACAGACGGGAGGAGACACTTGACCAGGCGAGAGGGTTAGTAGACGGCCATAAACGCCAGAATGGGCTCTGAGGAGAAGACGGATCAAGTGATAGAGATTAACAAGAAACATCAGAGAAAATAGAGCAGGGGACACATCATACTGACATGTGACGCCAATAAAGTGAACTATGAAAAAAGGGTTTCAGCCACCTCCAGCAGGAGGCACTGAGCTGAAGCTCAGGAGTCAGAATTAGTGAATCTGCAGTGAATAGCTCTGCTGTTCCACCAGGAGCTCCTGTGGGCAGGACGGCAGACATCCTGAGGCAAATTAGCCAAACACAACCTTTGACATTGGACTGCTCTGTCCCGACGGCTCTGTTCCTGCCCATAGCACATCCATGGCCGGCTGTGGACACGAGTGTGTGGCTACAGGCCTCGCTGTGCCCGGTGGGTTTCCCCACTTGTCGGCCATCTTGTGCCCACGGGCTGTGTGTTTTGAGTGGCCACTGAGGACTATTTGGCTGGTATATGGTGCAGACAGCTCTGCAGCTCTTTGCTGTTTTCTTCACTTTTTGTTGGTGGAGGAAATGCTGCCCTCACCACCAGACAACCAACACTGACCACAGGAAACAGCACATCGTGATGCACACCACAACAACATCTGGAACATCTGGATGAAACTGTGTTTAACTTTTTTATCTTCCAGGTGTTATTCGATAGAATCTACAGATACTGATATTATAAATTCTTTGGTATTATTTCGAGCCACATATCATATAAATCAATACATGACACACCTCCCAAGAAAAAAACTTGAACAGAGGCCAGGAAGCAAACACTTGGACAGATATGAGAAATGATTTGGACTTCAAGGCTCTTCGATGCAAACAGAAGCTACAGTGTGTGTTTGTGCTCCACTGAACTGTGATATCAGCTGTAATCATGCCTGTATAAACAGGACAAAGTCACTGTCCAGCACTAACTCTCTGGGAAGGCTAGAGTCAATGTGTGTGTGTGTGTGTGTGTGTGTGTGTGTGTGTGTGTGTGTGTGTGTGTGTGTGTGCGCACATGCTTGTGTTTTCATGAGGCAATGCCTTCACAGGAAAATTATAGCTTGTGTTCTGACATGCTGATTATGGCGAGGAGAACTATGCGCACATTATCAGAAAGAATGCAGAAACTCCTCTGACGGAGAGGAAAAGTACAACGGACAGGAGCTATTTTTTCCTGTCCGCTCATTTTCATCAAGTTACACAGCTCGGTAGCAGTAATGGTCTATAGGGAGCCACCGCTGCCTCGACATACAGTCACAGAAGAAATGCAGCACTTCTGGGTGAGCGCATGAATGACAACGTGGTGAGCCGGACTGAGGAAGTACGACGTTTCTGACACACAAGCTGCTGAGACGTGATGATTAATGGGTGGAAAGCTCTGAGCACAACAAACATTTCACTAAATTATTTAGTCCCTGACACACATTTCTATTCATATCACCTGCCACTGTATTTCTCAACGGCCACACATAAATAAATAATAATCAGTAAAACTGATTTTTTTCAAAGGATTGTTTAAGATGTAGAGAAGATATCATTTAAAGATATAAATAAAAAGCTATTTTTTGAAAATATTTATTGAAAATATTTGAATGCACACATTTGAAATAAAGCCTATGGACTACTACAGGTGGGCAGTGTGTTTTTTCCTCTGCTGACAGGAAATCTGCAGCATCTAAAAATGTCATGCCGTTGCTGGGTTTTTCCTCTAACCACAGTACTGATGCTCCACAAACTTCCAAGTTTACTACAGGGTCAGACGGTGAAGAATGTTTTGGTGAATCTGGACTTGAAATTGAAGAGAATCTTGCTGCATGAGGCCGTCTGTCTCTCTGATCTCTCCTCAACAGTTCTGTCTGTCTTTTTGTGAGCCTGAATAGTCTCGCCGTGCACACTTTCAGACATTCTTCCCTCGAAGGCACTCATGGTGTAACTCGGTTGTGTATGACGCTGATTTGAGAAACACTTTGTTTGAAGCATACTGAGGCCTTCAGGCGATCGACATGAGCACGCTGAAAACCGACAGACTGCTAACAAATCCACAGTTCAGTCAGTGAACACACACACACATTTTCTGAGGATGGTTATCACAGACATTTACATGTATTCATTATTAACTGTGTTTGGAAGAGATCTGTTTAATACGGTCAGACTTATGAATTGTCTAATCATCCAGTCATGGTATTGGTCATGTTGGCACACCAACCAATGAGGTAAACCTAAAGCAGTCTAATACAACGCCTCTTAATATCCATGAGGTCAGACAAAATTATAGAAACAAACAGCAGCACACACCACATCCTGCAAAATGAACAAAACCTGAGCGTCAGACTGCCTCAGTTTGAGCTACATGTACTGAATACACTGAATAAAAAAAAGTGACTGTATGTCACTCAGTGTTAGAAACATGCTAACACATGAGAAGAAATCTGGTTTCTCCAGCACTAATCCAGCTGTGCACACTGAGCTTCTTTAATCCCTGAGTCTGATTCCAGAGAGCAGGCTTCTTGTTGACATGACTTTTAGGAAATCAGGTTACTGCAGAGAGCCAATAGTAACGAGGTTACTGAGGTGTATGTCAGAGGACTAACTATGACGTTGTTCTAACATCTCAGCAGCTCAAGTGATGAGTTACATAAGACTTTACCAGATATCGATGAAAATAGATCCAGCTTCTAACTTCTGATTCTAAACCCTGAACTCAAGGCCTGATATTACAATGAGCAGCAACAGATCCTCCAGCCAGCCCTGGATCACCTCCACCTGCGTTTCTCCACGCCTCACCAGATAAAGTGCTGGTTCAGGGCTTGTAATTCAGCTGGTCTAACCTGCTCTGAAGGCACACTCTCACTCTGACAGTCGTATCTTTTGTTTGATGCTGTGTGTGAGTGACTGAACAAAGCCAGAAGCTGCTCCATATTCATGACTCAAGTCACAGGAGAGGGGACCAGACACACACACACCCCTCAGGCACTGACAGCTTGTTAATGCTACTTGGCCTTGCAGTGCAGGATTTTATGCCAGCAGCACAATGCTGACTGTGAGAATCGAACCAATAGTGCAGCCGAGAAATGAAGTGTGATTGGTTAAAGTTTCCTAGCAACAGAGAGAAAGACCGTATCCCCAGTAACAACAACATTAAAACTTCACATCCTGCCTCGTGTGTGTGTGTGTGTGTGTGTGTGTGTGTGTGTGTCTGGATCTCAACAGTCAGTAGGCAGGCACTCCAAACACCAATCCAAAGTCTCTCACCTCATTTTTAATGATCCTCGTTCACTCAGTGTTTCAGTCTTTACTCCTGGCTGTTCCTCACAGCGCACAGGGCCAGCTGTGTCCAAATGTGACACAGAGCCTCTCTGGATGCCCAGAACTCCAGACCACATGACATGTACGTGACAAAATCAAGCAAACATGTAGATGTTGTCTAAATGTGACATAATTGGTCATTATCATCAGACCCCAGTAAACCAAACTAATATTAGCCTGCTAACATGCTAAACTACGGTAACGAACATGGTATCAGTTGAACAGTAATAATCTGAATTTACTATCTTAGCCACGGTCCAGTATTATGACAGTAAAAACTGTGAAGAAATATAATTTTGGCAACCGTTTGAAACTGTGGGCAAAGTTGCTAATCAATGAGCAGCTCTGCTCTGAGGTATGATTGGATGTTTATCTGAGTTTGGTAGCAATGATGTACCTATATTTGTCAGTGTTTCATTTGTTTGATTAGTAATGATTAGGTTATACTTTCTAGTTATTCTACCCACAAACCACGTCTTGATTGACTTTCCAGATTTATTGAAATATAAAATGACATTGACCCTGACAGAGCCTTTTATCTACTAACTGTAGCCACATTTTTGCAGTTCATCCCAAGATTACAGACAAAGGACGTGGAGGTGGATGTGAAGCAAAGTTTATACCTGAATCATCATGGTTTGTTCCCATTATTTTCTGGAATAATAATTTAAATAATAATAATAATCTTTCCAAAATGGAATTTTCCAAGAAGAGATTAGGCAAATAAAAAACAGGCTTAATAGCACAAATACAGCAAAGTGCAGGCACCATAATATTAATTGAAAGGATAAATGTGAGAGAGTGAGGTCATTGAGGATTATTGGTCCATTTAAAACTTATTCTGTGCTTTAATTATCATGTTCATTTTTAATGATGCTCCACAGTGAGATTTCACTGTGACAGTTATCTGGGATTATGTTTCTGCTGCTAAAAGCTGGCTGAATTGTTATGACTGCATAATCATCACTCATAAATTCAAAAATAGTGTTTTTAAAAAGCGGTCCCTCTTGGTTTCATACAGAATCCTTCACTCAGATACAGTGAACTCGATCTGCAGACACTGGAGAATCTCCTTTTATCAGTCAGTATACAGCCCGTCACTCTGCCATTAATATTTCACATGTGAGACACAAAAAGCTGTCAGCTGAAAGATGCTTGGCGTTGCATTATGTGTGTTTGGAGCTTCGCCCGTACTGAAAGTTCAGGATTTGACTTCAGACCATTCTTGGATGAGTAGCACTGAATGGTTGCTGTGGTCAGCCTTGGTTGATTTGTGCCTTTTAATAACAAACAAACCAGTTGGCCACCACAACAACCCAAATTAAATAGGAGGGGGTCCTATTCCTTTGGCATTCAGCACCTTCCTTCTCCGCGCTAGAAGAGGGAAAAGTTTAACTGGTATTTTTACTATGGACCTGAAACAGTTGATACAAACGTACACACAACACAACACAAACACTTGAAACGTGTTCTCTCAGCATCTCACCTCAGAATAAACAAATAGAGATGAACTCATCACATGAGAACCGATGACAGTGCACAAACACTATTCTGTGGAAACGCTCCAAATGGAACTATCGTGGCACTGGAAGAGTTAACATGAGACTTTTTTTGTCCACAACATGGCACAGGGAGACTGAGAGCATACATTTCAGATTCATCTGTGCAGACATGATTTCTGTTGCTCCATGATGAAGAAAAGCTGAAGCTGCTGCGCGGTTGTGAAACAGACCTCAGTAAAGTCTTATCCTCCCATCAGCCCTGAAACACTGAACAACTGTTCTGAAAATTCATTTCTGACTGACATGGATCGATCTCTCTCTCTCTCTTGTAATCTCAGGATCATATTAAAGGCAGTGTTCTTGAAGGCAACAGAGGTGATTTTGTAAAGGATGGTGAGCGTGCTCTCATGGAGGGGTAGTGCAGACCAGTAAACAAACAGCACACACACACACACACACACACACACACACACACACACACGAGCATATATAAAGGCTCCTTTCTGTGCCTGCCTGGACATTAACAAGGGCAGTGCAGAGAGAGTGAAGGGTAAATGTTAGTGTGGCTGGTGCTGTGTTGTCTGGTCCTCCCTGAATGCTCTGTGTGCGTGTGTGTGCGTGTGTGTGTGTGTGTGTGTGCGCGCGCGTGTGTGTGTGTGTGTGTGTGTGTGTGTGTGTGTGTGTGCGTATGCGTGTGCGCGTGTGTGTGTGTGTGTGTGTGTGTGTGTATAAAACAGACCGCTACACAAAGAGCCTCTTTGTGGTCCCATGCGGTTAATGCTGCTTTTCCATAGTGTTGCCTTAATAAAACATTAGGGTGTGTGTTGCTTATGAAGCCACGCTTGTTGTGTAACATACAAAGGTGAAGTGGTGGAGTGAAGCCATAAAACAGTTTGAAGAGTGCGGAGCGCAGTAAAACCTAAATGAGCTTCTCCAACACAGTATCAGAATAATAAAAAAAAGAATCCTCCAGTTTGAGAAGTCAGAAAGCAGAAGTGCTGTCAGCCACTCCACGAGTTTGACAAGCCATGAAACCATCAAGAGCCTGGGGCGTTCCCACAGCTGTGAGTCACATAATGGGATGATACACAGGTTGATAACCAAGACAAACACAGAATCAAGCGCACACAGTCCGAGTCACTGGAAGGGCTCAGCCTCTAATTATTTGTTAACAAATCTGTGGAGAAAAGGAGTAACCCCAGCAGCTCTCACTGCTGCAAAGCAACAGCAAAAATCAATAAGTGGAAGTCTGTTTCCTCGAGAGCTCAACAAACTAAGACGACAAGATCAGATAGGATTTATCAGATTTGTGTGGTTCCTCATTTCTAAATGAATCTGACTTCGTTTCCTGAAGTAACACAGTTATACAAACTTTTTGTTGTTGTTCTTCTTACTTCACCAGGCTCCGTTCAGTGCCTCTTAGAGGAACTATCGCCTGCTGCTGCTTCAACCCAGCTTCAGTGCTCCAGGCTGGGAGAAGAGACCACAGCCCAACAGCCAATTATGGAGCTCAGGAGGAGGATTTCTATGAGCTGCTTACAATGCAAATGTACTTAATATTTCTGGATATGTCATGGGGGAGGGGAGAGGCCGTGTGTGTGTGTGTGTGTATGTGTGTGTGTGTGTGTGTGTGTGTGTGTGTTTGTGTGCGTGCATGCGTGCGTGCGTGTGTGCGTGCGCGTGTGTCAGAGAGAGAGGAGAATATTCCTGTGGGTGCATTTCTAAGTACCTATGCAATACCTATGTTCACATTGTTAGTAAATGCCTTGAAGGGAAGGCTGTGTAGAGAGAGGTGTGTGTGTAACACCATGACAACCACAGCGAGTTACCTTCCAGTGTAACACTGTCTAAGAACTGTGACACTGTCTGAAACTATGAGTAATCTCTAACACCAAACCTGCTCTGCCACAGCAGACCACCCTGAAGGTGGACTTGCCATCGTGGTTTGGGCCACCCTTGGTGAGCGCGCCCGCATGTAGCTGCTGACGGCTGGAGCAAAGCATGCTGGTCCGACCGAGAAGAACGTCACGGAAAAGAGATGTTCATTAAAAAAGAAAAATAGATAAGAGCGCGACACATTCCTGTCTGAATGGAGACTGCAGAAATGTTGTTTACTTCCTAACTGACACTGAGAGAGTGTGAGTCTGTGTGTGTGTGTGTGTGTGTGTGTGTGTGTGTGTGTGTGTGTGTGTGGTAGAGAGAGGCAGAGATACTGTCAGTGTGACTGTCTCTCACCTCAGCCTGTTTTACAAGCAGGAGGTTTACAATAAGGTGCTGAAGGACACGAGTGTCAGTCTGCTTATTAGGCTGCATGGAGGGTGGGGTAAAGGGAGGAGAGAGGAGTCATCCTCCACTTCATCACCCACCCTTCAAGACACATGTCTGTCAGTCATTCCCTCACACTGTCAGAAATGTGCCTGGCTTTCCTGAGCGTCTGCTCCAAAGTACACCTCAGAGTATTTCCTCTCATTTTGGCATGTGCTCTCACAGCTAACCAGTTTGGTACACTTTAAACCTACTCCGGTATGTTAGCCCGTTTGGTTCTGTTCACTTAGCTGTCAATCAGACAGACGAACAACCATACTGAGACTGCCTCAAAAGGAGGGTCTGGTCCTGGTTCCAAGCGGATTCTGAATATGAAATGAAAGTGCTGATTGTGAACTGTCAACACAATCCACTAAAGTTTTATAAGATATATACACATTTATTTATGCACCATGACTTAGTAACCATGGTAACATGTATGAGCTTCATGTGAGTGCAGGAATGTTACCTGATACATCAGACAATGACAGTTGAATGGTAACCAACCCACCAAAAACTCTTCATTCATCGAGTCAGATGTGAAAATATTAATAATGCCTGACCTCCCTCTCACTCCTCTCACTATATTTTCATATTTTCACATCTCACATGGTCAGTTAGGATCAATTTTGACCAGATCTCAGTTGTTGGAACAGTGGAAAGACAAACCAAAGTGTTCCGATGTTACGAGGTAAAATGACCTTTGTCAGTGATGTTTGGTGGCTTTGAACACAGCGACAGGATCTTACTATCTCTGTAGATAATGCTGTCAGACACTTCTAATAATCTGAGTCTGTCGGTGGCAAAAACAAGCAGAGCTGCTGTCCCCATTACTCATTTACACAAAGCATGGGAACATTGAAAAACACATTGAAAGGTGTTTTACATTTCATCAGTAACAACAGAAACATACAGAGCTCACACTCTTAAAGTCACATTATGGTATTATTATGCCGTCTTGTTTGCATGCCATGTCTAGCTGTCAGTCAGCAGAATGTGATTTGATTCTGGGCTCAGGTAGTCTCATGATGAAGGATGACACTCACCAAAGCTGTCCAATGAATGAGTTACCTGTCAGGCAGCAATGTCAGTCATTTTTTACTGACCCAAACTACAGGTGTAAAAGTCACCTACATCACTCATCACCTAACACCAGTGGTTCTCAAACTGAGGGGCAAAGCCATACCTGTGGGGTCGAACATAACCAGGGAAAACATGGAGTGACACTATAGGCCTTTTGGCTACATCTGACATTTATATCTATTTACTACACAAATTCTATTTATCATGTTAATAGAGTGAATTCTGAGTGTCTATATAATGTTGTCAGAAAGCAAAACAAATAGCAGTATGAAGGCCACGTACACTACTTTCTACTAACAATCCCACAAAGCAATCTTTTACACTTTATATATGCAACAATTACCACTGCTAAACTTGTCAAACAAAGGTGTAAATAACAGCATTAATTGTAGCATCGTATGGCAACCATTGATGGAACTGGTACCGACTGTCATGACGGTCAAAATGTGGCAAAGTTCTCTGATGCTAGCAAGATTCAGCTTATCAAGATTCACTCAGAAAGCATAATGTCAAATACAAGACAGACAGTAAACAGTTTGGAGACCGAAATGTCACGTGATGTCGAATGCACTCTTTCTTAAAGCGATTATAGGTCATGTGATTCAGTAAATATCGCCTCACAATCCACAAGCGTTCTCCATTGTGTTGTGTGGAAACAAAATCCGGCAGTTGCACAATCAAGAGTGGATCTGACCAAGCGACGCAACAGCAACCTGTTATTCCAGTCATGATTTGTGTGTCAGGTAACGTTAAATTAAAGGTTACTTCTCAGTTTGCTAAGACATGCTGTTGTTTTGATGTTAGCTATAGTTGCAGGAGAGTTGTGAGTATCTATGTTTGAGAGCTGGTGTGCTCTGAAAAACCATCTTATCATCAATACAGCAGCAACTTTAGCAACAGTCTGAAAACCCACAACAGCAGCCAACACTACATACTTCATTTGGTGTGTGTGTGTGTGTGTGTGTGTGTGTGTGTGTGTGTGTGTGTGTGTGTGTGTGTGTGTGTGTGTGTGTGTGTGTCGTTTATTTAATGGTGTTTCTGGTGCTGGATTACTCCAGAAACGATTACCCCACCCTTAATAAAAACATCTGCCTAACACCTTCCCTATGTTCCTGCAGCCCGGCCCATGATTTACTGCTTCCATTGAATTTCCTTGTAAACACAAAACAATCTTGCACAATTTATGAATCACTGATTACAAATTAACATTATTTATCTGCCAATAGCAGGAAAAACAAGCGAGTAATGGTGCTGAATGAGTATGTTTTACTCTGCAGTGAGTGTGCTGCTCTCCAGGCAGTACAGATGCAGGAATGTCGCATCGCCCCGACCCCCGTGCTCTTTCTTCACTCCCTCACCATAAATAGTGCAGCATCTCTCTCAGAGTTAAATGCTCACACAGGGAACATTTCCCTCTTAGCTCCGGCCTCACCACCTGCTGGGAATATACAGTAAAAATCTGCACGGTGCAGCACGCTTTTAAAGGTGAAGCAGAAGGAATGGGCCTTAAATTATTTCTCTAACAGTAGACAATAGGGAATGTAAAATTTTAAAAAGGTCTTGACAATTTATCTACGTTTGAAAAGAGCACGACTTATTCGCTGTGGGAGGCGCACAGTGGAGCAGCTTGCTTTAGCTGTGGGTGAATGTCTACACAATAATGTCACTGTGCGCTGCTGCTTGTTGCATGGTGATATTGTTTGGACTTTGGTGGTTCTTGCAGTGTTTTGGGTAGAAGTTAAGTCATATTTTGGGGACTATTTTCAGCTGCGTGATGGCTGCTTAAAGACTGTGCACTGTGCATTCATCAAATGAGAGGTTTGAGGAGCACAGAGGTGCCTTCACACTCTTCTTGGGGCTGCTGGTGATTTTGACAGGAATTCTCAAACTGTGTATGGACGATGTATGCTACGTTAATATGTTCTCTGTTCTGAGAACACTAGGAGCTGGTTATGATCTGATACAGCGACAGTACTGGTGACAATATGATGCCTGAGAGTCAGTACACGTACCAAAACTACTCTTTATTATATGAAATGTAAAGAAGATTAAGTTTTCACTGCTAACGTATGTGCTTGTATATGCAGGTCATTTCTGTAATGTCAACCTGTCAACATCAACAACAACAAAAAAAGAAAAGGCTGCAATATCTTGCAGAGAGTGTGTGAGCTCATTTCTATCCTGCACAGCGGCAGTCACAAAAATCATTCAAAATGTCTCCAAACCGTCTTTTAATAAGCTCATTGTGTCATCAACCATTAAAGCCATAAACATCCTCCTCCCACACAATAACTCTTGGGGACTCCTGACACATTTACCTCTGGATCGCTCCTCTGTATTTAAGAATATTGATACAGGATGAGATGTATAGGCTAGATCTTGTAGTCTGAGACTCGTCCAGATATTCACTGACAACTGTTTTGACGGTCCAAGAAAAGTAGTGAGACATGATACCTTAAAGACACAGTATTTATACTGTAGAGCAGGCATGTCCAAAGTACAGCCCGGGGGCCAATCACGGCCCGCGGTCAGATGTCATGCGGCCCTCAGCTTCATTTTTATAATATATTATTTATGGCCTGCTAGGATTGTCAGACACTGTATGGCTGGAAGATTTGTCTTTTATTGTTGACATAATGAAGCATTTGAACCTTTAAGGACATAACTGCTGCTGTTATATATCTGTAGATGTGACACAAAATATTACTTTGTTAAAGAGAAGAGACAGAGTGACACGTTTTAAACTTACTCATAATAAGTCATGTTTAAAATGAACATGAGGTTCAGATTTGTATCAACTTCATGCAAGTTTAACGTATTCCATACAATTTATTCTTTGTTATCTGACTCCAGATGTGAAAGAAAGGAAGAACTGGTGTTTCGATTTGTTCATGCCTGATTGGCTTAGATTTGGTCACATTGTCATTCAAAAAAATGATAATTGTGACAATGAAAATAAAATTGTTACAGAACATTTGTATGTAACTTTTATTGTTCATTTTTTCATTTTTGTATTGGCATGTTAGTCATGTTAGTATTGGCCCCTGGACATCTTCACATTGTGAAATCTGGCCCTCTTTAAAAGAAGTTTGGAAGCCGCTGCTGTAGAGAATGTAAGAATAAAGACACAGTATGTATACTGCATAGTCTGATCATAGCATGAAGCAGCATGGCCTCATGGGAGTTGCTGTCTTCATTGTTAAACTACAATTGTAGATGAAAATCTATCTGAGGTGACTCAGGCACAAATCATGTTCACAGAGATCATCAAGTTTTAGTGTTTAGTCATGCTCGGCCCTCACTGTCTGACATATTCCACATATGCCACGTTTACCAGGAAATTATAGCAAGTAGATCAAGAACTAATATCTGGGATATTACAAGACGACAACAAAACGTATGACGCAGGGCTTGTGTTTATAGACCAATGCCACTTACTCTGATCAGCTATTCCCCGATTTAATCAAAATTTTGATCCTTTTATAGCATATTTTATATGAAGTTTTTAAGAAAGAGAAAATATGCTAATACTCAGCAATAGGTGAGGAAGTGAAAAGTAGTGAGATATTGAAGAAGCATTGTTTTAGCATCAGTACTGAGACTCATGCATCATACTGGCATCTGCATCGAAAAACTTTCACATGATACCCACTACGAGTCACAACGGGGAATAAATGGAAGAAGAAAAGTAATGTGCTGGCTGTAAATGATACTTCAAGGAGGATGTACACGTGTGTGTGTGTGTGTGTGTGTGTGTGTGTGTGTGTGTGTGTGTGTGTGTGTGTGTGTGTGCGCGTATACATTTGGCGGACGGTAAAGAAATCCATAGTCAAGTCTCACACCTCCACTCTAACAGTCTCATTCATCATGGTGCTCCAGACAGCACAAGGGTCACCAACCCTTCACACACACTCCACACACACACACACACACACACACACACACACACACACACACACACACACACACACAACACACACACACACACACACACACACACACACACACACACACACACATATATACCTCATTATACGGAAAGGCAGGGGATAACAGCACCCACCACCTCTGCTCTGAATTCACCCAAAGCATCATTCACATCTAAACGAGGTCTGAGTGACCCGACCTTGGAAGGCAGGCAGCAGGCAGCACCGTGCTTTCATCCAGTTGGGAGGCAGGAACACAGGTAGGTAAACAACACACACACACACACCACACACACACACACACACACACACACACACACACACACACAGCCAAGAGGAACAGCCAAGACTTTCAGCAACAGCTCTTTTACTGCTATCATCCCAAATATCCCAAATAAAAGGAATCTGACCTGATCCACTGTGGTCCACCGATGAAAAGATGGAGGTTAGCCCCTGGACACAGCTAAACACGAGGTGGGGGGTTGCCAGGTTTGGGCAAAGATGACAGGAGGGGGTGGCACTCGATGGTGAGAGGTGACTTTTTACATAGAAGGAAGACAGAGAAAACATTTTCCTCATCAGTGTCACAAGTACAGATCCCACTTAAACAGCAAAAACATGGCCGAGTGGTCCAAGTAGTCCTAGACGCAGCAGTCTGAGACATACTCAAGTGCAAGTTTAAATAGCAGATTATGAGTACATTATACCCAGAGCCGAGCAGAGAGAGAGAGAGAGTTAGGGTTAACCCTCCCTCTAAACAGCGCTGGTTATACCTAAAGATCTGAGTGAATTTGAGTTCTAATGTTTTGATATCCGTACACAGAGCTAATTTTATCACTAGTAATGACACAGGAGAAAAGATTTCATTCATTCACTGTTACATCTGGATGACAAACTTGTTAGATGAAATTAGTTGAGATAGATTTCATTAGCAGGACTTTTCTTTTTAATACATCCAATGATTGTACATTTTGCTTTTCATGTGTGCAGTGTGTCTTTGGCCTACATTCAGTCAATTAAATGGCACTTAACAAAGGAGCAGAAATAATGATTGTTATTATTTTAATAGTAGGTAAGGTTCATCTTCTTGGAACACCGAAAGAAGGGGCATGCAACCAACCGAGAAAGTTAATAGCTGCCCACTAAGAGTGGAAAAGTGAGTCTCTAGCTCAGTCTCTAATGGTTTTAACACAGAGTGAACATCAGAACCTTCATGAAGAGATTCACTGTAGCACTGTATTAGATTACATTTCAGCTCCCCATAGGGTGAACTGGAATAACTTCAGTGATAATCACCAAATAATAGCATGCTAGCACGCTAAGCTAAGCTAAGATGTGAACATAAGACCTAAACAGCAGCATTAGCATTGTGCTCGTCGTAAGTATGAAACCATCCCAGTATTTTCTAACTAGACACTCAAAGACAAAGTGATAGCAGTTTTCTGGGTTTAGGGGTTTCCCCGTGGCTTGTGGTGTTCCTTTAAAGTCTGTGTAAAGTAAAAATAAATATGTTTTTGAGTTCATCAGACCAAAGAAGAAAGTGTTATTAACCATCCAGCCAAATTTGAATGATTAAAAATATCGACAAGTTTATGAAATTAGGTGTCAAAATCAGGTAAAATCCAGGTGTAAACAAGAATAATAACTAGCATATGGAGAAGCACAGATGCTAACACGCTGAAGGCTTTTATATGGTTGGGGGTTAGGGAGGCGGGGGGATTATGCTCAGGGTGGCCTCAGCGTGTCATCGCCATCAGCCACCCTTTAGGACCGCCCACAAAATCCTGGACTGAAAACTGGTGAAAAACTGTCTTAACCTCTAACTCCACATTTCAGTAATATATGGTTCAAAGTCTTTTCATGTGTTTTCAGCAACTATTTTCCAACATATTTAATGTATTTTGAAAGAAATCTCAGAATTGCCTTTACACTGACTTTAACACCTCAATGTACTAAAGTGATTCATCAGTCCAACATTCAGCACCACGTCCAGATGCCCCTTTGACACCAGTGTAGGCAGCTCTGAGGACTGAGCTCTGGTTCAACATTGTTAGTAATGGGATCAATGAGATTACACAGCGTCAGGTACACAGCTGCCTGGGCACTGATAAGCTGGGTGAGGGGTGAGGTGTCAGTGTGTGTGTGTGTGTGTGTGTGTGTGTGTGTGTGTGTGTGTGTGTGTGTGTGTGTGTGTGTGTGTGTTTCACAACCTCCAACACAAGCACACACACACACCTCCCACTCAGTGTCATGACATGCTCCCCCCCTCCCCTTAGCCCCAGGAGGTAAAACCCACAGCTCTCTCTCTACTGACAGAAAAATCCATGATGTGCTCGTCTCACAGAGGCAAACCTGGACGTAAAAACGGTCCCAGCCAATTCCCAGTGTGACCAGTCCAAACCAAGCCAAAGTAAAGAGGATGCAAGAGGGTGCATTTCTGTATGAGGGTGGTGGGAGTGTGCATGTGGAGGGGGTGATTAGGAGCTGGGACAGGTCATGGGTTTGATTTATGACTTATCCCAACCGTCGTGCTGCAATCAAAACGCACCAGTGGTCCCATCCACATCCTCCTCCCCCGGTGCTACGGCAAGGGAGGCTAGGAGAAAACAGGAGTATGTGTGTGTGCGTGTGTATTTTGGTGTGTTGGGGGTTGGTTGGTACTGTGTGCACCTCTCATCCTTCTGTTCCAATACAAGGGTTAGTCAGCTACAATAAAAACACAATAGGCACCCTCCCAGCCCCCATCAGTCTCCTGCTGACAGCAACTACTAGTTTGTGTGTGTGTGTGTGTGCGTGCGTGCGTGCATGCGTGTGTGTGTGTCTGCATGGACAAAAATGCTGATTACTAATCAGAACATTCAAAAAGATGCCCACATATAGTACAAACCTTATTTACTGACCAAACTGCTGAGTGAGTGTGTCGCAAATTTGAGCGTGAGCATAATCGATGGCTTTTTGTGGAATGTGTGGATTTAAGGACTCGAGGCTTTGTGTGCTTTCCATCCAAACACACTCTCAGGATTGATCTGTGGAAGAGTTTCGCATCCTGTCAGACTTCTAATATCCCGAGTCTAACACGGTGACGTGAGGTTCATCAATTGTTTTGTTTTGTTTTTTGAGCAATATGACCTAAACAGACAGATATCATATTATATATTATATATATTCAAATCTTAATTTTGTTTCATGCTCAATTTAGGAATTAATTTGTTTCTATAGAGCACAGAAACATAAACACAACATCAGTATGACTTGTAGTGTCACAGATGAGCTCCTTAACAGACCAATAAAGAGGAATGACTGACACATGCGCGCACACACACCTCAGCTGGGTGTGTACATCTACTCTTCCAGGTTGCACGGGGGTAATCACTAGGCAGATTTGTGTGTGTGTGTCTTTCTGGCCTACAAATACACAAACAGACAACAATAGCGCTCCAGCCACACCCCTCTGCCATAGACTGTCAACAAACACATCTCTGTTTGCTCTTGTCTACAGTGGCAGGAGGAATATCTGTCTGCTCTCTTAAAGTTACAGTTTATGACACACAGTCTATAACGGACGCTGACAGTCATTCTTACTCGTGTTCACTCGTTTTGATTATTTCTATACTGCACTTTTACTGTTGTTTCCACTAGAAGTTAAACTTCTATGGATTTACCCACTGCCTCTGGAGCACCGCCGGCACTATAGCACATTAGCTGTAAAGCTATAGTCTTATCAGCTCAGGATCACAAAGGAAAACAGAGTCTGGAGAAGACTTTCTCATTGGTTAACTTTCCTAACAGGAACATACATATTTTAAAACAAGCCTATTTTTGTAGTTTTGACATCATTTGTAATCTGTTAGAATAACATTCTGCTGACAGGTTTCAGTACTGACATTTGGGGACAATGCTTTCTTTACTGCCATGTTGTCAACAACAGACCAACAGATTTGAAACTAACCTCTGCTTTAGGTTGTCCTAACCCTTATATGGATGTGAAAATTAAGTCCCACAGATATCTGTAATACCACAAATTATTACAAATGATTGCACTGTAATACAATGAGTCTGTACTGTAACTATAAAGAAGTGCTGTGTGTCAAAGTTGATCCAGGAAGTTGAACTCTTCATTTTTTTTCCATATAAGGGTTTACACAGGCTGCTTCAATGTGGACATGTTTAATGCCTCTCTGTAGTCCATGATGGTCAGTGTGTACCATGTGATCTGTGCTCACAGGGTGTCCACTTGGACCCAACCTGATTTAGACTGAATATGATTTGGAAGCCTGCCTCTGGTCCCAGGTCAGTTTTTGGTTACTAGGACCTGAGTGGACCAGTGTAGAGCTCTACATCAGCTGCATTACATCTCTGCTGTGTCTGAAGTGTCATCATAACCATAACTGCGAGAGAATGTTTTAATCTCAGTGTCCCAAATCTGCAGGACCCAATTAAAAAGGACTGGCTTTTTTCACACAGTCGCACTCATCGTGTTGATGTGGTTCAGTCTCACACCACAAAGAAAAAACATGTTTATTTCTTCTTTGTCTCAAACCCTCAAGAGGCAGAAAATATTTGGATTGCCTGTTTGAAGCTCCACAACAACTCCCCTGTACTTCATCCTACCCTCTCTTTGTCTACATGTCGTGTGTGTGTGTGTGTGTGTGTGTGTGTGTGTGTGTGTGTGTGTGTGTGTGTGTGTGTTGTGGGTGCCACAGTGGTTATGGGAGTCATATTGAAGGATTGACAGTCTATTTCCACAGTCTCTCCCACACACTGTTATCAGCACAGTGGCCTGACAGCAGCCTAAATACTAGTCATTACTCTGTCCTCCCTGCTGGCCGGCTCAGATAGACGCAGCCTCACAGCAGCAGCAGCAGCAGCAGCAGCAGCTCCATGTATCACCATGACTGATGCTGCACAAATGGTGACACCAGTAAAGAACTCCACATTTAATTACACAGTAAATTCACGGAGAGCTTAAACTCCAATCCATTTTTACAATACTTCGTTTACACGGAGGATATATTCAGCAGTTGACAGCTATAGTAGAGCTGCGGCTTCAGTGTCAGTTTGGAGTTTGGGACTCCTTTATGGGACTCCTCATGCTGTGTTTGGGTGTTTTTGCACAGCTAGTAAACAGCAGATGAGTACACAAAGTGGATCTGGTTTCACAGGCTGCTGGTCGCCACTCCTTTGGATGTGCAGCCTTTGAAGGAGTCAGGTAACAGATGCACAAGCTGGCACTAAACTAGAGACCAGTAATTACACACTCTAAAACACACACACAGACACACACAAACATCTAATCAACTTGTTAGTACAAACGCACAGTCACACTACAGTGCTGCTCCAATTCCCAAATGTCTTCATTAGTTCTTCTTCACAGCAGTGAGTCCTCTCTGGTCGTGCCCGTTCACACAGCTCTACAGCTACAATCAAAGAAAGAGCTGCTCAGCAACCAATCAGATTCCTTCAGGCCATGTGCACACACAGCCCAATTGGCCGTCCCGTTCTCTTGTGAGTTTCAAGAATCTGCACGCTGACAAGGTCATTACAGAGACTCAGCGCACCCCCCCCTGCTGTGAGAGGGTCCACAGACACCCTTGTTTAATTGCCCCTTCATGCCCCCAACCTTGTCTGGGACCCATGTGTTATGAAACTGGTTTGATAGTTTCATTGGAAGTCTTGTACTGTGAGTGGTTCAAAATGTTCCTCTAGCCAACATCAATGCAGAAGATACTGTCAGTCTGGTAGACTCTGATCATAAGAATTCTGTCGACCAACTTCAACTTTTGCAGGAATGCAAAGTGAGGTCAGCGGGTAAGTCACTGTGTTAAACAGTCCTTCTTTAGCAGTCTTCTTGTTTTAATGCATTTATGTTGTGACTGTTTGATTCGTCTCTCTCACTAAACGACTGTACATGACGACACATTGTTCGTTGTCGGAACTGTTTGGAAAAAAGACAGGCACTTTTTAAAAACAGATTAGATGAACCATGTCTATCAATGTTTATCATGGTCAAACTTCAACCAATCAGATCAACAAACCATAGAACATAGTCAAACTCTTACAGAAGAAGAGTGAATACATTGTTTCCATCAAGAAGAGCAGCTAATATAGAAATACTCTTGTGTCTAGCATTGTCTAGCATTGAAGCACGGCTGTAGCTCATCCTGTAGCTGACAGTAGTTCCTCTTAAGATGCTGATTGGTCCTGAACACTGTGGTTCGGACACATAGCTTCAAGTCTGGCATGACGGATTTTCTCATGATGTCCCAGTCCAGTTTCCTCGCAGGGTTAGGAGGTTACAGCCCTGGTTGGTCCTTCTTGAGCACCGCAGTTTGCCGTGGCTCCCTCTGATGTGACACGTCATCAGAGAGCAGCCTGGGCCCATGGAAAAACTCTAACAGTGTTTCTATAAATACATGTTTTCCTCCATTGATTTCCCACAATTCATTTCAGCAGCAGAGGGTCCTACAGGCACTTTGTAGAGACCTGGTCATTTTGGCCAGTCTGCAGCTTTTCCATGCTTTGTTTTCTCCACTCAGAGCTTAATTGGTCGGCCGTTTAAAGCCAAGAGAAACAGTGAGGACGGGTTCCAATTTGTCAGTTGCCTCGCACGCCCCCCCAGAGACCAGCGACAATGTGTGTGTGTAAATGTGTAGGCAGTGAGGTGGGAGGGAGGGTGTAAAATGGGTTGTGTATTGTCCTTTCATCCCCTGATGTATTGTGTGTGTGTGTGTGTGTGTGTGTGTGTGTGTGTCAATGGGTCAGGCCCGTTCCCTCTGGAGCGTTCCTTATTGATCAGCCTCATGTGTGTTTAACTGTACCTCTGGGTATCATCTGGCCTCCATCTCTAATCTGTCCATTGTCTCTTTCAATATATTATTTCTCATATATATGTCTTCACTTCAGCCTCCAGCCTCTGCTCCATCCATTTCCCCATCACCCTGCCCTGTATTGCCTCTCTTTGTCTCTCTCAGCATCTAATTTACCTTTCTGTCTCTCTGCGTCTTTGCTCTTACTCAGTCTGTCTATTAATTTAGTCTGTCTTAGATGGATGGAGGGGGGAGGGAGAACAGAGGCAGAGGACGGCTGGTTAAATGAGAGAGGTGAGGGTACGGGACAAGGTGGAGGATGGGAATTATTGAGAAGCAGAGAAAAATAAGAGACTGTGGCTAAGACATGTCTTGAAAGACATGAACCTATCTTAACTAGAAAAAGAGACTTTGAATATGTAGACCCTTTACTGTCTTACATAATAAGGACATTTTTTAAAATCATCTAACAGATGGGAGAGACGAGCAACGAACAAGCAAATAATCAAACCCAGACAACAAATCAACCGCAGAGCAAATGGCTGAGACTCCTCTCATTTTAATACATTTGAATAGTAAAAAGCAGAGAGCGATGCAGGCCACGGCCCAGCTCAAAGCCCTGCGCAATTAGGCCTGAAAGTAAAAACATTTCATGCAGAATTGTTTTCTTGTTTTTCTTGTCTTCTTTCTTTCTCTCAGGGGTTTGGACAAATTTGCATACACAAATTTGGGTAATGGATCAGAAAGATTCAAGTAAAAGTTCATTGTAGAGATCTTTAACACAGCTATGAGAGTTTATCCACACCAAACCTCCACCTTTCACCATGTTCCTTTTAAAGCCAAGCCACAATATGGAAGAGAAACCTGGGGATGACCCACTTTTTTTTTCACCTTTTCACAGCCTCCCCCACTTTTCACAGCACAGGACTCCAAGATCAAAAGCAGTACACAGCCCGGTAAAAGCACTCAACCCTGCTCGGGTCTAATATCTTTAAGGCCTGGAGCATCTTCAAGGAGGGCATTAGAATTAGATAGGGAACTAAATGGAGAAAAAGCTTGAGGCAGCTGAAAAGCCAGAGTCAGTGAGTGAATGTCATGGAAATGGTCAAGCAGTGATTGAGATTCTGCACCCTGCTCCACTCGTCCGGGAAGCCCAAAGATGAATGTAGGTGACTTTAAATTAAAAAAAAAAAAAAAAAAAAAAAGAGAGAGGACACAATCAGTGAAATGAGTCAGTGGCCCCTACTCCCCATTCCTCTGTCTCATTCGTGGAAGTCATGTGAAGTTCAGGCGTGGTTCATGAGGATCCTGAGACCAAAATGCAATCCAAAAAAAAAAAGCAGACAAAAGGACAACTAAACGACATGATTTGATTATATTGTTCTGCTTGCGGCGAGTGCTCCAGCTGCCTCGCTCCAGGAAAGTCACCTTGTCTCGCTGAAGGTGCGGTCATAAGCAGGGTCGATTGCACTTGGCATTACATCACTTGTTTAACGCTTTCATGCACTGTCAAACAGACAGAGGAGATTCAAAGAATAAAAAATATTCAGTAGTTAGGAGGCTTACCTCTGTAAGGAAATAAAAGAGAACACTCAAAGGACTTCAGGCAAGGACAGACAGTGCTCTTACAAAAGGCAACATGTCTGTCACCAGGAACATTTAGTCCCAGGGAACAAATGGCCTGCTAGTGATTTACTGTCCTCCGGGGAATGGATTTATGATTAGCAGCCTCTTTCTGAGATGACCACATCCTTCTGGCGTACACACACCACCACCAAGTGATAATGGATGCACTTCTGACAGGCTTAAACTCACTAAAGCACCGATTACAAATGTCATTACATCCCACGTGGTCACCTCTGGAGGGAAATTATGCTATTTGTTGTTTTTGCTTTGGCCTCCTCAAGAGGCTAAAACAGACTGTTCATTTATTAACCCTCCCATGTTTTCCATTTGTACCGCGATGTGTTTCACCACATGGATCTCACAGTAACATGTTGTCTGTAAAGCCTTCTCTTCTGGTCTGTGTCAGCAGCACCACTTTGCCGTGTGGCTGCAGAGCAGTTTGCATTAGCTGCACCACACCCTGTCATGTCCACAGCTGAAAACGTAGAGGTTTCCACTGAAAAGCAGCATTCATTAAAGCCACATTATGTAACTTTTCTACCTTCAAATAACAGCTTCACTATCATATTGATGCTACACTGACTTGTAATCAGGTGAATGGTGTCTCTGTCATTCATTCACTATGTAACTTTACTGAAGTCACACACCACCAACTATTTCACTGATTTGGTGGAACTGGGTCATATTTTATGGAGAAAAATGGTTTTCCTGGTCTCGTTGATTTTTGATCATAAGTAATGTAATCAACAAATACATGTGCACTGTCCATATTTACCACAGTGATGTATAACAACTGCAACTGGAGGCCCGTAATTAAAACAGATTACCACATTTTACATGGTTTCTATCACTGGGCTTACATGGACATACATACATATTAATGGGGGTTACATGATATTTCCAGCTTATTATAAAAAGGTTCTGAATGCAGAATTTTACTGTAAATAATTTGATCATGGGCCCGGAGAACATCGCCAACGTCTGCTGCATTTTCTGATCCTCCAAAACAAACTGAGCAAAGCTTGATTAGCCCGACAGCAGCAGTTAGTTTATAGAGTGATAAAAAAAAAAAAAACCTCTTCCATCATGTGTATTCACTTCAGTAAAGACAAAGACAGCCTCTGCCCCACAAACACCTTCTTCAGCAGAAAAAAATGACTTTTTGGGAAAGGTGCTCTGAACTACGAGCCACTGTTGCACTGGTATGAGACTGAGGGTACCGTCATCACTGTCGTCATTAGCAAGTCTCATCTAGCTTTGAGTCACATTGACGGTACACTGACATTTGCTGGCAGCACCATTTAACGTGAGTCTGAGAAGACATTTAAACTTTGCCTTGCTCTGCTTCGTTTGCGGCAGTAGACACACCTCATGCAGCAGGCGGTAGCCGTGTCATGCTGGTCTGATTTCTCGACCCTGCCTTCTTTAGAGTCTGTGGAGAGAACAGTGTAGACCTGTTTCACCCACGCAAAAGAAATGGAAAAAGAGTACCTCCATAAACCAACACATAACCCAACAAACACATCACCATGTACTGTGCCTAACTGAATAAACAGGAAGTTATGAGCTTAACTACAAGCAGTGTTTCAGAGGCTGGGCTCAGCAGTCATACAGAGTCCTCTGATGAAGCCTGTGACTTCAGATAATCTGTGCACACAGTGGGGGTTCATTTAAGCAGGTTTATTTGGTATCACTCCAGATTCTTTTCAAACCCCCTGATGTTAGTTAAAATGTCTGATACGCTTAAAAGCACAATAATCTGCAGCTACCCTGTCTAACTCTGTGCAGGGCAGGCCTGCTGCAGCTCTTTCAGAACACTGATGTGTTGTAACACATGTTCATGATGCAGGCTGAAGAGCCTTTTGTTCTCAAGTCATAGCACATCACACACAAACCAGATCTATTTGGCAGCAGCTGTTAAATCATGTGTCTTTGTTGCAATCAGAACAGCATGTATGGGAATGTTGTGTCACTCAGGATGGAGACAGTAACTGGTAAAGCTTGCAGACACGACTGGTGGTGGATGACCTTGGTATAGTGAATTGCTGAGTACAGTGGATTACTAGAGAGTGCCAATGCAGATGGCACGGTGCAAAACCCTGTGGCCTTATAGTCTGGAGCTGGACTTATGTTGGACCAAGGAGTTACAGAGATTCCCGCCATAGATACCTACAGTGTAATTTTTTGATTCATACTACAATGGATGCATCATACATGATCAGGCCATAGCTCACCTTAATTATATTCCCAACATGTCCCAACTGCAGACTTTACAGGATCAGGATGCAACAATAAGGACAGCCAGGCTAAAGTTAATCCTGCAGCTCACTGGGCCAATCAAGAAAGTGCTAAAGAAGAATGAAACATATCATTTATGATGATGACGACGACGACGACGACGACGACGACGACGACGACGACGACGACGACGGCGATGATGTAAGCAGTCAAGGAGTGAGCCATGTGGATTACTTCAGTCATCCTGGAAACAGGAGTTACCTTGGTGGTGCAAGGCAGATAAAACAGGGCTGTTCATCAAGTTTCTGAAAAATGCCACTAGAGTGTCACATCAAGAGCCGACAGCATCTCACTTGCATGGCAGCTAAGAGATTTTGTTGTTATTTAATAACGACAAATGAATAAAGCACCAATATATTCAGGTTGCTATGGTATTTTAGGACTAATGAAGATGTTTCAAATGTTCCAGTCAGTCTTTTAATTCAATATTAAATACTTTTTATTTTAAAACAGATAACATGATAATGTTGAATAATGGTCATGTTGAGCAAAAGAAGTTAGGTACCAGTACTGAAACTATTAGTTCAAACTGAATGAGAACCAGCACTGTGCCTCAGTCCAAAATAAACCACGCCTGAATGAAGCCAAACAGAAGATCCATTTGCAAATCCCATCCTGTTTTGTGTATCCTCTTCCTAAATCAGATCAGAGACAGTTGGTTTGAGTGTGGTTTCTGAAAGCAGCCTCATCTTCACCTCTTTCTTTAACATCTTTCACTGTGTGTGTGTAAAAGCAGCTAAATTGTTAATGACATACTTTGTGTTCCATCAAAATCTCAAAATGACACACTTACATGGTCTGCTTGTTTTTGGTATGAGATCGGCCATGGTAAGGAAGCACACACACACACACACACACACACACACACACACACACACACTTACATAAACACACACTTTACTCTCCTGCAGTGTTTCCTGTCTACCCTGGTTGATCATTTCCCTGTAATCTAATGCTTGGCTGCTCATCTCCGGTTGGCCTTAGCTATGTGTGTGTGCGCATGTGTGTCATGATTTTGTTTCTGAGAACAATAGTGAACCAGTAATTCACTAATGACGAGAGTAACACACACCATTAAACCTCATCCTTTTCCCAAACAAACCTGACTCAAAAGACTGTGCGTGTATGTGATTGTGAGGACACGCATATTTGAATGTTTTGCATGTAACACAAGGTCAAGTGTATGTCCTGTTGAGGCAAATGAGGTGTGTGTGTTTAGAAAATACTGTGTGTGAGTACTGCTCAGCTGGTTGCTGGAGCAGCGCTGAAAAAACACAGCTCCAAAGCAACAGATAAGTGAAACGTGTGTCCCAGGGGCTCGTGGAGTGAATCAGTGTTTGCACTTAAATCACAGTCGCAGCTGAGTGCTGAAAACGGGCAGAGTTAATGTGGACATGAGGTGACTCAATGATAACCTCTGAGCGGTCTGAGAACTAAATGTGTCCATGTCCTTTTACAGAAATACTGCTAACATGACAAGAGTGACAGTTAAAAGAAATATGGCTTAGGAAGACAAGATGTTTATAGACACATGCAAATCCAACACTGTTATCAAAGTGAGGTGAAGGGACAGAGTATGGAAGAACAACCCGGGGTCACACAAATTCATGGAAGTTCATGGAAGCATACAACTCAGAATCCACCGGACGAATTATTGGGAATCTGTATTCCAGTATTTCATTGATGAAGAACAACTCAACAGATTGTATAAAACAAAAATGGGAAAGTGAGCTGGATATTGAAATCTCCCAAGAGGAATGGTCTCTCATAATCCACACGCAGACGTCGACCAGAAACTTACAGAGTTGGAGAGACTTTCACTGGAAGAGCTGTGTGAGGTTTTTCATAACCCCAAAAATAAACCAATGTGGTTTATGACAATGTGGACAATTAATGGCAGACCATACTCATATTTTTTGGTCCTGCCACGCCTTACAGCCCTTCTGGACTCAAGTGCAAGTTGCCACAAAGAGGATTCTGGGATTTGCTATTGAGTTTACTTGTCTTTCATTCTACTTGGGGAATATATCGAGGGATCTGGATATTTATTAAAAATTCTTATGGCAGCAAGTAAAAAGGCAATAACTAGATGCTGGCTTCTTAGAGAACCTCCCAACTTAAACCAATGGAAAAATATAATAAATAACATATACAGTATGGAACGCATAACATTTATTTTAAGACTACAGAAGGAAAAGGGAAAAGAATACTGGGCTAAATGGGTTACATATTTAGTTGATGCAGAGTGTGACGGCTGAAATTGTAGTAAACATAATTGGGAATGAAAGTGTATCATCCTGTGACTAATATTTCTATGTGTATCATTCAATGTGACTGAATGAGTGACAGTTAAAGAGGTGTGAGATGGAGCAATCTGTCTGTATGAGACATTAGTAGACTCAGCCACACTACGTCACATTCACGTTTCACATGAGCTTAAATACAAAAGTGAGATATCAGTATCGGCCATGAGAAGCAGGTAATTATTGTGTTGCCTGAAAAAAGGATCATGTGTCCCAAGTTAATTTTCTAATGATGGTGACTAAGAAATTGATTTTAATGTGAATTGTTCACGTCCAGCTGATACCTGATCTACTTGATGAAGTCAGTGTCTGTGCCGATATAGATCCATGTATGGAAACATCACTACTCACTACTTCTGCCCGATATTAAAGACAAGAAAACTAATTCAGCCCAGTTGGAAATTTACCACATGGACGGCTTTACAAGAAATTTTAGGAGAAGCAGCCTCCATATTCTTGCAGTTTGATAACCGTTTATGTATTAATGTGAGGAAGGTTACATCAGATCTGTGTGGAGAGAACATGGATGTATTACAGAGCCATGGGAGCCATGAGGAGACAAAAAATATTCTAATGTGAAACTTCAAAACATGCATCAAACATGTTCCCTGCACGGAGTTCTGCTATAAAGCTCTGAAGGTGAGTTGATGTCAGTCTTGAAAAGACTTCAGGAGGGTGTATGCTTCCCAAAAAAAAAAAGGCTTGAGCCTCTGTCCTGCAGCTGAACAACAGTTGGATGGTGTCTCAAACCACTGGGCCAATGTGCCACCCTGTGGCGGCCTAAGCTGAATGATGGGGTTTGGGTTTATGTGCAGAATCTGCTGACAGTGAGATGCGACCCTGGGAGCTCTGCTTATTTGAAACAGCTGGCTGGATGCACGGCCCACAAAGAGAGGTTATGAGAAGACATAAACAGTTCACCCACCAACACCATCCGCCTGATTCAACCACAACAGCTTCCTGGCTTCCTCCTCTCTGGCTTATCCTCCAACCAGGTCCTCCACACTACCCCAGCCTGGGAATAAATAGTCCTGGCTCCAATTTCACAATGTAATCAAAACACTGGGCTTTGTGGGAGCACCCAGAGGATAGAAGCCTGGCAGAGTGGTGGGACATGAAGGAGGAGGACTGGGACAGGGAGGAGAATTAAGGAAGGGGGGATCAGGCGTTAGTTTATGTAACCAAGGTCAGCTGGAGGAAAAACACAATAATCCTTGGCGAGGGCAAAAACAGTAAGAGCACAAGGGAGGAGGGCTAACAGAGGGAAGGGAAATATGAAAACAAACAGATAGAAGTCACAGTGGGGAGGCCTCTGTTTGCGTGGCCTGAGCTTCTGGTTTTGGCATGGGGAGGAGTAATTGGGAGCAGCCGCTGACACTTTAAATAGCTGCTGAGTGTGGTGGGATGCGGTTTAGGGGGGAAGTGGACTTGACACCGCAGGAGGAGGAAACTGAAATCCCAAGAGCTATTGTGTAATTCAGATGAATTGAAGGAAATAGTTAAAAAAGCTTGAGTGATGGCCCCCAAGATACATCTGGCTATTTTGGTGTACAACATCAGCACAGCCCAAAAGGGGGGACAAAAAGAAAATCACCTTTGTAATGATTATGAGAATAAAAATGAGTTAGGGCTACCATTCTTCTATGCATTATTCTGTTTCCTACCTGTCAAAGTTCACTGCACTGTTCCTGCCATTTCCAACTCTTCCATGGCTCCCATGAGGATTGGTGAAAACCTGGACGAGGACAAGCAGTTAGAAAATCCAGAGAGCATTTTTACAGTTTTCTTCCCTAAAAGCCAAACGCATGACACAAGATCCAACACAAGTGGCTTTTGAGGAACCATAATGTGGAAACAGATGATGATAGCAGGAGTCAGAGGCTGAAGAAGCCTCCTCTATAAAATGAGCTTGAACCATTTGAAACGCCTGCCATGTCTTCTTAATTCATGCTACGCAGGTGAGGGCCCCTGTTCTTCATACAAGGTGACTATTGTTCAGTACAACAACAAAGACCGTGCTGAACACAGCGAGGCCGGAGCGGCCACAAAAGTCACCTTTTAAAAAGCAGACAAATGGCTGCCACAGAGAAGACAGCCTGGCACAACTTGAAACATGACCTCTGTGTAGCACTTTCATAACACACACTCAGAGCTGCAGTCAGGAATGGTTAGGAGATCATCAGGATTTAGAAAGCAGCAAAAAAAAAAAAGATTTATGATTGAGGTTTAAAAATTGCTCTGAGAGGGAATGTCTGTCTCCTACTGGTGTTAAAATGATGTGTACTGGAAAACCAATACAAGACTCTCAGAAACAGTTAAATACCACACATTCAAACCAAACTCTGTGTGAACTTAGTTTAAAACCAACTTGACTGTCAAAAAAAAAAAAATCTTTCAAATCCCAACTTGTCCTGCTAGCTATTTACCCAAATCACTACCTGAATCCAGAAATTCACTGACAGACATTCCCACACTGGAAGAAATATCGGACTCTGCCATGTCCAACTGTGCCTGAAGTAGTCAAATGAACTGAGACGTAACACACTATGCCCAATCCTAAACTACGATGCTGACTTTGTTTACCCATATGATCAGTTGATATAGTTCAGTAACATTAGCACAATAACAGATCTGAAGTCAGCTGTTATTATGCTAATGGGAACTGTTTCACTTGCATACATTACGTCTTCGATACCTTGATAATTTTCTCGATTTCGTGTTTACAACGACAACAGCAAATTTCTAGTTTACCAATATGACATCAGAGCAAACAGTAGTGCCAATTTTAATTATTCTGATCAGATTCAGATCATGATTACATGGTGCTGCCACCACCTGCATGAGCCTAATTCTATAAAAAAAAACAAAAAAAAAACATTAAATGAAATTAAACCTGGATTCTTCTCAACCTTTGCAAGCCTAATAAATTCTCACTTTATGCTTGTCGCTCCCCACAGGTGTCCTGAAGCTGTAAAGGCAGTATCATTCCCTTGCCACAGGAGATCCAGATGATAGTCATTGTCAAGGAATGCTGCCTTAACTTGGACTAAGTTTGGTCAAACCTGGGGTTTTTTCAAATTCACCCTCAAGGTTGTGAAAAAGTGGTTTTAAACTGTATAACCCTCTGCAAGTTGATCCCACAACTCCTACCTCTGCCCTCTGGCTGGGATGTGTTAGGTCTTGTTTTATGGCGATTCCCTCAGGTGAGAAGCTGGCTCAGATGCAAGACACTAACTAACTCATTTTCCCATTTATCTTAGACCCAGACTGGGAGGATGAGGCCTCAAGCTGAGCTGTGTATAGTTTGAAGATGGAAGTTCAGAGAGAGCTTTGGTTTGGTAGAACTTTGGACACGATTGATGGGCTGATAGTATTGACGTTGACAGGAACAGGAAGGACTGCGGTCTTTACTCTAATGTTTGTTCCCCTAAGAGAGTTTCCTATTTAAAGTATTAAAGTTGACTTGTATCACACAATGGTTCATCAGGTTGAGCAAACAGTACAAATGAGTTATCAGGGAGCCTGGAGCACCTTTACTTTGAGAACATTAGTAGACATGTTCAGCCTTCGGAGACTAGAGGCAGTGACGCCATGTTCTTCAGCCAATAGCTCTATTGACGCCATGCCAAATGAAGAAACCTTATGTAAGAGCACTCACACAACAACGGCCAGGCGCACTCTCTCACGTTAAGGGGGCAACTTGAATCCGGATGTATTTAAGCCTTAATGGATCCCTTTGTGGCCATGAAAGGGACTGTGCCATTTTAAGCCAGGCTTCCCTTTGTTGGGAAATGTACAGTGACTCAACTGGTGACATGGTGCATTTGCTCACCCTTGCCAAAACCAGTGAGTCACAGGCCAAAAAAGGCGGGTAAATCCCATCCCGCCCCCACACCACCCTACAAACTATACAGGGGGACATCACACCCATGAGCACTCTCAAACAAGTCCACTGCTCCAAACACACAGGGGCCTTTTGACAGTGCAGAGAAGGAACGGACTAAGCTCAAATCAGGTCAGATTAACATGGGAAAGAAAACATCAGTACCACCGCACAGCAGAGGCAGGGGGCATATTTTCTGTAAACAGGAGATATGTCCTTCAAAACAACTTAAACTGTCACCAGAAGGATTCTCGTGAGAAAACAGACTTCAAAAAGAGGCCGTTTCCAGGCATTATAAAGTCCTAAAATTAGTCTGAGCTTTCACCCTTCAATTGGCAATGCTGGTGAACTTTGGTACACATCATAGCACCATAATGTTTTTTTACTGCCTTCTTAATTTTGTCCATTCAGTGGAGCTGGAACATGTACATATCCCAAACACATCAAAAAACCCAACTCTTCACAGGAGGAAATGACACAGAGTCACCAAAACCAACAGTGCCACCATTCCTGAGGTTGTTAAGCTGTCGGCCTTTAAACTACCATTGACAGGGTGCCTTGGGCCGCGGCCGCTCTGTAATTAAATACCAGAAATTTCAGCTTTTTCCCCCCTCTGTTCCTTGGAAAATATATACAGGGTCTAAATACAACTCGTGCCCTTCCCTCACAGGCTTGTTGGCACAGGGCTGATGCCATCCTGCTTCATTCCTCAACCCACATCTGGTCATTGAACCTCAGAATGAACAAAGGTTATACCAACAAATTCCACCAGAAATAAGGCAGAAACGGCAGCCTTGGTGTCAAACTGAAACTGAAATAGTGCTGTGGTTGAATTCCTGAGAGCCAGAGGTAAATGTGCCACTGAATCACAACAGCAGAAAATGTTCCTTGGAAGTACTCCTCAGTGGGGAAAGCACAGGGATTAATCTTTTAACTTTATGGTGAACTAATGAGAAACTGGGCATCTATCTCTAAGCCTTAATGAGATAGAGGATGATCGCTTTGCAGCGACAGCTCGGTCATTAAGTCTAATTGTGTTCTCACACTGAACATGACAATCAGCATGTTGTCTCTATGGCCACTTCATTCAGTTGCAGTACCATGTTTTCTAATAGCATGCACAAAAAGGATAAGCTCATCATGGTAATCTGACAACAACACATGGCATGTGTGCCAGTTCCCCATACTCGTATTAGCCGGGATTGTTTTTTTTTTAAGTCAGTGGGGGAAACGCATACGGGGGTCATCAGCTATGCCTCATCTGCCTACTTTAATTACCAACACTGTTCTGTCCATTGTCATGGCCTCATGCTTTCACTCCAGCAGTGAGTATTTTTACTATGTGCCAAACATTCATCCAAAGCTTCAAATGTGTTCATTATCTACATACACACTCCCACTAATATAAACTAAAGCTGGATTTAATGCCTCAATCCTGCAATCTCAGAACTCAACAGAACTTAAATTCACTCAGAGGTTTAACACTGAATGTTTCTGTGAAAATAAGATGAATTAAGTGTTTAAATGGGGTTTCCCACAAATACATAATTGCTGTTTATTAACACTTTCTGGGACTTTGTAGTTTTTACAATGTCAGTTATAAAAACATTTCACTCATTTAGAATACGATGACAGTTTATGCAGATGATTTAAACCACAAAAACACTAATGTAAACTGTCAGCAAGAATCCCTGCACACAACTTCAGTCAGTACAGCAGGTCACCAGGACATCAGTCTCTGAACTTAAAATCTGCAGTGCCTTGATGGCACAGAGATTACTGTGCATGCCATGTGAGGTGGCACGCACAGTAATCCACCTCCCACCCCCATTTCCTGTCTTATCAATAAAAGCAAAAAACAATCTGAAAATAATCTTACAAAAAAAACAAACAAAAAAAAACAGGGGTTTTGTAACCTAGTAACATTCACACTGACACAGTGACACAGGTTAATCCCACATTGGTTCCTGAACTGATTGGGTCAGTGCACATCATCTGACCTGGCTTTGTGACATCTTTGCTGCCATTGAACAATATTTGGCTTTGGTGAGCAGGCTTTATTATTAGGAATGGGAATTCAATGTGACGGTTTAAACATCAGACCAACTTCCTGAATCATTTAAAGAGAGACAGAAAAAGAAAACATGTCCGGGCGGGCCACAGACACAGAGTGCATGAAAAGCTCAAACTAAAACTGTATTTGCTATGTGATTCACTTTTGTGTTTGCACAGTCATTCAGAAGCACAGTTGCAGACAGTGACAGCAGTCTCATATTATTATTGTTATTATTATATTATAACTTAAATGTGGGCTGAACATGCTCCTCCTGTATGAAGGGAGCATCAGTGGTTGTAACCCCTGCCTCCATCCTCTCCCTCTCTCCCCAGGCTGCAGCAGTTTGGTGTGTCCCTGCTATGCCTGCCAGGCGCTTTCACACATCTGCAGAGTTCACACAAAGTCAAAGACTCGACAGTACTCCGAGTCAATCTGATCTGGAGGCGGCAGGCAGGCAGGCAGGCAGGCAGGCAGGCAGGCAGCAGGTTTGTGAGGCCTGCAGCCACCGGCAATCAGTCTGTTTGAGATGATGTCACGTTTAAATCGTCAACAGAAGTCAGACAAATCTTCATCTGCAGCACCAAAAGCTGTGTTGTAAAAATTCCTCCTGGAATTGACACAAAGTATCAAGAGTGAACTTGTTCTTTTGCTTTCAGATGGAGCTCAACAACAGTTCAGCAGCAGCAGTGGCCCAGAGGCAATCAATGAGGATATCCCCCTCTGTCACCGTGCCAAACCCATGAGGCCCACAGCATTTAGATCAGTTGTTCAACTGGCCAGACCCCTTCCACAAAATTAGGACACATCAGAGCAGTGTCAGAACAGTGTCAGTGACTTTTAGAATGTAAAACACAGCTCATTTATATGAAAAAACACTGAATGTTCCATGTTTGAAATGATTTGATTATATTCTATTACTGAAATGATCAAAGCTCTTCCTGTTCCATAATCCGCCCACAGATGACTCGCATCTTAATGTGTCTGATTGGGAAACAGAGCCGGGCTGGCGCCTACAGTGCATGGTTGTTTCATTTTCATTTCTTTCAAATTATGGAAAGAAAATCACATCACATACATGCACAATTTCCACTACATCCAATCAGCAGCGGCTGCAGCCACTGCGACACTGTCACTGCCACGCTCCCATGGGATTTCAACATTTCAAATTGGATGAAATGTCAGTCACACACGGTGAAGCCGCTGCTATTTTGTGTGAAAATGAGGCTCCACACAGTCGCCGAGCAGAGTGACGTGAAGTGAAGTGGTTCGATTTCATAGATATATAAACAGCCATTAAGTACCCTCTGTGTCTGGTTCAATACCTGTGCACTGAAATCACTACATGTTTCTATTTCAAACGTGAAGGTCACGATACTTTTATCGTCAACAAATCCCATGTGCACATCAAAACCAATGATGAACTGCTCCTACTAACAAGTGTGTGTGTCCAAAGCCTGATATAGTTCATTCCTCTGTGCCATACAGCTCTAATTGTCAACTATCAAATGACCACTGCAGTTTATTTAGAGTCCATCCCACACACACGCACACACACACACACACCGTCCTGTTCCTGTAAATACTCACTAGAATACTCACAAATGTGGATTACTCCACAGCTGAAAATAGTCCCCAACAAATGCATTCCTCCTGTTTGAGTAATGTGTGATAAAACCTAAAGTGTCCAGCTGTTTACTGGTTTTAAAAATGAAACTATATATGTGTATCAGAGGTTGAGCTTCAACAATGGGATGGTTAGTGAAGTGCTAAGCACAAAAATAGAAATATGGAAAATAAAATGTTGAGTGCCACAGCCAGGGAAGAGAAGCTGAAAAACATCTAAATAAAAATATTATATATTGTATCTTGACAAAAAGATGATTATTACATTTTTAAAAGGTGCCTCTGCACTCTTTCTAGATGTAATAGAGAAAAAGATTTTTTTAGAATGGAGCATTCTTCAGTGTTGTTAAGTATATGTGAAACAGAAAGTATCTACAGCACAGATGTGTGCGGTTTGGACACTGATTGCTTGTCAAAATGAAAAATGACCCACACATTCATTGTCCATTTAAGCAGCAATTACAGAAATCTGTGGACAAGCTACATGATTGCTAATTTCAATTGAACACTACGTGTGAAAGTGGAAGTGAAAAGGAGCACTTGATGCAGACAGACCAACAGGAGGAGCAGAGGCTCCTCTCTGAAACGACTGATCATTTCTTTAGCCAGTCTGAGTTTCTAATGCTGTCACTTTAAAGTAGTGCATCTCATTTCTCCATCAAATACCATTCAGAGATTCCAAAAGCAAACATTGATGAGATCAGAGTCTGTACAATCCTGTAGTAACAGTAATGAGTTGGAGTTCTGAATGAGGCCATCGCCTTTTGATTGCCTTCTACTACACAGGATATTGGGTCATGGGGTCGTTCTAGTAATTGAGTTGTTGTCCATGATCAATAAGCAGCAGACTGAATATGTGTAATCAATAAGAGCCTGGAGGGAAGCTTTTTATTTTACGTCCCACTCTGAAGTAAAGGTCAGTCAGCACAGTTAGCACAGTTATATTTTTACATTAACATTCATAAGGCCGAACTATCTGATCATATCACACCTAATGTGGAAGCATGGATGAAAATGAAGAGCTTTCCACATTCTTTCACTCGGAGCAGTCACAATGGTTTCCTCCTGTCTCGTTTATCGCACATCAAGAGGTAACATGAAATATGTGATGATATCTGTGGGCAAAGATCTGCCAACTAGTGATTTTGTTTTGGACTCACACAGCTTAACATATTTTGGGTTAACCCCTCGATGCACTGGAATGAGCTGTACCAAAAACCACCTCCCTGCAGCCCGGATGGCAGGAATGTGTGTTTTTGATGCGAGTGACTTGTTGCATATGGAGGTCCACTCAGGTCGGATTACTTTGGGACATGTGTGCTGAACACACACACTTCAGAGTGCTGATGATGCGTGTGTGATCCCGGAAGCACATGGCTATCTGCCAACAATACACCAAAAGCATGGCATACCGTGGTATGAAAACTGATGTTTATCATACCGTGTACATTTGCTTTTCTACAGCACTGAATTTTACACATTCCATTTCCTTTTTCATGTCTTTCCTTTATCATAACTGATGATAATTAGAGTCTGACAGATGCTGGATTTTTGGAGCCACTGCTTAGTAAATATATTTCCAGATATTTTTTTACATATGTATAAACACACATTTTGGAACTTGATTATCAAAGCTACAATGTAAACTTTGCTGTCAAAAATGAGTGTTTACTGAAACTTTAGTTGCAGATGTAATTATATAATATGACTATACATAAAGACAAAGAAAACATAATTAATAGATCTAAATGACCCCAAATAACTTATGACAATATTATATGACAATGGTGAATTCTTTTTGAGAAAAGTTTTACAAACCAGGTTGGGAGAATTTTGTGAAACCACATGCTCACTATCACTGCGTATTATCTCACACCTGTTTAATACCCAATAATCAAAAGTTTAGGATTTCTGCATAAATCAGTCTGGACGGTTGAAGCCCACAGGCTCTGAAGAAGGCATACGAGTTCTAGCTTCAGAGAAGCTTATTGTATGAAGAGCTGTTTAACAGCTTACATATGTACATACTTGTTCTGGTATGTTCAACTCTATAAATGTTACGTCTCCCATGACAATCATTTATGTTGAGCCGAGGTCTTAGTGTAAAAAAAAAAAAAATGTCTCTGTGTAAGAACCTGAAAAAGTTCTATTTTTAATGGATTTCTGTTGAAACTAATAATTACTCTTTAAGACTGTGTGGGCGGGTATAAACTGTCAGTTCTAGCATGGCTCAGCCTACCTTCAACTCATCTAATGACTCAAAACAGCTGTGGGAGTGTGGAGGGCCTTGAAGGATCTGCTGGACTGTTCATTACAGGCCCTAACAATCAGACGTGTATACAGTGTAACTTAGCCTTTAATGCTAAATCATTCCTTCACACCTTATTCCAAGGTAACATGTGAAATGATGAAACTAAAGACGGCCTTCACCATCTACACCTGTAGACATGATAATAGTAGACAATGTGCAGATCACTGTAGCTCATTCTGAAAAATGTGAACGTTAAAGCGCGTCATAATTAACAATCAGTGTGAGCTCCTCCAGTGGAAACAATGTCTAATGTGTTTGTGTAAAACACAGCAATAACGTGAAAACAGGAGGGCTAGCTTGTGCCATTAAACTTTTACGGCTGCCTTCGCTGATCATTGCTCCTGCTGAGTAACGCGTGAGGTAAACCACCGACACTTTACTGCCCTGCTCTTTGTCTGCATGAAGACAAACTGAATAAGGGGGGAAGGCAGTTTGGCACAATTTAGGGACGCATACGAATTTTTTATGTTTATTTCAGCCAAAAATAATGAGATTTTTAATTTTATTGCAGCAGCAGCACATGTTTGGTTTCCACTGTTGGAGTCTAGTTTGCCTGCAGACAGTTTTATTACCTCTGCTGATTTATGCATCACTAAACACTACGCTGTTTCCAAATGTCAGCAATAACCAACAGGAAATGTAGACAAATAGTGTCAAATTGCAATAGTTATCATTTTGGCAGAAAGTTTTAACTCTTTCTTCAGCCAGTGAATCATTCAAATCTCTGCTGACTCACATTCAAACATCTGAATTATTAAAAAGAGGAATTTTCTGCTCCTTTTCTATGTTCACAAAGGTGTTTCACTAA
Organism: Argyrosomus regius; assembly: GCA_946959425.1. NCBI lineage: Eukaryota > Metazoa > Chordata > Actinopteri > Sciaenidae > Argyrosomus > Argyrosomus regius. The sequence continues at coordinate 1,024,237 of OX336885.1, forward strand.
CAATTCTTCTTTACACCATATCAATACACTGTGACCACAACAGTCCACTGGGCATCTCTACCAGCCCTGGAGGTCTTTTATCAGCAGGGTCCCTGTAGGTCCCAGGACGGGTTGACGTTTCAATGGAAGGAATGTTAATGGCAGACAGCCTGAGATAGTCAACTAACTATATGTCAACAAGTCGACCCAGGAGGAGAAAACCATTGAAACAAATAATAAATGCACTTCCATCAGCTAGACTGTTGTGAACAAAGTGGCTTCCAGTCAAATCATTGTTACATGATCTTCAATATTTCAAATGATGTTTTCGAAATTCCCAGAGAAAATGTTTTGGACTGTACATTTTGTCATTCTGTAATACTGACTTAATTCCACCAAGTTTTACACATGACTCGAGAGCTTTTAATTTGAAACAAATACAGGAAGTGTGGAGTAACAGCATATTGCAGTAACTTTAACAGGGCAAACAAGCAGATCAAAACAAGGCTGTGTACTTCTGCTACATTTCTGACTGTACTAGTTGGATAGCTACCTCACTAACACAACAAACAGATAAAATTAATGACATTTGTCAGAGACAGGGTTATATTAGAGTTCTACAGAAAAGGGAAAATGATGAGTCATTGTTTATCAACTTTCCAGAAATGTATTTCACAAACTAGTTAGCAGCTTAAAGCGAAGACAGCGCTAACTGCACCACCGACCCAAACCTATTTGGAAGTGTTGTGAACATGATGTGGATGGATGAAAGCAGACTGGGCTGTTCCAGAGACATTCAGAAAGTTCTGGAAGTTTTAGTGCCGTCGTTTTAGATCGTCTTTGGTGAAACAGAAGAGAGGAGATATCTGCATTACTGCTGGGACAAAGATAGGTCTCCAACAAAGTTTTCTCCTGATACGTTTGTCAGAAAAACATCGCTTTAGTGTCAGACTTGGACGATATGTGGCTTGTAATATTTACATCAGTGGCCAAAGAATCGCTCACAATCTGTGCTCACTGGCTGCAGCTAGTCTCCTAAAAGGGACACAGATAGATGAAATGACTTCATACTGTTGTCTCCTTTCTAAACCGTCTCTGATGCCATGCTCACACAAAAGTTAATGAACCTGAACATAACATTTGCATGTCAAACTGGATCCATCTACACTAGTACTATTGTTTTGTACAATGTCACCGTCCACACTGAAACAACAGTGTATGACACTACACCTGAAACTGAAATGATATTAGATGAAACACCCGTGGCAACAAACTGAAACATTAATGAGAATCAAACTGACAGAAAGAGATATGCAATGCTAATGTGCTAGCTAGCTCCCACAGAGAAAGACAGAGGAGCAAACAGCATACAGTAGGGGATGGAAACAAGATAAAGACAGAGACAATGGTTCTTTATGTGATCAAACTGGACTTTTATCAGTGTGGTTGAATCCATTATAATGTTTTGGTTTTAACAGTGACTGCTGTCAAATAAAGAAAACCGCTTACAGTCTGATGTGGGCAAACTGGACATGCAACTTTGCAAATTTTCACTCATTTTCACTACAAATGTCAGTACTCAACTGCTGTTTGAGTTACGTGAACTTGGGAGGTGGGGCGAACAACACACCAACACATACACACTCACAAACCCCCCCCCAAAGTGCTCCATAACTCTGGAAACAGAGGCCTGGTTCATTTGCAGCCAGATTAAGGCTACTGAGGTGGAGCGGGTGGAAAAGATTATTCCTGGTAAGCAAGAAAAAAAAAGCCTTAAGCCATCCATTAATAACATGAAGAGGGTGTTATTTATGAAAGCCGCCTCAAGACTCATTGGTATACACACAGGAGTCTAGTATGTTGTAAGCTGAGCTATTACATGACACGAGTCCAGCACCGTGTGCAGGCACGTAGCATATATTGTGATCTTGAATCACAGCGTGGGTCTGGTTTTATTCACCAGGATTACAGTTCAGTAAACGAGGAATGGAACCAAAATTTCAGATCGGCTTACAGAATGCCTAAATCAAAGCCTTGTAAATCCAACCCGGAGAGGGCAACAGAGCAGCCTGTACACTGCAACACTGTGTGCTGCAGCTCAGCTTACCAGCAAGTGGCAAAGGTTGCCAGGAAACACTGTGGGCCTGCAGGGCGTTCACATTCACACAGATGCCCAAACACACAGATGCAGTCACATATTCATACAAACAGTTCAACGTGAGTCTGGGTCCTGCTGAGGGAGTGTCAAAGCAAGGATAACAGAGCCCTGTGACCTCTGACCCCTGTGGGAGTGTGAACCAACAGGAAGTGTCATGGTAAGAAGACACATGATAGGCAGGTTGTAAAAATACTGCTCCGCTGAGGCAACATGTCTACTGTGTGTAAATGACATGTAAGTGACACTTTAACAGGATAGCATATGGTTACCAGGAGCTAGTGAAGACACTTTGAATAATTGATTATCAGTCGTTTATGGAGTTACAAACAGCAAACTGGTTATGCCTTGTTGAGCATGAAGACTTGCTGCTTTTCTCCATTTCACACCACTGCAACCTGTTAATCTTAACTCAGCATTTAGTTAGAAACATTTAACAGCATCTCACAGCGATCACCATCAGATGGAAATGAATATGTTTTATGTTATGTTTGTGTTATTTGGATGACTTTGAGCTTTGGTAATAGATTAAAGCTGCAGTAGGTATCCATTATAAAAATACATATTTGAAGATAGTTGGCTGTTGAGTTGTCTCAGTTCATCAAACAGCAACACTTTAGGTAGGAAGTCTAATAAATGCAAAAATCTATCATTCTCTGCTCTGATTGGGTGTTTTCAGGCAAACGGCATTATGGTAATGTGACTTGTATTTATAGCACCTTTTCGGTCTATCAACCACTCAAAGCACTTTTACAAACACTTGTCACATACACCCATTCACACACACTTCACACACTGACGGCAGAGGTTGCCATGCAAGGTGCCAACTGCTCATCAGGAGCTTCCTTTCCAAAGCACTCAAACTAAACTGACATCACAGCCAGGAGTATTGTGGGGTTCAGTATCTTGCTCAAAGACACTTTATCTGGACTGGGGGAGCTGGGAATTGAACTAGCGACCATCCAACTACTAGATGACCTGCTATGATGAACACTAAGATGAGCCAGAGGAAGCAGATTATCTGTTTCATGAATTATGATCAAGATATAGTCAAAGTTTCAGTTAAGTTACCTACTGCAGCTTTAATCTATCATTTCTGTAATGCTCAATAAACCAATGAGAAGCATGCAGGCTGCTCTAATTACAAACTGAGCTGATTTCTGATTTGGTTAACTACCAATTTTGGCATTTTTGCCTTTACTTGTTTTTTTACATGACCAACCATGGGCTGAGAAGAATTTATGGCCATCACTTATGAGACATTTTAAAGCTCGCTCTATCATTTCCAGCCAGGAACAGTGATTTTCAGGTGCATAACTAAAGCTAGGTAGTCTGAGACATCCCTGGAACATTGTTCTGTGCTAGTGGAGTTCACCACCAGCCGGCCAAGGTCCTGAACTTTTAACACACCGGTCCAACATTCGTCTTTGGCTTTCCATAGCAACCCCCCTTTTCCCAGGACAGAGGGTCCCTTCCCCCAGGGCATTTAAAGGGAGTTAAGAGGGGGTTGAGTCGATTTAGGGGGAGCTGTCTTGAGAAAAAGGGCGTTACTGGGGAAACTGAGCGCTCACTGTTCTCCAAGAGCTTTCATGGTTGCCACTTGGCAACAGTCGGCTGTCGGTATTTCAAAATGCTGCTTTTCACGCTTGCCTGCGTGTCACGAAAAGCCACACACACTAACACGGTTTGAGGGGGAAAAAAACCCGGCTAGTGTCACCACAGCAGATGCCTCTTGTATTGTTGCCTCTGGAGTCAAATCCAGCGCTAGCTGCCTGACGTCATGTAAATGATATTCCATTTCAAGCGCGCTTCTAAGTCCATTCATTTGAAATCATAAGCCAGGGTGAATTGCCACCTGTCTGACTGCAGCCATGCAATGCAAAGAACAATTCAGCAAGAGCAAAAGAGATTTCACACAGATTACCACTCCCTAAATCTGAAAGTTTCAAAATTAACACGTTCCCACAAATGCTGGACTGACTGTCAAGGTAACTTCACAAAGTTCACTTTAAAAGGAGTTGCCTGGATGCCGAAGCCCGACGTTTAATCCTCCAGATGGTGGACACTCCTCCTCAGACACACCCACTCACCTGTCTGTCCTCTGAGGACACAGAAAAGGAGTCTGCAGTAAACACCAGCTGTTTTCCAACTGACAGACAGAGGAGGAGACACTCTCACATCCTACTCTCCCTCCCCTCTCCACCTTCCCCCTCTCTCTGCTAGAGGTACGCCTTCACCTCTCTAACCCCCACTTTTTTCCTCATAACCCCCCCCCTCGGTTGGCTGGTCTTTTCAGCCTCCTCTTCAACAAAAGAAACAAAGGAGGCAGGGCTACTTTCCCTGCCCCCCCCCCTGCAGAGAGAAGGAGAAGGGGGTACAAGACCTGCAGACCACCCTTTCCAAGCTGCAAAAACCAAGCACAGCAAAAAGTGTGTACAAGCAGAATTCTTATACCAGCACACGCAGAAAACATGCAAACTACAGGCAAACAAGCATTTTTCAGCATCTGTGTAGCACAGGAATGCGCAGGTGCAGCCAGTAACAGAAAATGCAAAAGCAGAAACATCAAACTCATGTTTAATTTGTCTCCTCCCAAGCTGTTTGCACGTTCCAAATACGCATGTGTGATGTACCTCTAAAGCTGTGAGAACAAGCTGAAGTTTTTTTTTTAAACCTTTTGGAGCAAGGATGTTTTCATGGGGTGGGGCAATATTGGCAGCATTTCCCATGTAGCCATTTTCCAGTGTGGTGCTGTGCCATGCTGCCAAACAGTCCTTTTCCACTGTAGGAACTTAACAACACTAAATGTTAACATGTAGCCATTGTCTCTGGTTCTGCTTTTGTTTCCACTGTTCTCCACCCGCTATGAGGACAGCTTTGTGGAACTAAATTCGGGCACTGCTGAGGAGGTGATAGTTCCAGCTTCTTTCAGCGGTTGCTGGCAGGACTGTTGATGGTGACTAGTCGAGCAGATGTGTGTAACAAAAACTGTGACAAAAACAACAGTAACGACCAAGTTTGCTACGGGATATCAACCGGGAGAATCAAAACTTTAAAAAAAAAAAAAGGGGGATCACTCAAACGGACTTGTCCCTCCTCAGAGGAGGCCATCAGAGGGAGCTGTAGTCAGAGGGTAGAAAAATAACAGAGGGTGCACAGTGAAGCAAACTGAAGTATAATGAAACACCTCAAGGTGCAAGACACCATTTAGGGCCTTCAACACAGCCAGTGTAAAAGCAAATCAGCATCAGCTCCACCTCTACCATGACTGTCTGTTTCAATACCACTTCATTCACTCGCTTACCAAACAGAGCATAAAAACAATACAGTTATATGATGTAGTATAGCTGGTCCTGCTGTTGTCTTTATAATGACATACACAATATCCAAAATGCTCTAGTTTGCAATATACAGTGAAAATACACAGAGGAACTGAGTGCAAAAGTCTTACACCCCTTCAGACACAAGGTAATTTGCAATGTGCTGGGTTTAGTGCACTCTGTGGCAAAAGTTCAAGCAGGTTAAACTTTGGGTGTGACCATACTGCCGGTGTGCGCTCGTTGTAGCAGGCCATTGAAAATAACGTGTTTCAGAGCGCGGTGCTGCGGTTGCTGTGTTGTGTCTGAGATCAGCAGGTTCTTAAGAAGTTAAGATTAAAGGAAAGTCCAGGTTTAATACGGCAGTATTACAGGCCAACAACAATGTTATTCTAAGCATTGTTCAATATTAAAACATAATTGGGCTATATGATATTATAATGTGTATTTCTCATGAAAAGGGCTCACCTCATTTCTATTTACACGTATTTTAAGTGTACCATCAAAAAAACACAAGTCAAAGAAAAGAGCATTTTGTATGAACTATTATCCATTTTTGTGTTTAATAGTGGAGCCTCCAGCGGTACCTGCAGTTTTTTACAACTGACCTATACACACAGTGAAATTGACTTTTATATTAGATAGACCTATCATAAAGAACAACCAAATAACAGTGATAGGGCCATGTACTGAACATAAATACTGCAACCTGACTGTGTCCACAATCAATATCTGAAAAGCAGTGATTTAGTCTTGTCTACTTATTAATTTACAGATCATCAGATTTTTGGGACAGTCTGGGAGAGAAGGGTATCTTTCTTTGCTCATTTCATCATTCTGGTCTGGCATGCATCTTAAAAGTCTGTTGAACAACACCCAGCCCCCACACAGAGCTTCCAGTCAAGAAAAATTATAACACAAGCTTTTTATCTAATCTAATCATGTGTGTGCATTGATCTGGGTTTAAAATTAGGGTCCATTAGGATCAGATTTAGATTAGACAGTGGAGAGGATTAAAGCTCAGGTTAAGAGTAAAGGAATTCATGTCTTAAAGTGAAGGACCTCATAAGTACAGAACAACACCAATGTGTATGTGTGTGTGTGTGTGTGTGTGTGTGTGTGTGTGTATGTGCAGCACTCTCTCCGCCCTCACCTTTCCCCAGGTGGAGGTCTCATCTTCTCATTGCCAGTGCAGTGACAAAGCCCTTCTCATCCTTGTCACCCTATCTCACTAGCCGGGCCTCTTTCTCTGAGGGCCTTCTACAGACGGCTGCCTCAGCTCCACACAAAGATGAGAAATGATACGGGAGTGGAGGTATGCATGAATGCAGGCACAGGGGAATACTGAGAAAACGAGCTGTGGGGAGCCTCAAGTGTTAAGCTGGGAGCGATGAAATGTGGACAGGAAGGATGGGATGAAATGGGATGTGTTTTGCAAGAGTGAGTGATGTATGGAAGTTGTTCAGGGATTGATCGTGGTGAGAAAGAGACAGAGATTTACACAGGATGAGGAACAGATCAGATCATGCTGAATGCGGAGACACACCACTCCTGCAAAAACATTTTTATTGCTCAAATCAAGCCAAAAATCTCGATTTTATCGATGTTGATGTTGTTTTTGTAGTGAGGTTATATGAGGTACTGATCCAAAGTCAGTGTGTTACTACAGTAGATGGCGGCTGGTGCGCTGCCAGTTTGGAGAAGCAGACAGGAGGACCAGCACGGAAGCTAAGAAATGTATTTCTGTGGACAGGGACAGCAACAAAACATATTTATGCACCTAAAAAAATAAATCAATATCAGTTAAAGTGTACACTACATTTAGAATATTTTGACTGCTTAACTTGGCGTCAGACTGCCCCTTTGATGGGAACTGAAGCAGTTATCTCTCTCTCTCTCTCTCTCTCTCTCTCTCTCTCTCTCTCTCTCCTTTTTAACATTTTATCTCGCAGAACACAGGATTGCAGGATTAAAGAGTATGCTTATCACAGAGGAGGAAGGTTTAAGCTGCCAGTATGCTTCATCAGCACTGCTTGTTGAATAGCTTTGGAAACCCCTTCCCCTCCACGTCCGACAATTTCTGTCATTTTTCTACACCAACATTCACACTCATTTTGTGACTGGTCAGCTGTGCAGAGGTGAGAAAGAACCAGGGTGAAAGTTCTCTACCGCTGTCTACTGTAGATAACACACTGACAGATATGTGCCTCATATAAGTCCACTTCAAATAACCCAAACTATCCCTTCAGAAGTGGATTTCCCCGGTCTGGGACCAATAAAGTTTATCTTATCTTATCTAAGACAATAACACAAACAGCAGTACAAGACGTTTGCCAAAATAATGTCCAGTATACTTTTAAGTTTTAATATGCAGCCCTAAACATTTAGAGTTCCTCATTCTCATTCACGTTCAGTTAAAGGTTTGACATATGAATCCCTTCATGCATCATGTATGTCAGTGACACCAGTGAGTAAAGAGTTCTTTTGTAGTCCTCAGTCAGTCCAGTTCAAGCTCAGGAGGTGATTGGGTTAAACCATCACATCACGTGTGCTCCTGCTTCAACATTGACCTCAGGCAAACACACCAGCTTCATTCATGAAGGAACAATTGTAGAGCACACACACACACCATGAGCTGCATGTGGCGGAAGCATGCAGTGTACTCTGATGAGTTAATAATTCACACTCTTACAGAGCACTACGCTTCCTGCTTCAAAGGAATTTCAACACTCGAATCTATTTTACAATCCACAGCACTGCGTGTATCTGGGTCTCCATTTACATATCTGCATAATGAACAGGCTACCCTGCCTAATTAAACCCTCAGAGAATCCCGAGGAGTGTTATCACTGTTCTTGTTATCAAAGAAAATCCTCAGCACCCTTCTCCCCCCACCCCCCCAAAAATCAAGGCTTTGCTGATTCAGATAGTCAACACGGTAATACAGGAGCTTCATCCTGTCCGGCTTGGGGCTTAGAGTTGTGATGTTCACTGTAAGCAATGTACAGAGAGATGAGTGAGTCCAAATGTGACTATGGGTAACAGGAGAGGGCCTGCATCTCCAGGCACAGCAGCACTCCTCATACGGGCCGTCCCAGTAGCAAAAGCAGACAGGAAACACATATTCACATATTCATGGTGCTGGGACTTCAGGGGGTTCTTTAAATCAGCCTCAAACTCTACATCAATATGCAAAAAAACTAAACCCCCCCGTGTTGTCTTTTTACTTTCATCTCAATGTTTGTATGTACAAATGTGCATAACCACTGCATGAATATGTCATGGAACTCCACCACACCACAGAACAAATGTACACCACAGAGCATGAAGCTACCAATTACATTTCATCTTAAATAAATCCCCTACCACACTGACACTCTGAGATATACATAATGTACTGATGAGGCTATATTTAATGTCTGCTATCTTGAGGTGTCCTTCAGCGTGGTGGTGGTATCTAGGAGGGGCACCTCATATCAGATTCCGTGCCCCTCATTTATCCCTTCGCTCAGGGTTTGCACCACCAGCATATTGTCCCTAATCTTAGTGCATCTGCTGGCTCACAAAGCCCCATTAAACAGCCAGACCACTCTGATAAGGTTACTGACTTAATGCTCAGTGACATAATTAAATTGCGTATTTAATCTGGCCATGGGAGTGGAGGAGCACTCGACCCCTGGCGGGCAAGCCGGACGTTCATATGTCAAGTCTCGATTGCCCAAATAGCTTGGACTTTAAACCCCTTTGGGGTGATCGGATGGTCTAGATAAAAACTGGTTGCAGAGAATGTTCAGCCTGTAGATTTCCTGTCAGCTGACTTCCCCTGTTGGTTTCTGGTATATGAATCCATGAAGAAAATGGAATGAATTTAGATTATATGACACTAAGATATGCAGACTGGGGTATGCTTAAAAAAGTGGAACAAACTAGTTTGTACAAAGTGTCTTCCAGCCTTGTATTTATAGATTCATAGGTGTTACAAATGTCAACACTTGAAGGGGTAAAAGTCAGTGAGAGGGACAAGACTCCAAAACTGCTCAAATGGGATAAGTCACACTTTCACAAAGCATTCATGGTGCTGCAATCTGCCTGTACACACAAGAAGTCACAGAAATAGTCGAGTGAAGTGTCCCCGAATTCTGACACCAGAAAGGCATGTCAGAGACCGCTTGATGATCCGATAAGAATCACTTCGTATACATGCAGACACTTTAAAACTTCAACGATCCATGGGTGGGTTTTCTCTTAAACATGTACCTGACTGTATTACGATCACACAGAGAGGAGGTTTAAGCTGTCAGTATGCTTTATTGGCACTGCTTGTTGGGTGCTGGTCAAATAGCTTTGGAAAGCCCCTCCCCCACACCTTTCTGACATCAGAATTTGTGTAATTTTCCGAAACCAACATTCCAACATTCACACCCTGTCCACTTTTTGGCTGGTTGAACAGAGGTGAGAAAGAAGTGGAAGTCTCCCTTAAGCTTTCTCTTTCTTCATTATTCACTAACTATTTGTCACTTTTCACAACCAAGTGCAATGTATATAAGTCTTCCAGGAGAAACTATGCAAAGTTAGCTCAATATTTAAACTATGTCGCTTCTCTACGCTCAATGACGGCCGGCTTTTCACCCTCCCTTCCAATGTGGCTGTTCAGAACACCTCTAAAAACTTGATTTGGCATCTTGAAGTCACAGCTCTATCCTGGAATGTGTAATATTCACAGATCCTTCATCAACGTCCAAGCTGATGAGCTAGTGCCATCCCAACCCAGTCAGTTTATCAAACCTTCTGTCAATCCATGACATCTCCCCACCTGTTCATTACCAGAATGACAACATAAATGTCACAACGGAGGCTCAGCAAGACAAATCATGGAAGTGTTCCCTTATCCTCTCAGACAACGTTTGCGCTTGTACCCTCTCTACAGCTGCAGATGACACTGGTTGAGTAAAGTTTGCATTGAGGACATTTGCTTGGTTTTGACACCACATGCTCCCTGCAGTCCCTCCAGCTGCCAGGCACAAAAAACAGGAGCAGTCAACACCCAACCCCCCTTCACCTTTTGACCTTTGGCACCTTGACTGTGACAGAATTTGTTTGTTGGAGAGGCTCTTTACCGCCTCTGTTGTCACAGATCCTGTGTGTTAAATGCTGACATCTGTAAAGTAGTTACTTTAGTCCTGTTACTGAATTAAATCTGTTGAGAAGTCAAAACATTTGTTGACATCTTTTGAAGTCTTCGTCTAATGTTTGACCACTGATGAACCACAAGAGAAGATTATAATCCACTGGCTCTGACGCTCTTCTTTACATTAATGTAACAATAATGTTTTTTGAACTGAAATGATTGAAACAACAAATAGTCCTCTTCATTTATCTGGCACCCTTTAAAATTACATCTTTCCTCCATCTGAGGTCAGCACGGGTCAAGCCTGTAAAAGGTCAAATGTGAACACCACAATGACGCCATTTATACACAGGGCCAAAGGTCATTTTACAAGTCCAGACAGCTCTGGTTCCTGGTGTCTGACTTTATCCAGGTACAAGGCTACTGGTGCATGGTACATGCCCTCCACTTAAGTCTGAGAGACTGCACTTAAACATGCTTTCTAAATGCACACCCTCACAGTCAGACATGAAACACAGCTTTGACTTGAGAAAGCAATGAAAAGATTTACTTCTACTTGTAACACTTGACCAGTTTTCAGTAGCTGAAGACCTTGAATGATTGGATTTAGGTCCAACGTTAAATTAACCATGTTATAATGCTCGTGTTGACTAAAAGTCAATGTGAAAAACTTGGAAATTAGTTTCCATTTTAAAGCACTGACAACCACGTGAGTGTGCAAGCACAATGTCTGGGCACATCCTAGTTTTCCCAATGCTACCAGCAATCCAAAATAAATGAGCAATAATCATCATTATCATCATCATCATCATCATTGGGAGGGGATATTCCATCTCATTTCCTGGCTTATACTAAGCCATCAATTCTGTTATGAGGCAATAGGAGCAGATGGCTGTGGTTTAAGAAGGCACTAAACTGTGAAAGGAGACCATCACCCATGGGACACAAAAACACAGAGGTCACACACTCTCACTGGCAGCCCCTCTGATGGACTGTCAGCCATGACACTTGTAACTAAGTGTATACTGATAAAAAAAACAATTAAATATTGCACTAATTACTGTGTTAAGAAAATAACATGGAGCCCTGCAGCAGACCTTTCATCTTAAAGAGTAGGATAGTCATGAGCCACAGCTCAAATCTCTCCTGGGGACTTTGCTGATAGTGACGTGCACTGACTTTATTTGCAGTTTAATTTATATCAAGGTGGAATTTTGACAGGAAAGTGTTATGCTTTAATGGAAGAATAATCATCCTTGATCGCAACACAGTAATCCACTCATGTGAATATTGCGACGAAAAATGATTCTTACGCTTTGATGAAGTTATTTGATGCATTGTTTTGGTTCTCAGCTGATCTTCTGAGTCACATTATGTTGGTAAAATACACATTGCATGTTCCATGAACAGAATATCTGAGAAGTCAGAATAAAGTGGACACACACAAATATATGCAAGACAGTTTTAGGAATTATTAGGCAAATTCAGCACACTTAAATAAGAATATGGTTTGACTTAAAAACTACATTTTTAGACCTGGCTGACCTGTTCATCACACAGTCCTCATTCACCAACACAGTAAATGGTGGTGGGTGTTATGGCGGGTAAATGTGACACCTTTGATGTAAAATCAAGTGTGAGAAAATGTCAATTACAAATCAGACTGACGGTCGTGGAGGAACATTGACGTTAGCTGTTTTCTCTCTGACTTAAAACACGGAGTATTTTGACACTTTATCAGCCGTGGCAGTGTTACAGACTCTGTTTTATCACTTGGTGTGTAATTACTGTTAAATGTGGTCACACCTCCTTCAAAATAATGAACATTAGTGAGAGCTACAGCCTCGGGACGACGACGCCTAGAGGATGTGTATTGGACAAGTTAGCTAAGTGAGGCACACTGCTCACCAGTTAACAGTGGACTAACTTGGAGTTAGCTAACGTGGATAATATCGGTTAATAAGCAAAAGCCTGAATGAAAAAGTAGGCTTAGGTTAAAAGTATGAATACAAAGATGTTAAAATAATGTTTAAAAAGTTGTTAAAATAATGTTACGCCTTCATTAATATTGTTATTCACGGGGCAGAAGCTCGGTCATTTAGGGGAAAACACATACGCAGTTACAATTTAAACTAGTTAAATGCGAACAGGAGTACATAGTGTAGAGGCGGACTACAGAGACCAGACTGCCACTCACCTTGTCCAGTGCTCAACTCTTCAGTCACTTGTTCAAAAGGCTCCTTTCCCTCTCGGTAACGTTACAGCAAAGCAACTTCTCACCGCTTTCACCGGGTGGAACTTATCCAATTTGTCCGAAACCAACCGGTGCTTGAATACGCCGCCAGTGAGCCGAGACAGATAACGTTATTTCTCGAGGTTACGAGATCACAAATTCCATTGTCGTTCAGTCCAGACTTGCAATTTTTTTCTCAGGCATCCAACTTTCACTAGTTTACACACCTAATGCCTCAGTAAGAAAAAAAAACTATGAGTGCGGTTATTCCACGCAGTAAAAAGTGCTGTTCAGTTTGCTTTCTTCCCTCTGCCTGCTTTCACTCTGCAGGTCTCTTCCCGCACATGTAGCCGGTGAGCGGTGGTGGGAATGGTTCGGTGCTGCGTTCAGCGCCCAGCTCTCCACAGGCGTAAAAAGGGGGTTTGGCAAACTGGGGGGATATATCATGCTGCCTTCAAGTGACCCTCGAATATTCTGTAAATTAAGCGTACAACACACACGTACAAAAAAAGGTCTCAGTTTTGGTTGTAAAATAGATTTAAAAGAGCAGACCAAGAGCAATAAAACAGTGGTGCATTCAAAGTTACTAGCTGTGCAAATAAATACTGATACATTTTGGGGGGAACTGAAGGCACACTTTCAATATGAATCTACATATATTATTGGCCTTATCTACTGGTATAAGATACAGCCCACGGTGCATTGATTGTGTTTAAGTGTTCCTAAATGCTGCTGTTTCTGCAGTGGATGTTTTGGTCCTCATTCCAGATGTGACCACAAAACCAAAATAAGCACATCTGCTTGTAAATAATATGATAAAGAGTACGATCTAGATCTGCGTTATATGTCCGGAGAACATGTCTGTTGAAACCACAATGTAAATAATACGTTTTGCACAAGTTTGGAAGGACGCTTTTGCACCAAACAAATTTTTTTTTCGCATTGAACGCACCCCGGGTGTTCATTATGAACTATAACTCCCCAGTGTCTTAACTCATGTTGCTTAGCTAGATTACATAAAGGAAAGGAATGAAAGATAACTGCTCAGTAAGTGATGTTCTTCATGTGTGCTGCGATGCACTGTTATTCCAATATTTTTCCCAGTACGTGAAGGCAGCATTAGCTGCTGGAGAAGTGACTGGTGCATGGCAGACCCCTCCTGGTCAACTGGAGACATGCATCGCATACACATGACATGTGTTCCCCAAAGTTTGCCTGTTCACTGACCTCCATTTGACTGAGCAGTAAACTACCTCACAGCAGTAACATTTATTCAGACAGATAAAGCTAACTGCTAAAGGGTGAGAGTGATGATATTTATTTGAGCGCACAGACAACTACTTTTGAGCTTTTACTGTTGAGTCAAGTTAATGCAAGGACATGAAAGAGATTCAGTGATGTCTGTTTCAGTCTTCAGTTGTAATGAAGCATAAATCATGCATTCATTAAGCATCAGGCTGACTGGAAATGAAGCTGTAAACATTTCCTCTGCTCGATGATGATAATGATGTTGTTCAGGGTCCGGTCATCGTCTGCCCTGCGTTTACAGAGGACGTATCACACTCTGAGACTTTACATGCATATCAATGGAGACCACACAGAGATCACAATCCCTCTGCACACACTTGTCATCTTTAAGGAGGATCTCTCTCTCTCTCTCTCTCTCTCTCTCCCCCTCTTGTGAAAAGAAGTCTTTTATCTCCCCCTCTCTTTAATTCTCCTGTAATGAGGACTGAAGCCAGATAAGATACACTTCAAAGATCACTCAGCCCCACCCACCATGCCACTCCTTAAAACCAACCCCCACCACTGACAAGACAAGACAAGATCCACTGTGCTCTAATACACTATACTATCATAGTTATGACATACATGTATATTTGCATATCAGTAAATATCGCAGTCCAAATGTAACACACATGTATGCGATCATATGTACAGTTTGAAGTATGAATGTAATCATTATATAATGTATCATTACATATACATTATAAAGTACTAATAAATGCTGGCTCAGTTATGTAGGGCTTCAAATCATAAAACTCAAATTTACTTAAAATACAACAGATTCTATTGCAGATATTTCTGGAGTGTTTGGGATTTCATGCAGCAAAGACTCACACAATCTTGCTGACAGAGCAGACCACATATTTTCATATGTATATATACATATGTATATACAGTATGTATGGTTGTATGTACAGCCAGGTGAGAAGTTTTTTTTGCCACTGGAGCAAACTTTTCCAGGATTTGTTGTGAGGTAAACAAACCACACTGTAGCTCTTTGCACACAACTGAAATTTAGAGCAGGAGAATTGTACTTTTTTAAAGTCTTCAGTGAGCTCTTGGCATCGATTCTCCTGGTCTGTAAAGCTCTGTACTAGACAGATGATCAGCATTCTTTCAAAGACAAAAGATCTGTCATTCAATGGTGGCAGGCATTTCTGTGTGATATGCAGGTCCAAGAAAACACCAACTGTTGTTTAGTCGAGATGTAGTGACTGTGAAGGCCATAACATGTGATTGTCATCATCGTCATCTTCATTGAACCACTCAGTCAGCCCTAAAGCCTTGTGATATTCACACAAGTACATGACAGTCTTTAATACCTGTTGTAAGGACAGAACCTGCTCTCTCGGGGGAAACTTTCTCTGACACACATGAAGTGATGTCAGTGATGTCATATGTCGTGTACATTTCTAGTTTGTGTGAATCAGAGAACAACATGATGATAATGATCTTTCCTTTGTGGAACACTCCACTTACCACACATCCTATGAATTAAATAGAGGTGTGGTTTCTCACTCTTATTCACTCTTCTGGTTTACTTCCAATAAAGCTGTTTCGGGCGACCGTGGCTCAGTGGTAGAGTGGGTCGTCCAATAACCCCAAGATTGGCGGCTCAATCCCTGCTCTCGCCGCTCAAAAAGATTGCAAGGCACCGTACCCCCGCTGTGAGTAGATGCCCACCGCTCCAGTGAATCTGGCATCTGTCAATTTGAGTGTGTGACCCTGTGCATGTGTGTGTTCCAACAGATGCCAGCCTGGATGGGTTAAATGCGGAGAAGTAATTTCACGTTCAACGTGATCAATAAAGTTTCTAAAATTAAAAAAAAAAAATTTGATTAACACTCTAAAGCACTCTATTGGAGAGCATCCACTTGACAAGAGAAGATGTGGTCTTCAGTTATCATTGATTCTAAATATCCTGCATTACAGCATTATGGGCATTATATCAAACAGTATGTGTCTTTTAGGCCTGATGAGTCAGAAAAAGTGTTTGTTTTGCTGAGTCTGACTGCCATTAAGGACTGGATAACTAACAACTTTTTGCAGTTAAACACAGAGTACATCACACCCATCTTATCTGCTTTTAAGGTTCTTGTTCTCACGTATAGAGCCCTGTAGGGTCGGGCACCAGCATACATCTCTGATCTTCTCCATCCTTATATCACCAATAGGTCATTTATGTCTTCTGACGAGGGATTACTGGTTGTTCCTTGGGCACGGCTGAAAACTAGTTGCCACAAGTTCTTAGTTTTATTTCATTTTGTAGGGATATTCTTGACATTCTGTATATATCTGAAGTAAACAAACAATAAAAAGTTCAGAAGGATCACAAAAAAGAGGATGTTTGGAGTCCATACATATTTGCTCTTGGTGTGGGCTCAAACAGTTTAAAATGGTACATCACCTTGAAGCCTTTCAGGATTTATCTTAAATTTAGATCCTAACTGTAACACATTCAAATCACACAGATGCTCACTTATTCACACTTTCTGGACTTGTCAAAGACCATTGCCTTATTGGACCCTCCCCTCTCACAGCAACAGCTAATTCAGTAGCTTTTGCTTCTCTGGGTGCCTAATTCTGTTGAAATGAAAGCAAAAATCATCACCATTGCATAATCAGTGGATTAGAGATTTTTGCAGTTTGACCACCTTGAAAAAATAAAGTATACTCTCAGAGGCTCAACTGACAGCGTCACAATCTTTAGCTCATGGAGCTCATGGGGCTAAATTTTCATTTATGTTTATTCATATGTAAGTTGTCTGCACTGTACATGCAATAGCAGATTTTTGTCATTAAAAATCTATAATTAAAGTTAAGGGAAAAGTTCCATTGTCAGAAAACCAAAAAAGCTAAAAGAGGTAAACATACTGTTCATTGACTGGTGAGCATGAAAGAAGGAATTAACCCAGTGTACTAACAACACAGAGAGATGAGTTACAGGCTGGAAACAATTTAGAACATGTCAGAATTAACACTTAAAGCCACTATTAGCAAGTCAGCTGTATCTACAACAGCCTGTATGTGGCTAATGTATGTGAAGTTGAATCCCGTCATGCCCGGGAATTCTAGGGGGACCCTCCCAGACTGTGTGGCTGTTTGTGTGGATTTGTGTTTCTCAGCACAGGCCTGTATTCATAGCAGAGTGACAGAGGAGTGAGTTTAAAAGTGGAAAAGCAGAGTGTGAATGAACATGCCTGTCTGTCAGGAGCAACCCACTGTATTCATGTCCCTGTGAGAAACACTGAGCCATTCATCCCATAAGTTCACACACACACACACGCACACACGCACACACACACACACACACACAAACACACACACACACACACAAACAGCTCTCGCGCTCGTCACTCTGAGAACCAACTTGTCTTTAGAGTGGAGAGAGGAGCTGGGCGGGCTGGCTGGGATGGGGGATGGAGGGTTGGAGTGCTGGCTGGTAGGCGATGGATAGCTGGGGGAGGTGTGGGTGAAAGAGTGGGTCAGAGGGCAACCCACCCCCACCTCCCCCTCCCAGTATGTTCACTATCACATACCCAGTGATAGGCTGTGCAGTCTAATGTGCTTCAATACATAACTGATGGGAATGAAAACAAGCAGCTGTACATCAAACACCTTTCACTTCCATCACTGATGGTTCATTCATTTATTCCATTTATTGGTTCATTTAAAACAGGGACAGAGTGAAGGAGATGTATTTCACCAGATATAGCACAACGCCAATTTGTATCCATTGTCCCTGGGTGAGTATACTGCACATTTAAACATTTAAAAACATAAAATGATCATTTCACTTAAGACCAATAACTGGACAACAGTAATGCCTACATGCTGTTCTTTGACTTCAGTTCAACATTTAATACCACCATCACCTCCAATCTGATCACCAAACTCAGTGGCGTGGGCATCAACACCTCCCTCTGCAACTGGATACTGGACTTTTTTAACAAACAGAACCAAACCTTTTAGGTTTGACAACCACATCTCCTCAACCCTCATCCTGAACACTGGTGTCCCACAGGGCTGTGTGCTGAGCCCTCTTTTTCTGGGTGTCTCGGAGGATCTCTCTTGGACCCTAAACACCTTTTACCCTGATTCAAAAGGCTCACCAGTGTCTCTTCTTTTTGAGGAGACACAAGGCAGTCCATCTGTCTCTATCCATTCTGGTGAACTCCTACTGCCACACCATTAAGAGCATTCCTACCAACAGCATCACAGTATATTATGGGAACCTGTTCTGTCTTTGACCGGAAAGCACTGCAGAGGGTGGTTAAAAACTGCCCACAAACATCACCAATTCTCCCCTCCACCCACTGAGACTGTCCAGTGCAAGCAGTGCCTGCGGAGGGCGCACAACATTGTCAGGGAGACCTCTGACCCAGGTCACAGGACTCTCCTTTCCAGAACCAACAGGTTCAGGAACAGCATTTTCTCATCAGCTGTCACCCTGCTAACCACACCATTTATACTGTCCTACTATATATCAATAGTGTATTCATATCTAGCAGTTTATTCTGTATATAATGTCTACTGATTGCATTACTTGTTCTCTCACCCGCTCTATATAAATACACTTATACCTGCAATTGCTAACTATAACTGCTGCATATCCATCCATTATCCATAACAGTGTATCCTTACTAGGGTTGCAAGGGGGTGGAATCTTTCCTGTAAATTTCCGGAAACTTTCCATGGGAATTATGGAAATTTATGGGAATTAACTGGAAATTGGGGGTAATTTAGTAATTGGGGGTAAGCTAACATCATGATAAGATAGCCTCATAAATGGTCAATGAAATGATGCTCGCTATACCTTATTTAGCCTCTAACTTATCAGCTAGCTTTCTACTGTATGAATACATTTTTCATGTGTTATTTGCAAGTTAAACATTAATACCATACATTAAATATATTTACCCCATCATGTCATCAAAACTTACTTCACTTTATGTCGTCTATGGGCTCAAATGTGTGACTTCAATAGTCTCTGTGTGCTCTGGTCCAAGGTTGTAGAAATTATCTGTGCATGTGATGGAGGAATGCACAGTGCATGTAGGGGGCGTGGCCTCAATAGCCCTGCAGTAAGCAGTGTGCTATGTGCATGTTATTGAGGAATAGCAGATATTCAAGTGTACTTGCATGAAATCTGGTTATTTTAGTCAAGATTATGCTAAAATATATTTTCATATATTTAAGTTCCCTGTTAAGGGCCAATCTTCAATTATGTAAATAACCAGTTTGTTCCTACAAATTCCCATGGAAAGTTTCCAACTTCCAACCCTAATCGTTACTGCCAATTCATCACAGGTCTGACAAGCAACCATTCACACTTACATTCATGAGTGATAGCTCAACCATTTTTTAAACTGGTTAAATCTAATACACTCTGATATTTGTGGGGACAGCATCCCACTGATTTGTTGCTGTACTGCAAAAGGCAGTTTTGAAGGCAAACTGTTGACCATAAAATGATTGCATTGTTGTTGTGGAGACCTGTGACCAGGAGGTGGCACAATAAAACCATAGAATGCATGCACATCATAGCTGTACATGTATTTTACATGTATTTAAGTGATTAGGAATAGATTTGGAATGTATTAAATTAGGCTTGGTATGATTTGTAAAATTTCAATTAGAGAGATAATTAAACCTAAATACTTTACTACCCTCTCATTTTTTCACTAAGATCTCAGGATTAGGAGTGTCGACTTTTTTCATTGAGAAAAAAATAGCAACTGTTTTAGAGACAGACATACTTAAATGAAATAGAGCTCATCATGGAAGACATTTGGGGGAAAATATACTAGCAATGATCTGGTGTTTATGTGCGAAGTTTCCCATAGCTGAAATTAGAATTTGAACCTGGTCCACTGAGAGGGGATGAATGATTTAAGGGTCCTAAAAACATGGCATGACATAGATATCACGGAGCTGTTTTTGAATATACATGTTTCTATTTTATATACATGATTAACTTTTGTAGTAGGGTTACTGTTTATAGCTACCAAACTATCAAGGCTAAATCCTTGTGGGTGACAACCTAACTGAACCTAAGTAAAGGATAACTTATCTGGCAACATGGCTGGCAGGAAGTAATTCATTTAAAAATATGCTTGGCTGATGTGTAAGGGGGTATAAAACAGGTTCACATCTTTCTGGTTTCACATGTACTGTTCATGTGGCATATAAAATGAGTAATGTCCTCAAACAGAGAAGATAAAATGTGAACTTTGATGTGAGATTATTCATATTGTTCTTTATACTGTCATTGTGTCCAGTAGATGGCGAGCATGTATTTCCAATAAGCTCCTTCGTGCTGTGCTCTGAGCTGCTGTACATATTGTAGGACATCAAGTCCAAATCAAATGAGATTTGGCTTCTGCCATGTCTTCCCTTTCTCGAATACAAATGATCATTTTAAAAATTAAAATATCCATAAAAAGCGAAACAGCTGCACTTGGTGCTTGGTGGTAGTTTGATGTCTCAGTAGATAAAGAGACTATAAAATGACTGTAGCTACATATATCATGGATCAACTCAAACCGAAGTATGAACTATTGAAAAACATTTTTATTAAGTTAAAGAGTTATTGTTATTTTATTTCGGCGGACACGCGCATGTGAACATCGTACGTGCGCGCTTCCGTAAAGCAGTGACAAAGATGGCGGCTACCGCCGGATCAGGTAAGCCGACTTCACCGACAGTTCAGACAGCAGCTTTACGTTCATTTTGCTTATGATATATCATTTCCAGCATACCACATTAGCTGCACGATAGTTTTATAAATCCAAAGAGCCCGTCTGCAGCGGAGCCTGACTCTAACAGACTATGTGGGACATTAACGCTGCTAGCTAGCTCTCTGACTAGCCGAGTTGGCCCACAGTCGTTGAGCAACACTCGGGCCGTTTGCAGCAACCTCGATGTTTCATTCTGAAGCCTGTCGGGCAGAAAATGCCGCAGGAGGATAAAGTGCGACCCACACATGACATTTGTCTTCATGTCGGTGGTTTCTTTGTGCTGGAGCCGGTGACGCCCGTGACTAGCTTGACGGGTTTGCTCAGATAACGTTAGCAGGCAGCACGGCTCTGTTTAGCAGCAGACATTCCGGAAGAAATGCACAAAGAAGCTGAACCCCAAGACATTTTCCTCACGGTGTGTGACAGCTTAAACACAGTGTACTGCTTTCTTAATGCCAACATCTGTCCTTAACGGTATATATCGTATATTTAAAAGGGCAACTCTGTAAACAGCTAGCAACGTAGCGCAGTTTCTAACCCTTACACCAAAATACCAAGCTCACCCTCTGGCAGGTTGGACACACTATTAACACGGTATCTGTCATTAATGTAGGCTCATTGTATAACCCTATTGACACACTCACAACAATAAACCAATGTAGTACCACACCTGTGTGGTCAGTTTAAGCCTCATGCTGTCCAAAGGTTACCTCACAGTGCTGTTCATACTTTCTATTTTCAGAGACACGCAGGAGATTCACATGGTTAGTTCACATCTGTCATAGCAGTCCAGATGTGCCTGCCCACAGTGACAACATACAAAGTGCTGTATTCAAATGAGTTGAGCCTCGTCTCACAAACGTCTAAAAGTTCAGTGCGTCTCTGCAGCTTTTGCAGTTCTTTCCAGTTATTTGTCAGCAGTAAACACGATGATTTTTAATATTCAAGGATGAGACAGGCTGTCTGTGTGCATGCAATTCAATTTTATTTATATAGCGCCATATCATAACAAAGTTATCTCATGACACTTTTCATACAGAGCAGGTCTAGACCGTACTCTTTATAATATTATTTACAGAGACCAACAGTTCCACCATGAGCAAACACTTGGCGACGGTGGCGAACAGTAACATAACAGTAACCATACAGGACTGAAGATCCCCGTGGAAGGTTATAAGATAGGCTAGATTTCGACAGTGTTTTTGACCTAGAACTCTAATGGATAATAATCATACCGAACTCATTTTGTCATTTTGGACTGATCACAAGGTTTGTAGATGAAGCTATGTTTCGAATCACTGGTACATGTATCCGTGTTTAAAAGTGTGTTATTTCATACACCTTCCTTTAGGCTTCGGTCAGCAGCTTCTGTTCAGAGAAATGATTGAGTATGATATGATTAAATCTTCTCACAGTGTGGTCACACAGAAGTCATTTAATTATCCTCTTTCTCTGTGTGTGCGTGAAGTCGTTGTTCCCCGCAGCTTTCGGCTGCTGGAGGAACTGGAGGAAGGCCAAAAGGGAGGTGGAGACGGCACAGTGAGCTGGGGCCTCGCAGATGATGACGACATGACACTAACTCACTGGAATGGCATGATCATCGGCCCCGCCAAGGTGAGCCACCCTCGGGACCTCCCAACACTTTGATACATCATACTGCTCTTCTGTGATGTTGACCAATAAGCTTCCAGCATTGCGTTGTATAGACAAAAGGGATTATTTAACACAGTTTGGGAGCGTTCAAAGTTGAAAAAATAGAAAACAATTGGTGTGCTCCGAATGCTAACTGGTGCAGTTTAGTTTGTCCACAATGAGTGGAGTTCTCACTCCATTTCAAACTAGTACATGAAGGCCACGTGTTGCTTTCGCTGACCTGAACCAACAGTTCGTCTTGTAAGAAAAACAAAATGTCGGTGATGTGGCAAACAGAGGCTGCGTTCTGTTTGGCTGTGCTGCACTTGCACTGTAGCAAAGGCAGGGAACACTGTTGAACAGTGAGCATGTGATACAGTACATGATGAAGAATCTGTCTGCTAATAATCAAACAGCAGTAGTAGGGTAGATGCTATGGTAACACTTCTAGTTGAGGAAGAGCCGGAGGAAGCTGAACTAGAAAATTTCAGATAGGACATGTTTTATGAACAGGCCTAACTTTAACTAAGCAGCTGCTCGAACTCACTGATTGGTTAAAAACAGCAATGAAACAGTTAGACAAGGAACCTCCCACAAGTCATCAAGGTAAACAACACCTTTTGCTGTGTTCTCAGCACAGTCCAGGTATCTTAACTGTGTATAAATTCAGCACATGAAATACAATAAACCCAATAATCAGAATATAAACACAAAGTTAAAATGTCCTGCACTCTGAACTAAACATTACAGATGAGTGAATGCACTGTGAGAAGCTGGGTGTGTTTGAGTGTGTGTAGATTCTGTTGCAGTGTGCAAGAAGTGTGCTAAGGTGGAAGAGCCATGACTGGGCGGTTGCGTTCCCTTCTGCGGCACTTTCATGGTTCTGCCTTGCCTCTAGAGAGTTAAGATGATGTGGTACTTCCTTGTGTGGTTTACAAGTAAAGAGAAGTGCACGCATGCACTAGTTAGCTAGTGTTTTTGCAGCCTTGTTCCTCCACCACTGCGTACAGGAGT
Organism: Argyrosomus regius; assembly: GCA_946959425.1. Lineage (NCBI taxonomy): Eukaryota > Metazoa > Chordata > Actinopteri > Sciaenidae > Argyrosomus > Argyrosomus regius. The sequence continues at coordinate 1,047,722 of OX336885.1, forward strand.
GTGGAGGCTGTGAGGACCAGCATGGTATTTTCAATGCACTCAGCTTTTTCTGTGCAGCTGCCTTCGAACGCTGTTCACACAGGTGCTGCAGTTGTCAGTCTTACCTGTCACAAACTGACTGCAGAACAAACTCTGTTCCACACTACTGATGTTGTGAACACATGCAGAACATTCAGCCAGCGCTGTAATCAGAGCCGAGGCTTCACGCAGCTTCGTTTACATGCACCTAACCACTCTGTCATCATTAATAAGAGGTCCTCGCTTTCTGAGCAGTTGTTCTTCTTTGTGCCGAACATGTCATGGCAACAAATGAACGGACATCACATTTGATGGACGATCACACTACGAGCTAACCCGTTGTTTCTTTCTTTAATTGCAGACTGTCTATGACGGCAGGATATACAGTCTGAAAATAGAGTGTGGACTCAGATACCCAGAACACCCCCCTCTGGTCCGCTTTGTGAACAAGATCAACCTGACTGGCGTACACACTTCAAATGGTGTGGTGAGTATCCAACTTTAACACACATCCATTCAGACCTGTTAGATCGTTCAGTTTGGAGTCTTTACAGGTACGCTGTGGACTGAATAGAATATATGCATAATTCATCTTCTGCTGCCGGTTGAATTTAAGACTTATGTCATGCTACAGTCTTAGTGGTGGCTTTTAGTGGTACGTTTTTGAAGAGTTACTCATGCTAGAGAAACGGTGTGTTAGTTAGACTCAACAGGTTGCATGTTAGCACTGAGTTTCATATGAAACTAAATTTCTGCTCCAGTAGTCATTTTCTTCAGCTTCATAGATCGTGTGTCTTTCACAGACTTTATTTGAGGGGAAACGTTTCTATATAAAGATGAACAGGTGATTCACATTGAACTACTGAAACTTTCCTATGAATCAAACATGGCAGAAAGCAGAGCTGCTCACTGATTGGTCACCTTGTCTACAGTGAATACAAACAGATGGTTAAGAGATCTGCTCGTGCTGGGACTCTGAAGCTTTTTCTCGTAGATACAGGGGCTGAACGTAAAGAGTTTCCTTCAAACCTTTTCACAAGGGAAGTGAAAGAACTCCTCCTAAGATCAGACAAAGGGTGGAGTCAACCATGTTGCTATTTAAAGACCTCATGTTTGATGAATGAACTCACTTACTGTGTCTGTAGTGCTTGGTGACAGGTGACCAGTCTGTGTTAGTGACTGTTCATCCATACACACCAACACCACAGAATTATAGAAAGTATAATGTTGACCTGTTGTTTCCAGTCCGTCATCCTTTGATTCCACATACAGTCCAAACTATACAGGGTAATCCAGCCGTGGCCATGAAATCATTTATTTCTCACAGTTTATTATTTAACATGATGAACTGTCAGACTGATGAACTGAAGAGTAAACTATCGTCTCTGATGTTATTAGATTTGCTTCAAATCTTAGTGAGCTGTCTGGATCCTCATGAACCCCTGAACACAAAACTACACTTCTAAAATATGATCGGTCTGCCACACAGGTGGATGACCTGCAGCAGTTGACTGACTGACTGACTGGACTGCCTCTTAACTTTTAGCCCTAAAATGCTTCGTGAATTATTTTTAGACCACAAACTTAGTCAGTCCTAAATTTAGACTGGACTGACATGCTGCTTATTTTTTAGGAAATTGACGTTTAGCCTCTAAAAATCATTTCTACATTTCTGTGTTTTGATTTAAAAACCCCTTTAAATAATTGAATTGCACGTTTTATGCCGACATACTGCTGTAGTCTAAAACTGCATTCTACATATGAAGTAATATTATTATGTAAGATTTTGTATTTTTTTATGATTTGTTGCCTCCAGTTTCAGAGTGTAATCCCACTGTGGTAAATATGTTCAGCTGTACTCGAGTATTTGTTCTGCTTACATTACTGATGATCAAAAACTAGTGAGTCGACAACTTTGCTAACAGCCAAACATCAACAAGGTCAACAACACAAGACATAGCAGCCAGCTAATATTACTTACTAGTCCAACAGCAGTCAGCCCAGCTCAGCGTCTGTCTTTCAGCCTTTTATTTCACCAAGCTCTCACCAACCACTAAAGTTTAAGATTGGATTATATACTTTATTCATCCCACAGCGGGGAAATTTACTTATCACAGCAGCAAAAAAAAGTGTAGTACACACTACAGAAATTAAAGTAGAAAAAGGGCAACAACACAACGAACAGACAGAAGTATCTTATAACCTACACAATAAACAAAAACAAACAAACAACTGGCAAACAACAGACAATGTGCAAAACAAGTACTTGAGGTAAAGTGACATGATATAAAAAGTATTGTAAGGTAAAGTGACCATGGTATTGCACAGTAAGTGACCATGTAATAAATAATATTGTAAAAGTAGTAACCATGATATAAATGATATTTCAAAAGTAGTAACCATGATATAAATATTTAAAAAGTAGTAACCATGATATGAATGATATTTCAAAAGTAGTTACCATGATATGAATGATATTTCAAAAGTAGTTACCATGATATAAATGATATTTCAGATTGTAAGTGAATAGAAATAGAAATATAAGTACAGATAATAAAAATAAAAAATAAAGATAAAGATAAACATAGATTCACGGTGAGTGGTGGGTAATTGAAAAACAGGAACAGAAAGTACAACATTATCAGGTAGTGCAGGTGTTGTACAGTCTGACAGCCCACATTCAGTCCAAAGTCAGTCCCATATTTACTCTTGTCTGACACCTCTCTCCTTTTCTCTTCTTAGCTTCCTCCGTCAATGTCCTCTTCAGTCTCTTCCCCTCTGTCATTATGTTCATAGGTGGTGCAAAGAATCAGCAGTGTAAATAAAAACACTTCCCCGGTGCTCTCTGCTCCCAGTCCGGACAGCATGGACTGAGCTAACTAGCTTAGTGGTTAACTTACTGTAGAAAAAAGTGAAGCTTTCTGTCCATCAGGAAAACCAGAAAACATTTTCCCATACAATATGATCCAGTTTCACCAAAATCAGTGAAATAGTTGGTGGTGTGTGACTTAAGATCTCCCCCTTCCTTCCCCCTCTCTCCTCCTCCTCCTCCTCTCCTTGCAGGTGGACATTAAGTCGTTGACAGGTCTGTCCAGGTGGAAAAACTCCTACAACATCCGGATGGTGCTGCAGGAGCTCAGGCAGCACATGATGTCGAAAGAGAACAGCAGGCTTTCCCAGCCGCCCGAAGGCCACGTGTACAGCAACTGAGGCCCCTGCTGCTGTCCCTCCCCGTCATCCACACACATACACACACACACACACACACACACACACACACGCACACACATGCACACACGCATAGCATCCTAAACACTTAACACTGACTGCCATGTTCAAACTACACAACCATCACGTAATCCAAGACTCTCGACTCCTACTTCCTTCCTCGGGAGCCTTCCCATTGGACAGAGGGAGGGATGTGCAGGTGAACCTGACCTCCTCACCTCAGCGCCCAGTCATCCATTAAAGTTCACGGTGCAGAGCAGACATTATGAAAAACAAGAATACTGTACATCTTACTAATGTTATTTTCTATTCTTTGTGTTCTACATCCAGATTGTAAAATAACAATTGAGCTGATTGAGTGTACCAATCACGTGTGTGCGCTGGATCCTTCACAAGGTGACAGTCCCTGTTGTATGGGTATTGTGTTGAGGGATTCGAATCACTCACTCCTCAGCAAAACTAATATACTTCTCTAAGTCCAACTGAAATGTTAAATGTTCGGATCATTCGGTTGTTTTTTTCTTTAAAACAGCAAACATCTCGCTGAAGCACATTCCCCTCACAAAAAAAAAGAACCCAAACAATGCTTTGCTTGGTCTCCAAAGGCCATGTTAGTCTCAAATTCCCCCCCAGCTTCCACAATCCCGACGATGTGAATTTGACGGGCCTTCCTTAAACGAGTGCATGTCCGGTACATGGGAATAAACTGCTACTAGACATTCAGCGACATATGTATCAACGGGGCACTACTGGCTCATCACTCATGTTCTCAGACTTGTCTTCTGTGTGCCATATGGTTCATAGCGCTTTGTGATAGTGATTGATTATTAGCAGCCGGTGGGGGGGGGTAGGGTGGGGATGGGGGATGGGAGGGGCTACAGGTCCTTGTGCTTTCTCTTTTCAGAGAACGTGGAGTTTGTGTGCTTGGCACCTTTTCAGGATCACCACTGTACTGTGGCCTGTGCAGAGCAGGAGGAGCTGTGATTTCTTTTCTTCTTGTTTGCTGTTTTTTGGGTCCTCGTTTTGTTCTTTAGTCTCTGGGCTGACCTGTGTGTACTTCATGGAGTTGTCTGTTCTCTCATACAGTGAATGCCCATGAGCGTATGTAATGTACGGCTTTGGATGTTTATTTTATAACAGGGGTTGAATCTAATCAGGGTGATGGTGACCTGTTGCATGGTTTTATTTGAATTAAACGTTATTACTTTTGCACGCCTTCGTGTCATTATTCCCTGAAGCAAATGTCAGTACTTTGTATTCACAGTGGTCAATCAATCACACTTCATTTGTAGAACACTTTTCCTACAGGTCAGTGCAGTTCAAAGATAAAAAGACAGAACAAGTGTAGACTAATAAAATGAGATTAAATCAATTAAAAAGTCAAAACAAAGATAAAAATAACAACCAAAGAAAGAAAGAAAATAGACTGAAATAAAAGCTAGACTAAGAACTAGATCAAATAGATTAAATAGATGACCAATAACCGGAATAAAATATTGTAAAATAAATGTCTATAAAGCACCTTTAACAATGATGCACAAACACAAAAGTAATTTCATGACTTTTTATAACACGTCTCACTTCAGTCACTTCGTCAAGTGTTTTCCATCAAAAGTCACCATTCTTAGTATGTTCTTGCTTTCTGTAGACTTATAAAGTGACAGCTAAAAGTTGTGACTCTGGGTCAGTTTAATGTTGAAGATGGAAATGGATGCCAGTGATCAGTTTCATTTTAAAATGTACTTTTCATGTGACATAATCCACTCCTCTGTCCATGCTTATGGTCTGTATATTCCTCCTGGTTTCAGTAATATGACTCCCTTGCCTTGTGTCTTAGTTAGCTGTTTTCATGACAAATTAAACAAATGTAGTCATAAGCTAAACCTTCTAAATCAGGGCTCTTCAACCTTTTTCAGCCCAAGGACCCCTTGGACGAGAGACAAACAGAACAGAGACCCCCACATGTGTCAGATTTTAAGCCTGGCCTAAAATAACTTTTATTTTTAAATATACTTTTTTGGCCTTTTTGAGCTTTATTTGACAGAGGCAGCTTGAAGAGTGACAGAGATGTGGGGAGAGAGAGATGGGGCTTGACATGCAGGAAAGAGCCACAGGTCGGATTCAAACCCAGGGCCGCCGCGGCAAGGACTGAGCCTTTGTACATGGGGCGGATGCTCTACCAACTGAGCTAAACGACACCCCTAAAATAACTTTTATGTTTACTTCATTCACTTTTTATTTCAACTTACTAACCTATTTATATACTGGGTTATTAGCGTATATGTGTTTATGATTGATTAAAAAGTTCATGCATAATGGAATAATTTATTTTGTAAATAGTTTTTGTCAAAAGTAGCTTATTATTACATATTAATGCTTGCAGTTTACTCAATATCATTTTTGTTATATTTTTTAATTCTCACAAATTATTCTGGTGAAAATTGTCAATCATTATGACAAAAATTGGCAGACCCCCTGCAGAACCTCTGCGGACCCCCTAGGGGTCACGGACCCCTGGTTGAAGACCCCTGTTCTAAATAATAGGTGTGTTTTCAGTTCAGCTTCATTTTAACTTCACATAAACTTTTCAATTAGGTTTTAATACAAATTGTGGACTGTGGACTGCTTATCACTTATAATGGAGGTGCATTAAGAGGAGATCTTCTAATGGTCGATATGAACAGGAGGGATGATTACCGAAACAAAAAAAAAACTGTTGTAATGTTCATCTGTGTACCTTACTTACTTACGTTACTTACAATAAACTCCCCCTCCCATGGAAATCTTTGACATCACACTCTGTGCCCTCCCAGTTTGAAATGCAGGCTTGGAGCTCCTCCAGAGGACACTGTACTGTGTGCTTTTCGTGACAAGTAAACTGACATAATAACGTGTAAAATCAGTGGTGAACTTCTCAATGGTAACTTCATAAAGGAAATTGTAATTATTTTAACTTTTAATATTCAGAATGATTAATAAACAAACAGAAAGCCTTTAGTGCTCATGATGCTAACATACTGTGAAAACCAGACCAGAAAGTGTGGATGTTTTGTTTCCTAACTGGTCACTGCAGTGAGCATTACTCCCACATTTTACAATTCTATCAAGCTTCTATATTAAGCTTACATGGGTTTCATTCATGTTACAGAACTGAGAAACCAGAGCAGCCAGCAGAGTAATCCAGTCTCATCCATCACATTTTGGAGAGGCATCAGTAAAGTAAACTGTGGAGCTTAGCTAGAGGCCAGTGCGCCCGGCACACAGCACTTCTCGTCCGTCTTACCAGGCTGACAGCAAGATGCTTCTCAAACCAAACCAGACGCAGCATCCCCATTCAGCAGCTGTTGTTGCTTCTATTTGCATCTTCTATGCTGCAGGGAAAACAGGACAAAGAGTGGCACGTGACCTGAGCTTGGGGGAGAAAAGATTGGTGAATCAATCACAGTGGGTGATACAGCTGGGTGCCCTTCACTCCATCATATACCATACACAGACGCTCTTAAGGACTTCCAAGGAGAAACAATCAGCTAGATGCAATATTGTATAGAACTAAACAAACTCCTGAATGCACTGAGACAAAAGATCCATTTGACAGTGAATGGTGCTCCATTGATTCTGTGACGAGTTAAATATGTGGGTTTGATTCAGGAACAAAAATCAACAGATGAAGAGAAGAGTTCGACTGACCCTACTGGCCTTTAAAATCACTTTTAATGAAGTGATTTACCATCATGACAAGTATCCTGAGACCTGAAAGTTGAAGTACTGTAGAACAGAAACAGAAAAAAAAGAAGTTATCGGACAGATTCATCTTTAAGTTTTAGTGTGTGTTTTGTCTCTTTTCTTTTTTTTTGTAAATGATACACTCTGAAGTGAAAGGAGGTGGAGAGAGACAGTATGTAACCATAAATGTACAAAAGAACAGTAACACTGAGTGTGAACCACAAAGAGAGAACACAAAGAAACTTCAATGATTTAAGAGGCGCTGGATTGTTTTCATGATATTATAACAAAATGATCTCTTTACCATTTTTTACTATTTTTTTCTATCAGTGTGACGTGCTGCCTGACTGGGACCACATCCCATCCTTCTAACAGCCTTAATGTCAGCAGGACAGCTTGGTCAGTGTGTGTGTGTGTGTGTGACAGGCAAAAATAAATGGACAAGTCCTCAATCACTCTAATCGTATCTGCTGTGATGGACAAGCTCTCTATCAGCCCAACTGTATCAAAGAGTGAGGAAGAAGACGACAACATGGTGTGCCACTCAATCAGCATAATTGTATGTGAACAGTCTCCTGGGTGAGGGCACAAAGGACTAACAAGGTGATCTAAGCAACCAGTGGTTCCCTCCGGTCCCTGGACATACAAACCACATACAGCTTTTATTGAGTAACGTTACAATTTAGTATATTTAGTGTAACAGGGAATACAGGAAAAAACACCCAAAATGCTTTGATGCATAAATATATATTTTGTTGTCTTGTTCCTTGTCCACTTGTTTATGGATCTTTTGGCCACAATACAAAATCTATAACAACATTCTGTGTGTCACGAATACGTGTGTAAAGATCTTGTTCTGATGCAATAGAAACTACAGCAATATCAGCAATGTTTCCACAAGTCAGCATAACTTTAAAAATACTGTATTTTAAGGCTGCTGTGTCACTGGGAAAATGCTGATGAGGTATCATATATTTCTTAACCAGCATTTCATGCACATTCAACAATCGAGTCATGGGCCAGAGAGAAGCCCATAATGCAGAGGTAGAGTTCTCACTTTTTACATGTGACCAGAATGCAATGCAACCACAAGATTCATTTTTCTGCCTCTGCCCTTATCTCCACCTCCACCTTTGACTGTGAACAGCAAGAGCAGATCTGTTCTGTAGATCATTTAAGAAAGAAAGCAGAAATAGACAACAAATGTTCAGTGAAACTGTAAAAGTTGATCTGTTGGAGGATTTCCTTCCCTTTCATGCTGTGACCTTTACACTTCACACTTAGCATTAGTTACTTGTAAATTTTTAGTGGACCAAAGTCAGTGCTGCACTCACTGAAAGAACATCTGCTGAATACCTAAAACATCAAGTCAGTCATACCTGTAGGCTATGTTAAGCTTTGCACAACCTCTGCCTTCAACATCCCCGATTATCATTTGAAAATTTGCATTCACGCACCATCTCCATAATTAACTCCATTGGTCAGATTGCACTCCATTTGTTACATTCACATGTAAAGCACTGGGGGGTGTAGACCAGTTGTGGGAGGTGTCAGATGGTCGCTGACACACGCACTCCCACATCCATTCTACTGCACGACCCGGTGTGTGTTCAGGACTGAGCAGAGCAGTGTGGAGGAGCCCATCTGCTCACAGGGTCAATACCACTTTCTCCCCTCTCTCTCTCTCTCTCTCTCTCTCTCTCTCTCTCTCTCTCTCTCTCTCTCCCTCTCTCTCTCACACACACACACACACACACACACACACACACACACACACACGCACACACACACACACACACACACACGCACAAACACAAACACAAACACAAACACAAACACACACCCATGCTGGGCGTGCCAATTAGCTAAATGAGGCAGATTTTTTCCTCAGTGTTGATTTGCATTTTTTATTGTGAGCACATGGTTTTAATACTCACATTAATGGGCTGAAATTTAAGAAAATGCTGCTTTTAAATTAAACAAATAAGTTTCATACAGATCCACTCTGGGCCACAGGGGATGTATAATTTATGTCAAATTTATGTTCCACATTTGTTGCTGAATGCAATATATATACACATGTGGTGATATTTCTAGTTTGAGTTCACAGTGATGTCTCTTTCTTATAACTTTAACACACCTTGAACATGTAAAATGAAGGAAAAGAAAGAAAACTGCCTTTCCTCCCTGGCCCAAAGTGCAACAACTGTCATTCTATTTCCTGCACTGCTTTCAGTTTCTGAACATTAGAGCAGGTGTGTTTCCTCACAAATCCTCCAGTCACACCAGTTTGACTGTAAGTCTCAGCTGATGACGATGTGTCCTGCTTTCAGTTTCAGCACAACTTATTTCCTCCCTGCTGCTTGAAGATCATTAACAACCAAACTGCTGAGCGAGTGCAAAACAAATTGGAACTTTTATCAAGTACATGACAGTAAGCAAAGAGCGGGATCAGATTTAGAGAGCAGCACAGAGCTGTGAGAGGACTTGAGTTGATTGAGAGCAGAAATCTGTGACTTCATTTATACTGTTGTCTCATGTCATCTGAAAGAAGTGTTATCAGATGTTAAGAATGACACAATTATGCAGTCTCATTCAGCGCTGATTAAATCTGTCCAAACCAGTGTTACGACACAGCAACTGTTTGTGTTTGTCACCACATTAAAAGTGACTTAGAATAACACACTGCTGGCTGATGTGTACTGTCACTTTTGAGATAAACAGATGTCTTCAGCAGAACCTTTTGCAACACATAAAAAACAAAAGGAGCATCCATCTAGACAGTGAAGTAGAGAGAGAGAAAAGCTCAAAGATGAAGTTGAACGCCCTCAAACACAAATGATGGTGTTACAGTGAGAAAAGTGTTTTTAGACCACTGACAGTATGAAGAATGGACAGTGTATGTGTGACATCACCCACAGATTTCTGAAGAGCCGTTTTGAAGCTCAGAATATGTGGCTCTGGTTGCCACCATGTTGCCATGCTATACTGCTTCTTCTTCCGCCTTCTGGCTGATCTAAAAATCAGCAAAGACGTGGACATGGACCTGATGTGGGCTGAATGGAGCCTGGGTGCTCTAATAAGTAATGGCACCTACCTGTCAATCAAAGCGGCCATGCTGTTAATTAAGCCTTAATATCATTTGAACAGGTGACTTGTACAAAAATTCACCCTCAGTACAGTTGTCATGAACGGGGAAATTAGCTATAGAGACCAAAACTGTTTTTTGTACCAGGCTGTAAACATGTTTATTTCTGCTGTGAAGTTGGACATTTTAACATGGGGACTTATGGAGACATGTTCTGTAGTCAACCTCAAGTGGACATTTGAGGAACTGCAGTTTTTGGCACTTCCGCTTTGGCTTCACTTCAGAGCCACGGAAGTTGCCGATTGAAAGAGACGCCGGTATTGTGTAATACTGAGAAAGTCTGTTGACATAAGATGTTATTAGAATATATACAACATATAATATCTGTATCACCCCGTGCTACTTTGATGTGTAATTCTATCAGTTTTAACAAAATTAGCTTTTATCAACTCTAAATTGACCCTAACAGATCTGCAGCAGCAGGTACATTTAGGTAGAAATGCAGTGCTGCCTTCATGAAGTTTGTTTTCAACATAACGGGGAATTGGTTTTAACGAACCTCTCGGCAAACCTCTTCAATGTCACTGCATGTTGTACGCCCACCACCCACCCTGAGCCACTCCCTGCAACTTTTGTGTGGCGCAAGAACACAACAAAGTAATTATGTTTGTCTAAAACGCATTTGACAAAAACATTCAGTGTATACAGCTCTCATTTTTAGCTTGTTTTGTACCCAGGAAGTATTCAGCATGTGCCGTGTCACATTTCCAAGAGAACATACTGAATTTCACACAGTGTAGAGAAGTCTGGATTTTGTGCTCTTGTTTGGGACTTGTGTGCCCCTCTGCTCTCTGAATTGTGGCAGGTCGATTTTAAATTTGCTCAGTGTTAGTGCTTAGTGTTGTCATTAATAACCTTCCATAGCCTTCCACTCCTTACCAAATGAGCAATAAAGGAGAGTGAGTGTTTGGGAAAAGGAGAGTCATCTAAGCGGGGTCACTGGGGCTGTAAATTTCTCTCCCAGTGTGACAGCGCGTCTGCAGCCTCCTGTGGCCTGGCCTGCCTCGGCCTGGCCCAGCTCGGCTCTGCAGCGTGGATGGTTGTAAGGTGACGGAATGTATACCCCCCACCCCCCCACCCCCTCCTTACCCAGCCCTACGACCCACCTCCCCTCCTCACACACACACACTCACTCCCTTACAACCATTACGGAACCCGAGCAGATGGCCAGGAGACAAAGGGTGTGTGAGGGTGAGAGAGGCCCCCCCATCTCCCCCGACACCCCCTCCACACCTCACTTTTCCTAGTGACCCTTCCTCTCCCCCCACCTTGTTCAACAAGAAGTAAGCAGTCTGTTGCCTGAGCGTTGCAGCTGGAGACCAATGAGTCTTTTCCCACCCCCCATCAACCCACACACACACACACACACACACACACACACACACACACACACACACACACATTTTCTTGCCACGTGCCTCTCAATTAAGACAAATCGCCAGCGCTTACTCCATCCCTTGTTCATGCAGATGTGTCGATTTATCCTCAATTCCTCACAGCTAGTGAAACGAGCTCCTTTAATGCGGAGACATTAGCCTAAATGATTCCTGGTGTCCTTTATCAGGCAAGAGCTCCCATTTGGGGCCCCACGGCAGGTAATTCTCCTTTTGACAGTGCAATTGAACTGGCCAGCGCTGAAGGGCTATTTGGCGAAGAGCCATTTAGTGTAAGTGCTCTCAAGGCCGGCGAATGACACTTGTAGAGACAATGTCACCCCCACTGACACCATCAGTTGATTGTGTATTGAACAGAAATGGAGGAGCGGTGTAGGCCTCAGGCCAGAAATATGCAGCATTATTGGCAGGGCGAAGTCCAAGGCGAGTGTCTGGGGGGAAAAAACGAATTCAGACGGGTTCTGTGGAGGTCTCTGTCAATACCAGGTGCCAAGGACACCAGGACGAGGACTGTGAGGCGATAAACTACCTGATTTCACTAACGTGAGCTGCATGATCATTTTTTACAGGCTGCAGCAGAGAACAGACGCTTTCCACAGAAATGCTCTCCACATGCCAAGACAGTGTCCTTGTGTAGATTGAGCTCCTGTAAATGGGCACAGGATAAAAAAAGACATGACAAAAGATCGATCGGTTCACTCAAATTACACACAAGAAACATTTTCTCACTTTCCTCTTGTGGTAGTCACGCAGATAGATTAAGTATTATTTGTCTGAGCTTTGAACCAGCACTTTGAAGAACCATCTGCCATTTTGAAGTCTTTCTTGGTAAAATACAGGTGAAATATGAAGAATAAAAAACAAAATACAGCTAATGAATTTTCACTTCTATTTTGTTGTTTGCTGTTTTTCTCACAGCTGCCTGGGGAATAACCTGAACCTGTTGCCAGTCTGTTTCATACATTTCTTAAGCCTCTTTGATGTTCATCATTTTGCTCCATGTGCACTTTTCAGTGCTGAATCTTTGTTTTTTTGCAAGCAAGGAGCTTTTTATCATCACAGATAAGTGACACGCTTATATTTCCAGCAGCTACACTGAAATTTATTAGCTACAGTTTATGTAGCATGTCTTAATTATTACTCTCACCTCCCATGTCACTGAATTGAACATGATCAGCCTGGTATCTGCCAAAAGGCACTAGATGAATGAAATCATCTGTGACTGTACTAGAATTACACAAGGCAGATTAAGAAGTCACACTTTTAACCATTTTGTCATAAAATAACTCCTGAAATGGATTTAGAATCACAGACTGACATTTTCCTTTGAAGGAGTCATTGAATGTTTTGGGAAATGCACCTTTTTTTTCTGTGTTCCGATCAATATAATTCTCATATGAGTGGTGAACTGGAGCCAGGATGTGGTTAGCCTAGCTTAGCATAGAAACTGGAAGCAGGGGGAAATTTTAGGAGTCAGGTGGTGAATTTATCCATCCACCCACCACTTCTGTGATGCTGTACTTGCATGTGACTATTGTCCGCCAAGAGTTCCTGCATGTAACGCCTACTGAACCACAAATCATAGTTTTTACACTTCTGTTTTCTGTTTTCACGCTGGACAGAACCAGAATAGCTTATTCCACCTGCTTCCATTCTTTATGCTAACATAGGCTAACGGCACCTTGACTTCAGCTCCTTAACATACAGACATGAGAGTATTTCCCAAAATGTTGATTTCTTTAAATATGAGTTTAATAATAAATTGTTCTTGTAATTTAGAATGTTTGTAGTATTTATATATGGCACCTGTTGTCATCTTACTATCTATCTCAGCGCCTCAGCTGTCATCAGGCATGTCATCGCTCTATCTATCCACCATATTTCCTTTTCATCGCTCCGGTTTTTCCATTTTGGACAGCATCTGTAGCTCTCTTGCGACTGCTCCCCCGAGACTGTGACATCCACCAGAGCAGAGGCCAGTGACACGTGTGATTGATGACCCCCAGAATGGAAAGGAGAGAGATGGACAGATTCCTTTTATCAGGATTGAGGTCTGACTAGATTAAAATGCAGTTGTACAACGCCTCCCCCCTTTTTTGGCATCCCGTTGGTCTTCTCAGCATCCCCACTCCATCCCCTTGTCAGTCACCGCACCTGACGGCTGGGAATTTTTTCCTCATCTCCTCCACTGACCTCTCATCCCACCCCGCTCGAGGTGACATGGTGCGGACGTGCCCGATTGTGCCAGACTTTAACCAGTCACTTCCAAATTGACTTTGAGGTGTTTTGTTATTTGCTTCTGCAGAGAAGTGTGCGAGACAAGTCTCAGTGGAGCGTTCCTAACACCATTTGCACAAAGCTGCTTGGTAAAAAAAAAAAAAAAAAAGAAGTATGAAATGTGTTGGAACATAAATCACAAGTTGCTCTCTGCAGCTAACCACAATCAACCCTTGAAAAAACATGCAGAGTGAAGAGGGGGAAATTCTCCATTTTCTCACTCACTAAGTGCTGATTAAAAGAAAAGAGACAATCACTCTCATTCACTGGCGTGCAGCTGCCTCGTTGTCAGATGGCGGAGTGGGAGATTTCTGTGGAGGTGCTGAAAAGATGCCTCAGTGAAAAGGACCTGCGTTTGTTTTTCAGATGGCTCTCTAATGACTGGATGTGATTAACACAAATTATCTCACTTATCACAGCTCAACAGGCTTAGATAGACAGTCTCTGGGTGCTTTCGCTGCAGCGCTACTTAACATGCATTTAATCAGACTCAGCAGTCAGTATCACACGCACAGGGACAGCAAGGACCAGATTTGTCTAGGAGAAATATTCAGCTTCTGCCTGTTTAATTTCTCTTTGTGACTTTAAGGCAACTTGTTAGAAAAATTATAAATTATGGAGTCAGTTTGGTGTTAAAATATGCATTGTTTTGTTTTCCAGGTTAGTCTACACTGTGTTCCTGATCCACTCTACTGCAATTTGCTCATTTAGTCCACCTTTCTATGTGGGACTGAACACATGTGTACAAAACACTGGAAAAAACTGAAATAAACCATCTTTAGCTGAAAAAAACATTTAATCAGGGCCTTTAATTGCTCTTTGAATACTAACCCTAAGCTGGTTTGAGAACACAACATGAGGAAAACTTAATTTTTTTTTTTTTACACTCTATACAAAATGACACATTAGGAGAGAGATTTTTTATAATGTTCTTCTCTGACTACTGAAGACATAAATCTTAATTTTTCAAAGAAAACTACATTGTTAACATTGTATGCGTCAAAGTAACAGCTGAGATTTCAGACTTGTTGAATTGTATAGGCCCAAATTTTCATATATTGTCATATTTACACAAGTTTCAATGAACTTTTAACAATGAACTTTGTACAACGTTGTCGTAACTGATGGAACTGATGGTCAGACGTACAGGGATTAAAGAAGAAGTTGAAATAAATGGTAGCTTTGCAGTGATTTCCTACAACTGTCCAACAGCTGCACACTGCAGTTTACAGCAAATGTCACTCATACTGGAGGAAATAGTTGTATTTGTCGAGGACTATTTTCACCTGCGGACTAATACATGTTTGAGGCTCTAGTTAGTGTTTGTGACAGCAGAACAATGCGTGAGTCACACTGAACTATAGTGTGTGTGATTAGTGACATTGTTAGTAGGATACATTTATTGTTGGTGTGGGTCTTTTCATGGTCTATTAAAAAATAAATATTATCATTTGTTTCATCATTGAATATTTTTAGATGCTCTCAGTTTGTTTGAGTTATTTTTACAGCAGACCAGACCAGAGAGATGATTTATCGTCTGTACACGTCACTGGATGAGGTAATGGATAACCCCCCCCCCCCCCCGTGGACATCTGTCTGTGAGATTATATATATTTTTTAGATTTATTATGATCCAGTCATACTGAACTGTACCTTGCAGAGCCATCTGTGAGTGAGCCGTCCACGCTGCGTTTAAGCTGCTGCCATCTCTCCAGCCAACCAGAATTTGACCCCGTGACCCCGCAGGCATCCGGAGGTCAGCCTGTCACGGCCTGATGGACCGGAAGTCACCGCGGGGGCCTTTTTATCCACATGATGGTTATATGGTTCTATGGAGGGCTGAGGGCTCTACAGAGAGACATAAAAGTGCCAGAGACGTACAGAGGATGGAAGTGAACAATAGAAATGTTTCAACTGCAGCCTGATGTCACAAACAAATATATAAATGAATGAAGTTTTATTCGTATAACATATCTAATCTAATGTACGTATTTGTCTTACTGTGTCATGTATCAGTCCATATCAACTGTATGAAGAATATCAGTTTACATAACTTTGTTTTTTATTTACAGTTTACATATTTTAAACTTTGAACAGAATCTTAGACTGTCAACACTGTTAACTGTTAACTGTCAGGGTTTTTTTTACTAGTTAACAAACAAACAAATTACATTAAAAAATCACAATGGAGAGTAACATGCAGGCTGATGAAAATAAGACGTGAAATAATCTTCAAGTTTCCTCTCGATAGTATTGATACAAAAATTGATATTATAAACTGTGGGAAGCTGAAGTTAATAAAAGAAAGAAAGAAAAAGAAGAAAAAGGATTTGAACAAATAAAAAAGATGAAATGAACACAGTTTAAATCAGAGCAGTGAGAATAATAATAAGTAAATAAGACAAAGAAATGAAGTACTTCAGTACGCTGAACACAGTTTGAAAAGTACTGAGAAGTATCTGCATCCAGACTCCTTCGTGTGTCTCTCCAGGCGGTGAAAGTTAACAGTGACCTGATGAAAATGAACAATCCAGACTCTGATTTACATACAGAGGCCATTTAAACATTTTAAGAATGAACTGATGATGATGATGAAATATCAGAGCTGGTGACGGTGGTGGTGGTGGTGTTGGAGCAAAAGGGGTGTGTGTTTGGGGGCAGCATAAATTGTGTTAGCTACTTCATTGAAAGACAATGGAGGACAAGATGTTGTGTGTAGTGTCACCCACGTGCTTCTGCACCACTATTGTCTGCTCTCCTTCCCTGGGAGAGGGGAGACGGAGGGGTGAAAGGAGGAGGAGGATGTGGGAGGAGGTGGGTTAGTTGACTGCTGTGTGTGCGCGCGTGCATGTGTGTGTGCGTGCGCGGGGAGAAGCACAGACGGCTCGTGGTAATTTGATGTGTGTCCCCGGGGATGTTTGATGGATTAATGCTAAGCAGCTCCCTCTTCCAAAGCACCACCTGATCTTTGGGGCTCGTGCCCCACATATAAAAGGCTGCAGTAGTGCTGAGCTCAGCTAGTCCAGCCATCTCTCTCTCTCTCTCTCTCTCTCTCTCTCTCTCTCTCTGCCTCTCTCTGTTTCTCCCTCGCCACTTTCTGTCTTCCTCTCCATCCTCCCTGTCCTCTTGCTTTCTCTCTCTCTGCTACTTTCTCTACATTTTCTCCTTCCCTCTGGCTTTAAACCAAATTCAGGACAGATCTTTTTTTTTTTAAATCCTCCTTGTTTGGCCTGTTGAAGAAGAAGGCCGTCTGGAAGCTCAGTACATTTCTGCTTTTTCTCCTTTTTTTTCTCTCTTTAATCATCAGTCTGTTCACATTGTTCTATGAGGCTCTAGCATCAGTTTTTCACCAGGAAAAAAAAGAAAATGCCACGCTCCTTTTTGGTGAAGCAGCCGAAGGTTCATGATTTCTCATCTTCCAACTACTACCATCAACACCAGCAGCACTGGGACGAGTCTTACTCTGTGACACATGCCATCACAGAGTCAGCCACCAACTTGGCGGTGCGTTTGAGTGAAAATGGTGAGTTGATGTCTCTCTTAGTTGTGTTTGAACTTTTTTCATGTGCATTTCTGCTGCAGTGGCTATTGATTTCTTCATTTGGAGATGATCCATCTGGTCTTTCACACAAAAAATTAAAAAAAAAAAAAAATCTAAAATAACAGACAGAGAAATCATCCAACTGTGTTTATGTTGTTGTCTCTTCTACCTAATCGCTCTTGGAAACCCCCAAAACCCCCCACAGCCATCGCTCGCCCCCCTCTTCTGTATCCCTCAGGACTTTTGTTTTCTAACTCGGTGGATGCTAAATAGTATTCAGGTCACGCTGGCTCAATCTGCTTAATACTCAAACCAGATCACACAGCAGCCTCTGGCTTTAATACTATTGTGTGCATGAATGATGAGATATACGTGTACTCGGGCTTTAGGCACAAAATCTGATGCAAGCCTTTGTCAGCTTCTACTAGAAAGAAGGAAAAAAACTGGGGAGAAAGCAGATAGCCACATGGGACTGTGTTGTCCTTAGATGGTGCAGTTGCCCTTGAGTCTCTCCTCTTATCATCCCCCCCCCACCCCCACCTCGTTCATCTCTCCATCTCTCTCCATCTGATCCTGCAGGATGTTAGATAGCCACAGGGAGTAGGATTGCAGCAACACAATCCATATGTGGAGCAGCGAGAGGTGATGGAACAGGGTTTTTAGAGGATGGGTATTGACTGGAAAATACAGAGTGCTGCAGGTAATTCAATAAAGTGCAACATGAGCAGTACATCGGCAGACAGTAGATTCTCATCCGTGGGATTTCTAGAGAGGCTGGATGTGAGAACAACCCCGCAATACAAACAATATGGCGTGTGTGCATGTGTGTGTGTGTGTGTGTGTGTGTGTGTGTGTGTGTGTGTGTGTGTGTGTGTTTGGCTTTCAGAAACATCCAAAGAAATGTGTGCTTTGAGCAGATTCGCCCCCCTCCCACTCCCACACCCACCAGCAGCATCACAGATCTTGTGTTCGAGTTGAATCATTTGTCCCCAGATTTAGGATGCCAGCTGTCTGCTTCCCTTTGTGTTTCAGTGTGTGCGTGTGTGTGTGACAGGGGGTGGTAGTGGTGGTGGTGGGTGCAAGTGGGCTCAATATACCATTGACTGCTGTCAAGATCAGAGTAGTCCCCCCCCCACCAAACACACACACACACACACACACACACCCTCCCTTTTCCCTCTTTGCCAAATCGCAGTCCCCCACCTGTCACTCAATCTCCCCCTTTCCATACTCATGAACACTCTCAGAAACGGCACAGATGGGGAATGATCTGATTAAAATGATTTAGTGATTGAGGGGATTTCACTGCTGAGACGCTCTGTTTTGGTCACCCCCCCCCGGAACCCCCTCCATCACAGATTCACAGATTCAGACGCGTTGCTGCGAGGCGACGACAGGTGGAATCGATCCAGAGCCAAACTATCGCTCTGTGACGGTTTTTGTCAGTGTCAGCACTTTGTGTCTGACTTAAATTCAGCCTTTCACATTTGTTTTTTCTTATGATAGCACTTGTTGGAGCCAGTGGAGGTATTGATTGGGGCACAACTGTGCACTCATTAATATTTCATTTCCAAAGCTTGCTGAACCTGGCACTTACAAATAGCTTCCTGTATAGGTTTCATATTGATTGGAGGTTTGGGTAAGAGGGCACTTTTCTTCAGAGGTTGTTGAGATCATGAAGATGTTCCATTCATTTACTCCAATGGGGAAAAAAACAGTCTTTTCCATCTCTTTATTAAATGTCTTTTTCCTTACAGGCTACATCCATGATTACATCATCCCCTCAGTGTTGCAGAGCACAAAGGAGCCAGGTCATGAACAGACCGGGCTCTCCTCAGGGCCCCTGTACTCCCCAGGTGGCAGCGTTGGGGAAGAGTTCTCCGACCATGACATGGAGCATCCGGACAGCCCCGTCTCCAGCAGCACAATTGAGTCAGACAGTAGTGGCCCTGAGCTGGAGGCATGCACCATCGACGCCTTCCTCATCTCTGATGGACGCTCCCGGCGGAGGCCCAACCAGAGGTGTCCCCGCAAGGGAGGCAGTCAGTCGGACAGCAGCGAGGATGTAGGCTCTGCAGACTGCAGCCCCGCCAAAGGGAAATCCAAAGGGCGCCACGTTTGCGGCGAGTGTGGCAAGTCTTACGCCACATCTTCCAATCTGAGCAGACACAAGCAGACTCACCGAAGCCTGGACAGCCAGCAGGCCAGGAAGTGTCCCACCTGCCACAAGGTGTACGTGTCCATGCCAGCGCTGGCCATGCACATGCTAACCCATGACCTGAAGCACGAATGCACGGTGTGCGGCAAAGCCTTCAGTCGACCCTGGCTCCTGCAGGGCCACATGAGGTCTCACACTGGAGAGAAACCGTTCGCCTGTGCCCACTGTGGCAAAGCGTTCGCCGACCGCTCCAACCTGCGCGCCCACATGCAGACACACTCGTCCTTCAAGCACTACTCCTGCAAACGCTGCCACAAAAGCTTCGCGCTCAAGTCCTACCTGAACAAGCACTACGAGTCAGCCTGCTTCAAAGGGTACCAAGCAGAGGACGACTGCAGCTCTGAGGACTGATGGGAAAATATTCATCTGTTTCATTTCTATTTATAAACTTTTTAATAGTTCATACAACAAAGTCAGAGAGAAGCTTCTCAGGCTTGTCACGTGCATGCATCATAATCCTGCCTTTTGATAAGCAATAACCTCACTTTAAATTATTCAGGAATTATGTACGAAATTCATAAAAATCTCAGTGTTGATCACAAATGTAAAATATTTTATATTGTTTTTTATAAATTGAATTGCAATAATTTACATGCCAGTATTATTTTATATGCCAGGTAGCTCTTAATTTACCTCAAACATTTCTTATTCGTTGAATAATGTATTTGTGTATTTATTAATTTATTTAACTATTTATTTGCCAATTTTGAAGATTATTTATTTATTATGGTTTAATGTATTTGTGAATTGAACATGGATTTATTAGAAGCCATGTATTGGATTTGTTGAAAACAAAAGCCAAAATATATTCTGACATGTTATATTTCTCTGTCTGATCAATTTGGTGATGACAATAAAACTGATGAAAATGAATAACTACACAAAGTCCTTTTACTTGTGCCTGAATATGCAAAGATGAAACATAAAAACACAAAGATACGAACTGTATCTTTGACATGCACACGAGTAGAACTGACAATGTTCTGTTCAGTCACGTATGTTCTTTTAAAGGAGCAGTGTGTAATTAAAGGGTCAGTTAACTTTTATCTGTATTTCTTCCATCCATGGTCCAATGTCTCCACCAGGACAGTCACTTTTTACTCAAAATCAGATCTTTCATTCGAGCACGAGAACATTTTTAAAATATTCTAATGACCAGTTCACATTCAAATTTTACAGTCTATATGTTGTTTGCCTTGTGGTCCAGCAGAGGGTGCTCTTAAAAATCACTATCAGCTTGACCTATTGCAGGCCCTGTTAACCTAGCCCTAGTCTACAGTCACAACAAATGTGAGGACACAAGCGAGGCAGTGTGAGGTGCCGGAAACGTCTGAGTGCATGCTCTAAACACACAGTGCAAAGAAGAATACTGAGCTGACCACTGATGGATAGACATCACTGACCACACGTGTTTATGTGACTGCTACAACTCACTGAATCTCACAGTGTGAATGAGCTCATTCAAACTGGACCTTTTAAAAAACAGCCCATGACTCCACACATGACACACATTTCTTCATTTTGTGTAGCAAAAAGAACAGCTACAGCTGCAACGGACTGCACCAAGCATTAATAAACTAATAAATATAAATGCATTTAAGTGCATATACAGATTTTGTTTCTGTGACTGCCTCTTTGCAAATGCTCGATTTCTAACAAAGTCCCTTATATTGTGTACTGTTCTTTGTGCTAACACAGGGTCTTCTACCAGCTTACAGTGACTGCATTCAATTTTGGTGGCCAGTTGTCCTTTATATATGTGATCTCTGAAATGCTGCATTACTGCAGCAACCTCAGCCTGAGACCAAACTTTCTTAGTAGTTTGAACTTTGAATAAACCATAAACCTTTGTGCACTGGCCAATTCTTTTGTGTTCAGGCTAATCTGTAGTTACACAACAATATATTCTGTCTACCATTCAGGAGCTCATTAGTCACTGGTAAAGAAACCAGAATAAGTAGAGCAGTGAAAAACACTGCAGGATGTAATCAACATTTCAACTATTTGTGAACACCAGTTGTAACTCTGCTTTTTGATTTACTTTGTTGATTCTCTGAGGGCAACTTCCTGGTTGTTGATAGATAAAACTGGTCAGTAGTTCCCAACAGTTTCGATTGAAGAACATGTTGCATCAGTTTGGAGCAGTTTAGCCAAAGAGTGATTTTAGCTTTACAGATTGTTTCGTTTTGTTAGTACAGGCTATGAAAGAAAACTAGCATTAAATTAGTTTCTTATCTTTGTCTTTTGTCTTCCCTATCTTCCAGCCACTCAGATTTATCTTGTGACTCATAGGAAGCAGCCACAGATGCAGCCTTCAGATGATCCAGCACAATCAAACTGTGAAAACCAAAATGAAACGTCTCAGTATTTATGTCAGTGCAGTGCTTACCCTGACCAGCAGAGGGGGCAGCCATATAAACACCATCACCAAAATCTGACCTCCCCAGTGCTGGGACATAAAGAGGATTAATGTGTTAGTGAAAACAGCCTCATTCAAAAGATGAAAATCCACATCAGGGTGTGTCAGCAGCACCAAACCCAGTGTCTGTCTGTCCCCCTCCTCCCACCCTGCCATGTTAGGAGATTCCTTATGAACACAAACTGGACCTTCACAGCACAGCACAGTGGCCTGACCACAGGATGTGCACTGGGTCAGGTGTCATGAGAACTGGGCTGCTGGTCCAGACCAGACAGGGCTGAGCCCTCAGTGGGCCAGAGTCACCAACCCCTCATGGGAAATGGAAGTATGTGTCTCAATAGACCACAGGCTGGATGTGGCTATTTTCAGACACAATGGCCACCATTCAAAACACATATATGATTATGTGTCTGTACATACGTATACATGTGTGCACACACACACACACACACACACACACACACACACACACACACACACACACACACACACACGCACACACACACACTTCCATGTGTTGTATGTAAAACAGAAGTAGTGATACTGAAAGCATTTCATTCCAACATCCTTAAAGCTGCAGTAATCAATAATAATCAATAAAACAATAATCAATATTGTCATCTTAAAAGTCCTATTGTGCAAGAATTGGTATTTTTTACGACTTGGTGCCCTGACTGTCTCTGAGTGCAATTCACTTTTACACCTCTGCTGTAAATACAAGTCGTGCTTTGACACCCCCCCATGGGCAGCTGTGCACGTGCATTTGTTAAGCTAAAGGATGTGAAACCAGCAAAGACGGCATCAGGAGCCAAAGAACTGTGTTGACCTGCAGGTTAGAGTAATATGAGAGGATTTTACACAAATATGACTGCATAGTTTTATTTATTAATTACATACATGACAACATAACCAAAGGAATAACAAGAACAATGAAAACAGCCAAACACTGAAGCCTTAACTGGCATGAGATTGACAAAGACTGATGAAATTATTTATTTGGACACTATCCTGAACTAGAATTGAGCTTAGATGACTTTGGGATCAAGAAAAACTGCAGAACTCTGTGAGACAGGGATGACACAGTCTTTCATTAATAACACTGACATTGATGTACACTCCAACACTGCTAGCCCTGAGACAGATCACTACGCCTGTATAGACAGTATAAACATTAATTCTTCATTATAAGCTGACTCAGGGCGAGAGGTGGGGTGCACCCACGTAGAGACAAACAACCATTCACACCTACGGACAATTTAGAGTCACCAATTAACCTGTCAAGTGCATGTCTTTGGACTGTGGGAGGAAGCGGGACAACCCAGAACCTTCTTGCTGTGAGGCAACAGTGCTAACCACCACACCACCCATATGTAAATAAGACAAGTTTGGAGTTGGAAAGCGTCTTTTTGCAGAGTCTAGCCGCCTCTCCAGTCCTGCACCAAGCAAAGACGCCCTGAACGGGTCCATCCACTCGCAGATACAAAATCTATATGAAACCAAACAGATAGACCACAGTACATTGCTGAGATTAGTAACTTACTCAACTTGCTACTGAAAAAAGTAATCACATTACTGTCTACTGGTTTCTAGCTGCAGCAGGCAGCTGTTTTAAGTGACAAAGCTCTGATGAACCGATCATACACCACCTGCTCAGCTGCAAACAGCTGACAGACACAGTTAGAGACGAGCTGGTGAACACAGTGAAGCATTTAACAGATATTTCCCTCTTGAGGGCTAAAAGAAATTGAATATTGGACTAGATAGTCATCAGGTGGACACAAACATGACTACAAATGTTGTTCCATGTCATGAATATGAATATTTTGGACTGCTGTTCATCCAAAACAAGCAGTCTAAAGACCTTGGGCTCTAGGAAGTTGGACTTTTTACTACTGTCTTCCATTTTACAGACTAAACAATAAGTATAGTATAAACTTAGTAGGACAAAACTTGACCCCTTTATGTCCTATGCTCACACTCTGAAAAGGATATAGTCATGAAAACAAGCAGTCTTGCTCCACTGTAAAAAAAATGTCTGCAAAAAACTCACACCACAAACAAAGGAGCAGAGCACCATTGCAGGTCAACACTGCTTGCCAATCAACACGGAGGATATGACCGCCGTGTCCAGAGCATGCAGAATGACCTCCAGGCCAAAACAAATGAGTCTTTTTATAGCCTCCTTTATCAGACCTCAAGCCACGACTGTTACATCATGTCGGACAAGGTTTTATAGTCAACTTGTAGATTTCTCTGGTGCGATAAACTCTGTTGACCCGCGGAGGCCTTGGCTCAGAGGTCCCAGGTGACTCTGGAGGAAGCCGACAGACGTGGGCCGGAGAAACGTCAAGCCCAGCCTGGTGGACATTAAAGGCAGCGGTGGGCTTTTCCAAAAGAATCATTGCGTGTGAGTCGACTTCCTGTATCGCAGGGGTTGACTTGATGCTCTGCCTGTTTGGAGGCCTTCTCTGATCCCTCGGGAGATGATGACACTAGTTCATCAACCCCAGGATCAAGAAACACCTGCTTCTTTTAGATATTAGTCCCATAAAGAAACCTTAGGGTGTTTATTTTACCTCTAGTGTTACCTTTAGCGGCTCCAAGTGTAACACAAGAAGAATCACCTATAAAACATTTTATTTTTTTCTTAAGATTTGGAACTCGGGACCAATCTCTGACAGTGATGTCATTTCATTAGAAAAGACAACTTGGCATCTTCAGATGGAGAAT
The DNA here is from genome assembly GCA_946959425.1 of Argyrosomus regius. Classification (NCBI taxonomy): domain Eukaryota; kingdom Metazoa; phylum Chordata; class Actinopteri; family Sciaenidae; genus Argyrosomus; species Argyrosomus regius. The sequence continues at coordinate 1,072,418 of OX336885.1, forward strand.
TTGTCAAGTTGAGGCTTCAAAACGAGAGGTGAGACAAGTGGCGGATGTGGCCGAGGCCATTTGTTGAACTTTTACTGACACACTGCTCCACCTGTCTTGGTTGCTCAGACTGTCAGGAGCTGTGAAAGACGATCGGCGTCTTTGGGAGGGAAAAAGGGGAAAAAGCGGAGGATAAAGCAGGAGGGAGGTGGTGGGATGGGAGGAGGATGGGCAGATGAGCGCTGAGTCTTATCTTGAGGTCACACTGAGGGTCAAAAGAAAGATAATACTGTTGCCACTGAACGGGGGATTACAGTAGCTGTGCTCTGCATGAGAAGCACTGACTAATTTACCACAGGAGTCGTCTGGACTGTTGAATATGCCATTTAGTCATAGAGTTAACTGAGGGCCTCCATCAACTGGCACTGTACTCTGATGGTGAATAAGACAAAACACAAAATGCTATGAAATGATAAGTTCCCTTGGTTCTGCAAAGGTTTAGTTCAACATTTTGGGAAATACATTTTTTGCTTTCTGTCCAAAGTGCGAATATCTGTGTAGCAGCATCTCAGTTTTATGAATATGGTACATCTATGTTCATTTAATCAGGAGACAGAGACGCAAAATGACAATTTTTGGTTTTAGGGGAAGTTATGTGCTGAAGTTATGTGCTGAAACTACGTCTTGACTACAACAAGGCTGTCAGGTTTGCTACCATGGTGCCTGTACAGAGGACCTGTCCTTGCTGACTGTGTCTGGGAAACTGCATTATAGACAGAGACGGATGGACGGACAAATGGTCTTTTGAGATGTTGCTGTGTTCCAAGATCTCAACAATGAACTTGGTGAGTACAAACCCTAACCCTTTTTAAAACTTTATTGAGTTTTACAGATAGAAAACATAAAAATAACAATGACCACGACAACAACAAATAATGTATAAGTGTACCACACAACAAAATATTAAACAACAACAATAATAATATATTAATTGTTAATAATTAATTGTATTTTGCTGTGCCTCTAAGCATGCTATTTCACAGTCTTCTTCATGTATATCTTCTCCAATTTCCATGCTTCTAATCTGTCCTCGGATGATTCCTTTTCATTAGACACTAAAGTCTCATAAAACAAAGATACTAGACCCCTTGTAGTTACATTTGTAATGATTAGTTTTTCAAGATTTGTCGAGGGTGGCTCAGACATTAGGTCTTTATTTTTTGATGATATAAAATGTTTCAATTGTAAATATTTGAAGAAATGCTTTTTTGGTAGACCATACTCATACTTACATATTTGCTCAAAGGTAAGCAGCTTGCCATCTATGTATAGATTCCCTACACATTGCACGCCTTTGGTTGCCCAAAGCCCACCATCACCTCTACCTGGTGTAAAATCATTGTTTCCCCATATGGGAGAAAAACAAGATAGAGCAGGGGTGTCTCCAATATGCTGGTGTACACGATACCAAAAATCAATGACATTTTTAAGAAAAGGGTTTTTTGTCTTTTCTCTCAATGTTTTAAAATCTGCTGTCATTGAGATTGGCATCACTGTCAAGTGATTTAATGTAATTTTAACCCCTAAATATGTAAAAGCATTTTTTGCATTTGTAAAAGGAGTCTTTATAGTTGTCAAGATGTCAGATGTCAAACCTTAATTTCTATTTAAAAATAATTGAAATCCAGAGAACTCTCCAAATTGCTGAATTAATGCGATTAGATTTGGAATACTGTCCTTAGGCCTGGTCAAAAAAAGAATGACGTCATCAACATACAGAGATATCTTATGCTCCTGCTCACCTATCTAGATAGATAAATAGAGAGAGACACAGATGCACAGCAGCAGCAAAACATTAACTAACTATAAACTGTAATGGAGATATGGTAACAATAATGACAGTAATAATATATGTAGTGGACGTCATGCAGGACCACAGCAGCAGCCACGATCCATGAGAACCTGCTGGACGAGAGAGCAAAGAAACTCCAGGGAAGAAGTTTAGTTAGTAACATGCATTAACATGCAGTAATGAGACATGTATGTTTACAGATAGATAGATATAGAGAGATAGATAGATAGATAGATAGAGAGAGAGAGAGAGAGAGAGAGAGAGAGAGAATATCTAACCCACATGAACTATCAAGACACCACAAATTCATATAAGACAGATGCTACATATCAAGGTTATTATAGTTCAATAAAAGTAACAAAAACCTAAAACTGGGTGTGAAAAAAACATTTTACTTAACTGAAATAAAAAATAAAAACAATGATACAATACATACAATATAACTAAAATAGAATAAACAAACAAACAATAAGAATTGAATAAGAATTCAACTGAGGTTAGGAAATCTACTCTGGAAACTGACTGAATCTAAACTGAATTAAAATAAATAAATAAATAAATAAAAATAGAAAACAATAATAACTTTGCTGTGTGTGGATCTTCAAAGAACAACAGAAAACATCCAGAATAAAGAAAACACATAAAAGAGACAGTTATGATGAGCAGTGATATCCAACATGGAAGAGCCAAAGAAAAAAAGATGAGGACATTTCAGTCATGACTGGACGATGATTTGAGGAAAAATAGAGAGAACTTCATGTTCAGTACAACATTACAACAATAAAAGAAGAAAAAACTGTTTTGGAGCTCTCCTAGTTTTCATGTACATTAAAGTATAAGTGAAACTATAACACTATAGTACATGTCTTCCCTGTCCACTTTCTCTCCCATGAGCACAACACACACACACACACACACACACACACACACACACACACACACACACACACACACACACACACACACACACAGATAAATCATTAAAGACCCTATGCAGCAGACTGCAGCTGGCTGTTAGGAGGAGTCTCTTCTCTCTCCAGTGCAGCTGTTTCCGATGAGTCAAGTTATCTGACCGCAGTCTTTCCCAGCAGACGACTAACACTGTCAGGCCATGCGCTCATCGTGTCATCACTCCACACGGTGCATGAGAGGGGGAGTGTACCGCCCAATGCTGGAAAACCTGAACTCTCTTTATTTTGTCTGCTATTTGCATCTTTGTAGGGACTTGTTAATTATTTTGTTCATTTGTATGTGCAGTATAGGTGTAGGTTTATGCTGCTCTTTTCTTTTTTAGAAATCAGATCAATTTGTAGACAAGCTGTAAAACAAATACATGCAAAGTGACTTCTGTTGCATGTAAATGTTGTTATCAGTACAAAACACGTTGAGGGCCATGAACTCTATAGTGTCTCCAAACTACAGTGTAATAATGTGTAATAAGGATCCACCTGTCTTCATCCTGCTAAATATTTGCTGTGAAAACGTTCTATTAGTCACAAAAAATCAAGGACTAGGTCCAGTGTGTCAATGGAATATAATATTCAGAACTATGTTTTCATTTGTGTCTAATCACTTGAAAATGAGAATCATAATGTTTCTGTCACCTTAGAATGAGTCTTTAATATCTACAGACGTTGTTGATGTTGCCATGTTGTAAACCGCCTCATTTCTACAGTAGCCCAGGATGGACAAACCAAACACTGACTCTACATACGACCTTTCATGTTCATATCCTTCACGAGAGGGGAGGTTTCAATCAATAACTGAGCCGCTCCTGATAATTGCTAACTTTGCCTCTATGATGTTTAGTGCTGGGCACGGGGTATACAGTGGGTTTATCATGGTATTTTGTAGTTGAAAGCAGCTGCCCGCTCCAGCTAAAAACAATGTCCATGTGAGCACTGAGACCAAACGAAAGAATCAAAAACAATGAGCTACAAGGGGCTGAAAATCTTTACACTGTGTGATAACTGTGGGTGGGGTAGTCACTACAAGAGTCTCTTTTTAATAATGTAATACATTGTTATTTAAAAATATTGATGACATTAGATCAGGAAGAGCCACAGAGGGATCCCTCCTCTGTGGCTCTTCCTGAGGTTTCTTCCACTTTTTTCCCTGTTAAAAGGGTTTTTTTTTGGGCAAGTTTTTCCTCACTCGAACCGAGGGTCTAAGGACAGAAGGTGTCACTCCCTGTACAGATTGTAAAGACCTCAGAGGCAAAATGTGTTTTGTGAATTTGGGCTATACAAATAAAATTTGATTTGATTTGATTTGATTTAAACCTCATATAGTCGCCTGTCTGAACAATTCAGTAACGTGGGAATAACCCACCAAAAGTAATCTTACTATGGCTTTTTGACGCTGTCTGGAGGCTTTATTTGGTCTATTTCACAAGACTAATCTATTCTGGCAAGAACAATATCCCTTCTATTGGAAAGCACGCTGTATCCTTTGTTGGTAGCTTCATCACATGATATTAGTATCAGCTTCAAAACCATTTAGTCAAACCAAATACAAAAGTAAGAAGTCATTGAGCACCACTCTCACAACTTCCCTGACACACATCCCACCCACCACACACTTCATTAGTACTTTAATCACCTCAACAGGCATTTAATGGCATTCCTTTAAGTTGATGCAGGGGGTGAGGGGTTTGGGGGTTAAAGTATTTACGGTTCCAAACTGTGAAGCGGTGGTGGTGTTGGGGGAGAGAAAGTGCAACAGGGTCGTGTTGCTGGCTGGCTGCGCGTGGTAAAACACCATGGTGTCCTGCTTTATGAGTGGAACCAGGTTCCGTACAGGTCGCTGTTGTTGGTGCAGCTGAGCTGGGGGCCAGGGGCCACCAGTGCCCCGGTTTGATGTGTCGAGGGGTTGTGTTTGTAAAAACAGGCCCTTTGATGACACTCTCTCCCTCTCCAGCAGTCGGCCTCTCCCTCCCTCCTTCCTTCCAACAGCACTGGTCAATCTGGAAGCCATTTGCTCGCTCTCCACAGAGAAAGTTCAGGCCTGATCACCTCCAGCATCTGCTGAGTGTTTATTTACCCACAGCACTTAACCCATTAGACAAACTGAAAGAGGGCAACTGTAGAGCCACCGATCACATTGGCTCTCTGAGGACAGGAGCCAGCGCGGCGTTTCCATTATACACATTGTTGATGTGCATGCATCTTATACAGCACTGCATGGGAAATATACTGATGCAACATGATGCAACATTCAAATTCACATTCACAACATAACAGCTGTCTAATTATTGCCGTCATGAGAAGTTTGGTGACATGTCGCCAAAACCCTCAGTCTACTTGTATGTTCTAGACCATTTGAGGACCCTTAGAAACTTGTGGGGATCCAGTGAAGTGATGAACATTCTTCCCTCGCTGGGTGTTCACCCTCATGGAGTGCACTGCTCAACTTGTCACACTAAAACCTCCCATAGCAGAGTGTGCAGGCCATGGCATGTGATTCACAGCTATTCAAAAATGTGCTCAGAGGAGCTTTTAACCTCTCATGAAACAGTCTCAGTTTAACTCTCCGGGATCCGAGCAATAGCCCATGATTGTAAAAGCAACTGATAGGGCCATTGCTAGGACCCCACAGGGTTAATTCTGATGTCACGTGACCTACGTTAACAAACAAGAGCATTAGCGGGAAGACTGGCTATTTCTGTATAGTTGTTGTTGTCGCCTGCCATCAGCTCAGATTTGGTCAGATTCCCCATGAAATTAACGAAACGAGGCAGTGCTGGCACTTTTGTCCACAGGCGGCGCTAGAATCACCACAAAATGAAAGTTCTCGTAGCAGCTTTAAGTCAAAGTCACAACAGACCCACATTCAAAACTTTACTGTGGGTACAGAATTACTTTCTGCTAAGTCAGCATGTCATTATTATAACACTGGATGATTGTGACATTCATTAATTAAAGCTGGTCAACATCGAGACATTAGCTACTTAACTGTTTTATTTGTTGTTGGACAGTTTAATCTAGAAAATGACATCATATTTTGTACCCTGATCATTATTAGTTGCACCTCGCTAATCAACAAAACTGTACTATGAAGGTTATTGAGGGAGGACATCAAGGAAGACTTTTGCATGGCTTTTGCATGCAGAGAGATGCATTTTGACATATTATATATGTCGAGGACCCTAATGCTGATTTCAGGGATGAACCTGGGCTTTCTTTTCTCTTCACACATGATTATTAGTGATTAAACAGTATCCCTCTAGAGAGCTCACCATTTTTCATCAGCAGTTCAGACAGTTCCAACCTTCACCACATCAGCAGCAGAAGTGAAGTTAAATGTTTTAGATAAACTACTTCTTCTAACAGATGACTTTAAATGAGACACACTGACTACAGCTACAGTTTGTAATGTTAATCGCTTCATTGATGCAGATTGCGTCAACGTGAATCTGAACACACACTTCATCCTGTGCTCCTCCTCAGTCAGCTGATCTGTTACCAAGACATTAAAAGCTTTTATTATGTGTGCACATTGGAACACTTACTAAATCATTTTGGGGTAAAGGGAAGAAGAGTGCTAATTTTCTCTCAGGGGGAAGGTCCAAATAAATTATTAATAATGCTGGGGGAGGGCCTTGGCTTTTTACAAAATGAAACAGAAAGTTCAGTCCCCTCCCCACTGCTGTCATTTGTGCACAGTCCCTAAAACGACTGAAGGTTTCTTTCTGTTTAGGGAGGTGTTGGTCAGTTTGGAGGCTGTGGTTTGTGCTGTTGTAGGACTGCACTGCATTATATTGATATTTCTAATACTTATACACCCTCATTGATATGTGATTCAATAAGCAGGCAACCTAACCTCAGTGTATTTTTGTATGTAAAATATTCTGTACAGTACAGTAGTACAGTTCTAGCCGACAAATATGAAGTATAGTGGAGTAAAAAGTACAATATTAGTCTGAATTGTTGAATATAATAATACAGTGGCATACATGGGAAATACTGACATCAGAATGAGGCTGAAGTGCAGTTCTTAAGTAAATGTTCTCTTACAGGATTCTTAATGTTAATGTCTTAATGTCTGTGTCTCTCTATCTCTATCACAGGTTCCACTGCTACTGTAATCATTTTATCATTCATTGTAATTGTACAATATGTCTCTGTTGATTTGTTCTGTACACGTGACATCTATTGTATGTCTGTCCGTCCTGGGAGAGGGATCCCTCCTCTGTGGCTCTTCCTGAGGTTTCTTCCACTTTTTTCCCTGTTAAAAGGGTTTTTTGTGGGCAAGTTTTTCCTCACTCGAACTGAGGGTCTAAGGACAGAGGGTGTCACTCCCTGTACAGATTGTGAAGCCCTCAGAGGCTAAATGTATTTTGTGAATTTGGGCTATACAAATAAAATTTGATTTGATTTGATTTGATTTGATTTGATTTAATGTCATCAAACCATGCAGTCAACTGTTGAAGGTCATAAGAAAGAAGGTCATCAAACTCATCATCCCAAAGTCACCGTGTGTCATCGTGGGAGCTTCGAGTAATGCAGAAATAAATGTGTTTGAGTGTCTTTCAAACTAAATGGTGAAGCTTCATGTTTGTTTGTGTCCACGCCTCAACTGCTGCCTGAGACTTTTAGGACCAAAACATTTGGGAGGATGGAGCCCCTGCATGTGCTCCACCCCTCCGCTTACAGCTGGGGGACTACTGTAGCTGCTATAAGAGCCCTCCCTGTCATGAAGACAATCACACTGGATGGACCACCTTATGGGGACGTGTCTTAACAAACTGGGGACTGCTGCTGGCTGAAGCTTGGAGTTACAGCGACTTTTACGCACGGCTCTTCTGTGCATGCAGCTGTTTTCTATTTGAGAATCCGGGACTGAATGTTCCCCTGTCAAACCACCTATGATGGCTTTCACTATGCTGCGGCCGGTGTCGACTCATCCCTTCTCTTATCCCGCTGACCTGACCTTGATTTCGGATGACGAGGAGGGGAACCGCAGCGAGAGCGACGGCAGCACCGACCAGAGTTATGGTTGCTGCGGGACTCCGGGGGAGAGTTATCGGCAGGAGTCCGGCGGCGTGGTGCGGCAGCGGAACGCTGCAAATGCCAGGGAGAGATACCGGACCCAGAACGTCAACACGGCCTTCACGGCGCTGCGGACACTCATCCCCACGGAACCGGTGGACAGGAAACTGTCCAAAATCGAGACGCTGCGCCTGGCGTCTAGCTATATCGCGCACTTGGCAAACGTGCTGGTGGTCGGGGACGGGAGGGAGGACGGCCAGCCGTGCCTCAGTGCGGTCTACAAGGAGGTGAAGGGGAGTGGAGAAGGCAAACAGCCCCGGACTATCTGCACATTCTGCCTCAGCAACCAACGGAAAGGGGTAAAACACTGAGACATGCCACACAGAAAAACACCGGCAGGTGTCACGAGTATGAACCAAAGCTCCATTTCAAAAGTGTTATTTGAGTGTTACGTGCTATTTAATTTAATTTCTCGTTGACAAGCGCACCACATGTGGTATTTATTAAGTGTACTGTTTATTATCACATATATTCACTTCACCTTCACCATGCAAATATTACATGCAATATTATTATATATACAATGCAGTCTGAACTTTTGCACTTCGTCCGCCTGTCATTGCTGCACCAGAGATCCTGCAAAAGATCCAAGTGTGCGCCCTGCCAGTTGGACTACAAATACATAATTTGTATGCCGAATTTCCACTAAAGACAAAATATTATTTTTAAATTAGATATTCACTGATGCATTACAGCGTGTGTTCCTTCGTGGATAGAAGTGAACACAAAGGGTGAACATTTAATAAATGAGGTCAGCCTGAAGGAAAAAGGCCATGTCAGTGCATCCAGAACGCCAGTTAAATATTTTGTCTATGAATTGAATCTATTGAATATGAATTGATGAATTGTTGTAGCAGTATGGTGCAATAGCCAGTTTTTGTTTCTTAATTTTGATGAGACATCTGTCTCAAATACATGTAGCCTTTTTATATTCAATAGACAGTAAATGTCTGCACTTTTTCATGAGCACATCGAACTGTTCCACTGGAATGAGTCTGTTCCTCTGCAGAGGGAGGTCATATGATACTGTGTGCCTAGAATGAGCTGCATGCAACCCAGTAAAATGGACACGGTCCACCATCCAGATCTCTGTGTTGGGATTTAGTTTATTTATAGGTGCCATATCATTCAGTGCATGGAGATATCCTTTAAAGGAAACCGTGTTTCATCCATTCTACACAGCTGTGTAATTGCACTCAATCTATTTATATTCTCTCAGGATGCTCAAGTACAGCAGAACATGTGATCTTATCTTAGAAATTATGTTTCAGTCCAACATATATCTGTAGGAGCACGGTGATGATGTTTGTGTTGACAGACATTTCTCTCTGTGTTTGCAGGTGAAAGACAGACGAAACTGTGTGAAAATGCACGGAAGCAGTGCGAGACAAATAAGTCGACGATGAAACTGACTTGGAGTGGGGTTGGATCTCTTCAGAGCAGACCTCCACCGAACCATTCCTAGAGTCTAGAAGCATCTCAGCACCACAAACAGTCATTCAGGATGACTCTGGCTTCTCGAGTTTGGCTTATCGGTCTCTTTACCCAGTATGAGATAAGAGCACTGGCACCAAAACCATCTGTGTGTCACCAGCAAGTGTGTTACCTAATGTCACTGAGAGTAAAGCTCATCTACAGTGATGTTCTTTTCACTCTAATGACAGACATGTAAAGGGGATTGTTAAAACAGACATGCAGTCAGATTCTACACGTTGAACTGTCTTTCAGGAGCAGAATCTCTCTTGGCCCGAGTCTCCAAGCATCATTTTCTGATTCAAACAGGAAGTGAGGAAATGTTTACTGCAGTTTGAAATCTACAGGCCACACAGTAAACAACATTACCTGCTCTGGATCTCTAAAAGGTTTATGATAATGACTCAGTATGAATAATGCTTTACACCTATTATAACTTAAAGGCACAATCCATAATCCAAATGTGAATAAAAGAATATCTTCATCATTCAAATTCAACAATCCAAACAATCACTTGATTACATTCAGTTGAAAAGGTTCTTCAATATTTGTGAAATTACAGCTGATTTATTTGAACTGATCTGAATCTTAAAATATTTCATGCCAAAGCATCAGCATGTCTGCTAAACAGACGAATCCATCAGAGACACAGAGATGCTTTTGGTGCCTCTCCCCTTACATCCTGTATTGGGTCAGGGACTGGTGAGACACAGAAGTTTGCGTTGTTCTTTAAGATGATTTCAGGAAGCGTGGCTCACAAACAGCTGCCTACAGCAGAGCAGCTTCAGGAATGACGTGTGAGAGGACGGACGCCTAAGCTGGTGTTGTCAAGTCAAGTTGTGTGAAACAGGACTTATCTGTGGGACACTTTTCAGTTTGCTTTTTCATGACATGTTGTAATCTACTTTGAAATTAAATTTATTTTTACATAGACATGGCTCTTTTGTATTTTGCCTTGAATGTAATGCTAATGTGTCATTAGCAATGCCTGTTAACTATGGTTTTAACAATTCTCCTTCATGCACAGAACATATTCTTAAGATATTTTTGAATTAACAATGCTTTATACGCTCTGTCCGTAGCTGTCTGTAGCTCAACTGATCACATTTATTTTTTTACTGTCACAGCAAAGAAAAAAAGGTTCACCTAATTTGCCAAAAAGAAAGAAGAAAGTGACAGTTTCTCTACTTTTTAAATGACCTTTAGGGGTATCTATTCACAGAGATAGTTTTATACATTTATTTATCTGTCTCTTGAGATTTGAAATGCAATATCACTTTTCACAGACTGTCCATATCACTGGGACACTGTGTAATTACTGCTAAAGAAGAAACAGTCCCCATGAAAAGTGTTGACAGTGCTTTCTGTGGTCTGTCCAGAGCTATTTGGGCAGTAGCAGAAATCTCAGAGCCAGATATCTCAAAATCTACATGATACTACAAGGGCTGGGTCACAAAATGTATCTCTGTGAACTGACCCTTTAACACACGCAAGCTTAGTTTGTAGATCAGTGAAGTGGTCTCTGCAACTGTAGCCCCTTCAGAAATCCATTTCCCTGATCAGTTTAAAAGTTCTAAACGTGGTTCATGCAAATTAAGGGCAGCTGGAACCTGAAGAACAGCCCACTTAACATTACTGGCATCTTCTGCCTGTAACTGCTCAGAGGAGGAAACCTACACGGGGAATTCCAGTGAAGGTTTACCTTCTCCATCTGAGTAATGCCAAGGAATCTTAGCAGAGGAAGTAATCAATCTCTTCCTCAGCGGACTCTCTCTGAAATCGTTGTATCCCAGCAGTATCTGACCACAGAGAGCCGTGTCAGGGTGGTATAGGTGCAGAGTGCCAGTTAGGAAGGCATGAATCAGAGTCAACTCTGGGAAAAGGTAAAGGCAAAACAGGAAAGACACAAATTAGTGTTGTTGGATCTATTGTGGTGACCGATGATTACTCATGGGGACCATCAGGGAGTGTAGCACATTACTGGAGCCATGCCAACAAGATCAACCACAGAGAGGAAGGAGCAGAGTTTAAAGTTTGGTGTTGGAGCTAAAAAAAAAACTCCCTGGAGTGGCGTTTAGCTCAGTTGGTAGAGCAGCCGCCCCATGTGCGAAGGCTCAGTCCTTGCTGCGGAAGCCCAGGGTTCGAATCCGACCTGTGGCTCTTTCCTGCATGTCATTCCCTGTCTCTCTCTCTCCCTGCATTCCTGTCACTCTTCAGCTGTCTCTATCAAATAAAGTTTGAAAAGGGCAAAAAATAATCTTAAAAACTCCCAAAAAACACCTCTTAAAAATACATTTGCAAGTTCATGCATGTTCACATTTGACAAATCAAACACAGGGTGTTGTTTTCTTGAATGCAGATGAAACTGGAGAAGTGAATTTTTCTGTTTTCATAAATAACACTCTATTCAAAGTTTTGGACATTTGTAGCCGGTATCCAGGAAAATACAGAAATCTGAGTGCTGATCTTTGGCATGACTCTGCTCTGGTAGTAAATCTCTCGGGTTGGGATCCACATGTGGTGTTGATCAGTCACAGCTAATATCACCTAGCACCCTGTGTCCAGACAAACACAGCTGCTGAGGAATTAATGTTATAGATCGCAGGAAGAAAGCATCAGTGTGTGACGTGTGAGAATCAGTGTACGCGTAGAGACAGATACAAATCCAGCTTTTTAATTGGAGCAACAAAAAAGTGTTTGGCGGAAGTGCTTAAAGGATGAATGCCAGCAGATTGATTTGAAAAATCTGCAGCGCATTACCTTGCAACAATCACACAATGTGGCGAGAATAGAAGAAGACAAGACGTCCACAATGATGGATTACCCCATTCGAGTAAGTTTGAAGACTTTGCAAGTTGATTTTCATAGTGAAATGAACTGAAGAATGTAAAACACTGCTGAAGTTGTCGGAAAGACAAAGAAATGTTAAAGGAATAGTTTGACATTTTGGGAAATTCACTTCACTGATTTAAATCTTTATTTAATATGAATAAATATGAAGCTACATGACTGGAAACAAGGGCCTATGTCTCGCTTATTAACATGTTATAGCTTATTTGTTTAATACATACAAAATCTAAGGGTAAAAAGTTTTTGGAGTATGCAGTGCAGACTGTTTCTGGGCTAACTGTTCCCCTGTTTCCAGTCTTTTTGCTAAGCTAAGCTAACCAGCTGCTGACTCTAGCTTTACAGTGCAGATGTGAAGTAGTGTTGACCTTGAACTCTCAGCAAGAAAGTGAATAAGTGCATTTCCCTAAATGTCGAACACCTCTTTTAAGTATAGAAGATTTATGTTAAATAGGCAGAACATGCCAAACTTTTATGATCCCTGACGTATACAGTTACATCTACAGTTCGAGGGTTTTTACTCCAAGAAGAAGGTGTAGCACCTGATTTAAGATTCTGTCTTTTTTCTACCACTGCAACATGCGCAGTATATTAATCAAAGTCCTTTTGCTATACCTAATGCATGCATTTATATATAGAAGCTGTGCTTTCACTGAATAACAGAAAAACGTTTATTTTGAGAACAGCACATCTGTGTGCACTACAACACTTTATCAATGGCCTCTGTATTTCTGTCATAACTAATGACACTCAAAAGAAACTTATTATCACATTGTGAGGCGCAACACCCAAGTCACAGCCAGCCATGAGATTTACTGCAGATTTTGAACAGTTGACAACACAAACTGAATCCTTTAAATCAGCCCTGAAGTGATATTTGAAGGTACACCCCTCTGGAAGAAAGTTATTGCATTCGCAGTCCTCTGGGGCGGCACAAATAACTGCACACTTGCATAAAACATCCCAACCCTCCAGTTTCTCTCCACCTGTCAGTGCTAAAGCCTAATTAGAAGCTGCTGTGTGAGCTTATCCTGCAGCTCCGAGGGCCTGGCGGACCCCAGCTCAATGGTTCCCAGAGGCCCCCAGCTTCCCCAGCGCCACCCCCCCCCCCCAAGCAGGAAGATGTCATAGAGGAACAGGAAGGAAAAGGCCTGAGTGCTCAACCCTGCCGAAGCCCTCCCTGTGGGGCCTGGGGCCCTGGGTCAGTGCCAGCTTTGTCATCAGTCGAGGCCCAGATGGCTCACTGCGCTCAGCTGATGCTTATTTTAATTCCTGGGTGGGAAAGTGTGGCTGAACGAAACTCTGAGTCATTTAGTCATTATTATTTAGTGTCATTATTGTGACTCAGATTTTACAGTGAATTCACTGAGTGTAGATCTCATTAAACACAACATATTCTTTAAGAAAAGTAAATACAGGTCGCATTGTAAGAAAATATGACATACATGAGATCTAAATACACTGATAGCAATTTGTGGATGTCACATATATTGAAAAGAGTACATGCAGATTTTATTGCACTGACTTGTGATGTGATGACAACCATAAAGAAAGAAGAAACATGCTTAACTCAAATGATGAGAACTGAATAAATAGGCATAATTATTTACACAAGTGACAAGGTGCAAAGTATCTTTGACCAAAAATACGGCAAAAAGTGGTGTTGTCCAGAGCTAGATAGATATAGACATAGAGATAATAGAGGGGAAATCTTATAATTATTGGAATCCTTTCTATACACCAGAGGTATAAAGGAAAGTATGGAGCAATCGCCTCTTACTGCTGTGGTTTCTTATTAAAGTTAGTGATATCCCTGTACAGGACAGTATAAAGTTCCATCTGAACATAAATTAATCTGTCAAAACCTTCAGCGGCGCCTTCCCGATCTTCAGGCCCATCTGGTAAGCATTAGTGGAGGATACCAAGGGGCAAATAGGAAAGGCTAAGATTGCAATACAGTTCCCCTCCACCACACTTAGCCCTAAACAGACCCTTATGGTGCTGTAGCTCAACTTTTTGACAGGACAGGCACCTTCCACCCCCTCAGTGCCTCTTGTTCAACTCTGTCAGAGGAGGTAATCGCCATCAGACATGCACTGCGGGCCCTTTCATGGGACAGCGGCCTTGGATGGACCGCTTCCGATTTTTATGATTGTTTTCCATTGATGGGTGGAGTGGGAGTGAAGGGAGCAACCCAATCCTCTGCAGCAGCCAAACAGGCATTAACTGGGCCAGACACAGTAGTGTGTGTGTGTGTGTCTGTCTGTGTGTATACTTGTGCACAGACTTCGACTGATGAGATTATTTGAAGGCCGATACTAATGCATGTCTTTTGAGGTTGCGGTATACTTGCTCAAGGCATTACTTTCAACAGGTTTGTTTGTAAGAATGACATGCTACAAAACAAGAGCCTGCTACAGGACATCTGAACCATCTGAGAAGTTGTTTTTGGACAGGCCAGGTGATCGAATGAACTAATTGTCACCGTGACCTACAACCGATCAGATCAACAAACCACATAAGTATGTAACAAAATCAATCAGGAGAAGAGCAAAAACATTTTTTCCAACAAGAAAATCCTTCAGTCTTTGCTCTTCTTTCAGTGAAGAAATACTCTCCAGTTCTCATATGACTGATGCTAACAGCATCCAGGCTAACCTCTCGAGCAGACAGTACCTTCTCACACATGTTGTCACACATGCCTGGAGTTAAACCATGTTAGTAGCTGATGGTGTAGGTGTGAGTAGTTTCATCACAGGATGCTGACTGGTCTGGCAATCAGATAGATTTCTGTCAGATCAGAAACTGGTTGGCTGTCTTCAAAAGATAAACTGTAATGAGGCTTGCCTTAATATTACTGGATTATTGGACTAGTATTTTACATGTTGTGCTAAAACTGTAGCCTTTTTGAGGCTACTAGGTTACTAAGAAGGTGCATTTTGGTTTTGACTGTAACGTCTGGTGAACAAAAAATATAAACCTTCAAGAAGGATGTTAGAAGTTCTCAAAGTCTGCATCTTGTGGACATTAAGGTCCGGTGTCGATTGGGGTGATTTCAGAATATGGCAGAAATGGAGTATAATTTTGATAACTATGTTTTCATTGGCGTACCTGGAAATAAGAATCATTATGTTTTTGTTACCTTAGAATGAGCCTTGGGAGTCCACCATGTTGAACTGCCATGTTTCTACTGTATCTTAGAACAGACAAACTTAGTCCTCGGTTAAGTCAAGGGCTTTCAGTTTGTTGCAAACTGCAGTCTTACTTCTAGATGCCACGAAATCCTAAACACTGGTCCTATAAGTTCAAATACGCTGACTGACACTTCATGACTGTGGTGAAACATAGTGCTTCTTTTAGGTTGTAAACCTGAGTTTAGATCATCAACCAAAAGCAAACTCAATATTAATTACTCAATATTTAATTACAAGTCATGGTAAAAAGGAACCTGCATTACTGTATATCAGAGGAGGACAACCCTGCCTGCTGATGTCCGGTAAGGCCAATATCACACTGACATATCGGTCTAACAGAGCGGATGAGTGTGTATGTGTGTATGTGGGCGTGTGTTTTGTATGGGCGATGGTGTTGACGGACGCTCTCGGGACTATTGTTTCCCTCCCAACATGCAGTGGGAGGAAGTGGTGGAATGACCTGAGACATTAGTACAGACAATATCAGTCCACCGGGGCCGGGCTCTGATTGCTCTCTGCTTGGCTCCTACTCCTGTGCGCTACCTCAGTCTTAGGGCGGCGGTCCTTAATGCAGAGGTGAAAGGTGACTAATCTGAGGCCTGATTTCTCCCCCTGTCAAAATAATACTACAATATGTCTTCACAAACTGCTCTGAAAGAGGAAAGAAGCAGACTTCCGCAGCAGCTTGACATCGACGACGACCCCAGAAGCTTTATTAGCTGAGGCATTGTGTTTCCTTCATTTTATCTTTGCTCAGTGAAATACTTTACTTCTAAAAGTGTGCTGAATACATTTTACACAGTCATTTGATTCAACATGTGCTCTATGAGTATTATTAACTTGAACCCTTTTTTAAACAATAAAGCTGATACTTCAGTGGGGCAGAATATTCTCACTTCATTTTTTTCCAAGATCTAATTTAACTGCTCTGTGAACTTCCCTTCAACCCCAGATTTTGCTGCAGAGCAATCACAGGTAGCCCGTGTTTGGCACGAGATGTTTAGGAGATAAATGTCCCCTTGAGCCAGAAAAACACACACACAAAGCGACATATATTAAGTTGTGACACTGCATGGGAAAAATCTCTCCTAGGTATAAGGAAGCCTGTGGATCTGCATTTTAAAAAGCCATGAAGAATGATCTTGGGGCCAATAAATGCAATTGTTCATTGCTCGGAGCATCCTGTGACTGGGAGATGGACGGGAGGCATCGTCTGATATATGTCTGAAAACTTTGAACCAGTTTCAACACCCAGAGCAATTGTTTAGAGGATATCCTCAATCAAGGGCCCAAAGAGCACAATGAATAGTCTCGCTGACAGAAACCTGCTGCCCCCAACAACCTCCTCGACCTGCCTGCTGTGTGGTGCAGAAGAATGAGCGTGTCGGCTCCCGCTCCAAGCACAACACCACAGTGACACCTGAACTTTGTCTCCCATAGGACGATACCAAAAGGAGACTGCTGCCATTTAACACGTCACTCATCTGATAATGACTTGTCGTTGCTGCCATAAAGGTGAGATAAGACTCCAAGTTCAAGTTCAGTTCAGGCTATTAATGTATTCATACACATGGCCAGGTTGGCTTCTTAATCGAAAGGTAGCTCAAGGGCACAAAGTTGTTGATAGGCCCTCATTTAAATCTGCCACCACGTTCCCACTGTGCTTTTGGTGTGTGTACCCTGTCCCTTCCAGAAATACTACCTGCCCCTAGATTTTCTTTGTGTCAATTAATGGGACTACTTTTAATTAAAATCAACTTTATTTAGGAATAGGAATAGGGGCCTCAACATTATGTGGTAATGCAAGAACTGTCTTCAATGATGTGGCACTTTTGTGACAATTAATCAAATTTAACTTGATTTTCTTCATCATTAAAAAACAAACCAACCCTATTTTTAAAAAAGTATGTCTGCAAAAACTCATTTAGGGAAAACTCTGACTGGAAGTGTACAAGAGAAGTAAAAGAAAACATCATTATGTTAAAGTAAGTCCTTAAACACATCTTAGGTTGGAGCTCTTTGATAGGTCTTGTGATCTCAGTTATGTTGTATACATGTGCGGTATGGGGATTTGAGAAGACAGACATCTCAGACAGGTTACGTCTGAAATTCCTCACGTATGTAAAAACATATTTTGTAAACCATCCATCTGTGTTTAAACTTATATCATTATTGCAGACAGCGTGTAAACTAGGTGCTTTCTTCAGTAATGTTCTGCCTCTTTTTATATGACTTAGTTTGTGCTAAAGATCTGTTTGTTTGTTCATATTTTGTACGGCTGTTCTACATTTGTACTCCATACCACGACGTGTGATTTAGAGTAGCTAAATAATTATGAATCTGAATGTGGAATGATTTGAAAGATGTCAGGGACTGTAAACCACAGGCTCATAAGACAGGTCTGTGAACACTGAATGGCAAAGCCTGCTCACCTCTTACAGATATTATCAGATTACCCCTGTATGTTACAATATTCTAAGTATATTATGTGGATAAGCATAGAGTATGTTCCACTAGTCTTTAGGGCACTTGCTGAAAGACAGTTTTTTAATGTTGGAGCGCCCCCTTTTGGACATAGTCAGGACTTTTCCTGATTGATTTCTTCTTTTCTTTTTAAAATATTCACTTTGAAATAACAAATTCAAACAATATGTATTGATTTAACCCTTTCTATTTTATTTGTTAAACTATGTTAACCCTTCAGAAATGGCAACTATAAAGATTGTAACAATAACCATGTGCTTCCCATGAACAGCCATTGCTTTGGTCAGTCAGTAACAAAGTGTATCATTCACCAGAGAGTGCTCAGTATCAGACCACTTATTTAGCAGGCGTTTCTAAGATTTAGCACTTCAATGTAAGGCCCTCGTTAGCCTAGTCAATTCATTTTAAAGCATACATTTCAAACTTCAATGACAGACAGATGGATAATCTGTGTGATCTGACCTGTGGGCCACAACCTGTCTAACCATGTGTTACATTCAGGAGGCTATAGATCTCCATGACTCCCTCTCTGAGCCGTAGCCATCTTACCAAGGCTGCTTTGACCGGCACACAATTCTACACTGTAAAAAAAATTATGATCTATCAATTCAGTTTCTATTTTAATGTTTGTCCTATGCAATATTGACATAGAAGGCACACTAATAGATGTGGAAAGAGAGCTGAATATTCTGTGGAACAAATATTGACATTATATCTTTGAGGAGAAGCTGCAGGTTTTCCTGTTCACTTCAATGCTTCAGTGTTCAGCGGCGGTGCGTGATGATTTAGCTCAGTGCAGTCATAAAGTATGGACAGTCAGCTCTGTGCCTCAGCACATTGACACTGAAATCGAACTGTGAACGCGAAGTTAAAGTCTGAGCCTCAGCGTTAATGTGAGTAGTTTGTTCCTCCGCGGCCTCCGTCGTAGGACTCAGGGACGTAGGTGGCGGCAGTCGGCCATATTGTCTCTGATACAGCAGAAATCACACACTGGCACGGACACACCGGCGACGGAGGGAGGCGAGGACCGTTGGCCGGACGAAACTCAGCTCATTAGGAAGCATTTCGGTCGTCGAATTGATCAAGGGGGTAAATATCCACTCCAGTGTTTGTCTGTTGTCGGTAGTTCTACTCACAGTCTCCGTGGAGAGCACCGAGCGCTAACGTTAGCCGTGCTAAGGTTAGCACGCTAGCGACTCGGGCCCGCCTCGAGCCGATAAGTTACTGACAGCTCTGCTCACACCGAGCCATTCCGGGCCAACGACCGAGTCAGCTAACCTTAACTAACAAGCAACTGCTTCATTCATCTGAAAATAAAGCCAGTGTTAGATTAACTAGCGCCTGAAACAAACCTGTGAGCGCACACACATTCTCAGCTTCTATGTGAATGTCGACAGGACGCTAACGTGACGGATGTCGCATCATTTCCAATGAATAACAGTGTAACGATAACTTTAACACACAACTCTTACAGCCACCATTGTGCCTTCCGATGCAACGATGAGCTTGTGTGAACGTTACAGTGTGATTGAGTAAAGCAGCTGTATGAATGGAGGACTCGGTCTTCATTCATGTTGCATGTCTTTGTAGATCATAAGCGATTAAATATCAGTTATTGATGGTGACGTAGCTAACATTACACTATTGATTAAAATGAAGCCCTGCGTTTCTCACCGGAAGTGAAAGACCTCGGGACTGTGGGCAAAGCTAAAGATATGATCGGGTATCAGTGATAGCGAGTCAACTCTACGTCAACGGTACGTTGTTAGCTTTAGACTTCACAGGTTAGAATATGAGGACACACGCGGATCTGTTATGATGTAAATGAACAGATAACCATTGATCAAATCAAGTAGCTGTGGTGTGACCAAGCAGCTACCTCCGTGACTCTGAAGTGAAGCCAATGCAGAAAACTGCAGTTCCTCAAACGTCCACTTGAGGCTGGCTCCAGAAGTGAGTCAATCTCCATAAGTCCCCAGGTTAAAATGTCCAACTTCACAGCAGAAATAAACATGTTTACAGCCTGGTACAAAAAACAGTTTTGGTCTCTATAGCTGATTTCCCCGTTCATGACAACTGTACTGAGGGTGAATTTATATACAACTCACCTGTTCAAATTATATTAAGGCTTAAACCAATCAAAGGCCACTTTGACAGGTATTGACAGCCATCACAGGTGGCTCGTTTGAACAACCTTCATTCATCCTGTCTCAGCTTCGCCCACACTCCACCTCTTTGCCCAGGACTGCCAAGATGGCGATCAGCACCACAGATACGACATCCATATTTTAAACAGTCTGTGGGTGTGAGTCTGTTAGTGGCTGACACTACGACACAAGCGACTTATAGAACATCAAAAATTGTGAGTGTAGTGTTACTTTTATTGTGAGAAAGCTACGCATGCTATCCGGCAAGTTAACCCTGCTAATCAACACTAGTTCACACCTGGATTTACAAATTTCTCATTATTTGACACAGCGATCTCAGAGAACTTAGATTTGTGGCGGTCGAGACCAAAGACACTTGAGGTTGTATGGTTAGCTAGTGACTCAGTTCAGTGTCCTTTTTAATATGTGTCTTACTAAATTGTAGCTTAATGTCCGAGCCAGCAGATGTAACGGTTAGTGGAATAATTCAGTGTAAAAGGCGATTAAAAGAAAACATGTTAAAATTTGACTCTACTCTCTGTTGCCATTTTATTAGGCTCCTAGCTCAGACTAATCTGGTGTAAGACAACAGGCCTGCAGTACATCCTTCCTTCATGAAGACTTTAATGTTCTGTTGTTTTGAAACCAATTTTAAAGAGTTGTTGATTCAGAGATTGATTGCACAGTTTATCCCTTCATGGCCTGATAGTTCAACAGGCTGTCTGACTTTTGTGAGTCAGTGGTGATGTTTCAAACACTGAGCTGGAGCTCATTTTTGGCGAATATGGTTCAAATATATACAAACAATGACGTTTCTTTTTAGATTAATTCGAACTTGATTTCTTTTTAAAGTGACAGCACTTAAGGATTTCAAATTGATTGTCAATATTTATTACATTCCAAGACAGGGTTAAACTACTACTAGTAACTACTACTAGTAGTTTAACCTTTGATTACGTTAGTGGTATTCTACGCCGCGACGGAGGTTCCGCCTCTCGGAATAACGGCTTTGCAAACATAGCACGTTGCTGTCTCGCTTTGCGGTATTTCGACTGTAAAATATTTCCACACAGCGGACATGTTGTGTGGAAAAGTTCACTAGCCCCAGTGCTGCTCAATGCTAACCTGCTAGCTGCCTGGCTGCAAACTGCGGAACGGACCTCCTGAACGGAGGCGTGTCTCATCTCTGTGTCTCATTGAGACACGCCTCCGTTCAGGAGGTCCGTTCCACAGTTTGCAGCCAGCTAGCAGACTAGGCAGGAATCACTTGTGGAGTCATTTCAGCAGACAACGTTAAAGCACAGACATAACTCATGGATCGGAAATTTCCGCAGGTTGGATCGGAAAATTTCGATCCTTGAATTACGTTGGTATCGGAACCCGATACCGATACTGGATCGGATTGGCCCCATCCCTAATTTAAAGGATCTATCGTAGCATTATTTAGTTAACTATTCTACTACTATTCTAACAAGAAGTATTAACATGTAAAAAAAATGATATAGAAGTTATCATTTCATTTTCACATTTCATTTGGATTCTTAATTCTCCAGCTAATTTTAGTGTTTTCAAAAAGCTTAGCAGTATCTTGGGATTATGCTCTAACTATAGACTGTATAACAACTTCCTGAGCCAGCTTTCCAATGTCATTTTTTTTTGTGAAACTTGGTGTAAAAATATTTTTGGTTCGTTATGAAACTGTGGAGGGCGCCCTGCGATGAACTGGCCACTTGTCCAAGGTGTACCCCGCCACTTGCCCAATGTCAGCTGGGATAGGCTTCAGCCCCACCGCGACCCTAGGAGAGTTTGTTAGCTTTAGCTCGTCTTTCTCCTGCCAGCTCAGTGTTGTCAAAACGTTTCTGAGGGTTAGAGTAAATCTGACAGACATGGCCTGGTCAGAGATCCTGCACACCTGTGGTGTATCAGTATTTCAGGAATTCAATGTCTCTAATCTTTCATTTCCTCTCTTTCCCGTCTTCTTTGTCAGCTATCCCACCGTGCCCCTGGTGGCCCCTCCCCCCCGTCCTCAGGCAAAGCCCCCCCCCCCCCCCCCCCAAACCCCTTGCCCTGTTGGGTTCAGCCCCCCTCATCCCCTACCTTCCCTCCTCTTCCTCCCTCCCTCCCACCCATCCTCCCTGTACTCCAACCGTCCTCCGCTGCAGTAAGGTCTCCCTACCATCTCTGCCAAGCTGTCGGACATGTCAGGACCCGTGCCTAGCCGGGCCCGAGTGTACACCGAGGTCAACACTCATCGGCCCAGGGAGTACTGGGACTACGAGTCTCACGTAGTTGAATGGGGGTAAATATCCTGTGGACTGTCGCACCACATTCACACACTGCTTGACATCTCTTCATCCCAGCTGATTTTTGGATTTTTTTTCCTCCTTGACAGAAACCAGGATGACTTTCAGTTGGTGCGGAAGCTAGGGCGTGGCAAGTACAGTGAAGTCTTTGAGGCAATCAACATCACCAATAATGAGAAGGTGGTGGTAAAGATTCTCAAGGTAAATTTCTACAGACCAAGGCCTGGATCAAGTCCAGCGCCTCTGATTGAATTCAATGCTTTGATCCCATCTAACCGACTCGTGCCTCACCCCCATCCCTTCAGCCTGTGAAGAAAAAGAAGATCAAGCGTGAGATCAAGATTTTGGAGAACCTACGTGGAGGTCCTAACATAATCTCCCTCATTGATATCGTCAAAGACCCCGTGGTGAGTATAGTGTACTGTTTTATAAGAACACTGGGCTCTTTGGTCATGAGTACAGCATAGCCTCTGTTTGTTGTCCTGATAACATGATCTCCATTTTCTAAAAACATAAACTGTATGTTGTTCTGAAATATCATCACTGGTCCAATAGCGTGGTGAGCCCACCAGCTGTGCAAGCTTATCCATTTCACTTGGGCTTGGGAAGTATGTGTCTGTAAGTACTTAGTCAGCTCTGGCTTTAAGGTAGATAGATGTAAGCAGTTCTCCATCCTTGTATTCCTGTGTTGTGTCACGGCTCTCTCCAAAGAACGGAACAGCTCTCTCTATGTTATAATAATGGTGGACTGCCATCATTTAAAATCTGAGATAATCCACTTACGCTCTGAAGTTTGTCCTTCGTTGTTCGTTATGACAATAAAAATAGAAAGCCCCAAAATGCTCGTGGTAATATCTTGCACTGACAGGGAGCATTTTACTTTGACATGATCTGACAATCTTGACACAGAGATTTGACAATCTCTGTGTTTGATAATTTCTCTTTTAAAGGGCAAATAAATCTGTGGTTCGATTAGATAATTCATTGACTGTCAATCAAGATTGCATTTGTTGTTATAACGTCTCATACGTGGCGTTGCATCATGTGATCTGAATATCTGGGTATTAAACAGATGATTCATTTTAAAAACATGCAAATGATGAAAATAACTGTTAGCTGAGCCCTGGAGTTTCCTGGCTCTGTCAAAGATCCTGAGGGGAGCTCTGTTTTACACTGAAACAACTCGTACATGAACCTGAAGTTAAATGGTCTGCTATGCTGATAACTGATAATTAGAAGGCATCCATAAAATACAACACTGAGATTTTTATCATTGTAAATGAAATACATTTATTAAAGATCCTTTGAATGTTCATACAAACAAAACAGTCAAAGACACCAGCTGGGCTCTGGTGTCTTAGAGGCTGATTTAATGGAGTCAAACACGGTTAGTAGATAAATAGTGAAAGTTTGTTAGCTATGGCTGTAGTTCACTGTAAGCAACAACACAACTATTTGTGGGTGTGGCCAGAGACTCATGAATGCCAGCAGCTTTAAGTGTTTGTCAGACTATTTGTCTATCAAACAACTATGTGCAATTCCATATCCTTAATTAAAAAGCTAACAAACCTTGTTTTAGATGTACATTATATACAATTTCAAATAATTTCTAAAAGTATGGAAGCTCTGAATGGCCTTTTTCCACCTAATCAGCAGTGAAGCTGGTGAGCCTCATGAGATGAGAGTAATTTGATTGGCCAGCGACAGCTGTTGACTGTCCACATGCTGGCGACTGTCCTTGCTTCCTCACATCCAGGAAATGAGTGGTCATTTGTGGACCTGCCACAGTGTTGCTCACGGTGTGGCTGCCTGGTTAGTTTGCATTAGTATTGTAGCTTATTGTTACTGTTTGAGTCAAATGACCGGGTCCATGTGTGTGTTAATTACACAACCTTGATTTTTTTCCAGTCGCGGACGCCTGCCTTGGTCTTTGAACACGTCAACAACACAGACTTCAAGGTAGGAACGGAGTCTTTTCTTTGCTCTGTGAAACTTTGTGTAAGATTCTGTAAACCTCCTTTCTTGGCATACTCGTGTTTTTCCGTACACGTGTGTGTATGTGATGGAGGAATATCAGAGTCCAGTGCTATGTCTTCGGTGCCAGAAAGTCAACCATCTTCTGGTTCTATCCTCAATCACTGGCACATTCCCACAGCTCACTGTGAGCGACACGTCACTGTTCAGGAATGTGTGCTGTCTGTTTACCGCAAGACATTACTATAAAAATTCTAATGACTTTGTTTTGGTCTCCAGCAACTGTACCAGACCCTGACAGATTATGACATCCGGTTCTACATGTACGAGATCCTCAAGGTGAGTCCTTCAGCTGCCTCTCAGCTCGTAATGTTTAACCTCTAAACGACCTGACGCCTTTAAACATGACTGTTTTTTAAAAGAACTTTTCTTCAGCTATTTTCTAGGTATTTGTACATGTTTGGGTACTGGTACATTACCATAGTGTGTGTTGTGTAGTAGGCAGCGCCTTCCTCTAATCTGTTGCTGTTTTGGAATTACTGGGAAGGGAAAAAAACTTGCTGTGTCCAGTGGATAATTAAGTCCCTTTGCTCCTGTGTGCAGGCCTTGGACTACTGCCACAGCATGGGAATCATGCATAGAGATGTGAAGCCACATAATGTGATGATTGATCATGAACACCGCAAGGTGAGTGTTGAGCACAGTCACTGTCTCCCCGACTGCGACCAAAACACAGACAACTGAACTCATCTTCATTGTTGTGGATTTTTTTTGGCTGTCATGTCTCTACGTCTGTTCTTTTTCCCTGACGTGTGCTTGGATCCATTATTTCAGTCATGTGACAAATATTTAAATGTCCACTTACTCAAACTGCTTCATTTCTCCCTCTGTAGTTGCGCCTTATTGACTGGGGACTGGCAGAGTTTTACCACCCAGGACAGGAGTACAATGTCAGAGTCGCCTCCCGCTACTTTAAAGGACCTGAGCTCCTGGTGGACTATCAGGTACAGTTATGGACTGGTGTGCTTTATCTGATGGCTGTTAGTGGTATGCCCTTTGTTTTGCATTGGTCTTGAGTATTTCTCACACACACACAATGTGAGACACTGCAGGGCAGATTTCAGTGTTTCAGAGGGCCTTTGTAGATGATGCATCTTCATTTTTTTTTCACAGAAAAGACACCACTTACAAATTACGGCTGATATTATCACTTAGAGATATAATTGGACGGAATGGGTTGGATTTTACTCTGCAGGTGGTAAATGGTGTAATAAAAATAACTATCTGACCACATTATAAATATTTTTTATATAAGATTTCATAATGACATTATTACAGTGTTATATGGCAGCCACGTTAACAACAGTCTTTTCTTTGCTCTGTGAAACTTTGTAAGATTCTGTAAACCTCCTTTCTTGGCATACTCGTGTTTTTCCGTACACGTGTGTGTATGTGATGGAGGAATATCAGAGTCCAGTGCTATGTCTTCGGTGCCAGAAAGTCAACCATCTTCTGGTTCTATCCTCAATCACTGGCACATTCCCACAGCTCACTGTGAGTGATGGATGCTGTGATCACATACAGATGTCATTCTGTCAATAATGATGATGTCATACAGTTAATTGGATTGGATGTTACTTTATGGGTGGTAAAATGTGACCACAACAATATTGTTCCTGGTTCTGTGCTTGTGCATGTCAGGAGCTCATAAATGGATCAGTACACTTATTGATAATTCTGTGGTTAAACAGTCAGTGTGCCGCATACTGCTGGTTGTTGGGGAAACTTGGTTACATAATGAAGCTCGTCCCCTGAGGCTTTGGTATTATCTGAACCACACTAAGTACCCCTGCTGCAGGTTCAGACAAGGTCACATGCTTGTTTCCGACTGCCAAAGGACAGCCACATCGTTTTGCCCTTTTCCATTCATCATACATTGATGCTCATTGAACAGTGTCTGGCTGCTTTCATGGACAGGTCTCAGAGAAATTAAACTTGTCTGCTTTCATCCCGTCTCTGCTCCCTTTGAGACTTGTAGTGTGTGTGTGTGTTTCAGATGTATGATTACAGTCTGGATATGTGGAGCTTGGGCTGTATGTTGGCGAGCATGATCTTCAGGAAGGAGCCCTTCTTCCACGGCCATGACAACTATGACCAGGTAAACAGAGAGCAGGTTGATGAATAGAGTTCTTCACCATTAGCCCTCTAACACTCACACCTTTATGTATCTGGACAGACTGCAGCTACTTCTTCTACTCAGTTCTCTTCATTGAAGAGCAGCTACATTACTCTCCTGATGTATTTTCTTCTTGCTTTGTGTAGATCATGTTTTTGTTGTTATGGAATGACATTTCTGGACACAGATGTTGTCAAAGTGGCCGGCATTTCGTGCGACTGCCATCACTGTAGGTTTGTGTCTGAAAGGGTTAAAGTCTCGTGCAGAGCTGACAAACTGTTTGTTCTTTGTTTGTGCTCCTGTAGTTGGTAAGAATAGCAAAGGTTCTGGGGACTGAAGACCTCTACGACTACATCGACAAGTACAACATTGAGCTGGAGCCTCGCTTCAACGACATTCTGGGAAGGTCAGCGCTGTTACTGCA
This sequence comes from Argyrosomus regius, assembly GCA_946959425.1. Lineage (NCBI taxonomy): Eukaryota > Metazoa > Chordata > Actinopteri > Sciaenidae > Argyrosomus > Argyrosomus regius. The sequence continues at coordinate 1,099,321 of OX336885.1, forward strand.
GTCACATGATGATGGGGTCTAAGCTTTGCAGGCTTTTGTTTTGTAACTATTCTTAGCACTCTTGTTGGAGATAAACTACATACCTACTAACTGGGTCAAAGTGATTTCAAATTGAACTGGAGTTCATCTTACAACGGTCTTCCTTCAGTGTGAATTCATGTCAGAATTCAGTGTTTTTAATTAGTTTTGTTGCCCTCAGGCATTCTCGTAAGCGGTGGGAGCGGTTTGTCCACAGTGAGAACCAGCACCTGGTCAGTCCAGAGGCTCTAGATTTCCTCGACAAGCTGCTGCGCTACGATCACCAGGCCCGGCTGACAGCCCGCGAGGCCATGGATCACCCTTACTTCTGTAAGCCCTCGAACAGCCAGTGTTTTTTTTTTTGTTTGTAAGGATGAGATCACAGTCAGTAATGTCAATTACAAAATAAGTGAGTTCTATATTTTTGTTATTCCTACAGTCCCCATTGTGAAAGATCAGTCGCGTGTGGCCGGATCAGCCAACCTGCCCAGTGGGAACACAGCTGTCAGCACAGCCAGCATGATCACTGGTGAGAACACACACACACACACACACACACATAACTTTTCCTACATTTCCATAACTGCTTATCCTCTATAAAACATTCTCACAGGATGATTCTGTCGCTGTAAACTCTGGACTGAAGATTTGATCACACACTGCACAACACTGCAAAACTGCAACGATCATCAGATATGCTGCACCGCTTCAGTGCTACATTTAGAAACACTTAGAGTTTGTAATCGTTGCTTCTTATGTTGATATATGCTAATCTTTTATTCACAGTACACAGAGAAAGCCCACAAGTGATTAGACAGGTTTTCAGAGTCTCCACAGCAGACTGTTGTACAAACATGTACAAGTGACAGTACCTCTGAAACGCTCAGTAACACAATATTTTCAATAAATGCAGCTAATCCTCACAGCATGCACTGCAAGGTGCTGCGCTGCTCTGTAAATGTTACACAACATTTTATCCAAAGTATTTTCACCGGCCTTGTTTTGTTCACTGTCCACATGAACATGGCATTGTTTTCTGTGTTCTTCATCTCTACCTGCACCCACAGCTGCAGTTTCTCCAAATTTTCAATTAAAGTTTTGAGCTGAGCAGGACTTTCTAGAAAGGGCACTCGTGCCTGCCAACACAACAGTGACAGTAACGCTTTGTTTTTACTACTTGTGATCATTCTTAATCAATTCTGAAGTCGTCAAATGTTAGATTAGGTTAAAGGTTGGGTGCACATTATTTGCACAGGCAGTATGTTTGCATGTTTTGTAATGTCTCCGTGACCTCTCCTCCTTCAGGTATCTCTGCCTTGCCAGCCTCCACTGCCCTGGGCCCTCTCACTGGCTCGCCGGTCCTGTCTGCTGCCACCAATGCCCTGAGCACCCCGGTGCCCGCTGCTGCCGGCGCCCCGCAGTGACACCCCTCCCAAATCCACACTCACTCTCCCCTCTCCTCTCTCTCTCTCTCTCTCTCTCTCTCCCCCAATCTCTCCCACCTCCACCACTACCCAGCCCGGGGGGGGGGGGGGGGACTGGTGCCAGCCCTCACCACATCCAATCTAACTCAGTGTGACCGCGCCTCACCGACCTCCTGGCTGGAGGAAAAGAAAGCTGTTTTTTTTTTTTTTGTGTTTTTTTCCCTCCGTTCCTTTTTCTCCTCGAACGAACGTGTTAACCTGACATCTGAAATGAATGTTCTGTGTTACTGAATATACAGGTATTCCTTTCATTTTCCCATAAGCCGTAGTGAATACAAAGGGTGTGTGTTTGTGTGGTGAGTCTGAGAGCGAGCATCATCTGTGGCTCCCCCCCCCCCCCCCCGTTGTTTCAGTTTGGATTGTGAAGCAGGGGTCAATAAGTACATCAGCAGAAGGCAAAAGAACGAAGTTGGCCATCAGGACCAAAAGGAGCACATCCTGTATAGTTTACTACGGCAGTGTCGTCAAAAACAAGACCTGATGAGAACACTTAATGTACCTCCCCAGATGAGTCTAAACACCCTCCAGATCACAGCATTTTGGAAGTGTTTGGTGCTGTTCTGTGCTCCAGGTGTATGTGAACACAATGACACTTCAACACTTTCTCTGCCTATAGTAGTTTTGTCTTGCCTTTCTTACCAGACCAGATCACCAGTCTTCTTTTGATAATGCGACTCCCCCCATCATCATGTCATCGGTTGTTAATTTGTTTTGTATTGAAATGTTCTGGACTGCTGGATAAGGTTCATTCACCATCAAGTGGTTTGATCAACTCTAGTGTTGTACTATGATCTCTTTAAGAAGCCAGGTAAGGTTCATTCAGGTTCTCAAAGAAATGGTTTCTCAAACGTGCTGCTTTCCAGTTCCTTGAATTACTTCAAGTGGCTTTTCTTGAATTACTTCAAGACATAACCAAAGTTTACTCAGTTGGTTGGAAGAAGAGACTGACCAAACCTAGTTTTGTGTTGGAGTTCCTCATGCTGCGGAGATGCTGTAACACAGGTTGACAGTTTGGGTTCTAGTGAATAAGATGACAACAATAATCATCTGCAGGTGACTAAAAGTGCTGTTAGTGTTGGAGGAAAGTTTCGTTCCGTCGTGTAGTGACATGGGTAAGCTTTGTGACGAGTATTACAGTTTACTTGCTTTCACCAACATGTTGAGGGAAGTATTGAAGTGGAAATGTTGAATAGCACTTGAAGGGTAGACCCCCCCCCCCCCAGTGTTTTAGTGCCAGAGTTTGAAAGTAAGTTTTAGACCCTGCTGTACATATGCATCTTTTTTTTTTTTTTTTCATTTCAAAACCTGAAAATGCAAATAAATCAGAACATGTATACATTGACCTGAAAACGGAGCAGTTTGAGTCCCTACATCACTGTATATATTTTTATGTCCTTATGTAGATGACTAGTATTTGAAAATATTTGTGTAAATAAACACGTGTTTTATTTATCAGGTACATCTGACTGATTTATGTCTATCATCTTCATACAGATGTGAGAGTTCAAAGTCCAAATAAGCATTTCTTTTAAAAAACAATAGCTACATTTGCATGGCTTAAAGTTTCCTGTCGCTATGACAGATTTCTGTCATTCAGAGTTCACAGAGGCCACTTATGAGATCAATGCAGATCCAGGGAGAAAAGAAAGTGTTGGCTGATGGCTGGTTTTAATTGGCAGATTGTCACACTCTAGAGCCAATAAGATTGTTTACAGCTGAAATCTTTTATAACATATATAACAAAAATAAAGCCTCAGAGCTTCCCTTTGATTATTAGCAATGGCCGAAAGGTGATAGCTCGCCATCAGACTGAAACTTGTCACAAGGCTGCAAAAGTTGCACTTGTTATTTAATCCTGGTGCTGTCAGTTTGATTTCAAAGATTAAAAATTACATTGAAAAGAAAAGAAAAGTGTCAATAGAACAACTGTTCAAAGCATTAACCTGTAAAACACTGTTGGTCAAGTATTTAAACTTGATAGATTGATAGATAGCTTTAATCCATGACAATCAACTGTATTCAAAAAATGTCACAATGCCACAGTTCTTCAAAAAAATATACAGTCAGAAATGTACATGGTAATCAGTCCTCCACAGTGGAGCAGCAGCAACTAAAAGTTGCCGCGACTTGGCCAAAGAACTTGCAAATACCGTCCAGAAAGTTTCGACCAGAGTAGACTGAGGCTGCAGCAGTGCAGTCTGTCGTTTTCGCTCCGTCAGAAGAGCATGAAGGCAGAACTCTATCAAAAGACCAGAGACTAAGGTCTTCATCATTGGAGAGGGAACATCCTTCATCAGAAGACCCAGAAGCTGCTGCATCTGCCAAGTCTTCGGGTGGAGCTCCATCAGTAGACCAGTCTGATGGCTCAGTGTCACAGGTGACATCAGGCAGTTCTCCCTCAGACCAGGCAGCTGGATCTTCATGACAAGATGACCCTGTGGTGGCTCCACTGGGCAGAAGCTGGTCAGACTGGATCAAGTACAACAGTCAATCAACGAAGCCATCAGTCCATCAAACCCATATTTGCTACCAGACACACGGTCACTTACTTATAGGTGACATTTAAAGTTGTCCCTCAGATCAGGCAGCTGGATCTTCATCATAAGTTGACCATGTGGTGGCTCCAGAGTGTCCAGTGTTCATCCTGGCTGCTGACTCCTCCATTGGGCAGCAACTCATCAGAGTTCGGTAGGTGGTCAGACTGGAATAAGTATGAGAGTCAATTAGTAAACCAGTCAATCAATCAATAAATCCATCAGTCCATCCAACCTCATGAGATATTTACTATCAGACACATGGTTACTTACTAGTCACTGCTGCAGAGCCTGATGAGGAGAGATTCTCTGATCCCCAACAGGATGCAGCAGCAGCAGTTTCAGGAGGTCTATAAACACTGTCCTGTCTTTAAATTCCTCACCGTCCTCTTTTGGATAGACCTACATGTGGAAACAGATTGAGTTCAGTTGATCCAGCACCTACTGTTGTGGAGAAATTGCTGGAATCAATGGTTAATGGTGAGGTCAGGAATGAAGAAGTGTTCAGAAGCCTTTGATGTCTTATGCTGTAGTATTTATTGTCGCTTGATCAAGGAGAATTAGAGACACTCTCATAGTGCATCAGAAGTGCCTGAGTCGGTCTCGCATTCTGCTGAACTCGTGCTGGTGGATAGACTTTAAACCTCAAGATAACACCAACACCATACACCCAAGCCCGGATCCTGAACCAGGCCGTCTGGGCCGCGGCCCGGGGGCCTCGAGCTTCAGTCACGTAGTATTTTTTTTTTTTTTTTTTTTTTTTTTTTGTGAGTAGATCTCATTAAGTGTGTGATGAGTTATAAATTTATAGCCTACACGAATTATTTGCAAACAAATATTATAGAGTGTTTGTTTTGCTGTCTTTGTCCGGGCGATGATGACGGGGACGTACACACGTAAACACGTTCACACATAGATGACAGTAGAAAAAAAACAGATGACAGATGACCGCGAAATTTGAATCTACACAGTTGTAGATTGTACAATTTAAAAAGAGCAACATGGAAATGAAGTTAAAGCGCGGGGAGAGTGGAGCCTCTAAATTAAAAGCAAAACAGGAGAGGGATAAAAGACAAGCACAAGTCCGACAGAGCATCCCTAATATCTCCAGCTTTTTCATCACATCTAACCGCAACATCAGCGACAGTGAAGAGCGGGACAGCTACCCGGCAGATGCCTCCACTTCACCGGCTCACCCACAGCGGGGTGCCTCGACTGAGACAGTGACAGTCTGTTCATCGACGGCCATCACCCGCACCTTCAACCAGCCTGGAGGGCCCGCCTGAAGGCCGCGGTGAGGCCGGTGATACCGCGGATGACCCCGTGGGTGATCCCGCGGACAGTGCTGCGGATGATGCGGCCACGGATGAAATCGGGACGCCGCTGGGACCGGCGGCCCCCGAAGCTGAGTGGTTCGAGACAACAAAGGATCCAGCATTGTGGAGAGACACAAGCAGCGATAAAATAAAGACAGTTCTTATTCAGAGAGGCGCTGCAGAATTTCACAGTTGCAGGTCGACCTACCCAGCTTCTGCAAGGTACAGAGCGATTGGAGGTAAAAATCGCCACTTCAATAATGACTTATGGTATGGCTGTTTGCCAAATGGACAGAAAGAGATGAGAGACTGGATTATGTACTCTCCCTCAAATGGAAATATTTACTTTTTCTCTAGGCGTGTGCACAGGAGTTTCGAACAACTAGGTCTACACTTCACTAGTAAACTAGTCGTCTGTTGTGTTGGTGCACGTACAAGTGTGTGTGTGTGTGGTGGCAGCTCCATGGCTGATCAGCTGTGTGTGTGTGTGTGTGTGTGTGTGTGTGTGTGTGTGTGTGTGTGTGTGTGTGTGTGTGCGTGCGTGCGGTCGTGCGTGTGAGGGCCTATAAGAGTCTGGCCCAGGGGCCTCTGAATTCTTAATCCAGCCTTGCATACACCCCAAATGAGACAAAGAGAATGTTTCTACCAAGGACGGTGTTATCGTCAACATATTCTAGTCTGGAGACACAGATGTCTGTTTACGTCAACGGCAAGCTTTCTATTATGTCTAAGCAGGCAGCAAGAGTCTCTTCGACCCTGGCCACCACAGTGTTGAGATAGACTGGCACCTACTGCTCCCAGTCAAAGCCAAACAATTAATACTGCCGAGGACCTCAAAGCCCACACGTGACCTCGTGTAACCTAAGGACAGAAAATTCCATAACACCTACTTCTCTGAGATTGTTGAATGACAGGTACTTATTCAGTCTTAACTCATACAACACAGCAGAGAGTACCTACCTAGTACCCCACAAGGCTGCAAAAGTTGCACTTATTGTTATTTAATCCTGGTGCTGTTTGTTTGATGTATTTTTCTGTTGAACAATTAGAGGCTCACTTGAAACATTATCTTATGCATTTTTTTTTTTTTTTTAGCAGGTGTCAAGTAACGTAGGGGAAACGATAGGGCTAGGTTTTTTTTTGCCTTAAAGGTTTCATATTGCAGTTTGATATCCAGAAGTTCTGTTTGTTATTTTAAGTATATATATATATATAAAAAAAACAAAAAAACATCTCAAGATCTCTGATGCTTCTCTGTGGAGGTCTAACAAGAACAGGGTGTTTTGTCTGATTAATATTAATGAGCATGTCTTTAGGTCGACTCCTCTGACTGATGGATGGTTAGGCCAAAAAACAGGTAACTGATTGTAGCCCATCTGGATGGTGGAGCGTAGCTGAGGAGGGCGCGACTCTAGTTATGAAATCACAACCTTACTGTCCTGATCCTGATCCTGATTCTCCATGGATTGAGTGAAAAAAGTAAACATCACTTCTACAATATGGGACCTAATATTATAATACATAATCTCTAATGTTAAATGTGTTGCCGCTCAAAGATGTAACAAAATGGACAAAAATGCATTCTAAAGTTCAGCTGATGCTGTTATGAGGAGTTACACAAATCAAGAGGATATCTTCCAAAGTTTGTCTTTTGGTTCAGAATAACCTGTTTGTGTTTCGCTATACACCGACTAACCTCATTAGTAGGGGTTACTTTGTGGTCTGCATGTACAGGGGCATGCATGCATTAAGACTGACTTAGGAAAAATCTAAACCTTTGAAAAATGGCTTTGACACCGACTCATTTTCAACATTACAACATGCCATGAATGTGAAACTGTAAATTTTAAACCAAGTAAGGAGAATTTTGAACAACTACTTCATAATGCAGTAAACTGTCACCAGAGGCTGGATTACCAGAAGGGCTAAGCAGGCAACTGTCGTGGGGCCACAGACCTGGAGGGGCCATAAAAGTCTCAGTTTGAGTCGCTTTTCATTAGTTGTAAGTTTGTTTGAGGATTTATCACTTCAGTACAAAATCGGCTTACTATTAATATTTCTGTGTTTGTTCTGTAGAGACCCTGTGTCAAAATAATACATTTTACTTAAAGTGCTTTTCAAGTTTCAACACTTATTTTAGTTTTACTGGTGTCTTTCAGTAAAGGACAACCAGTTGTTTCTGGGGATCTGTAATTTCTATAGAACATCATGGGAAGTTGGAAGAAACAGAAGACCAACAGCAAATGTTTACCTGCTCCCCCAAAACTCTCTGGCCATACTAAAAAACATGTGTCATGTGGAACACCCATGGTCTCACAGACCATTTAAAACTCATCAATCATTGTTCTGTTTGTAGTTTGGATCATCTGCCCAGTTGTGACAGTGTGTGTTTTATTCCAAGAGTGGTAAAATGACAGGTGGTAAACATCCACAGTATAACAGCTTTCTGCTTTGTGAACTACAGTAACTGATAATAATAGGAAGGTTATAAAAATGTTTAAATAACACAGTTTGACAGCAACACAACAACAGGTGATCACTCAATAAACACATTTTATCAACATTCACAAATATACTACACATTAAGTGCAACAGAATAAGTTCTACTGTCAGTTTGAAACTCTGATGATCAGTCAGCGCAGCTTCTCTTTCAGTAAGGTCTTCCATGTGATGCCTGTCATGTCATTTGAATCACTCTGAGGTGCTGACTTGACAGTGCACTCTCTGGTACTGCGGGGAAGCGTTTCTCCAGCCGAGGATGCCACAGCACTCTTCACTGTGGTGAAACCTGCAAGGCAAGGCCAAGGACAAACACATCAGAGCCTCAGCATGTAGGTCTGACATGATAATGTGTACTTCATCAGAAAAATCAGATCCTACCTGTTTAAACGCAGCTCCTTGTCTATCTCCTCCAGAGTCTTCCCTTTGGTCTCTGGTAGCATGTAGTAGAAGAAAATTCCAGCCGCCACGGCGCACATCCCGTACAAGAGGAACATCCCCGACAAACCGATCACATCTGTTGATTAAATAGATATAACCATCACCTTGTCATCATTCTCCATCATTATTTGCAGTTTGTGAGCACTAGTTTTAGTGTGACTGGTCTCATTAAAGCTCATTAAAGCTGCACTTGTCAGTATTATTATGTTATCAATGGATGACATGACAAAGTGTATGTAAAAATACATAATACATAGCTGGGGAACATTGTGGAGCATCTAAATAACCAAAGAGTAGCAAATTTTCTCAGGAGGAGATGAAAACAGAGCTAAAAGGAGAGCCCATGTTACTTAATATTAGTTCAAACAGGCACAAATCCAATAAATCCTGGCGTGCTGTGTCTGCTGGGTTTGTTATGAGGCACTGTTTGCTCACTTGTTAGCCATATCTACTAAAAAGGTGATTATATGTTGGCATATTCTTAAAATCTAACGTGTGACTCATAAATGACTCACAGTCACACTTGACCAAAGTGTCCACTGTAAAGACGGTGGGAACTCACCAATTAAATTGAGGAAAGTGAACGTGACCAGCAGGTTGGCGCCCCAGTTGAAGCAGTTGGTGAATGCAAATGCTCTTCCTCTGATAGCAGCTGGAAATATTTCACTCAGGAGAAGCCAGGTCACTGGTCAAAGACAAAATACACTTTATTTCCCAGCTCTACTACCCCATTGGAAAAGCTGAGTCTCTATGTTGCATAATATTATTTTAAAGACATGGTATGGTAGCTGCTCGCCATTTACATATTGCTTTGTTTAGATTTAAATGAACAATCCAGAATACTTTTTTTATACCTACAGTTAACTAACTAATAAAAAACGATTTTGAGAAAGTATACAAACTTGGTCCAAATCCAATGGAGTATGCACTGACAACAGCCATCATACACACGAGGATGATCCAGTTCACTACTGTGTCATGGACTCGAGGAGAAGATGCCAGAGGAGTGTCCAATGATTTCTGTCTAACTTTATCAAGTACTACATCTTGACCTTGTGTGTTGTTATTAAGGAGCCTTTGGTTCTCATCAAAAGGTGTGCCAAAGACTGACCGACCACCACTAACAGTTAACTGAGGTAGATCTGTTGTGTTAACGTTGAAGTCCTCAGGATTACAAGGCGTCTTAGCATCCATCACAGAATGTCCACTGAGGAGTCCAATGGTTATCAGACACAGCGCCATAACAGAGCATCCGCTGATGAGCAGAGGCCTCCTGCCCACCTTGTCTGAAAACACCATGGAGGTCAGAGTAGCAATCACTTTGACAAACCCCAAGCCCACAGACGCCAGCACTGCTGAGGCATTGCTCTGAAACCCCACTGAGTGGAAGATGGTGGAGGCGTAGAAGAGAACATTCGGCTGGCCTGTGAACTGCTGAAAGAGCACCAGACCAAGGCCAATGGCAGTCCGTGTCCTCATGTTGTCTTTACTCTGGAAAAGGTACATGCTGTTGTACTGAATTTTAGTGTTTTTTATACTGAGTTTTGAATCATCTGCTTCTTGGCTTTCGATGGTTCTCATGGACTCTCCCTCTCTTTGGTTTAAAGATTCTTTAGTGGTGGATGGAAGAAACCAGATAGAGACCAGCTGGATCAAAGTCGGGACTATGGCTAATCCAAACATCCACTTCCACCCTCTTTTGGAATCAGACAGGATGTAGTTCATGCCATAAGCTGCCAGGATGCCCACAGTGATCCCAGCTTCGTACAGTGTTACCAGGAAGCCCCTGCGGTCAGGGGTAACCACCTCGGACACAAAGATGCAGCAGGACATAGAGGATATACACATGGCAAAGCCCACTATGATCCTGCCTACCACCAGCGCAGAATAGGAGCTGACGAGCAGGACCAGGCTGCCTGTTAGGATCAGGATGTTGCTGAGGAGGATGGAGTTCCTGCGGCCCCGATGGTCGATCAAGAAGCCGCCCACGATGGACGCCATCAGAGCTCCAATTAACAAAGAGCTGACCAGAGCCTCCTGTTGGACACACGAGAGTCTGAACTCCACTTTGAGCTGCAGCAAAGCACCTGAGATGATACCCAGCTCATAACCAAAGACCAGGCCACCCAGAGTGGACGCCACACTGGCCAACAGGAGGATGGAGTTGCCTAGGAGGAAAAAAACATGCAGATCCCTTTTGAGAAGAGCACTCTTAACAAAACACATTTGCAGCTCCATAAATCTACATTCAAATAAAGAACAAAGTCAATTTTTTTTTTATCTTTGATTTATTATCTGACATTAAGTCACAATTTGCTCCACCTCCACCACCTGCAACATGCCAATTACTCAATGCTCCAATAACATACTATTGGAGACAATATCTGAAAGGTGCCACTGCATAAAGAGTACTTTAACTTTTTGTGTTTTTGTGCATTTGACAGTGAATATGTAACAGATGAGACCACCACCACTGAAACTTTCTTATGTGCAACACAAGGGAACAATTCTTTATGATTCTTGACGATCCTTTACACATAGATAAAATATAGTCTGTCTCTTTGTTTACAGTGTCTGTCATATTGTAGTTTGCATGAATGCTCTGCAGCTGCTCCTCACAATAACCTTGGAGTCTTTCATGTGCAGCATCTATTGACAGAAATGCAAATGATGAGTCCAAATGAAAGCTGCTGAATCTTCACGGTGATGAAAGATTCTCTTTTCTTCCATTCATATGTGGAAAATGAAGCTTAGAACAGTTCACTCCTGACTGCAGACACACTCAAATCTGAGAGAGTTTACTTTTCTTTGCACATTTGATTGATTTGAATCATTTCGTGATTTTTCATGTCCCTTGATGGTCTAAATACATTAGTTAGTTACATACTCTGAACATGGCTATCTGCTCTGACTTTAAACAGGTCACACTGTTTCTTACCTTACTTTACATCAGAGTAAAAACAATCACTTTGCAGGGGAACGTTCGTTACATAACAGCTTTACAGTGGTAGAATGATTCAGACATAACTCACCCATTGTCTCTGTCCTGTTATGTTCACATTTCAGCCAGGCTGTGCAGGTCTGTAGTCATGTATTTGAAGACATCCTCTGTGAAATATGAGAAAAACATCAAATCATCTTCAGTTGTCGTGGTGCTCTCCTGGTTTAGCACCACCAAGAGTCTTGTTTCCTGCTCATAGGAAAGACAAGGGAGCCCACAAGAGCCTGTTGCAGCCCCGTCACCGTGACAACCATCTTGTTGATTGCCATGATTTCATTAGAGAGTCCACTTGAGAGATGGACTCAACAAAACAGTAGCAATGCCTGTTTAGTTAATGCCAAATATCCTGAGTCCTGATAATGACGAAGCAGTGAGGAACAACAGCATGATAGTTCAGAGAAACTTCACTGTATTTTACACATCCTTGTGTCCCTATAGTGACTTTTACTTACCTTTACATGTTTTTGATAACTTATAAAGCTCTAATGACGCTGCACTTCCATAAAGTTTGGAACTTTGTTATGATCAAGGCAGCAGAGGCTGCGATATCCTGGCAGTATTTCAACAGTATTTTTTATGAGGGTGCAGCTTCAAAAATGCTGGATCCTGTTTCCTATAATGCCAGCATATTTCCATAATTTTCTCAGTCTTTTATAAACTGAATTCTACTCCTCATGAATACTAAACTGAACTAATTGTGATCCTGGAATCTGGAATGACCTTTTTATATAGCACAAACATGTGCTATAAACATACTTTAAAGTTTAAGCCAATGGGATCTATAATGGAAAAGTTTAAACAGTTCTAAGACAACTCAACACACCTGCTGAAAAGGACCATGTGATATGGTCGAAAGCTCCAGAACAAGACAGTAAGTAGACCTTAGGTGGAGATTGTTTTGTCAGCTTTGATCTTTTATTAGCTTTATTATATTTTCATGTGTTCCTATGTATTATTGTCTTTTCATTGTTCTTTGCTCAGACCTGTTGATGTCTGATGCTGTTAAAGGATTATTTAATTGCAGTGAAGCTTCCCTAATGAAAAGAATCACATTCATATAGTATGAGTAGTATGTTGATTATTTATTCATGCAGATTATTTTCCAGTCAGTCTTTTAGTTTATAAAACACTAGAAAACAGTGATACATCACAATCCAGTGTGACGTCTTCTTACTTATTACAAAGCTGACATCCATCATGAACAACTCCTCTCACCGCCTGCATGAGACTGTGGAGGCCTTAAGCAGCTCCTTCAGCAACAGACTGCTACTCCCACCATGTAAGAAGGAGATCTACCACAGGTCCTTCATTCCAACAACTGTCAAAGCTTGACTTTATATATATATATATATATATTTCTTACTTGTGTGAGTAATCATCAACCTTGTGTATATGAGCTGCTGTGACAAGTTAATTTCCCGGTGTGGGATCATTAAAGTCTATTTTATCTTATCTTATCTTACCTTTGTCTTATCTTGTTTTGTCCAATGAGATTCACTTTAGACTGATATGAAACAAATTCTCACATTTGAAAAAATGTAACCAGATTTGTTTTACATTGCTTGATTAATGACTTGAATGATTTTATCAGAATCATTAATTGAATTTAATCATTAAGTTAACTAATTATACAGTTTACAGGGTTCCCTATATGAATATACTATACCACGTATGTTTGAACTGTAATAATATGGACATTCTATCATTATTACTGTTAGCAACATGTCATTGTCTCTATTATATACACTGCCCGTCCCAAAAAAAAAGTTGCACACTCAAATACTCCTCTTGGACCACCTTTAGCTTTGAGTACGGCACGCATTCGCTGTGGCATTGTTTTGATAAGCTTCTGCAATGTGACAACATTTATTTCCGTTAGGTAGTCAGCTGACCTTGTTCTTTGGGGACATAAAGTTACTGAACCTAGACCTGACAAACTGCAGCAACCCCAGGTCATAATACTGCCCCACAGGCTTGTATGGTGGGCACTGGGCATGATGGGTGCATCACTTCATCCGCCTGTCTTCTTACCCTGATGTGCCCAAGATGATCACCTCCATCCTTCAAGATTTTAATAATGTGTTGGACAGTTCTCAATCTGATTAGAGTAGTTTCAACAATCTCCTTAGTTGTTTTCTTTGCTTGATACAGGTCAATAATTTGACCCTTCTGAAACTGATTAACATGCTTTCCATGACCACAGGACATGTCTTCAGACATGGTTGTTTAAAAATGAGAAGCTGTTCACCGCATCAGTTAGGGTCAAATAACTTGTTGCCAGCTAAAACATATTAATCACTGCAGTAATTATCCAATGGAAGGCTCTTACCGATTTGCTTAGTCCAGGTGGTGACTTTTTTTTGGACGGGCAGTGTATCTATTGTTGTGATAAATGCAGTGCAGTAAAGAATATAATATAATATAATATAATATAATATAATATAATATAATATAACTCTCTGAAGTGTGACGTCACTTAAACGTTAGTAAATACTCTTTGTTTACATCCCACAGCTGGCCTGTCTGTCTGTCTGTCTGTCTGTCTGTCTAGTTTAAAATAAGAACAGACTCTTTACCTGGCTCTGTCTGCAGGTCCAAATGTGAGTCTGTGTTGTGGTCAGCAGAGCCGTTATTCTGTCCGTCCAGGAATGTAAGCTGCTGTTAAACGGGGCAGACATTATCGTGAGCTCTGAAGACATTTCGGTCCTCCAGCTGTCAACTCGTATATTTTCGGCTGTTTTCGAGAAATGGACTCACCGTGAGCAGCAGACGGATTGTTACTGTACAAAGATGCAGGAGAAAAGTTCTGGCCCTTCAGGAAGTTGGAGCGACGTGGCAGCAGCAGTGTCAAGTTGCAAAGAAGAGAAACTTGGCGAAGTTTTGACGCCAGAGGTCGACAACTCACTTTCCCAGGAAGCAGAGAGACGTCCCGGAGAGGCCCCACACACAGCGCTCACAGCCGAGCGCAGGAGGCGCTAAAGGAACAGTGAGCAGTTTTAGTTCTGGCTCATTGAATTTACAGGTGAAGAACTTAAAGGTTCTATAGAGGACTTTCAGAACCACTACATATGGCTACATGTGGCCAACAAATGGATGTCCTGAACACACAGCAAGATAAAAAAAAAATGAACACAATTTTTATTAAAGGCTCAGTGTGTAGAATTTAGCGGCATCTAGTGGTGAATTTGCAGATTTAAACCAAATGAATACCCCTCGCCTCAATCATGTAGCAGTACAGTGGCCAGGCTCTGATGAACACCGTGGAAAAGGATATAATGCTTCTACAATATTGAAAACCCAATTCCTATTCTCAGATCATTATACACTTATGAAAACATATTTATGAATATTATGTCTCCTGATTGAACCATGGAAATGTTACACACTGGACCTTTAACAGTGTCAGTTGATGAGGTAAGGTAACAATTGTATTTCAATAACAGTAACATATTCAGCTTGATAGGAGCCATTTCTTACATCTGCAGGGTGACCTAAATGCATTTTATGAAATTAATTAGATTATTATCAGATAGCTAGCTATCCTGCTAAAGCTAGCTACCTAAAACATAAAGTGAAATATGTTTTAGGTAGCTAAAGTTGGATGGTTTCAATTGAATGTTTGGAATGCTGTGAGCAAACGGCTGAATTCACGTGTACTAACCCTGGACCCAGAGAAACTTCAGGTCACTGCTGCCATCAGAAGTGGTCTTCTTCACCGTGTTCACAAGTCTTTAGGAACATCCAGATCTTGTTGTATTCACAACGTCGCCAGTGGAACTTTTCTGAAAATTCACGAGTTGTGACCTGTTGGCAGACATTTTCAGAATGCCTTTGTATTTCCTGTTTTGTGTTCCTTATTGGCATGTTGCCATTGCCTAGCAGTGGATGTTTTCATGTGTTAACACACACTGAGCTTATCATGTACACAACTTCTCATGTTGTGACCAATGACTGTAAATAATATAGTGTTATCATATATGTCATTGGTTGTTACCACAAGCTCACAATTTCAACTTGAAGGCAGTAAACAACACCATGACTCCACTATATCTTCATAGAGCAAACACCTGTAGCTTATTATTCACTGCATTTCAGAGGGAAACGTTGCAATTTTTACTTGTAACAGAGTACTTTTACAGTTCCTAAGTATTTCTGCTTTCACTGAGGTGAGACATCTGAACATTTAGTCCACCTCTGGATGACTGAAAATATAGTACCACCTTCCTACCTTAGTCATTTGATCAGATGATATGAATAGATTGGTCCATGTTGTTATCATTCTCTGCATTTAGAACATGTCCATATTTGAAACAGTTTCACACTAATTCAGTAGTAGTACTATACTAAGAGTACAAAAGAAGCAGTAGCACTAATGGCAGTCACTAGTGAGAATAATAGTAGCACCAAAAGTACAAGTAGATACAGTGGCAGCAATAGCTGATTAGTTGAAGTCATATTGCTAATTCATGTCGTAGCACTATTTTAATGACATGCCAAAAAATAATCAATATTTGTTCATCTCTGTTCTCGTGTGTCTTTCTGAGAGGTCAGAGGTCAACAGAAAGAATTGCCCTCATTCCAGTCTATCTACTACATAAAGGTTGTTTAACAAAACAAAATAGGAAATACACAGTAAAGACATTCAGTATGTAGGCCTGTGTTTTCACTTTGTGAATAAACAGTGCGGACAAAATGGTTGAACCTAATGCTGACCTCTGACATGGGTACACTTCATTGCATAAACCTTAATCCATAATATAATCAGAAGTCTATCATTAAAGGTGGTCTGTGTGTGTGTGTGTGTGTGTGTGACATTTCCTACTGCAGTTTGTGTGTTTAGATCAGAAGATCCGCATATTCTGTAATAAAGAAATATAAAGTACAGATTGTGTTTTTAATGTTTTTTCTCTCTGTGGTGATTGGCTAGAATCAAAAATTCTTTCTTTCTCCAATTTTTCCAGAAACAAGATTACATTGGAAACACGATGTGTTTTACAGCCTTTTTAAAAACCCACAAATGTAAATATGTTAAGACAAAACAATTATTGTTGTTTTTTATTTTAAGAATGAGCTTTATACACAAATCACTGTAAAATACGAAAAGACAAAATAAAAAGCAAAATAGAAAATAAGAAAAAGCAAATAAAACTGCTGAACAAAATTAAAATCATTTGAACTATTAGAAGAGACCCATTTCTTATTTTATCCAATGTTAATTTATCAATGTTTGATATATAATATTAAATAAAATAATGAATTATTAAATAATATTTAATGACTGTTACAATCTTGTGTAAAGTCTGATTTTTTTTTTGTTCAGGTTTCTGAGTACTTGCGGTGACCACTAGGTGGCAACCTGTAGGAGACAGCGCAGCAGAGCACAGGAAGCAGCAGCACAGCAGCCAGTAGAAGAAGACGGAAGTAAACATGGCTCAGGAGGACAGCATGGCGGTCCCAGAGTTTCTCAGTAAAGCTGAGTTATTAAAACAAGGCGCAGAGGCCCGGGTGTACCGGGCACAGTTTCTGGGAAAGCCAACTATTGTGAAGGAAAGGTTCCCGAAACGGTACAGACATCCCGCGCTGGACGAGAAACTGACGCACCGCCGGACGGTGCAGGAGGTCCGCTCCTTGCTGCGCTGCCGGAAAGCAGGCAAGTTCAGCAGCATCCCCCGGCGGGCTGTGGAGGTCCTGCGGAGGTCTGAGCGGTCTATGTCAAGAGCAACATGCTTAATAAATGAATACGCTTAATTAAAGGTACGAGGGTACTTAAGGTAGCCTGAACACGAGAGTGTTACTTTCTGTGAACCGAACTGGTGTTACAACAAAATGTGTGACCCGTCAAGATTGTGTGCTGGGTCGACCAGTTCATTGCCAGGTGAGAAGTGAGAGCTCAACTACGGATGCCCGGAGTTCAGGAAAAACAAACAAACAAACAAAAAACCCACCTCAATCTTATCTATAAATATTTTTTTTTTTTTTTACACAAAATCTCATCATCAAGTAATTACAAAAATCTGTTTTTCAATGTTTTGAAATATTTGGAATCTGGCACAAGTCCTGCTGCCCAATATCTACTCATTAGAGCACCAAATGTGTATTAATCCACCGCTGTTAATAGTCCCCAACACCGCTGTGTTAGTATTTAGAGACATTGTTAGTTTTGGTATTTTGCTGACAATCTAGAACAATGTCACGCTGATCCTTAAATACCAGACATGATGATGATTTTGTATCTTTAGACATTTAAACACAGTTTGTTGAATCAGATTCTTCATCTTCTCTTCTCCTCAGGCATACCTGCCCCTGTAGTGTACTTTGTGGACTACACCTCCCACTGTATTTTCTTGGAGGAAATCACTGGCTCCTCGACTGTGCGTGACCACATTGTGTCCGCTCAGCAGTCTGATTCCTGTAAGGAGCCGGAGCTGGAGCGGCTGGCTGAGAGGATGGGCCACATCCTGGCCAAAATGCACGATGAGGATGTTATCCACGGAGACCTGACCACCTCCAACATACTGCTGAGATGCAGTCTGGAGAACGGGGAGTCCGACCTGGTCCTCATCGACTTTGGCCTGAGTTACATCTCTGCTCTGCCGGAAGATAAGGGGGTGGACTTGTATGTGCTGGAGAAGGCCTTCCTCAGTACCCACCCCAACACAGAGGCACTGTTTGAGAAGCTGCTGAAGAGCTACACAGCGGCATCCAAGAAATCGTCAGCGGTCATTAAAAAGCTTGACGAGGTTCGATTGAGAGGGAGGAAGAGGTCGATGGTGGGATGATGATCCATGCTGTGGACAGAGATAAACGATGTTTCTAAAAAAAAAAAAAAGTTGTGATTGTGCAAAAAAGACTCTAAACCATCATCAAATAAAAAATGTTTTGTAATA